>JARQOD010000010.1:42446770-42587630 GCA_033576555.1 Oophaga sylvatica | reverse complement strand
TTAAAATGTGTGTCTGGGATATAATAAAAATGTCAGGTAAACACAGCCTGAAGGTTATGTCTACACTGAGTCTTTCTGACGAGTTTTCGGACCAGAAACTTCAAGTTTTTGAGGAGGATTTGGAGAGCTCCAATACACATATCCAAAATCAACACAACTGCGCTGGTAGTACTGCCACAAATTACTGCCTGGTCTCGCGGCTGATCACAAGAACCAACAGCATCATCTTCCTTATGATGCTGGATGATCAGACCTGTGGTCCTGGAATTTAAGGACTGTGATGGGGCATGAGACAGGATATAAATGAAGAGAAGGGGTTTGCTTTTCCAATACAATAGGAGTGATTCGGCCCTTTCCAAAGATTTGGTACCTTTAGAAAGACTCCGGGACACACTGTGGGGCCATAGGGATCTCATGTTGCTCTGTCCAAAAAGTATTTAATGACCAAAAGTCACCGTGCACATGGCAGCAGAGCACCAAACCGCATTGCTATAACCAGTTTGGCTATACACAGATTGTCCCTTTGTCTTGATCACCCCCCCCCGCAACCATTTTTATGTCTCCCAAGTGAAGTACCGCATTTTTCGGACTATAAGACGCACTGGACCATAAGACGCACCCCAAATTTTCAGAAGGAAAATGGGGAAAAAAATTAATGCGTCAAATGGGGGTCAGTCTTACAGTCATGAATTCCGCTTACCCTTGGGGGATCAGCAGCGTTGGTGTAGCGGAGTCACAGGGGGTGTTTGGTGGTCAGGCGATGATATGACCCAGACTGGTGCGACAGGTTCGGTGGTGCGATGGCTCCGCCGACATTTTGTGAACGCCCAGAGCCCCCGCACATCCATTGCTGCGATGCGGTGGTCTCCGGGAAATCCCATCCCAGGCTGGTACTGCAGGTTCGGAGGTGCTGTGATCCCTGGGAAAATGGTTGCCAGAGGTGGCGCATGCGCAGATTGAGATCTCAATCTGTGCATGCGCCAGATCCGACAGCCA
This sequence comes from Oophaga sylvatica, assembly GCA_033576555.1. NCBI lineage: Eukaryota > Metazoa > Chordata > Amphibia > Anura > Dendrobatidae > Oophaga > Oophaga sylvatica. The sequence goes on along the minus strand of JARQOD010000010.1, from coordinate 42,586,634 downwards.
TTTTCCCGGAGACCACAGCATTGAGGCAATGGAAGTGCTGGGGCTCTGGGCTTTCACAAAATGTCGCCAGAGCCCCCGCACCACTGAGCACTGCCGAACCAGCCGCTCCAGGCTGGGATGGGAGTGAGATTATCGACCTGCGTCGGACCACCAGAAGAATCACCCGACTCCTGCTGCCACCACGCTAATTAAAAGTACATTCCGACTATAAAACTATAAATTTCTTGGGGAAAAAGTGTGTATTATAGTCCAAAAAATACGGTAATAATGGATACATTTTATGGGATGGTGAGTGACGCTTCTTCCTTTTCTAATTTTTGGTAAGGTTTATGCTTTTATTTAAAAATTTGCTTCCCCCTAAGGATGGTAAAAAAAAGAAAGAAAAACATTAATCCGGAGTCAATCCGCTGAAAAATGGAAAGATTTTCTTTTGGATCCCAAGTGGCAATCAGACTAGATCAACATTTTAAAATAAAGCTATGCATTTATATTTCTTATATTTCACTCCATGAACTCATCCAAGTCTTTTCTGGAGCCTTGAGCTGTTACTGCTATGACCAGAAGATGGGTCAGTATACTGCACATTACTTTTTTAGCCATTATGACAGTATTTGCCGAAAATCTATTTCACTTTTACCGCCTTGGTCAAAATCTGTCTGTGTCTATTATGTCCCCTCCCGACACTAACAAAGCTTCACAGAAGTCAGAACCCAACAGGAAAGGCATATATTTTCACAATGCCTTTTTCAGCCTTGCTCAAGTATGTAATTTGTAACTTTTGCTTCTAAAAAGAAAACACACGGTCAGAAGTTAAGCAATCGGGAACCTAACATAAGGCAACCACACCAGTGCATGAATATTGGTATTATAGTGTGGTCATGAATGGGGTTAAATAAAGCTACTCTTACTGCAGGCTTCACCAAAACAGCCATGATCCTGCGGGCGATCAAGAGAAAGGGACAGTCTGTGTCGTGATGGGAAGCCAAACTGGGTATAGCAATGTGGTTCGGAGCTCTGCTGCCAAATCCACGGTGGCTTTAACCTCTGAATCCAGAGGGAATCGCTAGGAGTGAAGAATGTAGAATGTGTCTAGAATGCTTGTAATGCTTTCCATCATTTATTCTGGTCCCGGTAGCAGCGGGCTTTGTCGCTGTAGCATACAGCAGGTATTTTATAATAGATTCCTCCTTCCTCATATAGTTCTGGGAAAGTCTTGTTTTAATATAAATGGCTTTGTATTTGCAATAATTGATTTCACTAGTGTTTTCCCTTTGATCTGCAAGTTCTGGTCTCCATATTAGAGATAAAAGCAAGATGCCTGCACAGTGCACCTAGTAGTGAACTTGCATAATACCATCAAGTCATAAACCCATGTGCCCGGCTCACTTATCTACCAGATACCAAATAAACAACACATCCAATGTCAAAGCTCCAACAAGACCGCAAGAACGGACATTTACACTAATGTACGGTAATGCTATGTGGTCTCTTCCTAGTATTCTTCCGGTTGGACAGCCTTCAAGTTCTTTTTGTGTGGGTAGCTAAAAAGACTTGGCATGCCTCAGAAATGTACGGTACATTGATGGAAAAGTAGAAAAGGGAGGGGTGCGGACTGGTTCTTTTCTTACTTTGCAGCTGCTTCATTTGCAGCTAAAGGGGCAACTTGTAGAAGTTTTATAGTAAAAAAAAATACATAAATTAGCTAGATTTATTTATAAATGGTAAGTTATCTGACTATGATTATGATTATGGCAGGTGCACCAATCCTCTGGTAGAGCTCGATCGTGAGCAGCGTCAGCAGGTCAAACACCAGGTCAGACGGGAAGATCCAAGGACCGGGATGGAGAGGCTGCCGGGGCACCTGGCCTAACAGCTATTAGTAAGTGTTATAACTTGCTATTTACGCCTCATTTATATTTTTTGGCTGGAAAGGTACTCAGGCAACCATTATTGGGTATTTGTCCTGACAATTTTCCTTTACCTTAAAGTATATGTTATAAAAGCAATTGCAAAGTGTCTATTGCTAGTTTTTGCTGGAATAGATACAGCAGATATTCCAATCGGGTATCTGTCAGTCCCACAGACAGTAAATGGAATAGTGGTCACGTGTATGCGAGCAATACTGCTACATCCATACAGGGAGTCTCACGATCTGTCAGCGATCATACATTCATCACCCATCCTGCGGACATGTGATAAATGTATGCCTGTACTAAACCCCTGAGTTATAGGCATCATCATCACTGTCTCCACTGAGGCTCACAATATAAATTTGGAGTGTGGGATGAAATCAAAGTCACGGGTGGAAACACCCAGAAGCACAGAGAGAGCACACACACTAATTCTGATGTCCTTGATGGTTGACTCCAGAGCTGCAAAGCAACAGTGCTAACCACTGAGCCACCGGGCTAACCAATATGGGAGGCACTGGCGGAAATGTACGGTAATGTAGATAATGGCAAGAGAGGGAAAATAGAGCATCGTAATGTCATAAAGGAAGACATCAGTCTTTTATCATCAAGAGCAGTACCAAAATAGGTACCAAATCTTAATCATCACCAAGGTCCCCACAGAAACAAGCAGGACAAACATCAGCTGTATACAGCAGCTGCGTACTCCAGCTGTGCAAAGTAAGCAGTGCGGTCCGTGCAGACCTCCCCCGGGTTTATTACAACATGTCCTCCTTAGCTGACCCCATAGCTGCAGGTCAGAGATCAGATGCTGGTCCAGACTTTGGCTACTGATGTTTGTGTTATGGCACAGTAACACAGAATCTGACCCCACTTACATACAGTATATGTCTGCTAATCTATCTTCACTACCCCAACTACTCTCAAACACAATACTACTTCATCCTGAAAGCACAATTCTGATGATTAACGATGACCCAAGAATTCAGCCGTTAAGGGACAGCGGGTCACACAGTGCTGTTCCGGAAAGTCAACTCCTAGGTGGTATCTTTTAAGAAGCTCTTACATTTCATGGACATGACCCTAAACCATGGTGATTAATAATTACTATACACAGATAACTATTTTGTATTATGCTGTTATTGTAAACTACAGACTAGGATTGAGGCCGGATACACACATGGGACCAAGGTGACGGACTGACAGCTAGACTCGTATATATGCATATGACACTCCTGAGTTCAGGTCGAGAGACCGGCGGACGATCCATGCACCATAGACCGTGATATTCAGGATACAGGATGTTACACCTCTAGCACATCCTGAGATGGGGTAGCACTGAGGGGTAACACATGATGAAAGCCTCCCTACCACTCCATCCTCACTTCTCTGCTGATCCTGACAATCTTTGTTTATAGGACTGCAGAAGTGACATCTTGTCCAACGCATGTGACCGCTGCAGCCAATCACTGGGCTCAACGGTCTTATGCCTTCTACTTCACCATGACCAATGCTCGGCAGTCTCATACTGTCTACCTTTTGGTCCATCTTCATCTAATGTGTATGGGGACCCTAAGAAAGCAGGTAACCCCCCACCCTTCATCCATAGTTGAGGCATTTTTGTTTGTAGCGTACCAAACATCTGCAATGAAAAAATGTCCAAGAAAGCCCAATCCACTGTATGCCGATAGTATCTTCTCTTTTCGAGGAATTTGGCTCCCTGACAAATTGGAGTGTACACAAAATGTGATATACAGGTTATTCACTCATGTGTTACAAATGGCGGTGTCACGTTCAAGTCTTCAGTGTTCCTGCTAAGCCGATGACAGACGTCCCTACACTTGTCTCTACACTAATGACATTCTCTTAACTCTGACCCTTCTGAGATTTCCAGGCCGGCTGTTCCACCCCAGTGTCCTAGACCTGCCAATGCCTTTCCCAGCCACATCCACAGAACAAGGTGTGTGTTTTTCTTTAAGGGAGGGACTCCTTCAATTAATAAAGGCCGGTTTTTAAAGAAGACCTTGTTGGATAAATAGACACTAGATGGAAAGGCCAGACAGGAGCCGGCTTCAAATCTCTCACTGCAAGCTGTGAAAATTGGCAACAGGGTCCATTTTCCAGAGCTTGCCTGGAGTGTCTGCCTGACATTGGCGGGTTTCTTAACCCCTGCCTAACTGCACCTTACCTACAATAACATTAGGAATAACCATCAATTTGAGGAGCCACTGTCAGAGTCATCAACTGCCCACCAAGTTCCTGTGCACTGCACATTACGGTGGTTGTCAAAGAACTAAATACTGATAACGTAACCTTAGTATAGAACATCGATATCAAATTATGTGGTCCAACACCTAACCCCCCGATCAATCCGCTCCAGAGTCCAGAGTTACTAATACCCCGCTCTCGGTCAGCAAGACATCAGCAGTCACGGCTCATCAACAGAGCAGAGTGGAAGAGAAGCATCTGCTCTGTCTATGTGATGTCACCAGAAACCAAAGAAGAGAACTGAGCCGGCAGAGATTGGGACTGGGCACTACCTGCCTGCAATTACTTAAGCCCATGAAAAAAAACTAAAATACGGTAGTTCTGGAAAACCTCTTTAAAATACAGTTCTTCTATGAAGCTCTGCCACAGACCAGACTTCAAAGGAGGACCAAATCGGCATGCATAGATAACATCAGTCTCATCGCTGTGGGGGAACAATGGGCACTAAAGGGTATGCCACACTAAACAGCGTCGCTAACGAGATCGCTAAAATACGTCACTATTTAGCGATCTCGTTCGTGACGCTAACGTGTGTGGCATGTAGCAACGACGTGGCCCCTGCTGTGATCTCGCTGATCGTTCACTAGAGTTCTGGACCGTATTTAGATCGTTGGCGTCCCGCTGGTGAGCCTATATCGCTGTGTCTGGCACCTTTTGTGAGCGATGTGCGCTGTTTTTTACATCGCAATGACCGTTAAAGTCGTTAATGAGATCGCTAACCGCTTTTGAGTCATTAACGAGATCACTAAGTGTGGCAGCTACTAGAGACATTAAAACGATCACAAAAACGATCTCATTAGCTTGCGTCGTTATTGAGATCGCTAACGAGATCACTAAGTGTGGCAGTACCTTAAGGCACAGGTGCACCAGCAACTTAGCCATTTAGACTGTGGCATTTAAACTGTTAAACTGCAGCAATCGGAATTAGCTCCAGCCGCTGCTGTTACATGCAGATGCAGGCTGTGCAACAAAGCCTGCACCTGTAGACCATTTCTGAGCCTGCTCCATACACCCAGCGTGACCACATGACAGAATATTATGTTATGGGATCGCAAATGGAGTTAACCTGGCAGTCATTAAAGAGTTAAGACAAATGAGGTAGGTCAAATGAGAACAGGACTGTCCAGCAGGATATACCTGTCCACGGTAGAATGAAATCCTGCTTCCACACAATCTCGTGCTGCTGTAAAGTAGGACACGGAGCCGCCAATGATGTTGCCTCTTCTTGCATGCTAAAAAGCTGAAAGCCTTATTCTACTTTGTGCATCTTCTCTACTTATAAACGTGAGACCATAATTCACACAGAGATCAAGTTATGAATGTCTGAACCATGTTGATTTTCATGTACAGTACAGAAAAAAAACATGCGGAAAGCGAAGCAAGCCTTCATATGTATGAAGAATAATTACCTTCTATTTAGCTCAACCTTCGTAATATGCTCATGAAGCCATACTAGTAGTCAATGTCAGCAAAGCCTTCAAAAGACAGAACAGAGATTGTACTGAGATGAGTTTCAAAACGTTATCTTGCGCCTACAGCTGGTATGCCCTAAAGGTGCCATGGATGTGATCCTGGTCAGTTTGGGTGACTGCTATCCTTCCACCCCAATATACATGCACGCTTGCTGAGCATATAAGTGTTCGCTATGGGGCGATACAGTAACTAGCTGCTAGAAGCCTCTGGGGGCTCATCTTCAGGGAGGAAAAAAAGGATTGAATGTTAAAATGTAAACATGCCTGATCCCGCTAGTACTCATAAGTTGGGAGCGGGTCAGGGGGCACATACACATTACATGGTATGAACCACTGTATTCTAGATGACCCATGATAATACACGGTTAGCACAATAATGTAAAGCTTTAGAACCAGGTCAACCTTTCTAGCAGCCGGTAAATAATAAAGCATTATGCAAATGAGAACAAAACAATCCAAAATGGAAGTAGACGCAGCAAACAACTAAGCGCTTTGCTTACCTGGCGCCAGACCAACTTTGCTAACAGTTTTGCAGTCCTATGCTTTTAAATCATCCAAAAATTATTTGCAGGGACAATTCTACGTTAATCTCCTTCCTAAAAACTAAACTGTTAATCATTCTTGAAGGGAATCTTCACCCCAAAACTATTTATATGCGCTTGTATCTCTTCAACGAATATTCAAAGAAGGCAGCCGCCTGCTCCTCCTCCTCCTGCTGCTGCTGGCGGACGCCTCCTTTTCCTGAAGTCACACAGCATAAAGGATGTCCGTCACGCAGGAGGCGGCAATGCTGTGCTGAAATAGAGCTGGAGTGACAAAGGATTCAAATCTAAAGTCTCACTTGCATTAGTACAAAAGCTGATTTCTCAGTAATAGACCAACCATGTACTGCGGACTTGTCTCAGAGAGCTACATGCGGATACACCGTAAATAGTTTGGGGGTGAAATCCTGCTGACCATTTCCCTTTCATTGAAAATAACCTCTGCTTCTAAATTGTTAAAATGTCATCAGGTTTTTCTGCCCCATCTGAGAACAGGATAATGTAGGTGCAGAGACCCCAATTCCAGCGCTGTGTCGCTTCCTGGGCTTCTTGCAGTAGGTGTGATTCTTTGATTTATGATTTGCAGCTCTGACGATCCCCTGAATGATGAGCTCTATAAATCTGCAGACCCCAGTGTTTTACAGCTTTCTGCCTACACCCTCAGTGATGTAGGCAGGGATAGACAGAGCTTATGAATATAGAGGAGGAGCACGTTTGCTAGTGTTCACAGGAATAATCTCCTGCTGATAAAACACTGTTTTATCAAAACTACAGCTCAGTAAAGGTACTGCCACACTTAGCGATCTCATTAGCGATCTCGATAACGACGCAATCGTTGGTGTGATCTCTTTTAGGTCGCTAGTAGCTGCCAAACAGGAGATCTCATAAACGACTCATCAGCGGTCAGCGATCTCTTTAACGACTTTGGCGGTCGTTAGGATGTCATTAGCATGTACTGAGCGCTTCTGATTCATAGGAATTTCCAGCATCGCTCCTGCTCTCTGCGTCCTGCTAGCCTGTTTTGCAACTTCTGCGATCCTCTCTGTGACGCAAAAGAGAACTTACAGATATTGTGATCCACTCCATGACGCAAAACAGTCATATGCGTCACAAACGAGGTCGCTCGTCGTTCGCAAAAGGTGCCAAACACAGCGATTCAGGCTCACCAGCGGGACGCCAACGATCAAAAAACGGTCCAGAACGCTAGTGAACGATCAGCGACATCACAGCAGGGGCCACATCGCTGCTACATGCCACACACAACGAGGTCGCTAACGAGATCGCTAAATAGTGACGTTTTAGTGATCTCGTTAGCGATCTCGTTAGCGATCTCATTTAGTGTGGCATACCCTTAAGTGATTACACCTGTGGAATCAGGGTCTCTACCCCCACTTTATCCTACCTTCAGATTAGTTAGCAAAAACATGGTGAATGAGTCTCTTTACTGGCCTTTGTATACTTATAGTATTGTGGTTGAAATTAACAAGCCCTTCACCTTTTGTAAGTAGTTTTGTTTTTTGCACATTTTTGCATTTTACGGTGCTAGCAAAGTGAATCAGATTTCTGAACTCTCACGCATTTGCTGCTTATTTTTTCCTTGCAGATCTGAACCTTTAAAGCATTTTTTTCCCAAATCTGCAGTGTCAATTTTCTCAGCCTTTTTGCAGGGTTTTTACTGATTCAAATGAATGGGAAAAACACAAATAAAAATACATTAAAAAAAAGCACAAAAAAATCCAGCAAAAAAAGTGCATATTTTACCCATTATTTTTCCACCCAATACTACTGTTTTTGCAGCAGGTTTTTTTAATGTGTGCTCATAACTTTACATACATTTTTTTTACTAATCGAGAAATTTATGGCGACAATGCCTTTGTACATCAAGTCGTATTTACAATATTCAGAACCTGTGAGGATTTAACTGTCATCAAAATTCCTGACCTTGATTATGTGCACAAATCGCAACAGACAAATAAATAAAATATTCATAATATTATTAGACAATGCCCGGATCCTAATGCAGCGTTCACCTGAAGTATTTACAGTTACAAGAATTTCCTGACCATAAGGTCCTGAAAATAAAGACTGAAGTCACACCGGCGCCCTCTGCAGCAACTCCCAGTAACTGCAATGTTGCTAAACAAAAACTTTTTTAATCCCCGTCAATTTAATGTACTATTATTCTTTTCTAAGAAATTATTCGCGGTTAGCGATCTCCTTAACGACTTTAGCGGTACAAAAGTACCGCTAAATCGCTAAGAAAAGGTGCCACACTCAGCGATATATACTTACCCAGCGGGACGCCGACGAGAAAATAGGGTCCGGAACGATCAGGACGACGGACGAGATCACAGCAGGGGCCACGTCGCTGGTAGATGCCGCACACAACAACATCGCTAACGGGATCGCTAAATAGTGACGTTTTTTAGCGATCCCGTTAGCGATGTTGTTTAGTGTGGCATACCCTTAACAGGCACAGTGCTACTATGGTTGTTATAGGGGCCAAGTCCTCTATGCACTTTGGGGGTTTGTACTGTCTGAAATGGTAACAGCAGCACTTGTGCTCTATCAGTCTGGTTCAGACTTATATTACCATTTCTGCAACACTTTACCTACAGTCTTTCATGGTACATTTAAAAGTATCATGAGCCACAACATTTGTGTAATTTTTTTTTGATGCTGGAATGAGTCTGATTTATTATCACTATATATATACAACTCTGACAAAAATTCAGAGAGCGCTGCACAATGTTCAGTGTCTGATTTTTCTCTTTATATTTTTGAGTAAAATGTAAATTATTCTTTTATGCTATAAACTACTGACAACATGTCTCCGAATTTACAAGCAATACATTTTGTATTTATTTTCAGAAAGTGAGAAATGGTCAAAATAACAAAAAACTGCAGTGCTTGCAGCCCTCAAATAATACTAAGAAAACAAGTTCATACTCATTTAGAAACAATACTAATGTTTTACCTCAGGAAGAGTTCAGAAATCAATATTTGGTGGAATAACCATGATTTGTAATCCCAGCTGTCATGCGTCTTGGCACGCTTTCCACCAGTCTGTCACACTGCTTTTGGGTGACCTTATGCCGCTCCTGGTACACACATGTAAGCAGTTCTTCTTCTTTGTTTGATGGCTTGTGACATCCATCTTCCTCTTGATTACATTCCAGAGGTTTTCAGTGGGGTTCAGGTCTGGAGATTGGGCGGCCATGACAGGGATTTGATGTGGTGGTCCTTCATCCATACATTGATTGACCTAGCTGTGTGGCATGGCGCACTGTCCTGCTGGAAAAACCAGTCCTCAGAGTTGGGGAACATTGCCTGAGCAGAAGGAATCAGCTGTTTTTCCAGGATAACCTTGTATGCGTCTTGATTCATACGTCCTTCTCAAAGATTACCCTACCCAATTCCAGCCTGGCTGAAGCATCCCAGATCATCATCGATCCTCCACCAAATTTCACAGTGGGTGCAAGACACTGTGGCTTGTACTCCTCTCCAGGTCTCCGTCTAACCATTAGATGACCAGGTGTTGGGCAAGGATGAAAATTACACTCATCAGAGAAGATTACCTTACTCCAGTCCTCTATGGTCCAATCCTTATGGTCTTTGGTAAACTTCAGCCTGGCTCTCCTTTGCTTCTCATTGATGAAAGTCTTTTTTCTAGCTTTACATGACTTGAGCCCTGCCTCTAGGAGCCTGTTACGAACTGTTCTTGCCGTGCACTTCACCCCAGCTGCCATTTGCCATTCCTTTTGTAGGTCACTTGATGTCATCCTGCGGTTGCTGAGTGACATTCACATAAGATGACGGTCATCCCGGTCAGTGGAGAGTCATTTTCCCCCCTTGCACGTCTGTAGCTTTGTTGTCCCCAATGTCTGGTGCTTGACCTTGTTGTAATGGACTGCCGTCTTAGAAATTTTAAGGATGGAGGCAACATGACGCTCACTGTATCCCTCTACTAGTAAAGCCAGAATTGAGCCCTTCTTTTCCTCACTCAAGACTTTTCTTTTCAACTCCTTTGGCATGGTTAAAAGTTATTTTTTCATTCCTATTAATTTTGGGATATTACTAGCACTTGTTTTGCCTCCAGCTTGTCCTATTGCAGGAGGATTGTGAACACCACGGCAGTGTTATTATACTTTCCGTCATTAAATAATATTTGGTTCAGGTGATCACCTAATCAGGAGCACATTAAGTAGAATGAGGTGAACTCTGGTTGGAATTCAGCTGACACTGGAATGGAATGGCTGTCAGACATGTAGAGAAGAGGATTGTTATACAACTGTGCAGTGGTCTCTTAATTTTTGCCAGAGCTGCATATAGTTCCTTACAACGCTCACACCACCCCTGAATGTGTCCACATGCAATGCGATGCACTGTGTGGCTTTTCAATCAGCATGGATCTTAATGTTCCATTCCACTACTCTTTACTGGCTGAGCATGCACAGAGGATGCATTCTTCTACTGTGGAAAAAAGGACTTTATGTTGTTACAGTCCCTCAAGTGGCCATCTACTAGTCTGAAAAAAAAAAATACTTCCTTACCTGCCATTTTTTTTTTGTAGCTCAATTGAAAAATGCAAGTCATTCTTAAAAGGGTTTTCCAATTAAATAGTGTAATGGAGTTTGACATGCACAGCCTTCTTTTCACCAAAATATGTCATGAAACCAGAATCGGGTGGCATCTACACACATTAGAACTTTGGCCGATCCCGCTGGTGGGTTTGGTCAAATTTTGTCTACGGTGTATGGGCACACGCAAAATAGGGTCACAAAAAATGAACATTGTTATCAAATGAATACATACCTAAAACCAATTTGCACTGGAATACAAATAATATGGTATATACTAGAGCCATTGTTACAATCAGAGTGGGAAAGAAAAAAAAAAAAATTTGTTTATAAGCACACTGTTAGATATGGCGGACTTTCCTAGCCCTGGAAGATTGTGTGAGATCAGAAATAGCCCCAAAGAACTAGTCAAGAATAAAGTCTTATGTCTATATTATTCTTACAGTAAATCTGATTTCTTTGAGCATACAGCAGGAACAATGGGGTGATTTATCAGTAGGCTATTTAAATAGAGGGGGCATGCCGCCATAATAAGCTCCACTTGTGTAAATACCTTTAAAAGGGAGCATTCTCATTAACCCAATCCCTTCCAAAGGAAGTCATGATCGGGGAAAAGATCATTACCCTAGCAAGAATAAAATTACCAATTCATGAGCTAGTCATGAGAATTTACAGCATAGAAGCAAGTTTGAAGTTTAGCCATCTGGTGGTAAACAATCCAATTAAGTTATGTTTAACCCTAAATTTCTGCCTCATATTAAATCCTATTAAACTCTTTGCAGGTAGACCATATTACAGTGCTTGGAGAGCAGACAATCACTAGAATCTATAGGGAGGTATGAAGAATGTAGCAACAGAAATGTTACCAATGTGTTATCTCCACTTTACACACTGTAAATACAGTAAGTGCCTGAAACATTAGTATTGTCAACACTTTCACTGATGTCACAATCATCTATCCAGATGATCGACTTGTAGCAGTAGCTTAAAGGGGCTGTCCGTGCTTTCTGTGTAATTTCTGTGCGTACCTAGGATGCAGAATCCTGACAGTGTGAAATATACTCCCTGTCAGCATTCTGCATGTGTCCTAGGTACCACACTTAGGCTACGTCCCCACGATCAGCAATAGCAAGGTTTTAGAGTCAGTATACTATTGCCGCGTATAAAACGTTGCGTTCTAATTGTCGCACTTCTTTGTCAGTACATGCGGATTCACCGCATGTAGCAGAATTCAATTGGTCAAAATCTGCAGCAGAAAATGACATTCTGCGACTCTGAAACCCGCTCTGTGGGTGAGTTATCGCAGCGGTAAATAGAAGCACAGTGGGCAAGGGCTTTCTAAAAATCCATCCACTGTGCTTCTAAGGTAGAACATAACCTCCCCCAGTCTCTGCCAGACCCCCCACTCCTGCTCCAGTGCAGCACACAGGGGGAGGCAGCAGGGGAAAGACTCAGCACAGAATAGCTTTAAAAAATTGGATTTCGGGAGTCAGACAACCCTATTAACAGTGGTCACTAGATCTGGACCCCTGGTCAAGACCATAGGCCATAAACTATAAGACCACAGTTTAGTTAAACAATTATTATCTGGTGGCCAAAATAAAACATAAGTAATGGTCACCTTTGTGACAGGTCACAAATATAAGATGATACAATGAAGTATCTCATGTCTACTATTGGTTGACTTGCAGATTTAGTCCGAGTGCTTTCACATAGGTTCTGTGTGTTTCAGCCCCACAGGGCAGGCACTGCTGGGATATTCTCTTACCAAAGTCATTAAGATTAATGCAGTAGATAATTTAGGAAGTATGTTTAAATGTAGCTGTCTGCACCTTATCTCCACAGATATCACTTTACTCAGTGATTTATCAGAGGCTGCTGTAATAGAGCTTTCTGCAAAGAGAAGAGATATTTAACTCTTTATAGTGTGATAAACAATGGGATACTAGTGTGATCAAATACATATGGAGGTAAGGGTATGCCACACTAAACAACATCGCTAACGGGATCGCTAAAAAACGTCACTATTTAGCGATCCCGTTAGCGATGTTGTTGTGTGCGGCATCTACCAGCGACGTGGCCCCTGCTGAGATCCTGCTGTGATCTCGCTCGTCGCTGACATCGTTCCGGACCCTATTTTATCGTCGGCGCCCCCGCTGGTAAGTATATATCGCTGAGTGTGGCACCTTTTCTTAGCGATTTAGCGGTACTTTTGTACCGCTAAAGTCGTTAAGGAGATCGCTAACCGCGATAGCGTCCTTAACGACATCGCTAAGTTAAGCCGCTATCAGCGATATAGAAACAATCCCGCTAGCGATCGCATTAGTATGCGTCGTTATCGTGATCGCTAGCGGGATTGTTTAGTGTGGCAGTACCTGTAGACAGTGGCGTAACTGGAGTCTGATATGCCCCGGTGCAAGATTTTGCCCGCCCCCATCCTGATATATATACAGTTGTGCTCAAAAATTTACATACCCCGGCAGAATTTTTGCTTTCTTGGCCTTTTTTCAGAGATTATGAACGATAACACTAAACCTTTTTCTCCACTCATGGTTAGTGGTTGGGTGAAGCTATTTATTGTTAAACTACTGTGTTTTCTCTTTTCTAAATCAGTGACAACACAAAACATCCAAATGACCCTGATCAGAAGTTTACATACCACATTTCTTAATACCGTGTATTGCCCCCTCTAACATCAATGACAGCCTGAAGTCTTTTGTGGTAGTTGTGGATGAGGTTCTTTATTTTCTCACTTTGTTCTGCAGTAGACAGGTCAACTTGGCCTTGTGTTTTGGATCGTTGTCATGTTTGAACGTCCAAGTACGTCCCATGTGCTGCTTCCGGGCTAATGATTGCAAATTTGCCTCCAGTATTTGCTGATAACGTGCTGCATTCATCTTTCCTTCAACTTTGATCAAGTTTCCTGTGCCTTTGTAGCTCACACATCCCCAAAACATCAGCGATCCACCTCCGGGCTTTACAGTAGGAATGGTGTTCCTTTCATCATAGGACTTGTTGACCTCTCTCCAAATGTATCGTTTATGGTTGTGGACAAATCTTGGTCTCATCACTCCAAATTACCTTGTTCCAGACGTTTTGAGGCTTGTCTACAGTGGGGAAAAAATTATTTAGTCAGCCACCAATTATGCAAGTTCTTCTACTTAAAAAGATGACAGAGGCCTGTAATTGACATCATAGGAAGACCACAACTATGAGAGACAAAATTAATAAAATTGTGACAAATCAGACAAAAGTGACTTTCTGGATTTGTTTTCTCATTTTGACTCTCATAGTTGTGGTCTACCTATGTTGCCAATGACAGGCCTCTCTCATCTTTTTAAGTGGGAGAACTTGCACAACTGGTGGCTGACTACTTTTTTTCCCCACTGTATGTGCTGTTTTGCGTATTATAGGCGAGATACGTTGTGGCATTTGCGCAGTAATGGCTTTCTTCTGGCGACTCGAACATGCAGCCCATTTTTCTTCAAGTGCCTCCTTATTGTGCATCTTTAAACAGCCACACCGCTCATTTTCAGAGAGTCCATTATTTCAACTGATGTTATTTCTGGGTTTTTCTTTGCATCCTGAACAATTTTCCAGGCAGTTGTGGACGAAATTTTTGTTGTTCTACCTGACCGTGGTTTTGTTTTTACAGAGCCCGATTTTCCATTTGTTAATCACAGTTTGAACACTGCTGACTGGTATTATCAATTCCTTAGACATCTTTTTGTATCCCTTTCCTGTTTTATACAGTTCAACTACCTTTTCCCACAGATCCGTTAACAATTCTTCTGCATTCCCCATGACTCACAATCCAGAAACGTCAGTGGCTGGATGAAAGATGCAAGAGTCTGTCTGGATCCCAGAAACTCACTCAGCTTTTATGCACAGACACTGATTGCAAGCAAACAGGTCACAGGTGAGGATGTTACCTTTAGTAGCCATTCACACCCATTTGCGTCAACTTCTGTGCATGTTATCAGGCCAAAATCTCCAGGGTATGTGAACTTTTGACGAGGGTCATTTGGATGTGTTGGGTTGTCATTATGATTTAAAAAGAGAAAATACAGTACTTTGACATTAAATAGCTTCACCCAACCACTAACCATGAGTGGAGAAAAAGTTTTGGTGTTATCACTTATATTCTCTGAAACAAGGTCAAGAAAGCAAAAATTATGCGGGCGTATGTAAACTTTTGAGCACAACTGTAAATATGCCCTCCATCCTGGTATTTATGTCGCTCATCCTGTTATATATGCTCCTCGTCCTGAAATATATATATCCTCCATCCTGGTATACGTCCCCCATTTTGACACTGTTCTTTAATGTACAGAAAAAGAAACGTACTCACCAGGGGTGTACATAGAAGTCATGGGTCCTCATAGCGGAAGCATAATGCATTCCCCATAGTCCTCCATATAGTATAATACACGGTCCATAGTTCTCCCTATAGTATAATGTGCCCCCCCATAGTCCTCCATGTAGTATAATGAACAGCCCATAGTCCTCCATGTAGTATAATGCACAGCCCATAGTCATCCATGTGTTACAATGCACAGCCCATAGTCATCCATGTGTTATAATGCACAGCCCATAGTCCTCCATACAGTATAATGTACAGTCCATAGTCATCCATACAGTATAATGCACAGCCCATAGTCATCCATACACTATAATGCACAGTCTACTCTATAGTCATCCATACACTATAATGCACAGTCCATAGTCATCCATACACTATAATGAACAGTCCATAGTCATCCATACACTATAATGCACAGCCCATAGTCCTCCATACAGTATAATGCACAGCCCATAGTCATCCATACAGTATAATGCAGTCCATAGTCATCCATACACTATAATGCACAGTCCATAGTCATCCATACACTATAATGCACAGTCCATAGTCATCCATACACTATAATGAACAGTCCATAGTCATCCATACACTATAATGCACAGCCCATAGTCCTCCTGGTCACAAGCACGCCGACATCAACTGCTAGCCTGTGATTGCAGAGCAGCATGTATTGCAGAGCACAAACTCAATGGGTCTGTGTGCTGCAATACACTTCAGCTGTAGTATTTGCTGGTGTCGGCGGGTCCTTCACCCACCGGGGCCCATTTGCAACGGTGACCACTGTGACTGCAGTAGTTATGCCCCGGGTGGTAGAAATGCAAATATTTCTTGTATTAATAGCAAGTTATGTACATTGACAATAGGCGATAATCTAATTTTCTATGTGATTTAAATGGGGTCATCAAGAAATCCTACAAATAGACTATGGACATACAGTGAATTTTGCTATTAAACTACTGTATGTCATATGTCAAAACTTTCTACTGTAATACATTTGACACATTTTCATACTGTCATAGTCTAAATTTACACTTTCTAAAAATTAAAAATGAATAGTAAATCATTCTCGATGTTTCTTATTTTGACATGTACACAAATAATGTTAGTTAACTTGCTCCTGTACTATTGGAAAATAAGAATATTGAGGGATATTATTCTGTAGTTTGGTATTTTTTTTGTTAAACTAGTAACAAAGTGGAAATACATTTTAGGCCATATCAATTTGCAAGTTTGTTACACGGAACCCATAGGACACAAATAAATACCCAGTTGTGAATTCTGAAAACAATGTAGATCCACACTAAAGGTACTGCCACACTAAACAATCCCGCTAGCGATCACGATAACGACGCATACTAATGCGATCGCTAGCGGGATTGTTTCTATATCGCTAAGTGCGGCCACATTTAGCGATATAGTTAACGACGCTATCGCCGTTAGCGATCTTCTTAACGACTTTAGCGGTACAAAAGTACCGCTAAATCGCTAAGAAAAGGTGCCACACTAGCGATATATACTTACCCAGCGGGAGCGCCGACGAGAAAATAGGGTCCGGAACGATTCCAGCGACGAGCGAGATCACAGCAGGAAGCTCGTCGCTGGCAGCTGCCGCACTGAACAACATCGCTAACGGGATCGCTAAATAGTGACGTTTTTTAGCGATCCCGTTAGCGATATTGTTCAGTGTGGCATACCCTTAAGGCATTCCTTCAGCCTCACCTAAATATGGCCTGCTTCACATGTCTGTGTTTTTAGTATGAGTTTTTTTTATTTTTTTCACGGATATCACACATACCCATTAAAACGGCTGATGCTGTGCACATGTCCGGACTGTGTCCATGCAAAACACACGTCCATTTTTTTCCAGCAGCGCGGATAACAAGGGCCAATACAAATCTATGGGTCCGTGAATTATAGGAGAAGCTTTGTAATTTAATTCTATATCCATACTGGAAAAACACTGATGAATGATGGTAAAAGCGGCTATACAGATGACACACTGATGCAAAACACTGATGACACCAGTACCGGTTTTTACATATGTGTTTTATTCGGACATGCAAAGGGGGCTCAAGAGAGTTAAAAAGGGAGCAGCGCCAAATAGTGTAATATGTTTCTTCATTAGGAGTATAGCGCTCACTTTTTTTTTATCAAGAAAAGAGGATGACCCAATGAGGGTGATAGGCTCCTATAGGCACAGCACTATTATTAGCTTTGTTATTGGGTATAGTGAGGCTGCTCCTTCATCCCTCCTCTGGGCAGGGCCTAGTGCCAACACCGTGATGAGA
This sequence comes from Oophaga sylvatica, assembly GCA_033576555.1. Classification (NCBI taxonomy): domain Eukaryota; kingdom Metazoa; phylum Chordata; class Amphibia; order Anura; family Dendrobatidae; genus Oophaga; species Oophaga sylvatica. Next base: position 42,569,211 of record JARQOD010000010.1, on the reverse strand, counting down.
AATAGATTAGCAGTATAGGAAAATAGGATGATTCTTGGAGCCTCGTATGACATACACTTTAAGAATTGCAAATAAAACCAGTCCTTGAGTTTTAACAACCTTTGAATCAACAAGTGAAATTGAAGATCAATGCACTTTCCGCTCTTTTATGATATATAGTGTTACGTCAGCGCCGGTGTCCCTGCACGATTCCTCTTCCTCCTCCTGGCAGGAACGCCGATGTCTACAGCCACTCATCCGCTCTGCTCCACCGCATCCGCTTCCTCCAAGAACCTGAGCACAGCGCGCAGGTCTCCTGGGAGTGTGCTTAGGGCACCCTGGTTCCCCTCTATTTAAAGGGGTTGCGCGAGCACTTCTGAAATGTCCCCCAGCCAATAGCTGGGAGACATCACATTATTTAAGGCAGCCTCTCCAATAGGGAGCAACTTTAGTCATTTAGTGTTTAAACGTCCATCCCTGTATCAGTCCTGCCTGAACCTATTCCTGAACCCGTCCTGACTGTCCCTAGTCCTGATCCTAAATAACAATTTGCCAAAAGGCAACTAAACCCTAACTAAAGACTAAAGTGAAACATAACTTTTATTGAACTAATAAGGGCGATTAAAAACGCTAAGTTAGTGTGTATTTATCACCAGATTATTAGGAAAACAACTACAGTGCCTACAAGTAGTATTCAACCCCCTGCAGATTTAGCTGGTTGACACATGCGGAATTAACTTGGCATTGTGACATTTGTACTGTAGATCAGCCTGGAAGTGGGAAATGCACTGCAGCAAAAATTTTTGTTTTAATTTTTTTTTTTTAAACTTTAAAAGTTAATTCAGAGTGTCATTTATTATTCAACCCCTCAAACCACAAGAATTCTGTTTGGTCCCCCTAAAGTATTAAGAAGTAGTTCAGGCACCAAGAATAATGAGCTTCACATGTGTGGATTAATGATCTCTTTTGCCAGCCTTTTCTGACTATTTAAGACCCTCCCCAAACTTGTGAACAGCACTCATACATGGTCAACATGGGAAAGACAAAGGAGCATTCCAAGGCCATCAGAGACAAGATCGTGGAGGGTCACAAGGCTGGCAAGGGGTACAAAACCCTTTCCAAGGAGTTGGCCCTACCTCTCTCCACTGTTGGGAGCATCATCTGTAAGTGGAAGGCTTATGGAACTACTGTTAGCCTTCCACGGCCTGGACAGCCTTTGAAAGTTTCCTCCCGTGCCGAGGCCAGGCTTGTCCGAAGAGTCAAGGCTAACCCAAGGACAACAAGGAAGGAGCTCTGGGAAGATCTCATGGCAGTGGGGACATTGGTTTCAGTCAATACCATAAGTAACGTACTCCACCGCAATGGTCTCCGTTCCAGACGAGCCCGTAAGGTACCTTTACTTTCAAAGCGTCATGTCAAGGCTCGTCTACAGTTTGCTCATGATCACTTGGAGGACTCTGAGACAGACTGGTTCAAGGTTCTATGGTCTGATGAGACCAAGATCGAGATCTTTGGTGCCAACCACACACGTGACGTTTGGAGACTGGATGGCACTGCATACGACCCCAAGAATACCATCCCTACAGTCAAGCATGGTGGTGGCAGCATCATGCTGTGGGGCTGTTTCTCAGCCAAGGGGCCTGGCCATCTGGTCCGCATCCATGGGAGGATGGATAGCACGGCCTACCTGGAGATTTTGGTCAAAAACCTCCGCTCCTCCATCAAGGATCTTAAGATGGGTAGTAATTTCAACTTCCAACAAGACAACGACCCAAAGCACACAGCCAAGAAAACCAAGGCCTGGTTCAAGAGGGAAAAAGTCAAGGTGTTTGGAGTGGCCTAGTCAGTCTCCTGACCTTAACCCAATTGAAAACTTGTGGAAGGAGCTCAAGATTAAAGTCCACATGAGACACCCAAAGAACCTAGATAACTTGGAGAAGATCTGCATGGAGGAGTGGGCCAAGATAACTCCACAGACCTGTGCCGGCCTGATCAGGTCTTATAAAAGACGATTATTAGCTGTAATTGCAAAGGGTTATTCCACGAAATATTAAACATAGGGGTTGTATAATAATTGACCCACACTTTTATGTTTAAAATTTATTAAAATTCAACTGAGCAACATAACTTTTTGTTTTGTAAGATTTATGCTTCTGTTAATAAATCCTACTCTCGTTTGCAGTTTGAAGGCTCTAACTTATTTGCATCTTATCAAACCAGCTAAATCTGCAGGGGGTTGAATACTACTTGTAGGCACTGTAAGTACTATGAGACCATATGATCAACTGAATTATTTATCTGGTTTTCCTAATAATAGTATTTATTGGATCCGTAGGATTGGTGCGGCCGCTAACTATCTCTCTATTCAGATTTATTACTACACCACTAACTTGCACTGATTTGGAAATCTCTCTTTAAGCCATATATTATTCACAACAGAACATAGAAAGTAAAAAAGATAAAAGTTGGACATTTTTTCATTTAATTTGACAAAATTAATTAATTTAGAAATTGAGGGCAGCAACACATCTCAAAAAGTTGGGTCAGGGTTAACAAAGGGCTGGAAAAGTGGCACTATTGAAAAACTGATGAAGGGACACTGTTCAACTGAGTTATGTGACTGTTTAAAAAAAACAGGTTGGAGAGGCAGAGTCTCTGAAGCAAAGATAGTCAGAGGTTCACCTGTCTGAACAGCTGTGTCTAAAAACTGTGGAACAATTTCAGAAAAATGTTCCTCGATAATTAACTAATTTTATTTCAAATAAAATTGAAAAATGTCTAAACTGAACTGTGTTCGACCATGAATAGAATATGGCTGTAAGATTTCAAACTACCGTATATACTCGTGCATAAGCCGAGATTTTCAGCCCATTTTTTAGGGCTGAAAGTCCCCCTCTCGGCTTATACGCGGGTCATATACGGGGGTCAGCGGGGAGGGGGAGCGGGGGTGTCGGATTATACTCACCTCTCCGCCGCCGCGGTCTCTGCAGCCCCTTCTGCTTCTCCCACGATCTCCGGCTCCTTCCTGCAGCGGTCACATAGCACCGCTCATTAAAGTCATGAATATGCACATATTCATGACTTTAATGAGCGGTACCATGTGACCGCTGTAGGAAGGAAGCGCTGCGGAGAGCGCCGGGAGAAGAGGAGAGGCTGCAGGGACGCGCGGTGGAGGGGTGAGTATAGCGATACTTACCTGTCCCGTTCCACGCTGCAGGCTGCGTCCTTGTCTGACACCTCTGGCTGTGAATGATCAGCAGAGGGCGCGATGACGTCATTAGTGAGCGCGGAGCCCCCTGCCTGATCGTTCACTGCCGAGGACGAGGACGCAGCGCTGCGGTGCAGAGAGGACAGGTAAATATCTCAGGTGCCAGTGTCACTGCCTGCTCAGGACACCGGCACCTGGCCCCCAGCGACGAGAGGTGAGTATGTCATTTTTTTTTTTGCAGCAGCATATGGGGCATAATCTGGAACATATGGGGGCATAATATGGAGCATATGGGGACATAATATGGAGCATATGGGGGCATAAACTGTGGAACATATGGGGGCATAATCTGGAGCATATATGGGGGCATAAACTGTGGAACATATGGGGGCATAATATGGAGCATATGGGGGCATAAACTGTGGAACATATGGGGCATAATCTGGAGCATATGGGGCATAATCTGTGGAACATATGGGGGCATAATCTGGAGCATATGGGGGCATAATCTGTGGAATATATGGGGGCATAATCTGGCGCATATGGGGGCATAATCTCTGAAGCATATTGGGCATAATCTGGAGCATATGGGGGCATAATCTGGAGCATATAGGGGCATAATCTGTGGAGCATATTGGGCATAATCTGTGCAGCATATGGGGGCATAATCTGTGGAGCATCATATGGGGGCATAATCATTTTTCACCCTAGGCTTATGCGCGAGTCAATAAGTTTTCCCAGTTTTTTGTGGCAAAATTAGGGGGGTCGGCTTATACACGGGTCGGCTTATACATGAGTATATACGGTAATTGCACTCGTTTTCTTTACATTTCACCAAATTTTTGGAATTGGGGTTGCATATTACATAGTCTGATGTAAAGAGCAGTGAGTTTTCTAAACACATAATCAAATATAAGCAATGCAGTGAAATACAACTACAGTCTCCATTTTTACGAGATTGTCCTATGAAGCCCTGAGGGTCATCTAATTTTTCCTATATTGCTATCAGCTAATGATGGCATTGAAGCTACTGATACGTCACAATCTCTGAAATCAGTGGATCCAGAAATATTATAGAAATTAAAAACTGATCTATAGAATTTTCTGAGAATGAATTCAATGAATCCAATGTGCTTTTACAATACTCTATCCGGCAGGCATGCACTTGCAGATTCTTCAAATAGCTAAACTTTGACATTGGCTAAAGGAATTTCTATTCCGCAGAGAAAACAAACTACTGCCAAGGTGAGCTGCTGAGCTAACATTTAGCCAATAGCATCCAGTATATCATCAGAGACAGGTCATATTATTTTGTTACCTATTAGAAGGAATGCTCTACAATTTATAGCATTTAATGTGTCCATGATTTATTGGAATGGTGATGCTCCAAGGCACGCATAGTAAATAATAATTGTATGAGATACTATCAAGCAAATGAGAATTTACAATGCTTTCTGAAAAAGAAAAGTAAAAGTTGCTAAATTTTGTCTTGACTGGCGATGATGAGAGGAAACAAGTTTGCTACCTTACAATTAAACTGTATGGTTACTCTTAAGAGTAATGCGAAATATTGCAAAACCAAAACTTAAATGAAAATTTGTGGTATTCTGTAAAAACCATCATGAGGAAGTTTCAGTATATGTTCTGCACAAGTCACATAAACACTTGATACTTTATTAAATTAAATTGTGCTAACCTTTTTAAAATAAACTACAAGCTTGATAAGTAGAAGAGGAACATATAGTCCAGTCCCAGAGGGGTTTAGATGTACTTGATAATTCCGTCTGCTGCTTCAATCATCACTATGCAAGAAACATAAGGATCAATGTGAGCCACAATCTGCTCCTGACAGGGGTCAATTCACAGTAGCAAGTCATTTTTTACAAGCAAAGCATAGACTTGGCAAGCGCCCCAAACTAAATCAGCCATTCTATATAACTGAAACCGTAGAATAGAGAAGATGAAGTGCTTGACATGCTGTTCTCAGATAATATGAACCTTCAATATGCGACACTGTCAATGAAGATTCCAGCATACTTTCGTGAATTTGCATCCTCACTCTGATGGTTAATCGGTTATAATACGTGCATCCGTCAACATAATTGTGTCAGGAAAAATACAGGACGTTTTCCTTGGACAAGGATGAATGCGAGCTATTTTTTACTCCGGCCTCTGGATGATTAGGTATTACATTGTAGCATATTACAAATATTACTAACAATATGGCAGCAAGGCTTCCATGAAAAGATGAATTCCACAAATGTCACACACAAAGCTGTGGTGGGAATATTTCTATAATTATAAACTGTGGTAACTGAGTGCACAGCCATATGGCGCTTCATTGGATGCCACATGTTAAATGTGTTTTCCCCAAATTTATAAAAGAGACTTCATCTCTAATACTGTATGAATGGAGCATGCCAAAGTAGGTCCATTCCCCTTCCCACCAGAAAACGCAACGCTTCCACATGGTCTCTGTATCAGGCCTTACAACTCAGCACTACTCATTTATATGAGATACCAGACAATGCCCAAAGAAAAGGTGGTGCTGGTCCTAACAAAAACAGGCAACTAATCTGACTGAATGTCAAACTTCTGTACCTTATCACCTATTCAAGCACACTGTTCCAGCTCCATAGATCGTGAGCATCTGGCTACTGTCAGGTCTTGGACCCCAGCAATCCTACGGATAGGTCATCAGTGTACTAGTCTTAGAAAACATCATTAATAACATACAAACTCAACTTTAAAAGCCTAGACCTTATATGTAGTGTAGTACAAACACGGTAATATACTCACCGACTGGCCACGATTGCAGCTGGCTCTTATTTCGTGCTAATACGCATTGATGTAAGGAAGTGAAGGATCTGAATAAACACCGTAGTAATCGAAAAGCCAGGAGATTTCAATGAGGACTCTGTAAAACGGTTTCCTTTTTATTTTAGGAGCACTTTTGCAATAAAAAAAAATGCTTGGAAATGTGCCTAAAGTAGCCTAGAGAAATTAACTTGGGCTGCAATGTATGAATTGCCATCTAAAGGCTAAAAGGAGCTGCATTGCATATGTTAATAATAATGCAGAGGAAATTACTCGTAAGGCTATGTTCATACACAGCGTCACTGCAGCATTTTTAGTTTTTTTTATGCAAATAAGAAAATGCGTTTTATAGTACCAACAAACGCTATGAAATTTCAGAGCTCTCATGCACACACTTGGTTTCATTTCCCCTGACTGAATTTTACAACTGCAGCGTTTGTATAATCCGCAGCGTGTCAATCGTTTCAGTGTTTTTTGCAGCATTTTTTCACCAATGTAAAGCAATGAGAGATTGCAAAAACGCTGCAATACTGATAGGAAGGCAGGAAAGAAAGCATCTCTGAGCAGCGCATTTCAGTGTAGACAGAACGCTCAGCTCCGAGTCACAGAGCGCAAGCCAATGCGGTGGCGAAAACTCGCCAGCGGACCTGGGGAAGGTGAGTATGGCGAGGTTTTTTTTTTCTTAAACAAAATGCTGTGAGGGATGAATTATATTTGAGAAGGAACAACCCCTTTAACTAACATTTCTTTATGAATATTACTATGTCTTGCAATGGCCAGACTGATACAGCCTTGGGCTTAAAGTACTTTATGCAACTGAAAGACCACAATTGTAATGATATGGCACGGGAGACCTGTCTATTTTGTGTTGGCAGGAAGCCTTTGCAGATCTGGACAGACTTCATACTTACACAGTATTAGGAATAAGTGGTGGATTGTTGTCAAGCTAATACATACTGATTGCCTGTGGATTTAGCTATGTCAACTCAGCAGGTACGGAATAAGAGCCTACAGCTGAATGGATAGCTGCAGTGAGAAATTCATGGGAAGGCCATACTGGTGGGGGTTATAAATGAAAAGAAAATTATATATATATTATGTTTACAGAATAACATAGAAATATTACTTCAATGAAACATATTGCTTTTACGCCATGTCCCTACCTGCAAAAACACTTTTTTTTCTAGCTGCATATTTTCTGCAGGTGTCCACAATAAAAACACGCAATAGCAATCTGATCTCATTATTGTGGGGTTTAGTGCAGATTTGAAGCGGGTTTTTTATGCATTGCTAATGAAGAAATGCTAGGATTCTGCAATTTTTATATGTTTTTGGGCTCCATATAGAAGAAAAAAAAAACAACAAAAAACGCATATTTCAACAGCATCTATAAACGCACAGACCGCATGAGTTTTTTATGGAATCACATCCACTTTGCATGTACTTGTAAAGGGATTGTCCACTACGGGACAACCCCAGATCAATCAATTTAGGACCCAAACTAAAATAAAAGCAGTGGAGACTTACCGTATTTGCTGCAGCAGTGACATGATGCTGTGCCATGAATAAAAGCAGTGGAGACTTACCGTATTTGCTGCGGCAGTGACATGATGCTGTGCCATGAATAAAAGCAGTGGAGACTTACCGTATTTGCTGCGGCAGTGACATGATGCTGTGCCATGTGCAGGATGCAGTAAATGAGCGGTCGCTCGGCAATATTCCGTCAGTGAAAACAGGGTTTGCACTATGTGGAAATATGGTCGTATTCTCTGAAGGCTGAAACTCATAATGTAGGTTGATAATGAACGCTTATTGTAGGTTTAGACAACATACAATGTAAACAACCTAGAGGTATAACTCCTAAACTTGTAGGGTATTTTTTTGCATCTCTTTTTTAGACCGACTAACAAGTAAAATGCACTAAAATCAGCTTGTCTTGTAGAAATTCGGCAGAGAACACAAGAGTTATATTATAGTTTATCTTGGGAGCAGTTTATAATGGGGATAATCCAAGGGGGTAAAGTGTAATAATCTTTCTATCCACAGACTAAAGGGGAGAGGCTCATGCTGCAGCCAGCTGTCATACCCAATACAGTGAGGCAAATGAGAAGGACATAGCTGATTTCTTTGGACAACATAGATGACAAGTAGATTAAAAATGAGATATAGAAGAAGAGGATGAGATTAGGGAAGGAACTGTTTTAATTTACATTTTTTGTGCTTTATTATGCTTAGTGTTCCTTGAAATGAAGAGCTTGCCGCTCTATGTTTTTGCTTTATTTACATGACAAAAACTTGCAGTCCGTTCTACGATCTGCCCACAATAAGGTCTAATTCCAACGTTCGATTCTTGCGTACGAGTGCCATCCGTGATTTTAATGCACAGAACTCATACATGTCATCCGCAGAAAATAGTGGAGACATGTCCGATTTTGATCCAAGGTAAATAAAAGTCAAAGGGTCCGTGAAAAACATCGGACCGCACTTGGATAACATCCGAGAGCAAGTCTGATTTTCATGGACTGGCAGAATGGAGACAGCGTAAATTTTTTTTTTTTTTTTTTATTTCTCCACGTTCGAGAGAGACAGATTGCACTCGGACCACACTCTGATCAGAGTCCGATCAGAATAATTGGGCCGTTTTTCTTGTGCGTGGAATAATTGGAGTTCTGGATGAGCCCTAGCTCTGTGAAAATCAGTTATGAAAATGAATATCTGATTGAATAAAGATGACCCTGGAGGCTTGAAATGTCAGCTGTCCAATATACTATTAACAAGCTAAAACATCTTCAAACAAGTTAATGGTAAAACTAAGGCAAGTTATACATGAATCTCTGTAATGCTCACATTTTTGGGTCAAGTTACTATCTTAATTATCAGTTTGGAAGTGACTATGTAAATTCCAAGAATAATCCTAAACATTAAAGCTCTGACAGCTATTTCATTACATTCGGTTTAGTTACCTGCAGGCTTTACCCTACACCATGGAATATTCTCTCTCTCACTTCTACAGTATATATAGCATGACATGAAAGTACATTACCAGACACCATTAACGTTCTTCATTTTAAATAAAAATATTTACTGCATCGAAATATTTAAGGACCTATCAAACATATTACGACTGCATTATCTGGGGTCATTTTTTTTTAAAACATTCTGGTTTTAGACTGAAAATTATTAGCATTTTTTTGTGTTTATGTCAAGATACAAAGTTATATACAAAACGTAGAAATAAACCTGCTACATTACTCCTCATCATAAGTAGTATAAAACCAATGAATAAACCTGAATAATTAAAATCACATATCATTAATTTTGCTTTGTTTGTTCTATTTTAGGTTTTTCATGGATGTTTGAAAAGAAACAATCTCTGCAATGAAGTTTAAGGAACAACCATGAAAAAAGCATCAATGGGGCTGTTTCTGTGATCTCCACCATGTATCTCAAAGGATGACCATCAACAGTCACTATGTAAAAAACATGAGCAAGCAAAGGGTGACAGGTGCCACCTATTCCCTCTGAGTGGTACCATGACCAGGGAAACAAAGCCTGCGTATCCCATCACTGCTAAATCGCCCAGCTCCAAGGATGACTCTGCTTTTGAACATTTTAGCAAGAAGAATTCAGCCGACAGTAAACCAACTGGGGCGTTAGAAACCTCTGACGGTGTCTTCATTTCTGAAAAATCATCTCTTTTAAATGGTCGAGAAAGTCACAGTCAACGGGAAGCTGTGATAAGGCCTCAACAAGCAGGGAAAATAGACTTTAAATCTCTTCATAACAGACCAAAGTTTTCCAGTGATGCTACATGGGCAAATGGCAAAAACAGTCCCCTATCTCCGACAGGGAAGAACAGAGGGAAAGACAAAAATAAGAGGTCTGGAAAGGGAGATCGCAATCAGCACCAGCTCTACAGACTCAGTATTAGCAGTTCAAGGTCCAATCCTACCATTGGAATTGCATATCCTCAGCAAAAGGTGACAGAGCCTAAAAAAATAGAAGTAAATCATGGTCCCATCTCTGGAAGTTATCGTTTTAATGTTTCAAGCCTTCCGGACAGAGAAGGGGAGGTCCATCAAGAAGATCGAAGCTTTAACAGGTCACACCCAGAGCCCAGTCCCAGCCTTACCTCCACAAGCTATACCTCACAAACAGCTCCGGCATCCAGGATCCATCAAGGCTTAAAGATCCAGCCGGGCAATCTTCATGATACAGCTAACTCTGGCGGGCAATTGCATTACTTGGACTTCCAACCAAATGGAAATACATGGCATCCATCTGATAAACATTTTACTGGTACCAATGGATATGTCATTCCTAATCAAAAAGTATGTCCTTTTCCAGAAGTCAACAAGTCAGACTATGGACCTGTGTCATTTCAGTATCCATTTCCATCACTGCAGGAGCAAGTTGGGAATAATTTTTGCAATAATGGGAGTAATCAGGACTTTGTGGATGCTGCACTTGCTGCAAACCAGGTAGCACACAATACGTATTCCTTCCAGTCCTCATCGAGAGACGTGCCAGAGGATCCACAAGGCAGTGGGTCCTACAATACTGTTTTGCCAGACAACAGAATTTATGGAATACCCTCTCAGCAGGTTCCATTTCTACATACCCAACAAGGGGTTCAGCATTCACCCACACCGCCTTGTTACACAGGACGTAATGATCACGTGTCTGATCATAATGGTGCTATTTCCTCTACTGGTGCTTTCTCTTCCTCTGGTGCTATAGACCAAACCCAAAGCACTTTTCAAGAAAACCAATCAGTTTTTAATCCTAGCGAATTTAGTTTACATAGTAACAGTATGCCAGCATTGATCAATAAAAGGCAGACATCTAAAGACTTTGTACATAACCAAAGACTCCTGACTCCAGGGAGTACACTACGAAGGAATATACCACAGTCTTCTTTAAACAAAGTGCACTTCTACAGTGGTGTAAACACAGGATCGGTGCCTTTCGATAAAAATCTTTCCAGAATACCTCAGACTTGGGATGCCGGAAACAATAATTTCCTACCTTTGGAACAAAACTCTGTTTCATATCCTAATGCTTCGGTAAATGTAATTCCATATCAATGCCAGACAAATGAGCAGAGACAGGTACTAAAAAATCAAAGGATACCTTGGCAGCAAAGTCTCAGTACACCTTCCATAAAAAAACAAAATCGTATTGAGCTGTCAAGGCACATTGGACTTCCAAAGTCTTTCCCACTCACTAATCCTGACTGGCAAAATAATAATTTGATGACAAAAATTCCACCTAGTTATCATGCAAAGAAACATGATGTAGTGGTGGATGGGAGTCCAACACAAAGGATGGAAATGACCAGACCAAGTTACAACTCAAATAATGACATTTTATATGATAATATAAAGGATACAAATAACACAAGAACAAAAAGTATTTCATACGGAGTAAGCCAACCGATTCAACAATCCCAAAAATACGCCAACCAGCCACTACAATTATCACGAAAGCCTTTTGTACCTGAATCTCCCTATGAATCACCGCTTCCTTCTCCTGCTACCAATCCTGTTTCTGGTAGTACCTGCTCATCACTTTCACCCATGTCAAGCAGTCCGATCAATCCTGATGAGAATCATGTCCCTCTAACACTAACATCTTCCACCTATTTCCACCCGTCATGTCACCCAGCTGAAAAGTCTTTTAACATGTCTGAATCAATTAGCTCTGGTTCGTTTCTATACCCCAATTCAGAATCTACCAAAACATACAATTACATCGCAGAGTCCTCTAAAGATGAACATGAGTTCAAAAATCCACAAGAAAATCAATACCCAAAAATTGCCAATGAGCCAAGTAAAGGTCTTGGGAATTTTGAAAGTGAACCACCGCCTCCTTATTCTTCTCACCACTTTCTTGCCAATTCGCTCAGCAGTGCAAATTTGGACCAGCTTGACGTTCTTCTGACCTGCAAACAGTGTGACCAAAATTTTGGCAATTTATCTTCATTCTTAGAGCACAGGCAGTACTGTCATCTGAATTCAGCTGTCCATGAGATGAAGGATTCTTTACACGGAGATTTAAGGAAGTCTACTGTTGACCCATCAAAGTCTTCTCAAACACTACCAGGAATAACACTATCCAAAGCACAAGGAGAATTTAATTCACATTTAACTGGTTTCAGCAAAGACTATCTTCTTGATTGTGATGCCAAATCAGAAGCCAAAGAAGATCTGATGAAAGGTACTAATGTACACAATGCCACGCCACATTTAATGCCTCTGACTGCCTGTGACACTTTAGAAATGGACGATGCAAAACTGGACAGTTTAATCATAGAAGCACTGAATGGTTTAGAGTTTCAAGTGGACAATGAGATAGACAGCACCTTTATTGATGTTTTTGTAGATGACGACCTCAGCGCTGCCAAGGTATCAAGCAATTCCCAAAGGCTGAAAGAGAATAAAGAAACAAAAAAAATGTTAAATGTAGAACAAAGCCAAGCTCATCATAACTCAACAGCAAACACATTTGATGAGAAATATGAAACAGAAGGGTCCCAACTCCAAAAAGGTGCTCATAAACATAAGGTAAACACTGAATCAATGCACAGCAAAAAGATCACAAAAACAAATTTGGAAGACCATGAATTGCAGAAAGCAGACAACATTAATAAACATACAACTTCCCAGGCAATAAAAAAAGCTGCTCAAAATAAAACTGGCTTTGACTATACTGATGGCAGAGACCTAAAATCTTACGAATCCCAGCAAGAGAAAACAATGAAAAAGGGTACGCATGATTTTGCCGTCACAGGAACACCAAAGTCACGTAGGGCTGGGCTTAAAGACACCAAGAAAAAGAAAGCTCACAATGGCACCTGGAGCAAAGAGCTTATACATAAAATTGTACAGCAAAAAAATAAACTTCACAAGCTACATGTAAAAAGTAACAAAAATGTGCAGTTTTCACTGGTAACCGAAAGACTTTTTTCTCCGTCAAAAACGCATCCTTTTGGTGAATATGACTATATCTCAGACTCAGAAGATGAATTTGCTACTTCTTTGCCGAAAAATATATCAAATGGCAGGATGAAGTACAGTTTTAGTCGGGATATACAAAGAAGAGGAACTAGAAATAAAGGAAAGGAACCAATCTGGCGTATGGGAGAGGCCACAAGATTCCAGCTGCAGAGCAAAGATTTGAGGAATACAAATAAAGAGACCACAAACAGAATCAGGAGAAGAAACAGCCAGTCATCAAATAGCAGTGACCAAAGCACTAGCATTTCAAGTGAGACAGGGTCAAGTCCAAAAAGCACTGCACGAACAGACTCTGAAAATGAAGAGTGCGTTCCAAGATGCCAAAGCTTTAGCACTCCATCTCAGAATACTGGAGAAAGGAACTTGATAAAGCCGCTACTCAGAGAAAATCCACCAGAAATGTCTGCACAGACAGACTTTATCAAAGGCACAAAGAGGTTTGGATCTGCTAAATTCCTACTTGCAGGTCCAAAAATATACCAAAAGATTAACGAAACACATGATGACGAAAATCAAAAACAACAAACCACGGATTCTACAAACACGAGCACGAGTAAAACACATGAACTTCAAGGCCTCAAAAATGCTGAAGAGGATGGACTAAGCACTTACCAAAACGTAATGGCAGCTAGCACCTTATCCCAAGAAAACTACACATCTAAAGTAATGGCGAACATTGCCCCTCTGCCCCAGCAGCATTCTTCTTTCGATATCGCAAATGCAAACTACCAAGAGAAACAAATGAACTCATGTGAAATAAATCCCTCTTTCTGTGATGGCGGTATAAAGTACTTAAACGAAAGCATAATTAATGGCACCAAAGACTTTTCCATATCAATGCCTCAATATATCGAAGAATCATCACTGCCTGTCATGGCCCAACAAAACGACAAATCCTATGGAGGCGACTGTCCACAATATCCACACAAAGATGTGCACCATCTCTATGGAAATATTTTCTCCAAAAGCCAGAACAATGATTCCACGGACATCGAGCAAATATATGCAAACCAAACTGATGGCAATAACCTGCAGTCCCTGGAGAATAAATGTTCTGAACAGCCATCATATCCATCTGACAACAATGAAGATAAAGTTGCAGCGGGTCTGTCATTTGATTCCTCTTCTATATTTGCTGAGTTACCGAGCTTTGAAACACCATTGTACAATGAAGCAGCAACTTCAAAAGATAACTATGTTGAATTTAACCAATCCAGCAAATCAAGCAACTTTGAACAACAATTTCCCGAGTTTCTGCATGAGAAAAATTGGGATCTCATTGAAAGCATATCAACTGATAATGTTCCCCCGTTTCATGTGCAAGAAAATCAAGCAACAGAGAAGTTTGTTGAACAGCTATCAGTGCCTTCACAACAGCTGGCAACTCTCTCCGATTACAACGTACCATTTATTCACAGTTCAGAAGATGAGCTGGAAATTAAAAGACTGGTAACTGAATTAGAAAGTCAACTTCAAACGAGCAAAGTTTCTAATGACACATCTTCAAAGTCATTGTCTAAAGATCAGATTACCCAAGAACTCACAGATACTGCTCTCCCATTAACAGAGATGGCAGTAAGTCCAGCAGAAAGATCCAGAAATGATGCATACTTTAATGAAATTCCTAACAATGTACATAACTCAAATCATGCAACACCTCAACTTCAGGATTCTCAACCACTTGTAAAAGTTGACAGAAGCTGTGAAAATCTCAGGAACTCTTGGACTTGCTCAGATCAATTTGTTTCTTTCACTTCTGACATCCAATGTCACGAACAGATCAGTCTACAAAATGATATAGGTATGACTGAAGAATTGGGATCATTGGGAAATAATTGTTGCCACTCTGCTGAGGTATCTGACGAAGGTATGTCTGATGACCATCTGAAAGAGACATTGGTCCTACCTGAAACACAATTTCTAAAAAACAATGGAAACAAAGGTATTAATGAAAAAGAAAGATGGCAACAAGATTCCAGAAATATGTCAGTAAAAGAACAGAAAGCTGAAGAAAGGTATGATGACCCACCAAAGTTAGAACCTGTACGAAGTGTGAGAGAAATTAATCCTGAATATGTTTTGCAAGATGACAACACTTCCATGCTAAACTTAAATGACACTCCAATGAACAAGAACAATGAGCCAGAAGACAGACTTTGTGACCAACACATGCTGTCTAAAAAATTAGAGACTACAGCAGACACTGGATACAACCAAAAAATAATAATTTTACACAATAAAGAAGCTTTACAGGATGACAGCAACCAAAAAGACTTTGTCAATCTTGACATGCCAATACTGGTAAAAGAGGAAAATGCAATTAGTGAAAAAACTCTCACTTCTAAAGAATCATCAGAGAATCCTTTGCAACAACTCCAACTATTTGTGGCAAGAACAGCCAAAAATAACGAGGAAGACATGCTTATACCTTGCTTCCCAATGCTACTAGCAGCTTCAACATCCGATTCCAAGTCAGAAGCAGAGAGTCAAGTTTTGTGTGGTGTGGATGGTACGTTTACTCCTATGGGAGAATCAGAAAAAGACAGTAGGTTAGAAGAACATAATAGAGTAATGAAAATATCAGAATCTTGCACACAGCCAAATGACATTGATAAAGCAAGGTATAACTGCTGCACATTCTTGGAGCCATTAAGTAGCGAAACTCAAAGGGAGGACAAACCTGCAAACCAAGAATCCTCAGAGCAGGGAACTCTTAATACTGGCTCGGTTGGCTTGAGAAACGATCCTAACAGTCTACATTCAGAAAAACAGTTGAAGGCAGAAAATAATGGAAACGTGAAAAGCAATGGAGAACACGAGACATCGTCATCTCTTATGAAGAAGAGAAAGCAGACTAGTACTAATACAGTGTTTGATAATGAAGACTACACAGGTGGTAACATCTCTTCCACGCTGATTGATGTCCAGAACAACTCCTCTGATTCATCTGAAGGGGACTGCCTGGAAATTGAGACCTTAGAACCCAAAAAGACACAAATTTCCAAGCAGAAAGATGTGGCTGCACAAAACCTAACTAATGAAATCTCTGTTTTCAGAACCAAAGAAAATAATCACCAGCATATGGATATCCTACCGGAAACAGAACTATTTTTGAGACCTGATAGCACAAAAGAAGCTTCTCTTTTAAGTGAAAATAAATGTGGTGCCTTGGTCACAGCTGACAAGTCATCTACTCCGTTCCCTTTGCCTCCTAGTACAGATGACGTCCTGTGCAATGGTAACAATGACTACGAAGCCCATCTACTAAGCATCCCTACATCTGATTCTGTGTTGAGTTTTGATCTACTCTCTCATACATCACTTAAAGAATCGATTTCACCACAAAAACTTTTATATACATCCCTTGATAATGGATTTAGCTCAGAAGAAAGGGATTCACTTTGCAAAAATACTGAAAAATGTCAAAGGGAACAAGATTTAAGAAAGGGTTCAGCAGGAGAGATGGATATACAGCTTTACCTGCACAAAGACAAAACTTTGACAATAGATAATACAGAAAAACTAGTAGAAGAGAAAATCTTAATGGAACCAGTTGTTGAGGGAAATATTCCACCATGTTTCTGCTCTGAATTAGTTTGTGCACATTACAAAAGTCAACAAGAAGAACAAGTTACTGACATGATGCTTGAGTGTCAATCAATGCCAACAAATGATACATATTCAATTTATACTGGAGAAAACACTAACTATCTGACTTTGCAAAGTGACATTTTTCCTGAAAGTATACAGACATCTTTAGGGTCATCAATATGCAATCAACAAGCGGCAAATACATGTGATTGGAATATTAATGATGGCTCACATTTAGCACATGTGTTTCCAACCAAGGAGGACAGGACATCAGGTACAAGATGCGACCTCATGACTATTGATGATCAGGGATTTGTAGAGTTCAACCGTGAAACGACAGAGAAAATGGCTGTACAATTAAGTCTCCACAATACGAATGTGGAAAAAAAGATTGCTACAGAAGAAGCTGAAAATAGGTGTACCAATGATATGCACTCTGTGATAGATGGTGTCCTACGAATTCTAGAAGGAGACAAGAGTAAAGAAATACTTCAGAGCATTGGAATTTCACCAAAAACTAGTCCCATCAAAGAAAAGAAATCAGGTGGGTTATCACTAACTTGTGATATATGTTCAGTATCTTTCCGCTCAAAACCGGGACTGACAAGACACAAAGCAGTTAAGCATAACGGGTCACTGGCATCACAAAAAGATGGTGTGATTAGTGCAAAAACATCTAATGTGAAAAATACAGCATGTGAGTGGAAAGGCATTAATGACAGTCAACATGACCTTGACGCAACCTCACAGAACATCATTGCAGATTTGCTCAACCCAGACAGCGATATTCAGTCTCAAATCCTAATTCCAGATGAAGATCAAAGACCTTTTGTGGCCAAAAACAGTGAAAACACTATTACTTGTGATTCAGTGAGCAAAAATAAGTTGAATGGAAAAGTAAAGAAAAGAAAGCGCAAGGTCTCAATCAAATCTACAGGTTCACAAATTCCCTCTGATGATGTCTTAAACATCCTAAAAACAAATATTTTGAAGGCCATTGGACACTCAAACAGCTTCAATTCCTCAGAGCCGAACTTGGAAGCGTCATTAAATAAAGACATGGCACATACAGAAATCGGTTCACAAAAGGAGAGTACAGAGTCCTACTCCACTGCAATAACCATGGATGACGATGAAAAGCTGGTCAGTGACGTTTTAGACATGGAAATGAATGGGGAAAATTTGCTTCAAGAGCAAACATGGGCAGGAAACCTGAACAGTCACCATGAACACATTATCGATGACTGCAAAATTCAACCTGTGGAAACTATGCTGGCGAATGATCAAGGTGTATTAACTGGAGGGAAGGAGCATATTGTAGAAACTGCTCAAGCTCAAAAGGAAGTCGAAGTGTCAAACACGCCTGAAGAAACAGTAACCGACTTTCATATATTCTTTGACGACGATACTTCGTTTTCCCAACTATTTCCTAGAGATGATAATTTTATTAGAAGAAAATGCACCCGTGTCTATGGGAAAAAAAACAAAAGACAAGCCCCTCATTTTGATTCTGACGTCAAACACATTGATACAGTGGATCAATGCCATACACCACAAATAAATTACTCACGTGAGTACGGTAACATTGCACTTGACTCAACATTAGAAAGCAGACATTTTTCTAACCAAAATGAACACATGGCACATCATGAACACCTCAATCTTGCAAAGGAAACTAGTGAGGGGGATGAAAACAACATACAGTCTTTTGTATGCCAGAACCAGGAAAATCTAAATGTGTCATCCCTTATTGACAGGCCTGAAAATGAGAAAGACAGAGATGTATCCCTTCACATCACCCTTTACAAGCCATCTCCCGAATCTTCAGACTTGTCAGTAGAGATGAGCCCAGCCATGAGAGACGCCGAAGACATTCTGAACACTAATGCTAGCGATGAACTGGGTCTTCCTGATGTTCCTACTATTGACATGAAGATGCTTAGTACAAAGTTTGATATGAGAGAACTGTCTTTTTTTAGTGCTTGCGGAGATGACTCGGACCAATCTGATTTTGAAACATCAGATAATAACCAAACGCCAGAAAAAACTAAAAGAACAGCAAAAATAAATTTAATGACAAAAAGCAGGCAAGAAATCACAGCAATACAAAAGTGAAAAACAAGGACAAGCAATATAAATGTAAAGTGTGCTTTCAATGGTTTCTGACCTTAGGCGAGCTAGATTTTCATAAACTAACTCACAATCCTTCACCTCCTCCAACCTGTTACATGTGTGTTCAGCGCAAGTTTAGTTCTCGTGAACAGTTACGAGATCATCTGAAAGACAAACATGCAAAAATAAGGCAGGACTTTGGATTTGTGGAATGTGTTTAAAGGAAATCTCTGATGTATGGATGTATAATGAGCACTTAAGAGAACATGCTACTCAATTTGCTAGGAAAGGCCAAGCACAGAAATCGGTGATGGGTATTTCAGGCTGTTTTGCAGGCGACAGTATGGTGAGGACATTCCTCAGTACCTTTATATATAGGACACCGAGCACGTTATCAAAAATTTCAGAGGCAGATGATAAAGGTTTATTGAATAAAAGACAAGATCAAAAGGAACACACGGGTGAAGAGGAAGTGGCCAGTGAAAAAGAAGTAGACAGCTGTATCCATGTTGTTCCACCTGTACCTATCCAACAAGTAAAACTTTCAGTCAGTCCTTCAACGGAAAGTTCACCAAAAAGTGACATTTCTAAAAACGCAGTGATGCATCCTCATTGTAAAGATCCCTCCAGAGATTGTCACCACTGCGGGAAGCAGTTCCCGAAGCCCTTCAAACTACAAAGGCATCTTGTTGTTCACAGTTTACAAAAAATCTTCCTGTGTCACAAATGTCCCAAATCCTATCAAGAAGCACAGGAGTTGAGAAGTCATCTGAACAGTGCGCATCAATTAGCGGAAAAGTCTGAAATAAAGCATACCACACTTTATGCATGTGAGCTGTGTGCGGATGTTATGCATGTGATAAAGAAGTCTTTTATCTGTAGCACATGCAATTATACATTTTCTAAAAAAGAACAGTATGACAGGCACATGGAAAAACACCTGATAGGCGGAAGTATGACTTTCAAGTTTAGAGGTGTAATGAGGCCGACAGTTTCTGGAAAGTCGCTAAAGCTGAAATTAAAAGATTCTCCAGCATACGATGACACGCCGCTTCCGAAGAAGGCGAAGACTTCCACTTATTCTCACCCATGTGATGATGTAGCAGCCATTGACCATAGTGATCTTTCTCAGTACCCCAAACTTTCACCTGGTGTGTTTTTGGATGAAATGAGAGAAGATTATATTGAAAACGAACATGAAAGCAGTGTCAAAATAGAGGAGATACTGATCGATGCACCAGAACTCGAAGCTGAAGGAAACGAGCAAATTGAGTGCATCACTGATGAACGCCCATTGCCTTCTGAAATTAGCAATGAGAAACTAAGAGGGAAAGAAGGTGATGGCATAATTGGTGGCAGAGTAGCCACACTAGAATCTCCTTCTGCATGTGCGGAGACAAACGTTTCTTTTTCGGAGAGTAATGATAAATATACCTGCATGTCAGACATGCCAACAGATGATCAAACAGTAAGTAAGCAGGATGAATCAATGGACATACAAACCCCTCAAACCAAAGCAGATAATGATTTGTGTCAAATATTCACAGAACAAGAAGCATTATTGACTACTGCGAAAAAAATGCAACCATTCAATGACATCCCAGCAGAGCTCCAACTGTCCAACGCCATACAAAAAGGCAAGGAGGCCAAGGAAGAAAAAGCAGGATCACTCCCAACAGAAGGAAACAAGACACTGGTTTCACCACCATCCAATGAAAAATCGTCTACCACAGATATAGAGACTTTGTTAAAAAGATTTAAAAAGAACAAATCAAACAGTTTACTAACAGAGACAAGTGTCACAGAATCTCAAAGTGAAGAGTTACCAAAAATCTTTCCACCAAAATTAAAGCCAGAATCCTCTGTACCACGGGATAACACGGCCTGTAATCTAAAGGAAACAAATGCTTCCCAAACGAAGATCGCAAAAAAAGATCTGGCTATAAATCTGTCAAAAAATAATACAGACATTAAAATGCTGGACAAAATGTCAAGGCCAATATGCCAAAAATTACACCAAAGGAAACGTAAGGAACACAAAATTTCTGTCCATAAAGGCAACGCGGAATCCCAGGAGAATATAGTAGAAATCAAAAGAAAAAAGACAAAACTAGTAGCTAGTGGAAAACATAAAACTTCTATTAATGTTAAAAAATCTGAATGGATAAGTGGTCTTCTGGAGACAAAAGACGATACTGCCAGCATCCGGCCTTACCCAAAGGCACAAAGTGGAGGAACTGGTAGTCAGGTCAGAAAATCTGTGCTGGACACACAAAACCACAAGAAACTGAACTCTCAGTCTAACTATGGCGAGTACAAGAGCAAAAGAACTACCATTACTAAAAGTAATCAGTTCTCTCCAAAATGCTCTGCACTCTCTTCAAACAGCCCTTCACGTAAACGCAAAATGGGGCACAACATGAAACCCACTGAGCCATCAAATTATAGGACTGCTGAATCACAGAATCATTTGCTAAGCCAACTCTTTGGACAAAAACTGACTAGCTTTAAAATTCCTTTAAGAAGGGATGTTACCGAATAATATTAGGTGATTTCTGTCCTGAAAAAAAAAATAATTATTAATGCATTCCCTAAGCTTTGCCAAACTTGCACTGCCTCCATTGTACATGAGTCCTTTTGTGCTGTAATCTACTTCAATGCATTTGATTTGTTATGCCGATGTTGGGACATATATATATATGAACTTTACAAAACCAATGTTTTAATTTCTTTGATCAAGCATACTAGTAAAAGCTGTTTTCTGTTGTATATAATTTCTGTTTCTGTTCAGGATGAAGAGCTGGGATTAAAAGTTAAAAAATAGTTTAACCCATGCTCTTCAATAAAATAAAACAAGAATAATTCACCCTAAACACTAAATCCCCCAATGTTATACCATTCTTAAAAGCTATATTCAATTATTTAGATAACAAAAAAATATATACAGGTTTAAGAAGTATAATATTGAATTTATCTTCAGAAGCACTTTGTTATCTATCCGGTGACCTAGTCATGAAGACAGGTTCACATTATTACATATGGTACATGTGAAATGTATAGATCGTCCAGAACATGACAAGCATTTAAAAAATATATAGATATTCTTTAGAAATTGACTGTCTATAGATCTAGATGGCAGGATAGAAACAACACTGATAAAAACAAAGATCGTCAAAAGCTACTAATTTTACTATTGTATGGTTAACCGATACCCAATCCTAAAATTAATAAAATGTTCAAGATAAATTGTAGTAAACCCAAAGATACACAGAAAATATTAAACCTTGACTTGAGGATTTTTAATACTATAGACAAGCCAACCAGTTTGTAGTAGGCTGAATCTTCTCAGTCCGAGAGCATTAATATAAAATACACTGTATTAACGGTATGTAAGGAATGCTTCCTTGGCTTTTATATATGCTGCTGCCTGTTAGATGCGATATTGTGAAAGGGCTATGAGCAAAGTGCAACTATAATATGTAAAATAAAATACCATATGCTGCATGAACTGCTTCCATATGGGACCGAGAAACCTTTCCAGAGTAACTAACATGTGAGCTGGGGATCCTAGTACAAGCAGCAACTGTACTAGTGAGCCACATCTCACCATCACTGGAGGAAGGTCATCCACTTGGCCTCTTATGTCTGCCACATATATTTACCGTTACAGTTTATCCCTGTTGTCTTCATATTTGCATTTTTATTATGGCGTAGAGTAACTTATTTCTGTTTCCATGAGGAGGACACGCAATAGACTAGCTCTCTACATGGGATGAAATGCACACTCTGCCCTGTGAACTGATACACATTGGAAGACTCACTGAACTATTCCTCTCTACTTACGTAGCATTTCATACTGTACAGAAAAGATATTCCAGTACTGTTTGAACATATGCCTCATACAATGTGTTCCTACAGACTTACCAGAACATACCATTTCTGTGACCACTGTAAAACAACACATTATCATTACTTTGCTACCCTTTAACTAAGAAATGTTATATGTGCCTTTTCTGCTTCCAGTAGTGCATTAATGAACCACAATGCTCCAGAGCTTTTCAGAAGACCTTGGGGTGTCCTGTCTTTGAAGGACTATCTATTAATATTTTATTTTTGACAATCTTACTGTAAATCACCCAGAATCTTGCCTTAATGATTACCATGGTGCTATTTGTTCATAGTTCAACAAATGTGAAAACTGAAAGGTTCAATGTCCAGTGCCGAACAGTGTTACAATCACTCTCCCGTTATCTAGCTTATGTAAATCTATATGCAACTATATCTACTATATACAGAGAGACATGAAACTCAGGTGCAACGGACAGTCACTCTGGTTCAGCTGAAAACCTCTAAGAGACGATAGTATCCTAAAGCACTGATGTAGCTTGTGACACCAGAGTACTTCTCCAGCACAGAACCCTGAGAAACGTACCAACATGCAAGGCCTTAACCTGTTTATATGTATCATTAAAGAACATTGTATTGTATAAAATATATTCTAGTTATTTGGTGCAATGACTAATTCAAAAGATTTTATTTTGATATTTGTGTCCAAAAAAGAGCAGAAAGAGCATTATGCATTTTTATATCATTATTTTGTATGACGTAAAGTGCCTCTTTATATTGTTGTTAAATAAAATATAAGATGACGAATGGCTGCCTATTTCTAAGCGTATACACACACACAATGAAGGACTTTCTTGTAACAATATATAAGAGCCTTTTACTACTTATTTGCCAGCAAAATATTGTGACAATTTTGACTAGAGTAAATGGTGAATATAGTAAGCAATTGGCTGTTTGACAGAGAAAAAGATGTAAAGTTAAGACCCCATACTCATTGGATAAAAGCTGGCTGAACGCGCCGATTTCTGCGGTATCGGACGGACATCTAATGCGTTTCGGGGCCTTCCAACTCTCCCCAAACAGATGTTAAGGCCAAGAAGGATGCGGCCTGTTGAATTTCAACAGCTGACACTTAGGATAAGCGGCTGGCATAGGAGTCTGGCATAGACCATCAGAGAACACAGGAATGCTTGGCACTGCTGTGTATGATGGAGTCAGAAGAGATGTGTGCTGGCAATCTTGAGAGCGGGGTGCAGGGATTAAGATAACTAAGGGGCTTTGCATCCAATGGATGAAGTGGGACAAGCCCAGATCTGCAGCTGTCAAAAGGGTGCAAAATCTCCTACCACCAATTTATAACTTAAAGCCTAATTGTAGCGGATCTTTGCAATAGCATCACTTTTTTTACACTGAACAGACAATTTCACTAAAACAGCACTTATCGCTAAAGCTCAATATTCAGATTGCATTTGGGCCTTTTATAGGTCTGGAGGAATTACTGAACCATACCTCTACATAATCCCACACTGTAGGTGATTGATAGATAGTATACAACTTGACAATTCTTCCATATTTGAACTTAAAAATATTTTTACCAGGTTTTCTGCTAGCCGTGTGATAATAGTGTTCCAATCTAAACATCTCATGGTTCCGAGTCCCCACATTTATTTCTCATACCCTACGTCTATATCAAGACACATCCACTCAGTGTGCGGACAACGTTTTAACAATGCAGATGACAATCTCAACGCTTGCCGCAAAAATTCTGAAGTGTGCCAAAAGTATAAACAAATTGCTTTTCGATATGAAGTAAAAAAAATACTAAAGATAAACAAAAAATATCTATTCTTATATCAGATTCCCTTTTAACCAAGATGTAAAAAAAATTAAAAGAAAGTACTGAGAATATTTGTAGACAAAATTTATATTAATACATGGCACATGCCCAATAGTAACTAATAAAGATGCAAAGGCATTAAACACTTGTACAGGATTACAACATATTTTAGCCACTGGGTGGCGACATTACCCTGTGAACAGTCCCTACTACAACTGCTAGTTCAGAATGGAAAGGAAGATTAACATTTCTGAAACATTTTTGAAATACTGAATCAGTTAATTTCTTGGCCCCGATATCGGAGGTAAAACAAGAGAAAAGTGAAGAGAAGCAGGCACCCAAAGTACAACATAAAGACCATGTTCAGATGACAAGGCTTTAGAAAATAAGGCTATATTGCCAACCGATTAATAAAAGATTGACATGATAGATATTAGGTAAAGCATCAGGTATAGTTAAAGGAGTATTCGCAAGTTTGGAAGTTGATAGGGGATTACTCCCGGTTGGTGTGGGTCTGACTGCTGGGCCTCTCACCGATCATGAAAACTGGGGCTCCGAAGAGCAACGGTGTAATCGGAGAATACTTATGTGACTACTGAAGACCAGCCAAGCACGCTCTTGGCCATCTCCAGCGGTATCACCAACAATGAATAAATGAAGCAGCAGTGCCCATGATTGACCACCGCTCCACTCCAGAAGGGATGGCTTCTAAACTTGAGAATACCTTTAAAGGGTTTGTACCAAGTATGGGAGTTATTCTTTATCCATAAGACAGGAAACACCTTCCTGATAGTCTGGGATCTAGCTGCTGGAAAGCCTCAGTGATCCTGAAGACTTGTCTGAATGGAGTAGAAGTCGAGCATGCACATCTCCACTCCATTCACTCTCTTCGGATCTGGAGATTGGGCGGCCATGACAGGGATTTGATGTGGTGGTCCTTCATCCACACATTGATTGACCTAGCTGTGTGGTATGGCGCACTGTCCTGCTGGAAAAAACAGTCCTCAGAGTTGGGGAACATTGCCTGAGCAGAAGGAATCAACTGGTTTTCCAGGATAACCTTGTATGCGGCTTGATTCATACGTCTTTTGCAAAGATTAACCTGCCCAATTCCAGCCTGGCTGAAGCATCCCCAGATCATCACCGATCCTCCACCAAATTTTACAGTGGGTGCAAGACACCGCGGCTTGTACGCCTCTCTAGGTCTCCGTCTAACCATTAGACGACCAGGTGTTGGGCAAAGCTGAAAATTAGACTCATCAGAGAAGATTACCTTACTCCAGTCCTCTATGGTCCAATCCTTATGGTCTTTGGCAAACTTCAGCCTGGCTCTCCTTTGTTTCTCCTTGATGAAAGGCTTTTTTCTAGCTTTACATGACTTGAGCCCTGCCTCTAGGAGCCTGTTACGAACTGTTCTTGCCGTGCACTTCACCCCAGATGCCATTCCTTTTGTAGGTCACGAAGTCATCCTGCGGTTGCTGAGTGACATTCGAATAAGATGACGGGCATCCCGGTCAGTGGAGTCGTTTTCTCCCTCTGCCGGTCTGTAGCTTTGTTGTCCCCAATGTCTGTTGCTTGACCTTGTTGTAATGGACTGCGTCTTAGAAATTTTAAGGATGGAGGCAACAAGACGCTCGCTGTATCCCTCTGCTAGGGTTTGAGCCCTTCTTTCCCTCAAGACGTTTCTTTTCAACTCCTTTGCATTGGTTAAAAGTTATTTTTCCATTCCTATTACTTTTGGGATATTACTAGCACTTTTTTGCCTCCAGCTTGTCCTATTGCAAGAGGATTGAGAACACCACAGCAGGGTTTTTTATACTTTCCTTCGTTAAATAAGATTTGGTTCAGGTGATCACTAATCAGAAGCACATTAAAGGGAATCTGTCACCCCATTTTTGCCCTATGAGATGCGGCCACCGCCATCAGGGGCATTCTGTAATGCTGTAGATAAGCCCCCGATGTCACCTGAAAGTGAAAAACGAGTTATATTGTACTCACCCAGGGGCGTTCCGCCGTCCGGTCCGATGGGCGTCACGGTCCGTATCGGCGCCTCCCATCTTGTAGCGAAGCCGGCCTCTTCTTTCCGTCCCGTCGCGGCTCCTGCGCACTGATCTGCCCTGGTGAGGGCAGAGCAGAGTAATGCAGTGCGCAGGCTCCGGGAAAGGTCAGAGAGGTCCGGCGCCTGCGCACTGCAGTATTCTGCTCTGCCCTCACCATGGCAGAGCAGTGCGCCTGCGCAGGAGCCGCGACGGGACGGAAAGAAGAGGCCGGCTTCGCTACAAGATGGGAGGCGCCAAACCGGACCGCGACGCCCATCGGACGGCGGACCGCCCCTGGGTGAATATAATATAACTTGTTTTTCTTCTCTTTCAGGTAACATCGGGGGCTTATTTACAGCATTACAGAATGCTGTAGATAAGCCCCTGATGGCGGTGGCCGTATCTCATAGGGCTAAAATGGGGTGACAGATTCCCTTTAAGTAGAATGAGTTGTACTCTGGTTGGAATTCAGCTGACACTGGAATGGAACGGCTGTCAGACATGTAGAGAAGCGGATTTTTATACAACTGTGCAGTGGTCTCTTAATTTTTGCCAGAGCTGTATATATATACTCACATAGATGTCAGTGACACACATACATATCTATATGTAAGTCTGTCACTGACATCTATATATCTATCCTATGTGTATATGCTGTGATTTTACTGTACATGGCAGCTGAATTGACAGCTTTTCAAAGGATCTAGAGGTATGGTTCTGCAGGAAGTCGTTTATTTTTTCTCTGGGGGCACTCAATTTTATTAGTATGCACAGCTTCTTTCCTGCCAAGAAATCAGGATTTGCTGCAGAAAAAAGCAACAAAAACGACCAGTGTGAACATACCCTAAATCTCCCCACACACAGTAAATACCCCACACACAGTAAATCTCCCTAAAGCCCGGGTCTCACATAGCGATACACCAGCGATCCTGACAACGATCAGGATCGCTGGTGTATCGCTACATGATCGCTGCTGAGCTGCCACACAGGCAGCTCAGGGCAGCGATCAGCACAGAGACACTGCGGGTAACATCGCTTAGTTACCCGCAGTGTACCTTGGATACCAGCGCCCTGATGCAGGGAGCTGGTAACCAAGGTACACGTCGGGTTTCCAGGCGCTGCGCGGTGCCTGGAAACCCGACGTGTACCTTGGTTACCAGCTCCCTGCATCAGGGCGCTGGTATCCAAGGTACACAGCGGGTTTCCAGGCACAGCCCCGCGCCTGGCAACCCGCTGTGTACCTTGGTTACCAGCGGATCGCTGGTCTCCCGCCTGTCACACGCAGCGATGCGTGCCTGTCAGCGGGAGACCAGCGATCAAAAAAATGTCCTGACATTTCTGACACGACCAGCGATTCACAGCAGGGGCCTGATCGCTGGTACGTGTCAGAAATAGTGAGATCGCTGCTGAGATCGCTGTTTAGCAGCGATCTCGGTAGCGATCTCACTATGTGAGACGGGCCCTTTAGTCCCGTTACACTAAATCTCCCCACACAGCAGGGTGGATAAAAATCAATGATTTTTTTAAAAAAATCAAAAAAATCGGATTTTTTTGATTTAAATCGGATTTTTTTGATTTAAATCGGATTTTTTTGATTTAAATCGGATTTTTTTCAATAAACTGCTTTTTGAGGAAAATATTTTACCATCCAAAGGTTCTTCCATCATGAGATAAAGCTGAGTTGTTTAACTCAGTAGAATAAAGGCTGTATATGTGTAACATTCACAATGCCATGCTCTTCCAGAGGTTTCTGTAGGATTAGTGGGCAGTTTCTCTCCTATATTATCACATTGATGATGAAGATGACGACGAGTGAGCTACAGAGGACAGCAGGGACAGTAGTATTTAAGTTTTTCATGTGTCGGCTGGGCTGACAGTCTAAGTTTCTTAAAATATATATATATTTTGTTTAGCCAAATTAGTTAACATGGATGTTTGTTTAAGCAAATAACTTATGCTGTAATGTTGTTATTGTTTCAGTTGAATAAATCTATTTAAATTGTTATTAAGGTCAGGATTATTTTTCTCCTTCCTAAGTACAACAGAACAGTGGTGTCCAAATATGAATGATTAACCCATTAAACTGGGGAGAAAAAAGTAATATAAAAAGTGATTCTAAAAATCTTCATCTACTTGCATGTTAAAGTAGCAAGAACTACTGCCGGTGATCGAGAAATAAAATCTGAAAAATAATTTTAAAATGTTTGGTATTTCCACTTTTAAGCACTAGGCAGAGCAGCTGCTGAAATATAAACTGCTAGCTCGTATTGCGACAGTAGTAAATACAGGCGGGGTCTGATCACGTGTGACTTCTCTCCTCCGTTACTAGGTGTTTGTAATAACAGAGGATGTAGTTTAGGCTCACAGAGCGGAGCCATTTTGTTGGGGACTGCCAGTGATACTGACAAGTAGGCTGTCACTGAGGACGACCGGCAGCATCTATTCTGTTAGTTCATGCTGCTCGCTGTATTATAAACTGAGCACAGATACGTGGAGAGTATCACACACTGGGATTATTCACAGCACATGACACACTGCATGTATCTAGATACAGGGCTGAGTGTAGTGTATCGCATTATGGGATTAGATACACCGGTCTGGGGCATATCGCGCATGATGAAATTAGATACACCGGTCTGGGGCGTATCGCACATGATGAAATTAGATATACCGGTCTGGTAGAAACTTTGATTTAAATCACTGATTTAAATCAAGCCTTACTGACTAGTGATTTAAATCGTGATTTAAATCGTGATTTAAATCAGTTTGATTTAAATCAAATCCACCCTGCCACACAGTAAATCTCCCCCAGTCCTGTCACACTAAATCTCCCCACACACAGTAAATCTCCCCCCTCACAGTAAATCTCCCCCAGCTCCATTACAAAAAATTTCCCCATACACAGTAAATACCCCACACACAGTAAATCTCCACCAGTCCCGTTACACTAAATCTCCCCACACACAGTAAATCTCCACCAGTCCCGTTACACTAAATCTCCCCACACACAGTAAATCTCCCCCAGCCCCATTACACTAAACCTCCCCATACAAAGTAAATACCCCACACACAGTAAATCTTCCTCAGTCCCGTTACACTAAATCTCCCCACACAGTAAATCTCCCCCAGTCCTGTTACACTAAATCTCCCCACACACAGTAAATCTCCCTCAGTCAAATTACACTAAATCTCCCCCCACCCATTAAATCTCCCCCAGCTCCATTACACAAAATTTCCCCATACACAGTAAATACCCCACACACAGTAAATCTCCCTCAGTCCGGGTACACTAAATCTCCCCACACAGTAAATACCTCCACACACAGTAAATCTCCACCAGCCCTGTTGAACTAAATCTCCACACACACACACACACACAGTAAATACCTCCACACAATCCAGTACATACCCCCCCACACTCTCCACCTCCCATTACATTCAATCTTCGGTGTCTTCAGCTCCACTAGTGTGGAGCACTTACCACCAATGTGCGCCGATGAGTGACATCAGCAGCGTGATCGCGTGACCTGGCAGTCAGAGCTTCAATTGAACTTGCGTCTGAATGACGAGAGTACAATTAATCAATGGGAGCAGGCAAAAAGCCGAGTCCGGAGAAGGGGCTGCAAAATACAGCAGCCAGGGGAGACACTTTGGACAGCCGCATTAGGCGGCCCGACTGTGCCACCCTGCTGGCTGCCCCCCACCTCAAATACACCTCTGGACCTATCTAAACTATTACTATGGGCACACAGGTTATAGACTACTGAAAAGAGTGATACTTTTATGTCTCATACCAGATGCCATGTTGTTGAGAAATCATCTTGTATCACTTTATGCTTATTTTTTATTTTACATGAGGGGGGAGTTTGATGTGTGTCTTTTTATTTTTATTTTCACACAGCAGTGTGAGGGGCTTGATTTTTGAGTGAGGAGTTGTACTTCGGCCGGTTTCACACGTCTCCGGTACGTGTGGTGACAGTTTTCTCACGTACCGGAGACACTGACACACGTAGACCCATTCAAATGAATGGGGCTTTGCACATGTCAGCGTGTTTTCATGGACCATGTGTAAAACATGCAGACATGTCCGTTTTTACTCAGACACACAGGCCGCAAAACGTGCCGCACACAGAGAACAGTGCACACTGTCCTCCATGTGCATGGACGGCCGCCAGGGAAGAAGCGCTACTGTAGGAATTCCCTGCTCAGAGCTCCTGTAGCTGGAGCCCGCACTCACCCCGATGCCGACTCCCCTCTCAGACGGCCGCCGGCAGAGCAGGAGAGAATGACAGCCGGCTTCAGCACCTGCAGCCGGGGGACAGCGCTTACCATAGCGCTTCTTTCCCGGCGGCCGTCCGTGTGGTACTGATGCGGCACACGGGTGGCACACTGTTGCCGCACGTAGTACACACACGGACACATATCTACAGTACCGGAAATATCAGCACGTGTGAAACCGGCCTTATGAACATCTCCATAAGGATATGTGCAAGTTACATTTTTTTTCTGGCAGTTGTCTCACAAAGCCTGAACAATTTCCAAGTACCAGCAAAGCGAATGACATTCCTAAAGTCCCATGCACACATTGCTTGTTTTTCTCCTTGAAGATTTGCAGATTTAAATATGTAACGTTTTTCACCTATTCGAATGGGTGGGACAAAATCAGCAACAAAAACATATGCAAAAAACAAAAATTCCAAGTGCAGTGAAACAATTAAAAGAAAACAAAACAGCAATTTCATTGTTGATTTTATATTTTCACGGCACATATTTCAGTATCTAAAAAGAATTCTGAACATTGTAAGAAAGAAAAAAAAATTATTCTCGTAGTGCCTTAACGTTTCTTTCTGTGTGAGGGCTTGTTTTTGGCAGCGCTGAGCTGACGATTTTTTCGGTACAATTTTTGGGGGAATACACTTATTGCATTCTTTTCTTTTTATTAGGGAGGTGCAGCGCCCATAAAATGGAAATTATCATGTATCAATTTTTTTTTCTTTACCGCGTTTAGGTTAATTAGATAATTTGATAACAAAAACTCTTATGGACACGGAAAATGCTACTGTATGTTTTTTTTAAAATTTTTTTATTTTTAAATAAATGTAGGGGGTTAAACTTTTACATATTTTTTACTGTACTGTTTAGTCTTCAGCCTGTGAACACTTGTCCTATATACTGCAATACGAGGGTTATGCCCCCTAGGAGAGTAAGCCCTGTGTCTGGGCCATGTGGGGTCCTCAGCTACCATGGCATCCCATTAACACCCTACGAAAAGGGATGTAGGAGGCTATGGACACACAATACAGTAAGAGATGGGGATCACGCGTCTTAAATTACGAAGTCAGCTGCAAAAAAAAAAAAAAAAAAGCAATCATTTATGTTTTACAAAGCAAACTGCGGTAATGGTGGCATTTATAATGTAATATTACGGGCCAATGTTACAATTTGTGCCATTATAGTACGATGCGGGGCATCAGGCCGTAAGGTCCCTGATATAAGCACCATATTGCGGTTTTTACAGCACAATCTTATCGCTGCAGCGGCCGAGCTTTAGGGGCGGCCAAGCGACAGGGTGCGGCCAAGAATCAGGGGCTGGCCGAGCGTCATGGGGCGGCCGAGCGTCAGGGGGCGGCAGAGCATCAGGGGACAGCCGAGCATCAGTCAGGGGCGGCAGAGCGTCAGGGAGCGGCCGAGCGTCAGGGGGCAGCCGAGAATCAGGGGCGGCCGAGCGTCAGGGGGTGGCCGATCATCAGGGGGCGGCCCAGCGTCAGGGTGCAGCCAAGAATCAGGGGCGGCCGAGCGTCAGGGGGCGGCCAAGCGTCAGTCAGGGGCGGCCAAGCGTCAGTCAGGGGCGGCCGAGCATCAGGGGCGGCACAGCGTCAGGGAGCGGCCGAGAATCAGGGGCGGCCGAGCGTCAGGGGGCGGCCAATCATCAGGGGGCGGCTGATCATCAGGGGGCGGCCGAGCGTCAGGGGGCGGCCCAGCGTCAGGGGGCAGCCAAGCGTCAGTTGGGGCGGCCGAGCGTCAGTCAGGGGCGGCCGAGGGTCAGGGAGCGGCCGAGCGTCAGTCAGGGGCAGCCGAGCGTTAGTCAGGGGCAGCCGAGCGTCAGTTAGGGGCGGCCGAGCGTCAAGGGGCGGCTGAGAGTCAGGGGCGGCAGAGCGTCAGGGGCAGCCGAGGGTCAGGGAGCGGCCGAGCGTCAGTCAGGGGTGGCCGAGGGTCAGGAAGAGGCCGAGCGTCAGTTAGGGGCGGCCGAGCGTCAGTCAGGGGCGGCCGAGGGTCAGGGAGTGGCCGAGCGTCAGTTAGGGGCGGCCGAGCGTCAGGGGGTGGCCGAGAGTCAGGGGCGGCCGAGCGTCAGTCAGGGGCGGACGAGCGTCAGGGGCAGCCGAGCGTCAGGGAGCGGCCGAGCGTCAGTCAGGGGCGGCCGAGCGTCAGTCAGGGAGCGGCCGAGGGTCAGTCGGGAGCGGCCGAGCGTCAGTTAGGGGCGGCCGAGCGTCAGTCAGGGAGTGGCGGCCGAGCGTCAGTGAGCGGCCGAGCGTCAGGGGGCGGCTGAGCGTCAGTCAGGGGCAGCCGAGCGTCAGTCAGGGAGCAGCCGAGATTCAGTTAGGGGCGGCAGAGCGTCAGTGAGCGGCCGAGCGTCAGTCAGGGAGCGGCCGAGAGTCGGGCGGCCGAGCGTCAGTCAGGGGCGGCCGAGCATCAGGGGACGGCCGAGCATCAGTCAGGGGCGGCAGAGCGTCAGGGAGCGGCCGAGCGTCAGGGGGCAGCCGAGAATCAGGGGCGGCCGAGCGTTAGGGGGTGGCCGGTCATCAGGGGGCGGCCCAGCGTCAGGGTGCGGTCGAGAATCAGGGGCGGCCGAGCGTCAGGGGGCGGCCAAGCGTCAGGGGGCGGCCGAGCGTCAGTCAGGGGCGGCCGAGCATCAGGGGATGGCCGAGCAGCAGTCAGGGGCGGCAGAGCATCAGGGAGCAGCCGAGCGTCAGGGGGTGGCCGATCATCAGGGGGCGGCACAGCGTCAGGGTGTGGCCGAGAATCAGGGGCGGCCGAGCGTCAGGGGGCGGCCGAGCGTCAGTCAGGGGCGGCCGAGCGTCAGGGGATGGCCGAACATCAGTCAGGGGCGGCAGAGCGTCAGGGGCGGCCGAGCGTCAGGGGCGGCCGAGCGTCAGGGGGTGGCCGATCATCAGGGGGTGGCCCAGCGTCAGGGTGCGGCCGAGAATCAGGGGCGGCCAAGTGTCAGTCAGGGGCGGCCCAGCGTCAGGGAGCGGCCGAGAATCAGGGGCGGCCGAGCGTCAGGGGGCGGCCCAGTGTCAGGGGCGGCTGAGCGTCAGGGGGCAGCCGAGCGTCAGGAAGCAGCCGAGAGTCAGTCGGGCGGCCGAGGGTCAGGGAGCGGCCGAGCGTCAGTTAGGGGCAGCCGAGCGTCAGTTAGGGGCGGCCAAGCGTCAGTTAGGGGCGGCCAAGCGTCAGTCAGGGGCGGCCGAGCGTCAGTCAGGGGCGGCCGAGCGTCAGTCAGGGGCAGCCGAGCGTCAGTCAGGGGCAGCCGAGCGTCAGTCAGAGGCGGCCGAGCATCAGTCAGGGGCGGCCGAGCGTCAGGGAGCGGCCGAGCGTCAGACAGGGGCGGCCCAGCGTCAGGGAGCGGCCGAGAATCAGGGGCGGCCGAGCGTCAGGGGGCGGCCCAGTGTCAGGGGCGGCTGAGCGTCAGGGGGCAGCCAAGCGTCAGTCAGGGGCGGCCGAGCGTCAGGAAGCAGCCGAGAGTCAGTCAGGGGCGGCCGAGGGTCAGGGAGCGGCCGAGCGTCAGTTAGGGGCAGCCGAGCGTCAGTTAGGGGCGGCCGAGCGTCAGTCAGGGGCGGCCGAGCGTCAGTCAGGGGCAGCCGAGCGTCAGTCAGGGGCGGCCGAGCGTCAGTCAGGGGCGGCCGAGCGTCAGGGAGCGGCCGAGCGTCAGTCAGGGGCGGCCGAGCGTCAGGGAGCGGCCGAGCGTCAGTCAGGGGCGGCCGAGCGTCAGGGGGCGGCCGAGCGTCAGGGAGAGGCCGAGCGTCAGTTAGGGGCGGCCGAGCGTCAGTCAGGGGCGGCCGAGCGTCAGGGAGCGGCCAAGCGTCAGTTAGGGGCGGCCGAGCGTCAGTCAGGGGAGGCTGAGCGTCAGTCAGGGGCGGCCGAGCTTCAGGGAGCGGCCGAGCGTCAGTCAGGGGCGGCCGAGCGTCAGTCAGGGGAGGCTGAGCGTCAGTCAGGGGCGGCCGAGCTTCAGGGAGCGGCCGAGCGTCAGTCAGGGGCGGCCGAGCGTCAGGGGGCGGCCGAGCGTCAGGGAGCGGCCGAGCGTCAGTTAGGGGCGGCCGAGCGTCAGTCAGGGGCGGCCGAGCGTCAGTCAGGGACGGCCGAGCGTCAGTCAGGGGCGGCAGAGCGTCAGGGATCGGCCGAGCGTCAGTCAGGGGCGGCCGAGCGTCAGTCATGGGAGGCTGAGCGTCAGTCAGGGGCGGCCGAGCGTCAGGGGGCGGCCGAGCGTCAGGGAGCGGCCGAGCGTCAGTCAGGGGCGGCCGAGCGTCAGTCAGGGGCGGCCGAGCGTCAGCAACTCCATGGAGCGGGCTGTCAATTCCATCGCTGTGGGGCTTATTCACATGACCACAGGTCTCCCGTGTTTATCAGCCCCTCAGTCCTCATATTGGACGGCTCCCATCATCCAGCATGGTAGTACTGCGCCGAATTACTGAACTCAACATGAAATGTTACAGTAACCTAAGAAAATAATATGTATATAGTGCAGGAACATCACTGTTCTGTCATTTTCCACACAGGACGCCATTACATCGCCCTGAGCGCAGATTCACCTCAGATAACAGGCAGTATGTTCGGATTTGGTGGGAAACATAACGGGTGGCATCAGGACTTGTGGTAAATATATAAATATCGTCACAGGACACACGTCACAGTCTCCTCACCAGTCAGACGGTCAGTGTGTCACCGCCGCTCCCGCCTGACACGATTCTGACGTAATGGACATCATCCGGTCACACAAAAATGGCGCCAGGTAAAAGACAACGCTGTCTGAGGTGAAGCCCCGCCCCCGGCTGCTCGAGGTGAAGCCCCGCCCCGACTGTCTGTGGTGAAGCCCCGCCCCCGGCTGTCTAAGGTGAAACCCCGCCCCCGACTGTCTGTGGTGAAGCCCCGCCCCCGGCTGTCTAAGGTGAAGCCCCGCCCCCGACTGTTCACGGTGAAGCCCCGCCCTCCGCAAGCAACGCGGTTTTCCTCAGTGCTCGGCGCTGATTGGCTGATAATTTCCTGCCTCAGCGGAACCTGCTTGCCCGCTAGATCTCTCCTCAGAGGCGGCTGCTCGCCTGCTGGATCTCTCCTCAGAGGCTGCTGCTCACCCGCCAGATCTCTCCTCAGAGGCGGCTGCTCACCCGCCAGATCTCTCCTCAGAGGCGGCTGCTCGCCCGCTGGATCTCTCCTCAGTGACGGCTGCTCGCCCGCCGGATCTCTCCTCAGAGGCAGCTGCTCACCCGCCGCATCTCTTCTCAGAGGCATTTGATTGCCCGCTGGATCTCTCCTCAGTGACAGCTGCTCGCCCGCCGGATCTCTCCTCAGAGGCAGCTGCTCGCCCGCTGGATCTCTCCTCAGTGACAGCTGCTCGCCCGCCGGATCTCTCCTCAGTGACAGCTGCTCGCCCGCCGGATCTCTACTCAGTGACAGCTACTCGCCCGCCAGATCAATCCTCAGACAGCTGCTCGCCCGCCGGATCTCTCCTCAGAGGCAGCTGCTCGCCCGCCGGATCAATCCTCAGACAGCTGCTCGCCCGCCGGATCTCTCCTCAGAGGCAGCTGCTCGCCCGCCGGATCTCTCCTCAAAGGCAGCTGCTTGCCCGCCGGATCTCTCAGAGGCAGCTGCTCACCCGCCGGATCTCTCCTCAAAGGCATCTGATCGCCCGCCGGATCTCTCCTCAGTGACAGCTGCTCGCCCGCCGGATCTCTCCTCAGAGGCAGCTGCTCGCCCGCCGGATCTCTCCTCAAAGGCAGCTGCTCGCCCGCCGGATCTCTCAGAGGCAGCTGCTCACCGCCGGATCTCTCCTCAAAGGCATCTGATCGCCCGCTGGATCTCTCCTCAGTGACGGCTGCTCGCCCGCGGATCTCTCCTCAGAGGCAGCTGCTCACCCGCCGCATCTCTTCTCAGAGGCATTTGATTGCCCGCTGGATCTCTCCTCAGTGACAGCTGCTCGCCCGCCGGATCTCTCCTCAGAGGCAGCTGCTCGCCCGCTGGATCTCTCCTCAATGACAGCTGCTCGCCCGCCGGATCTCTCCTCAGTGACAGCTGCTCGCCCGCCGGATCTCTACTCAGTGACAGCTACTCGCCCGCCAGATCAATCCTCAGACAGCTGCTCGCCCGCCGGATCTCTCCTCAGAGGCAGCTGCTCGCCCGCCGGATCAATCCTCAGACAGCTGCTCGCCCGCCGGATCTCTCCTCAGAGGCAGCTGCTCGCCCGCCGGATCTCTCCTCAAAGGCAGCTGCTCGCCCGCCGGATCTCTCAGAGGCAGCTGCTCACCCGCCGGATCTCTCCTCAAAGGCATCTGATCGCCCGCCGGATCTCTCCTCAGTGACAGCTGCTCGCCTGCCGGATCTCTCCTCAGTGACAGCTGCTCACGCGCCGGATCTTTCAGAGGCAGCTGCTCGCCCGCCGGATCTCTCCTCAGAGGCACCTGCTCGCCTGCTGGATCTCTCCTCAGAGGCGGCTGCTCACCCGTCAGATCTCTCCTCAGTGACAGCTGCTCGCCCACCGGATCTCTCCTCAGTGACGGCTGCTCGCCCGCCGGATCTCTCAGGCAGCTGCTCACCCGCCGGATCTCTCCTCAAAGGCATCTGATCGCCCGCCGGATCTCTCCTCAGTGACAGCTGCTCGCCCGCCGGATCTCTCCTCAAAGGCAGCTGCTCGCCCGCCGGATCTCTCAGAGGCAGCTGCTCACCCGCCGGATCTCTCCTCAAAGGCATCTGATTGCCCGCCGGATCTCTCCTCAGTGACAGCTGCTCGCCTGCCGGATCTCTCCTCAGTGACAACTGCTCACCCGCCGGATCTCTCAGAGGCA
Organism: Oophaga sylvatica; assembly: GCA_033576555.1. NCBI lineage: Eukaryota > Metazoa > Chordata > Amphibia > Anura > Dendrobatidae > Oophaga > Oophaga sylvatica. The sequence continues at coordinate 42,531,712 of JARQOD010000010.1, read as the reverse complement.
GCTGCTCGCCCGCCGGATCTCTCCTCAGAGGCACCTGCTCGCCTGCTGGATCTCTCCTCAGAGGCGGCTGCTCACCCGCCAGATCTCACCTCAGAGGCAGCTGCTCACCCGCCGCATCTCTCCTCAGAGGCATTTGATTGCCCGCTGGATCTCTCCTCAGTGACAGCTGCTTGCCCGCCGGATCTCTACTCAGTGACAGCTGCTCGCCCGCCGGATCTCTCCCCAGAGGCAGCTGCTCGCCCGCCGGATCTCTCCTCAGAGGCAGCTGCTCGCCCGCCGGATCTCTCCTCAGAGGCAGCTGCTCGCCCGCCGGATCTCTCCTCAGAGGCAGCTGCTCGCCCGCCGGATCTCTCAGAGGCAGCTGCTCACCCGCCGGATCTCTCCTCAAAGGCATCTGATCGCCCGCTGGATCTCTCCTCAGTGACAGCTGCTCGCCTGCCGGATCTCTCCTCAGTGACAGCTGCTCACCCGCCGGATCTCTCAGAGGCAGCTGCTCGCCCGCCGGATCTCTCAGAGGCAGCTGCTCACCCACTGGATCTCTCCTCAGTGACAGCTGCTCGCCCGCCTAATCTCTCACAGGCAGCTGCTCACCCGCCGGATCTCTCCTTAGAGGCATCTGATCGCCCGCCGGATCTCTCCTCAGTGACAGCTGCTCGCCCGCCGGATCTCACCTCAGTGACAGCTGCTCACCTGCCCGATCTCTCCTCAGTGACAGCTGCTCGCCCGCCGGATCTCTCCTCAGAGGCAGCTGCTCGCCCGCTGGATCTCTCCTCAGTGACAGCTGCTCGCCCGCCGGATCTCTCCTCAGAGGCGGCTGCTCGCCCGCTGGATCTCTCCTCAGAGGCGGCTGCTTGCCCGCTCGATCTCTCCTCAGAGGCATCTGATCGCCCGATGGATCTCTCCTCAGAGGCAGCTGCTCGCCCGCTGGATCTCTCCTCAGAGGCAGCTGATCGCCCGCTGGATCTCTCCTCAGAGGCACCTGCTCGCCCGCTGGATCTCTCCTCAGAGGCAGCTGCTCGCCCGCCGGATCTTTCCTCAGAGGTGGCTGCTCGCCCGCCGGATCCCTCCTCAGAGGCGGCTGCTCGCCCGCCAGATCTCTCAGAGGCGGCTGCTCGCCCGCCGGATCTCTCCTCAGGCGGCTGCTCGCCCGCTGGATCTCTCTTCTGAGGCGGCTGCTCGCCCGCTGGATCTCTCCTCAGAAGCATCTGATCGCCTGCTGGCTCTTTCCTCAGAGGCATCTGCTCGCCCGCTGGATCTCTCCTCAGAGGCATTTGATCGCCCGCTGGATCTCTCCTCAGAGGCATGTGCTCGCCCGCTGGATCTCTCAGAGGCATCTGCTCTCCCGCACGATCTCTCCTCAGAGGCATCTGCTCGATCTCTCCAGTGTTGTTGTTGACATCAGTCCTCAATTGTGATAATAACCCTGGATGCAGCTTGATAAGTTCCTCCTCCACCTGGAAGGAGAAAATACAAAGAATCCTTGTCTTCTGTCACTGGCTCGTTATCGTTTGGTGGCTGCTCCGATTGTGACTAGAACTCTGGCTGCAGCTTCATATTATCTGTGAGCCCTGTTGTTACTGATCCTGGATGGGGCAAATACTAAGCACTAAATACAGCTATTTAATCCTTGTTTTCAGTCACTTACTCATTATCCTTTGGTGGCTGCTCCGATTGTTGTGGACGTCAACCACCGATTGTGACTAGAACTTTGGCAGCAGCTTTATATTATCTGTGGTCCCAGTTGTTACTGATCCTGGATGAGGAAAATACTGAGCACTAAATACAGATATTAAATCCTTGTTTTCTGTCACTTACTCATTATCCTTTAGTGGCTGCTTTGATATTATTGTGGGCGGCAGCCATGATTTCTAGATATAATGAATCTATAAATTCTTCATCACGTAGCGTAGCCATTCTTGTCTGTAAAGCCTCCATTTACAAAATCCCTTGTTGAGTTTACTTAGGAAACAAGTGATGATGGGGATGATCCCAGTCTTGGACATCATTGACAATGGACAGTATACATCATGGAGCTACTGCAACAGTAAAGACTGGGCGGCAATGATGTAATTAGCGGGGAGTTGGAGGAAGGGGAGCAGTGACCTCAGGCCAATTTCCATGTTGGGGCCCAGTTTGTGCCCTTGGATCATAAAGGCTCCCTGACTCTCCATCTTGTAGGACAGAAGCCACTTTAGGGCACCACTGCATGGCACTGCCTGCGCTTGGCCAGTCACTTCAAGAGCGTTGTAACCTGAGGGGAGCAAAGGAGACAAAAGAGGGGCGAGAAAAGGGTTGATAATACAACTATCAAAAAAGGACAGCTTATTCGTCATCTACATTAACTAGAAGCAGAGAGGTGGTGTTACCATGCACAGAGGGGCACGGTCCAGGGGTGGACACAGGAGGGCCCCTGTGCAAAAACTGTATATGAGCCTTTTGCAGTCTAATAACTTATCATAATGCATAATTCCACCTGCTTTGGAGTTGGTAGTGACCCCCTTACCTATAGGGCCTCTGTGCATCTGCAGATTTTGCACCAATCCGCCCATGGCGCGGACCATGATTGCTGAAGTCCGCATTGCTATCCAGAACCACGCACTCGTTCCTCAATCTTCTATCACTCCAAGGCTGCAGCCAGGAGGAGTTGAGTGAAGTAGCAGGTCGCACGATCTGTGACACTAAAGACGCACTGCTGCCATTAGCACTGTCAGTTTTGCGGCTCTCTTCTACCCCTTCTGGGTTCGGTCTTGCAGTCAGGAGAGAATTCTGCACAAAGTCGCTCGTCGGAGCAATTGATTGAGGTCCCAAACCAATCTAATAGTTATTACCTACAGATGATACGTTAGGCTGGAATATCCCTTTATGATTTACAGAATTCTGGGCAAGCCCTTTAATGGGAGATGTCCACGTGTTGACCCAAAAAAACGGACCACCTATCTGCATCAGCTCGGTGGTAGGCAGGGCCTCCTGTGCAGCAGTGATTCTAGGAGCTGGCTGATAAATCCCTGTGGTTGGCATCTGAAGATTTAATTGATGCGGCGGTACCTGCTGTCAACATGAGATAGTGTTACCAGGAGCTCCTCCGCTGGGGACTTGTAACTAGAATTTGCTTGGTTAATTAGATTACTGGATAGAATTCGGCTCAGGGTCGTCCTATTGTTTGCGGAGGTTTAAAGGGTTTTCAGTCCCTTCATGTGGGGTTTTGCATGACACAGATAAAAGTGGTTAAAGAAACGTGGTGCAGTGGATTAATCTGAAGTCGTGTTCCCCCGAGTCTGGCTGGATATCTTTTTGTCATTTTCATTTGTTGGTTGCCTGGTGCATAAATTCAAAGTGTATGATAAGATTATTGAATAGTTCTGTAATACGCAGCATTATTGGAATCAGTTGCCACATAAAGAGTATGGGTTGGGGTCATTTCCATACGACGCAGTGAAGGTTAAGCGTGCGCACCTCTTCAACTGCCTAGTGCCACCAGTCAGGGACTAGCTTACATTTCTGTCCTGCTGTCATTTTATGCCACTTTTTGGCGTAAATTACGATGAGTTTTTCGGGCACGCTTGCTCAAGCCTCACCCACTGTTCTAAAAGCTGGAGGATATGGCTGTGATTGGTGTAAAAATGTGGGAGTTGCATAATAACCTTGCCAAATTTTCAGCAGTTTTACACCAAAATTTTGTTGAATACTGTTTGATGAATCGTCCTTGCAAGTGGCGGTTGTGTATCTCCATTCAGGCTCCTCACATCAATTCTTAAGGGCACTTCACACATAGCGAGATCGCTGAAACGTCACAGGTTTTGTGTTGCAACAGTGACCTCGCCAGCGACCTCGCTACGTGTGACACATAGCGGCGACCGGCACCCGCTGCGATATCGCTGATCGTGCTGGAATGTCCTAGGCCATTTTTTGATCGCTGGTGTCCCGCTGGCCAGCATGCATCGCTGTTTGACGCCATAAAAATGACGAGTGACCTCGTTGGCGACTCAGAACTCAGCGACGCAGGCGTGATTTTGCTTTGTCAGAATCGCTGCTGTGACAAGGTCCCAACGACCGCCGAGGTCATTATACGGGTTGCCGTATCGTTGCTGCGTCGTTGAGTAGATCTGCCTGTTTGACAACTTACTAGCAACCATGTAGCGACGTACCAGCAATCCTTACCAGGTCGTATCGTTGTTGGGATCGCTGGAGCGTCGCTATGTGTAACAGGGCACTTAGATCACTTTGTCACCTGGCTTCCACACTTTCTATCCTGTGACATTCCCACTCTCATCATGGGAGACTTTAATATCCCCATCGATGATCACCTCTCCCAATCTGCCTCTAAGGCAGACACAACGTATAAAAATACGGACCGTATTTTACGGCCGTAATACGCAGAAAGGTTCCCGGATCAGTGATCCGTATGTCATCCGTGGTCAAGGTGTAGCTGCGTATTTTGCGCATGTAAGCATCCGTGTGACATCCATATGGCGAGATTTTCTTGCTGGCTTGCAAAACCGACATATAATGGATCCCAATGACAAGTTTTAAATCACAAAAGAAAGAATAGATATATACACATAGAATACACATGTCATTGTGACACACATATATATATATTTATAGTTCATACACTTCTACATAGTATAATAGCCGCTAATTCAATTGCCGGCATCTGTAAAATCATTACAGAACCCGACATGAAATGACACATGGTTTACATACATTTAACCATCTCATTTCATGTAGTTTGATATATGGTTTTGACTAACAATTATATGAGTGTATGTGTGCAAAATTTTGGAATTGTAGGTGTTAATTTAATGTGTAAATTTGTTGTAAAAAAATGTGTGGGCTCCCGCGGTATTTTCTCCCCCAGACAGGGAAAGCCAGTGACTAAGGACAGATATTAATAGCCTAGGGAGGGACCATTGTTTTTGGGCCCTAACATCTGGCCCCAGCCACCCTAGAAAAGGCGCATCTATCATTAGATGTGCCTTTTCTGGCACTTAGCCCGTCTATTCCCATTGCCTTTAGCGGTGGCTAATGGGTTAATAAGGGGTTAATGTCACCTTGCTATTGAAAGGTGAAATTAATCCGGGTTAATAATGGAGAGTTGTCAATTAGACAACTCTCCATTATTTATCCTATTGTAGTAAAGGGTTAAAAAAGCACACACACATTAATTAAAATTTATTTTAATTAAATAAAAACAGTTTTTGACCACATTTTATTACACTGCTATCCATCTGAATCCATTGTTCTCCTGTAATAAAAATAAAAAAGCAACAATGTCCATACCGCTCCGCCGTTGTCAAGCTGTTACTGCATACAGGAGGTCCGGGGTCTATGCTGACCCTAAGCTGGGGCCCTGACTAATCCCTCTACCTGGAGGTACTGTTGATGGTACAGAGGTCCAGGCCGCCAGCGTAACCCTATCTCCTGCAAATCCCTGACCCTCAGTAATCTAGTCCTGAGAAGAACCCCGATCACAACACATGGGACTGGAAGGTATATGCCTAAACACAGTAATAGACGAACGAGACAGTACAAGGGGTAAACTAAAATCCACCTTGCATACAAAACTCACTCCACAAAAACAGAGGGAACACCAACGGGTACGGAGATAAATTATAAAGCGAGGAGGGGAAAAAAACCACACCAGGTACTCTTCACTTCAGACTTCACAATACCACGATCCGCTCTGCTGGTCTGCAAGAATGCTTTCACCGACACATTCCTAGCAGACTGGCAGGTATTTAAAGGAATCTCATTACTGCAGCATTAACTGCAGCTGGGCGAGGCCGGGCCTCGTCTAGCACAGAGAGAGAGAGAATTAACTCCCTCACTGCCAAAAAACACCAAGCACCAAAAACTCAGCTGCGCAAAGTCAGGTTGTGTAATCGCGACGATCTTCGTGGCGACACACCCGTGACAGTACCCCCCCTTCTACGAGGGGCCTCTGGACCCTCAGAGCCAGGTTTATCCGGGTGAGTCATGTGGAAGGCCCGAATTAATCGGTCTGCGTTAATATCCGACGCAGGAACCCACATCCTCTCCTCAGGACCATACCCCCTCCAATGAACCAGGTACTGAAGGGACCGGCGGTTAAGACGTGAATCGATGATTTTCGACACCTGAAACTCCAAGTTACCATTGACCACCACAGGAGGAGGAGGTAAAGGTGACGGTATCACCGGCGCCACATACCTCTTAAGCAAAGATCTGTGGAACACGTTCTGAATTTTAAACGTAGGGGGGAGGTCAAGACGGAATGCCACCGGATTAATTATAGAACTGATCCTGTATGGCCCGATGAACCTGGGACCCAGTTTCCAAGAGGGAACCTTAAGTTTTATATCCTTGGTAGACAACCATACCCGATCGTTCACACATAGGTCCGGACCAGACACTCTCCTCCTGTCAGCCATACGTTTGTATCGCCCCCACTTGAAGATCTATGTTATGCACTGCTTGCAAAAAACTACCCTGACCGAGAGGTCTGGCGTCGATCGAGAATATGGGGATGGGTTTAGCCAATACACTCAGTCGCATACCTTGAACCCGGGCAAACCGAGCATCCACCAGATTAGCCCCGGCCCCACTATCCAGAAGAACAGATATCCTCTCAGTTCTCGCACCCACCACCACCTCCGCCGGCACGAAGAATTGAGACGGACCTAGGGACGAAATACCTACTCCCAGATAGCCTTCCACCACACAACCTGGGATCAATAGTTTTCCGGCGACTTCACACTCTGCAAAGGACGGGATGGACACCCCCCAATAAAATGTCCCTTTCTCCCGCAGAAGAAACACCTTCCTGTCTTGTGGCGCACTGCCGATCCCCTCCCCCGGAATGATGTCCCTCCTAACTGCATCGGCTCTCTCTGGACTGACCAGGGGAACCTCCATATAAGGGGCCCTAGTAGAAGGTGGAGTCATCACAGGGGGCGGAGTTACCCCGCACCTCTCCCGAAGCCGTCAATGCGAATAGCAAGGGCCATAGCGGCTTCCACTGACGTGGGAGGGTCATACTGTGCCAGCACATCCTTTAATTTGTCAGATAAACCTTGACAAAACTGGCTCCTAAGAGCCGGGTCATTCCACTGGGTGTCTGTGGCCCACCTACGGAACTCCGAACAGAATTCCTCCGCCGGATGATCTCCCTGCTGTATCTTATGTAACTTAGATTCAGCAAGAGAGATCCGATCCGGGTCATCATATACAAGACCCAGAGCTGCGAAAAACCTATCCACTGACTGGAGAGCTGGGGAGCCCGGGGGGAGAGAGAACGCCCAGGATTGGGGGTCCCCTTGTAGGAGCGAAATGACAATCCCCACCCTTTGTTCTTCACTCCCCGATGACCGAGGTCGCAGCCGAAAGTACAATTTACATGCCTCCCGGAAAGCAAAAAACTTGTCCTGCCCCCCAGTGAACCTGTCAGGGAGAGCTACTTTAGGTTCTGGACCGGCTTGCTCCAGGGGGTACAAAACCTTGGACTTAACGTCCGCCAGCTCCATGGACAAACTCTGCAACTGCCGAGCTAGACTGGCTACTGGATCCATGGTGGCTGGAGAAAATCTTTAGTGGTCGGTGAAAATGTCACGCTGTTACTGCATACAGGAGGTCCGGGGTCTATGCTGACCCTAAGCTGGGGCCCTGACTAATCCCTCTACCTGGAGGTACTGTTGATGGTACAGAGGTCCAGGCCGCCAGCATAACCCTATCTCCTGCAAATCCCTGACCCTCAGTAATCTAGTCCTGAGAAGGACCCCGATCACAACACAGGGGACTGGAAGGTATATGCCTAAACACAGTAATAGACGAATGAGACAGTACAAGGGGTAAACTAAAATCCACCTTGCATACAAAACTCACTCCACAAAAACAGAGGAAACACCAATGGGTACGGAGATAAATGATAAAGAGAGGAAGGGAAAAAACCACACCAGGTACTCTTCACTTCAGACTTCACAATACCACGATCCGCTCTGCTGGTCTGCAAGAATGCTTTCACCGACACATTCCTAGCAGACTGGCAGGTATTTGAAGGAATCTCATTACTGCAGCATTAACTGCAGCTGGGCGAGGCCGGGCCTCGTCTAGCACAGAGAGAGAGAGAATTAACTCCCTCACTGCCAAAAAACACCAAGCACCAAAAACTCAGCTGCGCGAAGTCAGGTTGTGTAATCGCGACGATCTTTGTGGCGACACACCCGTGACAGCCGTTCAGTCAGGTCCCACACTGCAATCCATCACAAGGGGTTAACTGGTTTACAGCAGGGACCGATGCTAATGCGACCGGCCCTGCTGTAAACCCCCGCAGAAAGAATGAGTTCATCTCTGCGCAGGCTGACCGGAGATGAACTGATTAGCGTGGGAAAGTTAATTTTTTTCCATGCTATGAAGTTCACCTCAGGTCAGCCGAGGACTCCGCACAGCCTCAGAGACGTCAGCGGAATTCAGTGAGGCTGCGCGGAGTTCCTGGCTGACCTGAAGTAAACTTGATAGCGTGGGAAAAAATCAATTAACTTTCCCACGCTAATCAGTTCATCTCCAGTCAGCCAGGGAGGCTGCGCAAAGATGAACTCATTCATTCTGCGGGGGTTTACAGCAGGGCTGGCAGCATTAGCACCGTTCCCTGCTGTAAACCAGTTAACCCCTTGTGATGGATTGGTTTTTTTTTTTTTTTTACAAAGTTTGGAATTTTTTTTCACCACTTAGATAAAAAAGAACCTAGACATATTTGGTGTCTAAGAACTCGTAATGACCTGGAGAATCATAATGGCAGCTCAGTTTTAGCATTTAGTGAACCTAGTAAAAAAGCCAAACAAAAAAACAAGTGTGGGATTGCACTTTTTTTTTTGCAATTTCACCCTCACTTGGAATTTTTTTCCCCTGTTTTCTAGTACACGACATGGTAAAACCAATGGTGCCTTTCAAAAGTACAACTAGTCCCCCCCCCAAAAAAGCAAGCCCTCAAAAATGAAAAAGTTATGGCTCTGAGAAGAAGGGGAGCAAAAAACAAAAACGCAAAGCCGAAAATACCTCCGGTCATGAGGAGGTTAACCTAACTCTTCCCTGTTCCATCTTTCTAAACATTATTCATAATCTGCTCCCTCCTATTCATCTGTCTCCACACCCTCCATGCTCATGATAGCTGCACACGTTATTGCACGTAAACACACTGGCTGATGAGCGGATCGTGCAGCTTTATATGAAAATCCCCTGGATCTGAAATAAGAAGCAATATTCACCTATTGGGCCCTCACTCCTAATGTAACTGTTCAATGTGTCTTACCTTGTATTGAACTTATTGTCTGTATATGCCCTGCTTAACTGTAAAGTGCTGCGGAACATGTTGGCGCTTTATAAAATAAAATTATTTCTATCATGCTGTATACATTACACAGTCTTCCCGACATCTGCACATCTACGCTAGCTATCCTTTTCTCTCTCTCTCTCGACTTTTGTTGGGCAATAGTGTTGTGAACATTATTTTTTTTTTCTGATGACTTTGCTCTTATACTTTACACTGGTCCTGTGCCATTTCGTAGCCTATAAGGAAGTGTGGCCACTAGGTGGCAGCACGTCCCTGGACAGTTTTAAATTCAACCTGATTTTCAGAAAAATGTCAGCAGCTATTTGCCATCTGAACTCTGTCAAGAGTCAGTTTCGGGTTTTTTTAGTCTATGTTCAGCATTTTTATGATAACATTCTATGCTGTAGATCTCGGTCATTAATTGTTATGGAAATCTTAGCAAAGTTGTTGTTTTTTTTCAGCAGATTATCATGATGTCTGCCACCCGAAGTGTTAAATCACAATTTCTAAAGAAGTTCTCTATCTCAAACTTGTTTGTCTTATTCTATTATTTGTTTTTTGCCTTTAAGCTAAACCTAATGTGTATTTCTCCAGAATATGACATTATTAGGGCATTTTCAGAGGATAATATTTCTCATCTTGACATTTAATGGAGCTATTCCCACATCCATATCTATGTATTTTTTAACATGTACCTGCTCCATTACTCTCTCTGCGTGTCCTAGTCTGTTCCACTCTTGTGTATCAGACTCACCCGTTGATTGTATGAGGCTTTCTTAAAAAGTGGTGTGAAATGGAATCCATAAAAATGGATGCCGGGTATTGAGGTGAGAGACTTGCGCGAGTTTCTCGCATTGCACTCGAAAGTGTGACCCGGCCTAATACAGCCTATTCAAGTCTATGGATGAGCAAAGAAAAAAATGGATCAAATACAGATTTTCTGCATTGCATCCAAATGTTGGATATATTGCTATTATTACCCTAGAAAACTACTTGGTGTTGTACATTTTATTAATGCTGCTGCATGTAAAGATGACATATGTGTTAAAAAAGGGCTATCCATGAAAATCATCTGTACTTGTACCTATGATAGTCTATAGGGTTGTACATGCCTAATTTTTCCTCGGACCGAGGGGTCCACACAAAAGCGACAGAATCGGATCACGTTAAGATGACACTCAGATCAAATTGACCGAGTTTCATTAACATAATCATCCAGATTCTGTCGCATGAATGACCCTGGCCTTACCAAACTCTGATCAAGAGCACTGGTGAAACTAGAACCGACCCCGGCCTTACCAAACTCTGATCAAAAGCACTGGTGAAACTAGAACCGACCCCGGCCTTACCAAACTCTGATCAAAAGCACTGGTGAAACTAGAACCGACCCTGGCCTTACCAAACTCTGATCAAAAGCACTGGTGAAACTAGAACCGACCCTGGCCTTACCAAACTCTGATCAAAAGCACTGGTGAAACTAGAACCGACCCTGGCCTTACCAAACTCTGATCAAAAGCACTGGTGAAACTAGAACCGACCCTGGCCTTACCAAACTCTGATCAAAAGCACTGGTGAAACTAGAACCGACCCTGGCCTTACCAAACTCTGATCAAAAGCACTGGTGAAACTAGAACCGACCCAGGCCTTACCAAACTCTGATCAAGAGCACTGGTGAAACTAGAACCGACCCTGGCCTTACCAAACTCTGATCAAGAGCACTGGTGAAACTAGAACCGACCTGGCCTTACCAAACTCTGATCAAGAGCACTGGAGAAACTAGAACCGACCCTGGCCTTACCAAACTCTGATCAAAAGCACTGGTGAAACTAGAACCGACCCTGGCCTTACCAAACTCTGATCAAAAGCACTGGTGAAACTAGAACCGACCCTGGCCTTACCAAACTCTGATCAAAAGCACTGGTGAAACTAGAACCGACCCAGGCCTTACCAAACTCTGATCAAGAGCACTGGTGAAACTAGAACCGACCCCGGCCTTACCAAACTCTGATCAAGAGCACTGGTGAAACTAGAACCGACCCAGGCCTTACCAAACTCTGATCAAGAGCACTGGTGAAACTAGAACCGACCCTGGCCTTACCAAACTCTGATCAAAAGCACTGGTGAAACTAGAACCGACCCTGGCCTTACCAAACTCTGATCAAAAGCACTGGTGAAACTAGAACCGACCCAGGCCTTACCAAACTCTGATCAAGAGCACTGGTGAAACTAGAACCGACCCTGGCCTTACCAAACTCTGATCAAGAGCACTGGTGAAACTAGAACCGACCCTGGCCTTACCAAACTCTGATCAAGAGCACTGGAGAAACTAGAACCGACCCTGGCCTTACCAAACTCTGATCAAAAGCACTGGTGAAACTAGAACCGACCCTGGCCTTACCAAACTCTGATCAAAAGCACTGGTGAAACTAGAACCGACCCTGGCCTTACCAAACTCTGATCAAAAGCACTGGTGAAACTAGAACCGACCCAGGCCTTACCAAACTCTGATCAAGAGCACTGGTGAAACTAGAACCGACCCCGGCCTTACCAAACTCTGATCAAGAGCACTGGTGAAACTAGAACCGACCCAGGCCTTACCAAACTCTGATCAAGAGCACTGGTGAAACTAGAACCGACCCTGGCCTTACCAAACTCTGATCAAAAGCACTGGTGAAACTAGAACCGACCCTGGCCTTACCAAACTCTGATCAAAAGCACTGGTGAAACTAGAACCGACCCTGGCCTTACCAAACTCTGATCAAGAGCACTGGTGAAACTAGAACCGTTTTTTTTTTTTTGCGTACGAGAAAAAATACTGATGTGTGAACATAGCCTAAGAGTCATCCCATTCTTACTATTCTCAGGTGACAAAACTGGATGGACCTGAAGAATTCAGATGAACTGATGTCAATCTCTGTGATGTCCCAACTAGTAAACAGGTAGACTAATGGCTCCACGTGCGATGTGTCAAGTCACATGGACTATTTTTCTCACTGACCTAAAACCCTTGTGAAAAATAAACTCAGCATGCTGTAGTTTGACTTCATTAAAATAGCATGGACATAAAAAATATACTGACGCGTTTCAAGCCTAGATGACTCCTAGGCCGGGATCACACATGCGAAGAATAAGGCCGAGTCTCGCATGTTAATACCCGGCCTTGCGGCTCTATGTATTGCTATGCGGCCGCACGCTCTGCTCCCGAGGCCGGCGGCAGTGCCGGGTATTAACATGCGAGACTCGGCCGTATTCCTCGCATGTGTGATCCCGGCCTTAATCGTAGAGCTATAATCGTGGAACTACATCTATGATATAGACTTGAAATGCGTCAGATATACTGTTTGTGCCCATGCTACTATTTTAACGAAGTCATAATAAAGTATTTTTGCTTTGCTGGATTGAAGAAAACACTTTTCACAACTTTGAACAGAGCTGCTTGACACCTCACATGCGTGAGTGGAGTGGATTGCCCAGGAAGCCATGCTGAACAGCATGCATGTAAATATTAGTGTAATATTCTGCAGACTGTATAATGGTGACTATACACTAAGCGATCGTGACTGTTAAATGATTGGCGGCTGGTTTTGGTTAGACGGACCCGATCGTGCTTTCCATGCGCACTGAACGATCACTAATAGAGCAATATGTGAGCACAGACTGTCATTGTGCTCGGCAGCACATGTTCTATATACATAGGGTGATGTGCTGCCGAGAGTGATGATTGGTAAGCAATGATTTCACTCAATGAATGAGCAGTTTGCTCGTTTTTCGAGTGATTGTCAGCATGTTTATACTGCACGATGATCGGGATAGTGCTGAACCAAGCTCATGAGCTTCTGGATGCTGCTGTATCACATTGCCCAGACAGCAAGAGAGGGGAAAAATCCTGGAGGCAGCTCCCAACTTGATGGAGTGAGGAGAATTAAGTCCTCTGTGCTGTGCACACCCAGCCGACCATACCATTCCTCAACCAGCTCCACTCAGTTCTTTAATAATATCAGCACAGACTAATTGGCTCTTATACAAAGTGTGCAAAAGTATGTAAGAGGTGTCAGCGGCGCACAATAGCAGCTGCGCTTCCCGGGCCATTATCTCCTCCCTGCAGACCTGCTACTCATTTCTCTGCAAAACAGCATTTATTTCCATATATCTGAACAATAGGCATGCAGATAGGCGTGAAGCAGGAAAAACACAGCAGGGAGGATTAACCATTGCCGTGAATACGCTGTATATCTTAATATGCGCTCGCATCCCATTCATTGTTGTGGAAGTCATTAGCGCCAGCACTCAACCAGGGCTGAATTAAACTAATGGAAGCCGCTCAGTGGACCTGTTATTGTGAGAGGCAAATCGTAAAGACCATCGTTCTTATCCAGTGAAACCTATTTTCAGGTGTCATCCAGTTTTTATTTTCAGTTTTTACAGAATGCTATATTCTTGCTCAGATCTCATTAACCATCTCCCAAGTATGATATTTAGCGGCCATTAGGAAGCCTTTAATTTTTTTTAATATGTGCCTCCAGCAATTGCCAGGTCAAAAAGAACACATCCCATTAGAAATGGTGTCCGATCTGTGGACAGCAGATTATAGACACTCTGTATGCACATTTATACATTTAAACCTGTCAATCACGAAGGAGGCCGCTCACTGGACTCCTAAGCCCAGTGACACACTGTCATGGGTGCATCGCCACGAAGATTGTCGCGATTGCACATTCTGACTTCTCGCAGCTGAGTTGCTGTTTCTTTGTGTTTGGTAATGAGGGAGTTAATTTTACCTAGCTCTTTGCTAAAGGGTATGCCACACTAAACAACATCGCTAACGGGATCGCTAAAAAACGTCACTATTTAGCGATCCCGTTAGCGATGTTGTTGTGTGCGGCAGCTGCCAGCGACGAGCTTCCTGCTGTGATCTCGCTCGTCGCTGGAATCGTTCCGGACCCTATTTTATCGCCGGCGCTCCCGCTGGGTAAGTATAATCGCTAAGTGTAGCACCTTTTCTTAGCGATTTTGTACCGCTAAAGTCGTTAAGGAGATCGCTAACCGCGATAGCGTCCTTAACGACATCGCTAAGTTAGGTAGCTACTAGCGATATAGAAACAATCCCGCTAGCGATCTCATTAGTATGCGTCGTTATCGTGATCGCTAGCGGGATTGTGTAGTGTGGCAGTACCTTAAGACTAGGTCCAGCCTCGCCCGGCTGCTTTTGATTATTTACTAATTAGCTTCCTTTATATTCCTGCCAGTCTGCTGGTTAGATGCCGGTGAAAGCATTCATACAGACTGCAGATAGGATCGGTTCTGAGAAGACTTAAGCTAAGAGCTCTTTTGTTGTTTCTCCTCACCTTGCTTATAGTTTATCTCCTAGACCTTTGGTGTTCCCTCTGTGTTTTAATGTTGTATGCAAGACAGTATTTACTTTATCCCCTGTCTGTCTCGTTTGTCTATACTGTTTGTTAACCTTTACCTGTCCATTCCCTATGGTGGTAATCAGGGTCCTTCTAAGGACTAGATTACAGTGGTCAGGGATTTATAGGAGACAGGGTTTACGCTGGTGGCCTGGACCTCTGTACCATTAACAGTACCTCCAGGTAGAGGGACTAGTCAGGACCCCAGTTTAGGGTCAGCATAGACCCCGGTCCACCTCTAGCCAGAGACAGCGTGAAAAGGATTCAGTATTGACCCACAGGATATTATGTCAGGTAATACTATGCTATATATACATGTTAATGTTACCTATTTATATGTTATATAGAATGTTGTCCCACTTGATAGATTACTGACATTATATATTTATACATCTGCTAGACAGCGTGACATTTTCACCGGCCTCTAACCATAGATTCTCCCCAGCTACCATGAATCCAGTAGCCCAGCTTGCCCTGCAGTTGCAGAAATTGTCCATGGAGTTTACGGACATTAAGTCCAAGGTTTTGTACCCCGGAGCAAACCAGATCTGAACCTAAGGTTGCTCTCCCGGACAGGTTCACTGGTGGGCGGGACAAATTTTTTACCTTCCGGGAGGCATGTAAATTGTACTTTCGGCTACGGCCTCGGTCATCGGGGAGTGAGGAGCAGAGGGTGGGAATTGTCATCTCGCTCTTACAAGGGGACCCTCAATCCTGGGCGTTCTCTCTTCCTCCGGGCTCCCCGGCCCTCCAGTCAGTAGATCGATTTTTTGCTGCCCTGGGGCTGGTGTATGATGACCCGGATCGGGTCTCCCTTGCTGAAACGAAGTTACGTAGGATACAGCAGGGAGATCGTCCGGCGGAGGAATTTTCTTCTGAGTTCCGTAGATGGGCCACAGATACTCAGTGGAATGACCCAGCTCTTAGGAGCCAGTTTTGTCAAGGGTTATCTGACAAATTAAAAGATGTTTTGGCTCAGTATGATTCTCCTCCGTCACTGGAGGCTGCTATGGCCCTTGCTATTCGTATTGATAGACGGCTTCGGGGGAGGTGCGAGGTAACTCCGCCCCCTGTTATTACTCCACCCACTACTAAAGTCCCTTATATGGAGGTTCCCTGGTCTGTTCTGAGGAACCTATGCAGTTGGGTGGGACATCATTTTGTAGGAGGGAATCGGCGGTGCGCCGCAAGACAAGAAGGTGTTTCTTCTGCGGGAGAGAGGGACATTTTGTTGGGGGGTGTCCCTCCCGTGCCTCATTGAGCAAAAAAGTCACCGAAAAACTGTTAATCCAGGTTGTGTGGTGGACGACAACCTGGGAGTAGGTATTTCGTCCCCAGGTCCGTCTCAATTTCTCGTGCCTGCGGAGGTGGTGGTTGGTGCGAGAGTTGAGAGGATTTCTGTTCTTCTTAATAGTGGGTGTGGCGCTTCCCACGGCTGTGGGGCGTCGGGACATGGCATAGCTTGCCTAGCTAGCCAATGCTCCCACGCCGCCAGTCCACGACGACGTGAGGCATGGGTCCCAGATGGTAAGAGAATGTGGACCCACTGGACCACGGAGGGAGACCCGGGCCTGCCCGGACTAGGGAAGGGCAGCGACCGGGATCCGTGGCAGCTGAGCATGTGGGCAAGGTGGCGACCTGCAGGACTAGACAACACCGCACAACTTCAGGTAAGAAGAAACATAAAGTTTACTTAAAGAAACAAAGTACATAAACAGAACATAAGACCGGGCTCCCGATTCCGCACATCAGAGAAGGGTACACAACTCAGGATCACAGACGAGTGCTGGAGGACATCACGGGTAGATGCAGTCCAGGGTTATCTGGCACAGGCATACTTGGACGGCCTCTCTCTCAGGCCTTAGGCGTAGCACAGGCTCAGCAGGAGAACATCAGACACCGACCTCAGACAGACTTCAGACGATGGCGGGGTCATCACGGGTTGATGAAGTCCAGGATCATCTGGCACGGGCATACTAGTATGGCCTCACTCTCAGGCCTCGGGCGTAGCACAGGCTCAGCAGGAGAACATCAGACACCGGCCCAGGACGAACGTCAGACGATGGCGGGGTCATCACGGGTTGATGAAGTCCAGGGTCATCTGGCACGGGCATACTAGGACGGCCTCTCTCTCAGGCCTCAGGCGTAGCACAGGCTCAGCAGGAGAACATCAGACACCGACCCAGGACAGACGTCATCACAGGGTAGACCAAGGAGGAACCGGCAGGACAGGCAGGTTGTCACGGCAAGTGACCAAGGCAGTCTCTGGGACAGACAGGTTGTCACGGCAAGTGACCAGGGCAGGCAGGTTGTCACGGCAAGTGACCAGGCAGGCAGGTTGTCACGGCAAGTGACCAGGCAGGCAGGTTGTCACGGCAAGTGACCAGGGCAGGCAGGTTGTCACGGCAAGTGACCAGGCAGGCAGGTTGTCACGGCAAGTGACCAGGCAGTCTCTGGGACAGGCAGGTTGTCACGGAAAGTGACCAGGGCAGTCTCTGGAACAGGCAGGTTGTCACGGCAAGTGACCAGGCAGTCTCTGGGACAGGCAGGTTGTCACGACAAGTGACCAGGCAGTCTCTGGACAGGCAGGTTGTCACGGCAAGTGACCAGGCAGTCTCTAGACAGGCAGCTTGTCACGGTAAGTGACCAGGCAGGCTCTAGACAGGCAGGTATATACGACCTGATATGGTGGAGCCTCCAGGTAGGCTGCAGTCGGATGGCAGATGATCGCTCCCAGGTGAGCAGGCAAGAGCCGGGGATCTCTGCAGATGATGTCCGAACTTCCGGATGGAGCTGCAGTCGGATGGCAGATGATCGCTCCTAGGTGAGCAGGCAAGAGCCGGGGATCTCTGCAGATGACGTCCGAACCTCTGGAAGGAACTGCAGACGGATGGCAGACAGGCAAGCCGACAGGTAACAGACAGGTAACTGGAATCAGGAGCTGATGGCTGAAACAGAGTTAGACTGCACAGGAACAACAGGAACACGGATTGGATCTCAGAGAGTCAGGAACACAGACAGGAACACGGACTGGGTCTCAGGGAGTCAGGAACACGGACAGGAACATGGATTGAATCACAGGAACACGGACTGGAACACAGGCCTCGGACTCCGGACATCTGGCACCGATCAGCAGGCTCCGGACATCTGGCAATGATCGGCAGGATCCGGACATCAGGCAGGAAGGATAGGATCCGGACATCTGGAAGTGGTCGTCGGACATCGGACATCAGGCCATGGTCATCAGGCATAGGATCCGGACATCTGGCAGCGACCTGAAAAGGAACCCCAGCGGTCTGGTGCAAGCCCCGCCAGGCTCAACGGGAGCTGGCCGGGGATTGCACAGAGGCTGAGCACAGAGTAACGGAAACTCAGCACACACCGGACTCCTCCTTCCAAGATGAACTCAGGTTATATAGCAAGGATTCACAGTCACTGGCACAGGGTTCTGGACACAGCAGGATTTCAGGAACATAACACAGAGGACACAGTTCAGAAAGTCAGGTACAGGATGCGATCCAAGATCAGGGGTTCAGGTAATTAGACACAGCAGGAACAGGCCTGGATATACAGCCTCCAGGAACGGCGATCTGGGTAATCAGCCCCCAGCATAGGCGGAAACACAAGACACAATTCAGACATTCAGGTACCGAGTTTGATCCAGGATCAGGGAACAAGACACAGGAGGAACAGGGAATCAGCTTCCAGAGCTGATCAACTTCAGAGCAGGAGCTGAACACACAACCACATACGGCTAGGTTCAGGGATTCAGTGTGGATTCAATGTGAAGCTCTGGCAACGCCCACTAGGGCTGGGGAACTTTATATATGAGCTGCTTCACAGCGATAGGCTGGAGCAGTAACTCTAGTAAACACCCAATCCACATAAAAGCAGGACAGGTGTGGGCCGCGCCCCTATGCAGAGCCAGACAGCACAACACAGAGGGAACCCAACAATGGCTGCTGCCAACCACGCAGTAAGTCATGCACCACTGCAGAGGACTTTTCAAGCTACGGACGGCTTTCACAGCAAGTCAGGAACCGCACATGCGGGCGGTCATGCAAAGCAGCGGAGCCACTCACGCAAGTACGGGTACGCAGCAGAGCCGGGAACTGAGCAGCATCCATATAGGTAACAGACAACAGTATCCCAGCTGGTTAGGGGGAAAGGAGCAAAAGGGTTAATGCAAAAAACATGCAAAGTAACGCTGGAAAACAAAGTACAGACAATACCAGCGTTACAGTGGGTCTGGGGCTAATATGGTGGACGCTCGGTTTGCCCAGGTGCAAGGTATGCAACCGAGTGTATTGGCCAAACCGATCCCTATACTTTCTATTGACGCCAGACCTCTCGGTCAAGGTAGCTTTGTACAAGCTGTTCATAACATAGACCTTCGAGTAGGGGCAATACATAAAGAACAGTTGTCTTGTTATGTGTTGGAGGGTCTTCCTACTCCTATTGTGTTGGGACTTCCCTGGTTGGCTAAACATAACCCAGTGATTGATTGGCAATCCAGAAAGATAAGCCAGTGGGGTGAATTTTGCAAGAAAACTGCATGAACACGGTCATCGGTGCGGTCGTGCCTAGGACTTTGCCTCCTTTTCTGGAGGACTTTGGGGAGATGTTCTCAGAGGAGGGGTGTCAAAAGTTACCTCCTCATCGCACGTATGACTGCTCAATAAAATTGCTTCCTGATGCCTTATCTCGTAGTTTCCCAGGGGCCGGAAAGACGGATGACCCGGTTCCTATTCTTCAGGAAGGAGTGGTGGTGTCGGCTGTGTGCTCTGAGCTTGAGGAGGAGGTGTTGGAGGCTCAGGGGGACGCCCCTGTAGGACCTCCAGGGAAACTGTTTGTTCCTAATCAGTTAAGACAAAAAGTTATCGAGGCACATCATAGTTCTGCTTTAGCAGGACATCCAGGGAGTAAAGCAACTGTGGATCTCCTTTCTCGCCGGTTTTGGTGGCCTAACTTAAATAAAGAGGTAATAACTTTTGTCGCGTCCTGTGGAGTTTGTGCTCGCTCTAAGACCCCACATACCCGTCCATCTGGGGTTCCTGAGGAGGAACGATTCTCGTCGTCACTTGCTTCAGTTTGGAGAGGAGTGCTGAATGGTCTGAGTGCTATGGGGAACTGTTTCAAGCGGAGGTCTGATAGGAGGAGAATGTCTGGTCCGGACCTAGGTGTGAACGATCTGGTGTGGTTGTCTACTAAGAATATAAAACGCAAAGTTCCCTCCTGGAAACTGGGTCCCAGGTTCATCGGTCCATACAGGATCAGTTCTATAATTAATCCTGTGGCATTTCGTTTGGACCTCCCTCCTACGTTTAAAATCCATAATGTATTCCACAAATCGTTGCTTAAGAGGTACGTGGCGCCAGTTATACCGTCACTTCTACCTCCTCCTCCAGTGGTGGTCAATGGTAACTTAGAATTTCAAGTGTTGAAGATCATTGACTCACGTCTGAATCGCCGGTCCCTTCAGTATTTGGTTCATTGGAAGGGGTATGGTCCAGAGGAGAGGACGTGGGTCTCTGCGTCTGAGATTAACGCAGATCGATTGGTTCGGACCTTCCACACGACTTACCCGGACAGAGATGGCCCTGAGGGTCCGGAGGCCCCTCGTAGAAGGGGGGGTACTGTCATGGGTGCATCGCCACGAAGATTGTCGCGATTGCACATTCTGACTTCTCGCAGCTGAGTTGCTGTTTCTTTGTGTTTGGTAATGAGGGAGTTAATTTTACCTAGCTCTTTGCTAAGACTAGGTCCAGCCTCGCCCGGCTGCTTTTGATTATGTTCTAATTAGCTTCCTTTATATAGCTGCCAGTCTGCTGGTTAGATGCCGGTGAAAGCATTCATACAGACTGCAGATAGGATCGGTTCTGAGAAGACTTAAGCTAAGAGCTCTTTTGTTGTTTCTCCTCACCTTGCTTATAGTTTATCTCCTAGACCTTTGGTGTTCCCTCTGTGTTTTAATGTTGTATGCAAGACAGTATTTACTTTATCCCCTGTCTGTCTCATTTGTCTATACTGTTTGTTAACCTTTACCTGTCCATTCCCTATGGTGGTAATCAGGGTCCTTCTAAGGACTAGATTACAGTGGTCAGGGATTTATAGGAGACAGGGTTTACGCTGGTGGCCTGGACCTCTGTACCATTAACAGTACCTCCAGGTAGAGGGACTAGTCAGGACCCCAGTTTAGGGTCAGCATAGACCCGGTCCACCTCTAGCCAGAGACAGCGTGAAAAGGATTCAGTATTGACCCACAGGTAATACTATGCTATATATACATGTTAATGTTACCTATTTATATGTTATATAGAATGTTGTCCCACTTGATAGATTACTGACATTATATATTTATACATCTGCTAGACAGAGTGACACACGCTGCTGTAATGCAGGTAGATGCAAGCTCCACTAGATGGCAATAGAGTGGAGGGAGGACTGCACACAGCAAGAGCAGACGTAGTGCAGCAGCGAGGCCTCCACCAGGTGGCAGCGGAATAGTCAAACAAGCCAGGTCAGTATTAGTCTGTAGCGCAGTACCAAAGGAATAAACAAGCACAGAGTCAAAAATAAGCCAAATGGGTCAATACCGGTCAGGAGCAGATATGCCAAAGACAAGAGACGAACAGCAGATAAGGGTCCAAGCCAAGTCAAATACCGGGAAGTCAAATCCCGAAAGGGGAACACAGAGTCGGGACGGGAGGATGGGAATAATCAGACACAGGTACAGTCAGTGCAAAAGCAGCAGGACAAATCAGGGCAAGCAGAATCAGCTACACACGCCAAAGGCAGAAACTATAACTGACACCGCCTGCAGGATGCAGTGGAGAGAAATAGCCAGCCTGACGCCAGAACGAGGCAGAGAAAAGGTAACCGTTGACATGATCAGACCGGGAAAGAGAGACAGGACACAAAACCCGGCCTGGATCATGACACCCAGATTGAGTTATAAATTGTACTTTCAATCTCCATCACCTTCTATAATTTGCTGCCCACATATCAGACTGTATATTTAATGTGGCAGGTACCCTTCTAGCATGATTTTTATCAGTAATAATATCAATAGTATTATCAATAATGTCCTCCATCCTAGCCCCTTCCTGTAATAATTCCAGATGTCTGTATAACAATAAATTCTAATAGTTCAGGAAATTCTCACAGGTTTTACATAAGAATTTCTCAAAATATTATTTTTATTTGGCAAACATTAAAATTAGACATTACACACAAAACAACAAACCCAAACCGAAATAAAAAAATAGGGTAACTTTATTTTATATAATGGTACCTTGTAATTATAAACGTACCCTCTATCTAGGGATGGGACCCCCTCACTTTTTTCCCTTTTGGGTATCAAGGGATAATATTCCTTAGATAAACCTAAATAATCGTAAACCTTACTGTGGAGCTCGGCCCACTAGATTGTTAGCGACAGTGGCGCCCCCGTTTCTTGACAGCTATCCCTTGGTAACCCTAGGTCACCCTAATGATATGATTGAACATTAAGGGACGAGTCAGTTAGAAAAAAAAGTTCTTAATAACACACAAAATACCTATAAAATAACAGTCTAAAAGTGACAGTGACATTGTGTGGATAAAAAAGTACCGTACCTTCTATCTAGGGGTAAATCCTCCCACCCACCCCCTCTCAAAAGGAAAAAAATGGCCTAATTTTTCCCTAGTTAGTCCTATGTTCTTTTATCTGCCTTAGCGTGGAGGTTGGCACTTTAAATTGTTAGCAATAATGGCACTCCAGCTCTTCGACGACTCTCCCTAGGTAACCCAATGTTACTCTCATGGGTTTACCACAACAGAGAGGAGCCAGAAAACAGCAGCGTCTGATTTCTCTTACTCCTGCACTGCTTAGGAGCATTTCACCTTCATATTAAACAGTGCAGGTTTCTTTTAGCAGCACAGGGGTTTATCTGCTCAGTTGAGAGCTCTTGGATGCTTTCCTGCATTAAGTCTCTCAGCTGTTCACAGTCACTCCCATCTCCTATATAATATGGGCCCTGGCTAGCATTCATTGCCAGAACTAGCTTATGCTGCATGGTTAGGCGATGGTGGTTTGTGGTTCTTATTTGAAAATGCATTTGGTGGATTTATGAGACTGTTGCTAGGTTTTGGGGGTATGCTGATTCCCTTCCTCCTAGTTTGGTATTACCCCTTCCTCCACTCCCCAGTGTTTACCTCTGTGGTTTGTGTGAGTATATTTGTATAATTGCCATTTTCTTTTATCCCTGTTTGGTATTACCTTGTTAGTCTGGTTGATGTATTATGGTACACTACTACTCCCCTCTTCCCTGAGTGGGGGAAGGGTACAGACTGAGAGCGGATTCAAGAGCTAAGGCAAGGTACGTGTCCCCAGCGTCTTCACCCTCTGAAGTAATCCGGGGAACGGGGAGCTAAGGCACCCTAGCATTAGGGACGGCGAAGGAGCCTCTGTGTCATGTGTGCATTGCCACGAAGATCGTCGCGGTTGCACATTTTGACTTCTCACAGCTGAGCTGCTGTTTCTTTGTGTTTGGCAGCTAGGGAGTTAATTCTGTCTGTGCTCGGTTCTGGGACTGGGTGCAGTTTCTCCCGGCTGCAATTGATTATTTGTTGATTGGTTTCCTTTAAATTCCTGGTTGTCTGCTTGGGGAGTTGCCAGTGAAACCTTCATGCAGACCACAGATAGGAATGAATCTGTATAGACTTTAGTTGTGAGCTCCTTAGTTGTTCTAAGCTCAACTTGGTTAGAGTTTATTTCCCAGACCATTTATGTTCCTTTGGTGTTTGAGTGTGTATGCAAGCGAGTGTTATCCTGTCTGTCTTATATGTCTAATCTGTGTATTTAGCTGAGATCAGCCCATATCCCTTTGGTGGTAGTCAGGATCCTTCTTAGGACTGATTACAGGGTTCAGGGTCTGATAGGAGACAGGGTTAGGTTGGAGACTTGGACCTCTGAACCATTATCAGTACCTCCAAGGTAAGGGATTAGTTAGGACCCCAGTTTAGGGTCAGGTTAGATCCCGGTCCACCTCTTTCCTGTTTCAGCTCATCAAGTCCTCAAGATTAACCCTGAGTTCAGCAGATATCGTGTCAGGTAAATCTATTCTATACTTACATGCTGATGTTGCTATACTAGTTGTTGTATAGAGTGTTGTTCCTGTATTAATAGTTTACTGACATTGTATACATATCATTAGACAGCGTGACATTTTCACTGGCCATAAAAATTATCTCCAGTTACCATGGATCCTGTAGCCCAGCTGGCTCTGCAGTTGCAGGGATTATCCATGGAGCTGACGGACATTAAGTCCAAAGTTTTGTCTCCCTGGAGCAAACCAGAGTTGAACCTAAAGTAGCTCTCCCGGACAGGTTCACTGGTGGGCGAGACAAATTTTTCACCTTCCGGGAGGCATGTAAATTGTATTTTCGGCTTCGGCCTCGATCATCAGGGAGTGAGGAGCAGAGAGTGGGAATTGTTATCTCACTTCTGCAAGGGGACCCTCAATCCTGGGCATTTTCCCTTCCTCCGGGATCCCCGGCTCTACTGTCTGTAGATCAATTTTTTACTGCCCTGGGATTGGTATATGATGACCCAGATCGGGTCTCTCTTGCTGAGACTAAATTACGTAAGATACAGCAGGGAGATCGTCCGGCAGAGGAATTTGCTTCTGAGTTTCGTAGATGGGCCACAGATACTCAGTGGAATGACCCAGCTCTTAGGAGCCAGTTTTGTCATGGGCTTTCTGATAAATTAAAAGATGTTTTGGCTCAGTATGAGTCTCCTCCTTCTCTGGAGGCTGCTATGGCCTTAGCTATCCGTACTGATAGACGGCTTCGGGAGAGGGGTGAGGTAACCCCACTCCCTGTTGTTTCTCCACCTACCACTAAAGTCCCTTATGTTGAGGTTCCCCTTGTCTGTTCTGATGAGCCTATGCAGTTGGGAGGGACATCATTTCGTAGGAGGGGATTGGCGGTACGCCGCAGGACTAGAAGATGTTTT
The DNA here is from genome assembly GCA_033576555.1 of Oophaga sylvatica. Lineage (NCBI taxonomy): Eukaryota > Metazoa > Chordata > Amphibia > Anura > Dendrobatidae > Oophaga > Oophaga sylvatica. The sequence continues at coordinate 42,507,000 of JARQOD010000010.1, read as the reverse complement.
TTCTGCGGGAAAGAGGGACATTTTGTTGGAGAATGTCCATCCCATGCCTTGTTGAGCCAAAAGTCGCCGGAAAACTGTTAATCCCAGGTTGTGTGGTGGACGACAACCTGGGAGTATGTATTTCATCCGCCAGTTCTTCTCAGTTCCTTGTACCAGTGGAGGTGGTAGTTGGTACGAGAGTGGAGAGATTGTCTGTTCTTCTTGATAGTGGTTCCGGGGCTAATCTGGTTGACGCTCAGTTTGCTCAGGCTCAAGGTATGCATCTGAGTGTATTGGTCAAACCGATCCCTATATTCTCCATTGATGCCAGGCCTCTCGGCCAAGGTAACTTTGTTCATGAGGTTCATAACATTGACCTTCGGGTAGGGGCAATACATAGGGAACAATTATCTTGTTATGTGTTGGAGGGTCTACCTACTCCCATTGTGTTGGGACTTCCTTGGTTGGTTAAACATAACCCTGTGATTAATTGGCAGTCCAGAGAAATAAGCCAATGGGGTGAGTTTTGCAAAAGCAACTGCATGAACACAGTCATCAGTGCGGTCGTGCCTAGTACATTGCCTCCTTTTTTGGAGGATTTTGGGGATGTTTTCTCTGAGGAGGGGTGTCAGGAGTTGCCTCCTCATCGCGTGTATGACTGCTCTATTAATCTCCTTCCTGATGCTAAGTTGCCTAAAGCTAGGTTGTATAATCTTTCTGGTCCTGAGAGGCAGGCTATGAAAGATTATATTTCTGAAAGTCTGGCCAAAGGGCATATTAGACCTTCATCTTCCCCAGTAGCCGCGGGGTTCTTCTTTGTGAAGAAGAAAGATGGAGGCCTACGCCCTTGCTTGGATTTCCGCGAACTTAATCGGATTACTGTTCGAGATCCGTATCCACTCCCTCTTATTCCTGATCTCTTCAATCAAATTGTTGGCGCCAAATGGTTCTCTAAATTGGATCTCAGGGGGGCGTATAATCTGATTAGGATAAAAGAGGGGGATGAGTGGAAAACGGCGTTTAACACGCCGGAGGGACATTATGAGAACCTAGTCATGCCTTTTGGTCTGACTACTGCACCAGCAGTATTCCAACATTTTGTTAATGACATTTTTCGTCACCTTGTGGGGCTGTTTGTGGTTGTATATTTGGACGACATTTTAATTTACTCGCCAGATCTTGTGTCTCATCAGGAGCATGTGAGACAGGTGTTGCAGATCTTGCGAGACAATAAACTATACGCCAAACTGGAGAAGTGTGTATTTGCCGTACAGGAACTTCAGTTTTTGGGTTTTTTGGTGTCAGCCTCCGGTTTCCGTATGGACCCTGAAAAGGTGAGAGCAGTGCTTGAATGGGATCAGCCAGGGGATCTTAAGGCTCTGCAGCGTTTTTTGGGGTTTGCTAACTACTACCGGAAATTTATTTGTAATTTCTCATCTGTCGTCAAACCTCTCACTGACATGACAAGAAAAGGGACGGATTTTTCTAAATGGTCGGACAAAGCTTGCCAAGCCTTTTCCTCTTTGAAGAAATGTTTTGCTTCGGCACCCGTTCTCATCCAACCAGATGCATCTCAGCCGTTCATTGTGGAGGTGGATGCGTCTGACGTAGGGGTGGGTGCTATATTGTCCCAGGGTCCGTCCCCTGGTAAATGGCATCCGTGCGCTTTCTTTTCTAAGAAATTGTCGTCCGCCGAAAGGAATTATGATATCGGCAATAGGGAACTTTTGGCCATTAAGTTAGCTTTTGAAGAATGGCGTCACTTTTTGGAGGGGGCAGTCCACCCGGTTACCGTTATTACTGATCACAAGAACCTGTTGTATTTGGAATCCGCTAAGCGTCTGAATTCCAGACAAGCTCGATGGTCGTTGTTTTTTACCAGGTTTAATTTTGTCGTCACTTATCGCCCGGGGTCTAAGAATGTAAAGGCTGATGCCTTGTCTCGCAGTTTCCCAGGGGCCGGGAAAACGGATGACCCGAGTCCTATCCTTCAGGAGGGGGTGGTAGTGTCGGCTGTATTTTCTGAGCTTGAGGAGGAGGTGTTAGAGGCTCAGGGGGACGCCCCTGCAGGACCTCCAGGGAGACTGTTTGTCCCAAATCTGTTGAGACAAAAGGTTATTGAGGCACATCATAATTCTGCTCTAGCAGGACATCCATGGAGTAAGGCTACTTTAGATCTCCTTTCTCGCCGGTTTTGGTGGCCTAATGCTAATAAAGATGTTATAACTTTTGTCGCGTCATGTGGGGTGTGTGCTCGCTCTAAAACCCCTCATACCCGTCCGTCTGGGACCCTTTTACCCTTGAAACTTCCGGAGCGTCCATGGACTCATTTATCTATGGACTTCATTACGGACCTTCCTCCGTCGTCAGGGAATACTGTCATACTGGTGGTTGTTGACAGGTTCAGTAAGATGGCACATTTCGTTGCTCTTCCTGCACTCCCTAATGCTAAAACTCTGGCGCAGGTGTTCATTAGGGAGATCGTTAGACTTCATGGGTTGCCTTCTGATGTGGTGTCAGATAGGGGGTCTCAGTTTGTGTCCAAATTTTGGAGGGCATTTTGTTTACGTCGGGGGATGCAATTGTCATTTTCCTCGGCTTTTCATCCGCAGACCAATGGTCAGACAGAGCGTCTGAATCAGAGCTTAGAGACATATCTCCGGTGTTTTGTCTCAGAGAACCAAGAGGACTGGTCTTCTTTCTTGCCTCTGGCAGAGTTCGCTCTTAACAACAGGCGGAGCGAGTCCACTGGTAAGTCCCCGTTTTTTGGGGCATATGGTTTCCATCCCCAGTTTTGTACTTTCAATGGGGGGGGCCCTTCTGGGGTTCCTGAGAAGGAGCGTTTCTCGTCGTCACTTGCTTCTGTGTGGAGAGGTGTATTGAATAATCTGAGTGCGATGGGGAACCGTTAAAAACGTATGGCTGATAGGAGGAGAGTTTCTGGTCCAGATCTGAATGTGAACGATCTGGTATGGTTGTCTACCAGGAATATAAAACTTAAAGTGCCCTCCTGGAAACTGGGTCCCAGATTCATCGGGCCGTACAGGATCAGTTCCATAATTAATCCTGTGGCATTTCGTCTGGACCTCCCTCCTACGTTTAAAATTCATAATGTGTTCCACAAGTCATTACTTAAAAGGTATGTGGCACCAGTCATACCGTCACCTCTACCTCCTCCTCCTGTGTTGGTCAATGGTAACTTGGAATTTCAAGTATCAAAGATCATTGACTCACGTCTGAATCGCCGGTCCCTTCAGTACTTGGTGCATTGGAAGGGGTATGGTCCAGAGGAGAGGACGTGGGTCCCTGCGTCTGATGTTAACGCAGATCGTTTGGTTCGGACCTTCCACAGAACTCACCCGGGCAGGCCTGGCCCTGAGGGTCCGGAGGCCCCTCGTAGAAGGGGGGGTACTGTCATGTGTGCATTACCACGAAGATCGTCGCGGTTGCACATTTTGACTTCTCACAGCTGAGCTGCTGTTTCTTTGTGTTTGGCAGCTAGGGAGTTAATTCTGTCTGTGCTCGGTTCTGGGACTGGGTGCAGTTTCTCCCGGCTGCAATTGATTATTTGTTGATTGGTTTCCTTTAAATTCCTGGTTGTCTGCTTGGGGAGTTGCCAGTGAAACCTTCATGCAGACCACAGATAGGAATGAATCTGTATAGACTTTAGTTGTGAGCTCCTTAGTTGTTCTAAGCTCAACTTGGTTAGAGTTTATTTCCCAGACCATTTATGTTCCTTTGGTGTTTGAGTGTGTATGCAAGCGAGTGTTATCCTGTCTGTCTTATATGTCTAATCTGTGTATTTAGCTGAGATCAGCCCATATCCCTTTGGTGGTAATCAGGATCCTTCTTAGGACTGATTACAGGGTTCAGGGTCTGATAGGAGACAGGGTTAGGTTGGAGACTTGGACCTCTGAACCATTATCAGTACCTCCAAGGTAAGGGATTAGTTAGGACCCCAGTTTAGGGTCAGGTTAGATCCCGGTCCACCTCTTTCCTGTTTCAGCTCATCAAGTCCTCAAGATTAACCCTGAGTTCAGCAGATATCGTGTCAGGTAAATCTATTCTATACTTACATGCTGATGTTGCTATACTAGTTGTTGTATAGAGTGTTGTTCCTGTATTAATAGTTTACTGACATTGTATACATATCATTAGACAGCGTGACACTCTGGTCCTGGGACACCCAACAACAGAGTCACGACATTAGTTTTGGCCGAGGCCAATTTTTGATCCTTTATGGATCCTATCTCTGCTTAGCCCAAGATCGCTTTGCCTGACAGGTTCTCTGGGGGACGGGACAAGGTTGTTGTTTTCAGGGTGGCCAGTAAGCTGTAATTCAGGTTATGTCCTTGTTCCTCGGGAACCGAGGAGCAATGGGTGGGGATAATAATCTCTCTCCTTCAGGGTAACCCCCAAGCATGGGCATTCTCTCTCCCGTCTGACTCCCAGTCGCTCCGGACGATGGAGGAATTTTTTCTGCCACTGGGTCATATATACAATGATCCCGACTGTGTCCCTCTGGCTGAGTCCACACTACGTCAGCTTCAGCAGGAAGACTGGCCGACAGAGGAGTATTGCTCCGATTTTCGGTGGTGGTCCAGTGACACTAAGTGGAATGACCCCGCACTCCATAGCCAGTTCTGTCAAGGGCTATCAGTGAGGGTGAAGCCTTGTATGAGACTGCAGTTTCCCTTGAGGCGGCCATGTCTCTGGCTATCCGAGTGGATCGACGTCTTCACCAAAGACATAAAGAGACACCCCAATGTGTGGGAGATCTGGAGCCAATGAAACCTGGTCTGAGTCATCTGAGGAAGCCATGCAGTTGGGTGGAGCGACACATTCTGGGAATCAAACTGTAGTTCAGCGTAAAGGGGAAGTGTGTTTTTTACTGTAGGAAAAAATACCATTTCGTGGGTGCTTGTTCTTCCCTACCTCACTGTGAACAGCTGCCGGAAAACTAAGCAGCTCGGGATGTGGGGAGGTTAGCACCCCGAGTGTACATATCTCCTCCGTGGGTAGGACTAAACTTTTTCTACCTGCTTAAATCCATCTGGGCAAAAATTAGGTGGTTATTTCTGCCTTTCTGGACAGTGGGGCAGGGTTTAATTTGATCGACACTAGGTTTGTCCAGGGCCTCAAACTACACTGTCTAGACCTATACCCATAATAGCCATCTATTCCACACTCTTGAGGCACCCTTGAGACAGCGGTATTTTTCTCAAGTTGTCAGAGGGTTACGTCTATTGGTAGGGGCAATGCACCAAAAGATATTGACTGTTATGTGCTAGAGGGTCTGCCCTCTCCTGTGGTTTTTGGACTACCTTGGCTCACTCTGCACAACCCTGTGGTAGACTGGCACACTTAAGAGGTGGTAAAGTGGAGTGAGTATTGTCACGGACACTGCTTGGGCACCCGACTTACATGGGGGGATACCCAGTCTGTGCCTAAATACCTTTTGGACTTTGGGGATGTGTTTTCGGAACAGGCTTGCCAAGAACTTCCTCCCCATCGTCCTTATGACTGGGCCGTTAATCTTGTTCCTGTATCCAAGCTGCCAAAGAGCAGACTATATAACATCTCTGGTCCAGAGAGGTAGGCCATGAAGAACTATATCACGTAAAGTTTGGCAAAGGGTCATATCAGACCATCCTCATCCCCCATTGCCGCGGGGTTGTTTGTAAAGAAGAAAGACGGGGGGGTTACACCCCTACTTAGATTTCCGTGAACTCAATCAGATCACGGTTCGGGATCCATATCCACTGCCTCTCATCCCGGACCTCTTTATCAGATTGTAGAAGCAAAATGGTTTTCTAACTTGGATCTCGGGGTTTTATAATCTCATTCATATTAAAGAGGGGGATGAGTGGAAAACAGCTTTCAATACACCTGAGGGACACTGAGAAAATTGTGGTGCCATTTGGGTTGACTAATGCTCCTGCCATCTTTCACCACTTTGTAAAGGACATCTTTAATCACCTGGTGTGTAGAATTGTTGTAATCTATCTTGATGACATTAATTTATTCACCTAACCTTGAGTCACATCAGGTATACAGTATGTCAGGCTGGTCTTACAGATACTCAAAAACAATAAATTTGTCAATCCATAAAAATGTATGTTTTTGGTTGAGGAGATCCCTTTTCTAGGATACATTTTATCGTCCATAGGCTTTTGCGTGGATCCAGCGAAAGTCTGAGTGGTACTGGATTGGGATCGTCCTGAGGATTTGAAAGTGTTACAATGGTTTTTATCTTTCGACAACTACTATCGTAAGTTCATCAAAATCTTTTCTGTAGTGGCCAAAAACCTCTGACGGATATGACCAGGAAAGGAACAAACTTTTCCAAATGGTCCAGTCTGGTCAGGGAGGCATTTGATACCTTGAAGGAGTGTTTTGCATCTGCGCCGATTCTCATACAGTGTGACGTCACTCAGCCATTTATTGTAGAAGTTTATACGTCTGAAGTGATGGAGGCTGTATTTTTGCAGGGTGCGTTTCCTGGTAAATGGCGTCCATGTGCATAATCTGGACCCTTGCGAGCACTCAACCATGCAGCATAAGCTAGCTCTGGCAATAAGAGATGGTGGTTTGTAGTTGTTGTTTGAAAAGGCGTTTGGTGGATTTATCTGAGACTGTTGCAAAATTTTGGGTGTGTGCTAATTCCCTCCTTCTCCTACTTTGGTTTTACCCCATCTTCTATTACAGAGCTGTATGCATCCAGCTTCATAGTCTAGGATATTGGGGTTGTTCACTATTTTAACAGTTTACATTAATAGGCCAGGGCTGGTGTAAGAGAAGAGAAAAATTATGCTCACCTGGACTGGAGTTGCTACTCCGCCTGTCTGTCATCATCCGGGAGGGAAATTTCATTTGTCTTATGCAGCCAAATAGTGGCCACCGATTGGCTGCAGACTGTACATTCCATCCAAACTGTAAGAGATATTACTTCCTGTTTAGACACAATTTTGAAGGCTGCAGCCAATCAGCAGCCCCCCCCCTCCAACACACAATTGCTTACAGTGATCACATCTCCCACCCACGAAATGTTGGTGCCAGGAAACTGGCTGGGAACACAATACAAAGTCTACAGTAGCAGCGTCAGCTCGGAAGGTGAGTAGACCTTTTTTTTCTACCTTCTTGCACCACCCTGGGCCCATTAAGTAGTGGGCAACCCTTTTATCTGTTAGGTACTGTGGCGCTTCCCACGGCTGTGGGGCGCCGGGACATGGCATAGCTTGCCTAGCTAGCCAATGCTCCCACGCCGCCAGTCCACGACGACGTGAGGCATGGGTCCCAGATGGTAAGAGAATGTGGACCCACTGGACCACGGAGGGAGACCCGGGCCTGCCCGGACTAGGGAAGGGCAGCGACCGGGATCCGTGGCAGCTGAGCATGTGGGCAAGGTGGCGACCTGCAGGACTAGACAACACCGCACAACTTCAGGTAAGAAGAAACATAAAGTTTACTTAAAGAAACAAAGTACATAAACAGAACATAAGACCGGGCTCCCGATTCCGCACATCAGAGAAGGGTACACAACTCAGGATCACAGACGAGTGCTGGAGGACATCACGGGTAGATGCAGTCCAGGGTTATCTGGCACAGGCATACTTGGACGGCCTCTCTCTCAGGCCTTAGGCGTAGCACAGGCTCAGCAGGAGAACATCAGACACCGACCTCAGACAGACTTCAGACGATGGCGGGGTCATCACGGGTTGATGAAGTCCAGGATCATCTGGCACGGGCATACTAGTATGGCCTCACTCTCAGGCCTCGGGCGTAGCACAGGCTCAGCAGGAGAACATCAGACACCGGCCCAGGACGAACGTCAGACGATGGCGGGGTCATCACGGGTTGATGAAGTCCAGGGTCATCTGGCACGGGCATACTAGGACGGCCTCTCTCTCAGGCCTCAGGCGTAGCACAGGCTCAGCAGGAGAACATCAGACACCGACCCAGGACAGACGTCATCACAGGGTAGACCAAGGAGGAACCGGCAGGACAGGCAGGTTGTCACGGCAAGTGACCAAGGCAGTCTCTGGGACAGGCAGGTTGTCACGGCTAGTGACCAGGGCAGTCTCTGGGACAGGCAGGTTGTCACGGCAAGTGACCAGGCAGTCTCTGGGACAGGCAGGTTGTCACGGCTAGTGACCAGGGCAGGCAGGTTGTCACGGCAAGTGACCAGGGCAGTCTCTGGGACAGGCAGGTTGTCACGGCAAGTGACCAGGCAGTCTCTGGGACAGGCAGGTTGTCACGGCTAGTGACCAGGCAGTCTCCGGGCAGGCGGGTTGTCACGGCAAGTGACCAGGCAGTCTCTGGGCAGGCAGGTTGTCACGGCAAGTGACCAGGCAGGCAGGTTGTCACGGCAAGTGACCAGGCAGTCTCTGGGACAGGCAGGTTGTCACGGCTAGTGACCAGGGCAGGCAGGTTGTCACGGCAAGTGACCAAGGCAGTCTCTGGGACAGGCAGGTTGTCACGGCAAGTGACCAGGCAGTCTCTGGGACAGGCAGGTTGTCACGGCAAGTGACTAGGCAGTCTCTGGGACAGGCAGGTTGTCACGGCTAGTGACCAGGCAGTCTCTAGACAGGCAGGTATATACGACCTGATATGGTGGAGCCTCCAGGTAGGCTGCAGTCGGATGGCAGATGATCGCTCCAGGTGAGCAGGCAAGAGCCGGGGATCTCTGCAGATGATGTCCGAACTTCCGGATGGAGCTGCAGTCGGATGGCAGATGATCGCTCCCAGGTGAGCAGGCAAGAGCCGGGGATCTCTGCAGATGATGTCCGAACTTCCGGATGGAGCTGCAGTCGGATGGCAGACAGGCAAGCCGACAGGTAACAGGCAGGAAACTGGAATCAGGAGCTGATGGCTGAAACAGAGTTAGACTGCACAGGAACAACAGGGACACGGATTGGATCTCAGGGAGTCAGGAACACGGACAGGAACATGGATTGGATCTCAGGGAGTCAGGAACACGGATTGGGTCTCAGGGAGTCAGGAACACGGACAGGAACATGGATTGGATCACAGGAACACGGACTGGAACACAGGCCTCGGACTCCGGACATCTGGCAATGATCGGCAGGATCCGGACATCAGGCAGGAAGGATAGGATCCGGACATCTGGAAGTGGTCGTCGGACATCGGACATCAGGCCATGGTCATCAGGCATAGGATCCGGACATCTGGCAGCGACCTGAAAAGGAACCCCAGCGGTCTGGTGCAAGCCCCGCCAGGCTCAACGGGAGCTGGCCGGGGATTGCACAGAGGCTGAGCACAGAGTAACAGAAACTCAGCACACACCGGACTCCTCCTTCCAAGATGAACTCAGGTTATATAGCAAGGATTCACAGTCACTGGCACAGGGTTCTGGACACAGCAGGATTTCAGGAACATAACACAGAGGACACAGTTCAGACAGTCAGGTACAGGATGCGATCCAAGATCAGGGGTTCAGGTAATTAGACACAGCAGGAACAGGCCTGGATATACAGCCTCCAGGAACGGCGATCTGGGTAATCAGCCCCCAGCATAGGCGGAAACACAAGACACAGTTCAGACATTCAGGTACAGGATGCGATCCAGGATCAGGGGTTCAGGTAATTAGACACAGCAGGAACAGGCCTGGATATACAGCCTCCAGGAACGGCGATCTGGGTAATCAGCCCCCAGCATAGGCGGAAACACAAGACATAATTCAGACATTCAGGTACCGGGTTTGATCCAGGATCAGGGAACAAGACACAACAGGAACAGGGAATCAGCTCTCCAGAGCTGATTAAATTCAGAGCAGGAGCTGAACACACAACCACATACGGCTAGGTTCAGGGATTCAGTGTGGATTCAATGTGAAGCTCTGGCAACGCCCAATAGGGCTGGGGAACTTTATATATGAGCTGCTTCACAGCGATAGGCTGGAGCAGTAATTCTAGTAAACACCCAATCCACATAAAAGCAGGACAGGTGTGGGCCGCGCCCCCTATGCAGAGCCAGACAGCACAACACAGAGGGAACCCAACAATGGCTGCTGCCAAACACGTAGTAAGTCATGCACTTACTACGTGTCTACTGGCCAAACACGTAGTAAGTCATGCACCACTGCAGAGGACTTTGCAAGCTACGGACGGCCTTCACAGCAAGTCAGGAACCGCACATGCGGGCGGTCATGCAAAGCAGCGGAGCCACTCACGCAAGTACGGGTACACAGCAGAGCCGGGAACTGAGCAGCATCCATATAGGTAACAGACAACAGTATCCCAGCTGGTTAGGGGGAAAGGAGCAAAAGGGTTAATGCAAAAAACATGCAGAGTAACGCTGGAAAACAAAGTACAGAATACCAGCGTTACAGGTACTTGATTAATCTTACCTGTGATCGCTGCTTTTTTCCCCCATTTTTCCTCCAGCAGTATGGCTCTTATTCATTCCTCTTTCAACTGAGAATAACTCCATGATATCAGCCAGTGATGATGAGCGATAAGTCATAGAAAATTTATAATAATTTGGGCTATTTCCATTTTTTTTTAAATATCATTAATTGCCGTCTATATACTTGTCGCCACTGTAATCCTCTTATATAATCATCTAATTCTGTCTATCTGTAACGGAAATCCCGCGTCGCTGATTGGTCGCGCCCAGCCAGACGCGACCAATCAGCGACAGGCGCAGTCTGGCTGCGAATTGGCGCAGGATTTGAACCACGCACACCACCGCTATCGTCGGGAGATCAGCGGTGCTAGCCGCGGGTCATCTCCTGCCGCATGGAGGTCAGCGGCGACACAGCCGGAAGATGACCAGTGCCAGCAGGTCATCTCCCGGCTGCTCGCTGCGGAAGTACCCCGACCGGCGGCCTCCACATAAACCCCAGCAGCAGCCTTCACGTACATACTCACCTTCCGTCCCTGCATCCCTGTCCCGGCACGTCTGCTTCTTCCTGTGCGGTGCTGTCATGTAGTACCGCTCATTAAGGTCATGAATATGGACGCGACTCCACTCCCACAGGCGTGGCCTCCATATTCATGACCTTAATGAGCGGTACCACAAGACCGCACTGCACAGGAAGAAGCTGACGCGCTGGGATAGAGATGCAGGGCCGTGCAGCAACGGTGTCAGGGTAAGTATGATGGGGAGGACGGGAGAGTGGAGCCATGCATACAAGATGGGACAGGGGAGCCATGCACACAAGGATGGGAGGGGGAGCAGAGCCATGCATACAAGGATGGGAGGGGGGAGCGGAGCCATGTATACAGGATGGGACAGGGGAGCCATGTATACAAGGATCGGAGGGTGGAGCGGAGCCATGCATACAAGGATGGGAGGGTGGGAGCGGAGCCATGCATACAAGGATGGGAGGGGGGAGCGGAGCCATGCATACAAGGAGGGGAGGGTGGGAGTGGAGCCATGTATACAAGGAGGGGAGGGTGGGAGTGGAGCCATGCATACAAGGAGGGGAGGGTGGGAGCGGAGCCATGTATACAGGATGGGACAGGGGAGCCATGCATTCAAGGAGGGGAGGGTGGGAGCGGAGCCATGAATACGAGGGGAGGGTGGGAGCGGAGCCATGCATAAAAGGAGGGGAGGGGGGAGCGGAGCCATGCATACAAGAATGGGAGGGTGGGAGCAGAGCCATGCATACAAGGAGGGGAGGGTGGGAGCGGAGCCATGTATACAGGATGGGACAGGGGAGCCATGCATACAAGGATGGGAGGGTGGGAGCGGAGCCATGCATACAAGGAGGGGAGGGTGGGAGCGGAGCCATGCATACAAGGAGGGGAGGAGGGAGCGGAGCCATGCATACAAGGATGGGAGAGTGGGAGCAAAGCCATGCATACAAGGAGGGGAGGGTGGGAGGGGAGCCATGTATACAGGATGGGACAGGGGAGCCATGCATACAAGGATGGGAGGGTGGGAGCGGAGCCATGCATACAAGGAGGGGAGGGTGGGAGCGGAGCCATGCATACAAGGAGGGGAGGAGGGAGCGGAGCCATGCATACAAGGATGGGAGAGTGGGAGCAAAGCCATGCATACAAGGAGGGGAGGGTGGGAGGGGAGCCATGTATACAGGATGGGACAGGGGAGCCATGCATACAAGGAGGGGAGGGTGGGAGCGGAGCCATGCATACAAGGAGGGGAGGGTGGGAGCTGAGCCATGCATACAAGGAGGGGAGGGGGAGCGGAGCCATGCATACAAGGATGGGAGGGTGGGAGCAGAGCCATGCATACAAGGAGGGGAGGGTGGGAGTGGAGCCATGAATACAAGGATGGGAGAGTGGGAGCGGAGCCATGAATACAGGATGGGAGAGTGGGAGCGGAGCCATGCATACAGGATTGGACAGGGGAGCCATGCATACAGCAGGTGGAGCCAAACTGAGCTGGACAAGACAGGGGGAACCACACATACCGGGATAGGAATGAGGGACAATGCATACCCGGCTTATAATCGAGTCAATAAGCTTACCCAGTTTTCCGTGGCAAAATTAGGTGCCTCGGCTTATACTCAGGTCGGCTTATACTCTAGTATATACAGTATATATATATATATATCAATCAGTACTTTGTGGGGCCATCATACTATACATGGGGGGATTATATGTCAGGGACCATCTTGCTATAGATACAACTCCGTCCATAGCCACGCCCCATATGACCAAAGCCCCGCCCCTGCCCACCTCCATCCCCGCCCTGCCGGGCCATGGAAGAATGGTCTTGCTTGAAGCCGGTCCCTGGTGCAAAATAGGTTGGGGCCACTGCTCTATATTCCCCAGCAGCAACAGCCTCCACATATACCCCAGCAGCAGCAGCCACCACATATACCCCAGCATCAGCAGCCTCCACATATACCCCAGCAGCAGCAGCCTCCACATACACCCCAGCATCAGCAGCCTCCACATATACCCCAGCAGCAGCAGCCTCCATATATATCCCAGCAGCAGCAGCAGCCTCCACATATACCCCAGCAGCAGCCTCCACATATACCCCAGCAGCAGCAGCTTCCACATTTACTCCATCAGCAGCCTCCACGTACATCCCACCAGCAGCAGCCTCCACATATACCCAGCAGCAGCAGCCTCCACATATACCCCAGCAGCAGTAGCCTCCACATATACCCCAGCAGCAGCAGCCTCCACGTATACCCCAGCAGCAGCAGCCTCCATATATACCCCAGCAGCATCCTCCACATATACCCCAGCAGCAGCATCCTCCACATATACCCCAGCAGCAGCATCCTCCACATATACCCCAGCAGCAGCCTCCACATATACCCCAGCAGCCTCCACATATACCCCAGCAGCAGTCTCCCCACATACCACAGCAGCAGCATCCTCCACATATACCCCAGCAGCAGCCTCCACATAAACCCCAGCAGCAGCAGCCTCCACATATACCCCAGCAGCAGCATCCTCCACATATACCCCAGCAGCAGCAGCCTCCACATATACCCCAGCAGCAGCAGCCTCCACATATACCCAGCAGCAGCCTCCACATATACCCCAGCAGCAGTAGCCTCCACGTATACCCCAGCAGCAGCAGCCTCCACATATACCCCAGCAGCATCCTCCACATATACCCCAGCAGCAGCATCCTCCACATATACCCCAGCAGCAGCATCCTCCACATATACCCCAGCAGCAGCCTCCACATATACCCCAGCAGCAGCCTCCCCATATACCACAGCAGCAGCATCCTCCACATATACCCCAGCAGCAGCCTCCACATAAACCCCAGCAGCAGCCTCCACATATACCCCAGCAGCAGCATCCTCCACATATACCCCAGCAGCAGCCTCCACATATACCCCAGCAGCAGCATCCTCCACATATACCCCAGCAGCAGCCTCCACATATACCCCAGCAGCAGCATCCTCCACATATACCCCAGCAGCAGCCTCCACATATACCCCAGCAGCAGCCTCCACATATACCCCAGCAGCAGCAGCCTCCACATATACCCCAGCAGCAGCATCCTTCACATATACCCCAGCAGCAGCCTCCACATATACCCCAGCAGCCTCCACATATACCCCAGCAGCATCCTCTACATATACCCCAGCAGCAGCATCCTCCACATATACCCCAGCAGCATCCTCCACATATACCCATTCTAGAATACCCTATGCGTTAGAATCGGGCCACCATCTAGTGTAATATATGGCTGCTTTTAACACCCATAATGGCCAATATCTGGTTCAATGTGTTGTTGTCCAACCATTATCCAACTTCTGTCTAATGTGAATGCCTAACTTTGATTGTTTATTTTCAGGCAGCAAAAAACCCTGTGTCTGTTGGTGTGTCCTATGGTCATATTCTCTTCAACTCTTTCTGAAAACAACTGGTGGATATGATATTATTTATCGCCTGATAGCGTCTTTGTCTGAAAATGACCTTTGACTGAAATGAACAAGTGATAAAAGCAGAGAACATCAAAGTATTGTGTGATCATGAGGGAGAACAGTGGTGAGGTAAGAACACATCACAATGAATTGCATATTGTTGTAGTTTTATTAGACAACCTCTTAGGGCTCTGATGCACATTAAAGTCGAATCAAACCTTCCGATATACGTGGGTTTGGTCAACAGTCTAATATGGTGGAGTGTCTCCTGACTGTCCCCTGATAGATTATCTAGGGCAGGAGTGTGGAATCTTTTTGGCCATTTGGATATTTGTACCATCATTCAGAGGCTGCACAAAATAATCAGCTTGAAAACGATCCTGCAATATTTGGTCGAACATTTAATTACCTCCCCCAATGTGATAGCTGGAGCTTTTTCTCTTTGATGCAGTTGTGATGTTAGCTGGTAATGATAATGTTGCAACTCGCAACTGCTTTTTCTATTTTGCGTCGGCCTGGAGCGCATTCAACTCTTTACAATGATAAGTTTTGTAAAGAACACTAGGTTGTTCCAAACAAAGATGTATTTTACACTATAAGTCTCCTCAAAGTGGGAAATTCATTACTGCTCATGTTACATTTATAGAACTCAAGCAGTGGGAGATCTGCAGTATATACATCACATAGGAGACACCGGGCTGGAGCATATACATCACATAGGAGACACCGGAGCTGGAGCATATACAACAAATAGGAGAAACTGGGACTAGTGTATATACAACACATAGGACACTGGAACTAGTGTACATACATCACATAGGAGACTGGAACTAGTGTACATACATAACATAGGAGACACCGGGCTGGAGCATATACATCACATAGGAGACACCGGGCTGGAGCATATACATCACATAGGAGACACCGAAGCTGGAGCATATACAACAAATAGGAGAAACTGGGACTAGTGTATATACAACACATAGGACACTGGAACTAGTGTACATACATCACATAGGAGACTGGAACTAGTGTACATACATCACATAGAAGACACCGAGCTGGAGCATATACATCACATAGGAGACACTGGGACTAGTGTATATTCAACACATAGGACACTGGAACTACTGTACATACATCACATAGGAGACTGGAACTAGTGTACATACATCACATAGAAGACACCGAGCTGGAGCATATACATCACATAGGAGACACTGGGACTAGTGTATATTCAACACATAGGACACTGGAACTAGTGTACATACATCACATAGGAGACTGGAACTAGTGTACATACATCACTATGAGATACCGGGCTGGAGCATATACATCACATAGGAGACACTGGGACTAGTGTATATTCAACAGATATGACACTGGAACTAGTGTACATACATCACATAGGATACACTTTGGCTGGAGCATATACATCACATAGGAAACATTGGGGCTGGAGTATATACAATAGGAGACAATACATTACTGGACACGCCGAGAGCTGATACTGCGCAGGCGCGGGCAACGTCCTCTTGGAGGAGGAAATTTATCTCTATACACACCGATAGCTTCTACTGTGCAGGAGTGGTGGGCGCCATTTTCAAATGGATTTTTGAAATCTACAGGCACTTACCTGTAGAAGCGTTGTTTTTTTTTCTTCAGTATGTACAGGTATTCATTATGCAAACTAGGGGGCAGGTCACTGAGGGATCTGTGACCTGTCAGCAGTTTACATTATGAATATCTAATCAGAGCACCTCAAGAAGACCCCCCACAGCCCACCTCCAGGCCCGCCCCGCAGCACGAGCATATCATTAACACAAAATTGAAAATAAAGATTAAACAACAACCACAAGACAGATTTCATCAACCAAGGTATCATTTTAATCAGTATAATGGTGCCGACCTGACACCGTCTGTAGGTTACTCAGCACAATCCTGCTGACGGTGCACTTTAAGTACCTTTTATCTCTAGGTAGAGGAAACAGCTAGAGAACCATATCTTCTAATCTGTCTTATGGAAGAATGGTGGATCAGAGAGGGCATCGTGCAAACCAGTACAAGGATGGGTCAGTGTTTTGTTCTTGTTTGCCAAGAGAACCATCAGTTTTGCACAGGGATAGACTCCAACTATAGTAAACGACCTTAAATGTTGGCACCCAGTTGAATGAACCTTTATCCTTGTCGATGTCTCCTCCACTGATGTGATGTAAATCTATTTTTTTTTTCATTATTTTTTTTTTTCACTCCATCCCAAAGAAACCTGAAGTAATTTTCAGCTGCACGACCAACAATAAAACTAATCTTTATAGTTATTTTTCTCCATCATATCTGAAGCTTTCAGTGCACGGAGCTGGTGATTGGGAGACACTTCCCTTTGATGTCGAATTATAATACTCGCACAGAAGAGTCAAATAGCGCCCTGTGCAATTTAGAAACTCGTGTACTGCCAGAGGAAAAGAAAAAAAATTCCGGTGCTTTTTATGCCGTGGTTGTAAAACTCTATAAAAGCGTTAATGCTGCTGAAGGCGGACAGGAGCGAGCGGATTGTGGACTATTGGTATGTAAAAATGGGGACAAAGCCGCTCGTCTGCGGCTCTGAATGGGGGGCATTACCAGTCTATGGGATCCATTTTATTTTTAATCTTACCTTGTTTAAAGCATTTGCAAAAAGCGTCAGAGGATTAAAAATAATCATCAGTGTAACCAGGAGGGATTAGCATGCCACATTACTGATGTACAGTATATAGTCATGCCGAGGGGCTGGTCACAGACGCAGTGACATTGGGGTCCTTGCACCAGGCGTGCAGTTGCCTAGGCCTGTATATGGCTCGGTCCAGAAATATTTGGACAGTGACACAAGTTTTGACATTTTAACTGAAATGAAAAATTTGTAAAAAAAAAAAAAACGTTTTTGCTTTTGTTGCCATTTTCCAAGACCTGTCACTATTTAATTTTTCGGGATCTGGGGCCGGGTGATGGCTTATTTTTTGCGCCCTTAGTTGATGTTTTTGCTGATACCATTTTGGGCTAAATACAATGTTTTTATCGCCTCTTATTTCAATGTTGCCGCTGCAAAAGAATCCATTATTCCGGCATTTCGGTTTTTCTTCACGTCGTGCTGTTTACCGATTGGACTAATATATTTTATTTTGATAGATTCGACTTTAACGATACCAAATATGTGTATTTATTTATTTTTTTATTTTTAATGGGGCAAAAAGGGGGGTGATTTGAACTTTGTGGGGGTGGGTTCATATTTTTTAAGACTTTTTCTTTTACTTTATTTAATAGTCCACTCAGGAGTCCGATCGCCTGTGCTATGTATAGCAGAAATTATGATCTCCTATGAACGCCAGCCACAAGCTGGCATTCACAGGAATATCTTAATGACAGGGATGGGGGTCTTCTGCAGACCCCCGGCTATCATGACAACCCATCGATCACATCACGGGTGCGCCTATGGGAGCGTGGATGACACACGCCCTGCCGACGCGCGTTAAATCCCACTGTCCGAGATTGACCGAGATTTAACAAGTTAACAGCCGCGGGCGGAGCACCGCTCCACCTGCGGCTGTTAACAGCACATGTCATCTGAATAAATCAGTTGTCATGTGCGGGGAAATAAGTGGGCTCAGCGTAGGAACCCGTATCAAAGTCAAGTACACGACATATGACGTAAATATACGTGATATGTCATGAAGGGGTTAAAGTACTGACTCTATGAACTTTAGGGCTCGCTCCCACAAGCGTATACATCGGACTAGTGCTATCCGATGATTTATCGGAACATATGTAGATGTGTTGTGAGCATCTTGAACCCCTGGTGCTTCAGAAATGTTTATCATGCAGAGCCGTGAAAATAAGAAATCACATTTTTTTCCACAAAAATTCTCCCAAGTACGTTGATACCCCATAGGTGGAGGAAGACCACTGTTTGGGCGCACGGCAGAGCTCGGAAGAGAAGAAGTGCCTGCCTGGAATGCAGACTTTGATGGAATGGTCTGCGGGCGTTATGTCACTTTTGGAGAGCCCCGGTGTGTCTAAACAGTGGAAATCCCCACAAGTGACCCCATTTTGGAAATTAGAACCCCCCAAGGAATGTATCTAAATGTATGGTGAGCACCTTGAACCCCAGGTGCTTCACAGAAAATTATAACGAGTTGTGAAAATACAAAAATTACTTATTTTTCCACAAAATTGATCTTTTAACCCCAATTTTTTTATTTTCACAAGAGTAACAGAAGAAAATGGACCCCAAAATCTGTTGTGCAATTTCTCCTGAGTACGCCGATTCCCCATATGTGGAGGAAAGCCACTATTTCGATGCATGGCAGGGCTCGGAAGGGAAGGAGGGACGTTTTGGAACGCATAGTTTGATGGAATGGTCTGCAGGCGTCATGTTGCGTTTGAAAAGCCCCTCATGTGCCTAAGCAGTGGAAATACCTCACAAGTGACCCCTGTGAGGCAGTGACTGGTGTTACATGTAGGTGGCGCTGTGTGTTCCCCCCAGGATGGGCATGGAGGCGTATTGAAGCCATGGGCGTGCATTGCAGTCACAGGCGTAGCTTTGATTGCAATTGTGAGGCAGTGACCGATGTCACATGTAGGGGTCGCGGTGTTTTGAAATAGACTGCAGGATGTTGGTCGTGCAGTCCGTTTCATTCCCGACCCAGGTTTTCCATGTGTCTGAAGGCCACAGATTCTAGTTAAAAACCCTGCAGGATAGGGTTTGGGGGTGTCAGTGCCAGAGTCAGTGTGTGTGTGCTAGAGTGCAGAGCAGTCGGCTTTACAGAGCTCCACCTGTTGTGAATGTGGATAAGGGGATAACTGTCCTACAAATATCACATCTTTTAATGATGCAATCACTGCAAAAACTGAAGTTTAAGCAAACATGCTAATTATGGTGCACGGTGCACCCAGGGTGTGGCCAAGCGCTTCTGTGCACCATTCAGGCCATTGTCTGTGCATGCCTCCCCTCTCTGCAGACAATGGTCGCCCCAGGTAAGCTAGTGCACTCAGTTAAGGTAGGAGGGTCATCTATGACCAGTGGGTGAGACAGGGCGCTGAGCCTCTTGGATACACTGACATTAGTATGTTTGATCAAACTTCAGAGCAGCAAATTTCTCACCGGTCTTGGTGAGACGGCATATTGCAGTCAGCGCTCCTGATTCATTAAGAAGCGCATACCTTCTGACGAGCGGCATGTTCCTCTGGGTCAGAAATATTACTCCAGTTCCTGACTAGAGTAAGATTTCTGCCTTAAGGAACTCCACAGCTTATCATGTATTAGACGAGCTGTGGTGTCACCATCTTCCGTGCACAGAGCTTGAAGAAACTGGCTTAAAAAAAAATGGCAGAAGTCACAAAATTATTGCAAAACTATGAGAAAAATGTCCAACTTTTCAAAGTAATTCATGCCACAATTCTGGTGAAACTGCTTTGATGAGTTGGGGCCTTAGATCGTGATGTTGATAGCGGCTGTACACCCTACAAGGTTATGGACCCTAATAATAATTATTGCATCTCCCTTTTTTTTTTTCTAGTTTTTAGCATTTTTTGTTTTCAGCTAATTCTTGTAATTTCCCTTTTTTTTTCAGTCTCTATGTTTATTTTCTATGTTCGTCATTGTGGGCAGGGTTTGGGCTTTCCACGTTTTCAGCTGATTAATCAATTGCCACTTTTAAAAAAAAAGTCACTACATTTTGGCACAAATGTACTCCAGTAACATCCTGGAGTGATTTTATATGCGTCTTGAAGTTTTCCGCAAGTTTCGTGACATTTTGACAGACCATGTGACTCAATTATTTGAAAAAAAAAGTAATAAAAAAATAAAATGTATTTTTTTATTTTGTGCAAAATTCATGAGCCACTGTCGCCATTCTAAAGAATACCACAAGCCAAATAAGAAAACTGACTTCATAGTTGATCAAATTGGGGATGCGAGAGATTATGTGCGCCCTGTATGGAATATGTTGGCAGCATGTACGTAAAAAGGTTTCGGTTATTTCTAGTTATTCACTGTCATACTGCTGTGCAGCCTGCTGGTGTCGCTCTTGCTCTTGATGTCTATGGTGCGTTTTCATTGAGAATTATTGTTTTCTAGGGCATGTTCCATATAAACATCTTCTGACTTCCATTGATTGTTGTATTAAAGGGGCTGTACTCTGAACTAGGTGTATATAAAGATAAAAACCCAGAGGTCCGTATTACCCGGAGACGCCTTTGATGGATCCTAAATAGGATTCCCTCAAAATCACTAGTTTTTGATATTTGCAAGGAGGAGCGAATGTTCACGCTGCTGTCACAATTCTAGTCTATACATATCAAAAAACTGACCGGCACTTCCAAACATAGATCCAGTGTGAACAGGTGCTAAACCCAGAGTCACCAACTCATATACATACAAGAAAAAAGGTAGCACACTGTAGCGCTATAGCTTGCAAACACGAAATATGAAAATATGAAAAATATGAAAAATTAATTGCATCATTACCTTAGAAATATGAAAAATTGAGAAGTCTTAGCGCATAAGATGGCCAAATTATGTGAGCCTGATAGCCACGTCAAGGCTCTTCTCGTATATCAGGTCCTAACTAATGCCAATCCTCGCTTAGAAAAGTCTGTCTGCATGGGAACCTATGAATCCTCTCTTCAGACTAAAATCTACATCTCTGTGGAGGGGTAATGAACCTGGTGTAATTAAAAAGCCTGTGACCAACAGGTGGAGTGCTCAGGTAGAAGGTAAATGAATACATATCAAAAAACTGACCGGCACATCCAAACATAGATCCAGTGTGAACAGGTGCTAAACCTAGAGTCACCAACTCATATACATACAAGAAAAAAAGGTAGCACACTGTAGCGCTATAGCTTGCAAACACGAAATATGAAAATATGAAAAATATGAAAAATTAATTGCATCATTACCTTAGAAATATGAGCACTCCACCTGTTGGTCACAGGCTTTTTAATTACACCAGGTTCATTACCCCTCCACAGAGATGTAGATTTTAGTCTGAAGAGAGGATTCATAGGTTCCCATGCAGACAGACTTTTCTAAGCGAGGATTGGCATTAGTTAGGACCTGATATACGAGAAGAGCCTTGACGTGGCTATCAGGCTCACATAATTTGGCCATCTTATGCACTAAGACTTCTCAATTTTTCATATTTCTAAGGTAATGATGCAATTAATTTTTAATATTTTTCATATTTTCATATTTTGTGTTTGCAAGCTATAGCGCTACAGTGTGCTACAATTCTAGTCTATGGCCCCATTGGCCATACGTCCAAATCCTGTTTTGCGGGGGGTTCGGCTGTAAGCCCTGACGGGGCCACTGAACGAGTGCCAGAATGTGATGTGTAAAAAGTGTAAGCCCCGAAGCTTTGGCCGACAGCCATCTCTCAGTATACAGGAGCGCTCCCCTGTGTTCTCTATAGATAGATCTCTGTCAGCTGTTTATCTCTGGGAGAACAAAGCAATCGTGAAATCGGACATGAGCGATGGACATCTATCCCCGACAATCAGTTGGCCGACCCCCATACATATTAGAGTGTCGGCCAAACCCCTCGGTAACGGTGGATACGGTGTGCAGGGACTTTAGCCTTTGTTCCAATCTCATTTATTCTTTTTTTTAGCTCTGAGACATCAGTATCCAAATGAGATGGAGTTGCAACGGATACTTAAAAATAATAAACACTGAAAACACAAAACCTTTACTCACGGTCCCTGTCGCTCCTGTGACAGCGCTGTCCTTCTCCCTGGCACTCACATTTGATTATTTAGGTTTTCCATAGCTTACATTACCAGGTTATGGTGACTTATGGTGGCCATACATATTAACTGACCTCTCGTCAAAGAAAGCCGCTGCCCGGTATGCAGAGAATACGCAACGCTCATTCCCCAATACAATCCTGGGAGGGGTGAGAAGACCCCAGAGGGGCTCGGATGACTTTATTCAATGGGTTTGGGAACTTTAAAGGCAACTTGTCACCATGCAGGCAGCATGTTGTGGAGCAGGAGGAGCGCACCAGATGGTGAGAAAAGAATTAGAGTAACCCATGTTTTCAGAATTAAACCCTTTGATCTTTCTGGGATCTTTAGTCAAGTGGGAGGTCAGTGATTGACAACTTCTATCATTTTGCAGATTAACAGAATATTCCAAGCAGTAAGGCCGCAGAGCCGCACTCCAGCTCAGTGTGGTCTCAGAGCTGCTCGGTAGATGTTTCGGGAAGCCACTCCACAAGTCTACAGCTCATTTGTTTGGTCATCAGGGCATTGAATCCAGCGCCTGCCCAATAATTGCTCGGTGGCTACCCATAATGATGAACATGCTGATTCTATCCAGTACATCAGGGGTAAATACTACGATAATTTGCATTCTCTAAACAGAATTTGGAGCTGTCTAAGCTTATTAGTAGCCCACAATTTATCTGATGATGGGAAAGCAGGACTGGGCATGTTAGATTTTAATGTGAGCTATGGTTTTTTATATCGGGACATACGCTCCTGCCAAGAAGGGACAAGCACATTCTCCTCGAGAAGGGCAGCTCCAGAAAAGGAACTGTGGGAAGAAGGAACATGCAGCCACAGCTATAAGGTGGGTATGATGGTCTTCAGATCCAGCGGTTTAGCGGACAGTATCACACATGCTATCATTAGATCCACATCTATAGTGTTAGGTACAAATCTCTACAGACAGTATCATAAACGATGATTAGATACAGCGTTCAGCCGATGGGACCACACATGATGGGATTAGGTACCCAGCTCATCAAACATCACACTTGATAAGCTTATTAAGCTGCATTACTACAGGCCACCGAGGCCATTAAACACGTGCGTGATCCACGATCCTGTAATGGTCGGCTTAAGCAGGCCGACCTCCCTTCCCATGCACACGTTGTTCATGCAATTGTTCAGTGCGCATAGAATATTATTCTTCTCGGCAGCACGTTTACATAGAAAGGCATGCTGCCGATAACTCAGCATTTTAAAGGAGTTGTCAATTACTGGGTGACCCCTTATTAATCGCTTCAGATAGTATAAAAACACTGTCACCTCCTGGAGCAGCACCGTGCTGGCGATGGCATTATGTCTCCTGTAGAGCTACATGATATTTACTATATAGTCCCCATCGTGGTAAATATGTTCCTTCCCTGGGCCCCACACTGGTCTGTAGTTCCCTTACCCTGAGCTACATCCTGGTATATACAGCTGCTTCTCACTAAATTAGAATATCATCAAAAAGTGAATTTATTTCAGTTCTTTAATACAAAAAGTGAATCTCCTATATTCTATAGAGACATTACACACAGAGTGATCTATTCTATAGAGTCATTACACACAGAGTGATCTATTCTATAGAGTACATTACACAAGTGATCTATTCTATAGAGACATTACACACAGAGTGATCTATTCTATAGAGACATTACACACAGAGTGATCTATTCTATAGAGTCATTACACACAGAGTGATCTATTCTATAGAGACATTACACACAGAGTGATCTATTCTATAGAGACATTACACACAGAGTGATCTATTCTATAGAGTCATTACACACAGAGTGATCTATTCTATAGAGTCATTACACACAGAGTGATCTATTCTATAGAGTCATTACACACAGAGTGATCTATTCTATAGAGTCATTACACACAGAGTGATCTATTCTATAGAGTCATTACACTCAGAGTGATCTATTCTATAGAGACATTACACACAGAGTGATCTATTCTATAGAGACATTACACACAGAGTGATCTATTCTATAGAGCCATTACACACAGAGTGATCTATTCTATAGAGACATTACACACAGAGTGATCTATTCTATAGAGTCATTACACACAGAGTGGTCTATTCTATAGAGACATTACACACAGAGTGATCTATTCTATAGAGTCATTACACACAGAGTGATCTATTCTATAGAGTCATTACACACAGAGTGATCTATTCTATAGAGTCATTACACACAGAGTGATCTATTCTATAGAGTCATTACACACAGAGTGATCTATTCTATAGAGTCATTACACACAGAGTGATCTATTCTATAGAGTCATTACACACAGAGTGATCTATTCTATAGTCATTACACACAGAGTGATCTATTCTATAGAGTCATTACACACAGAGTGATCTATTCTATAGAGACATTACACACAGAGTGATCTATTCTATAGAGACATTACACACAGAGTGATCTATTCTATAGAGACATTACACACAGAGTGATCTATTCTATAGAGTCATTACACACAGTGATCTATTCTATAGAGTCATTACACACAGAGTGATCTATTCTATAGAGTCATTACACACAGTGATCTATTCTATAGAGTCATTACACACAGTGATCTATTATATAGAGTCATTACACACAGTGATCTATTTATAGAGTCATTACACACAGAGTGATCTATTCTATAGAGTCATTACACACAGAGTGATCTATTCTATAGAGTCATTACACACAGTGATCTATTATATAGAGTCATTACACACAGTGATCTATTATATAGAGTCATTACACACAGAGTGATCTATTCTATAGAGACATTACACACAGAGTGATCTATTCTATAGAGTCATTACACACAGAGTGATCTATTCTATAGAGTCATTACACACAGAGTGATCTATTCTATAGAGTCATTACACACAGAGTGATCTATTCTATAGAGTCATTACACACAGAGTGATCTATTCTATAGAGTCATTACACACAGAGTGATCTATTCTATAGAGACATTACACACAGAGTGATCTATTCTATAGTCATTACACACAGAGTGATCTATTCTATAGAGTCATTACACACAGAGTGATCTATTCTATAGAGTCAATACACACAGAGCGATCAATTCTATAGAGACATTACACACAGAGTGATCTATTCTATAGAGACATTACACACAGAGTGATCTATTCTATAGAGTCATTACACACAGAGTGATCTATTCTATAGAGACATTACACACAGAGTGATCTATTCTATAGTCATTACACAGAGTGATCTATTCTATAGAGTCATTACACAGAGTGATCTATTCTATAGAGTCATTACACACAGTGATCTATTTATAGAGTCATTACACACAGTGATCTATTATATAGAGTCATTACACACAGAGTGATCTATTCTAGAGTCATTACACACAGAGTGATCTATTCTATAGAGTCATTACACACAGTGATCTATTATATAGAGTCATTACACACAGTGATCTATTATATAGAGTCATTACACACAGTGATCTATTCTATAGAGACATTACACACAGAGTGATCTATTCTATAGAGTCATTACACACAGAGTGATCTATTCTATAGAGTCATTACACACAGAGTGATCTATTCTATAGGACATTACACACAGAGTGATCTATTCTATAGACATTACACACAGAGTGATCTATTCTAGAGTCATTACACACAGAGTGATCTATTCTATAGAGTCATTACACACAGAGTGATCTATTCTATAGAGTCATTACACACAGAGTGATCTATTCTATAGAGTCATTACACACAGAGTGATCTATTCTATAGAGTCATTACACACAGAGTATCTATTCTATAGAGTCATTACACACAGAGTGATCTATTCTATAGAGTCATTACACACAGAGTGATCTATTCTATAGAGTCATTACACACAGAGTGATCAATTCTATAGAGACATTACACACAGAGTGATCTATTCTATAGAGACATTACACACAGAGTGATCTATTCTATAGAGTCATTACACACAGAGTGATCTATTCTATAGAGACATTACACACAGAGTGATCTATTCTATAGAGACATTACACACAGAGTGATCTATTCTATAGATCATTAACACAGAGTGATCTATTCTATAGAGACATTACACACAGAGTGATCTATTCTATAGAGTCATTACACACAGAGTGATCTATTCTATAGAGTCATTACACACAGTGATCTATTCTATAGAGACATTACACACAGAGTGATCTATTCTATAGAGACATTACACACAGAGTGATCTATTCTATAGAGACATTACACACAGAGTGATCTATTCTATAGAGTCATTACACACAGAGTGATCTATTCTATAGAGTCATTACACACAGAGTGATCTATTCCACGTGTTTATTTCTGTTAATGTTGATGATTATGGCTTACAGCCAATGAAAACCCAAAAGTCATTATCTCAGTAAATTAGAATAATATATAACACCAGCTGGAAAATCTAAACTGTTGCCCTGCTGAAATGTATGATCAGTAAATGCACTCAATACTTGGTCGGGGCTCCTTTGGCATCAATTACTGCATCAATGCGGTGTGGCATGGAGGCGATCAGCCTGTGACACTGCTGAGGGGTTATGGAAGCTCAGGTCGCTTTGATAGCAGCCTTCAGCTCGTCTGCATTGTTAGGTCTGGTGTCTCTCATCTTCCTCTTGACAATACTCTATAGATTCTCTATGGGGTTAAGGTCAGACGAGTTTGCTGCCAATCAAGCACAGTGATACTGTTGTATGTAAACCAGGTATTGGTGCTTATCAAAAAAGCATAAAAGCCATCATACCACAAGAAGGTGACATAATCGGGACCATCCTATCCTGTCTCTTACCTTGTGTCAGCCAACTTTAATGTAGATAAGGGCAGAGCAGGACAGGGGTCCCAACTTTTCAGACACCTATCGATGGAGGGCTATATAAATGATATGCCTAGCTCAGAAAAGGGGAGCTACACCCCTGTTTGTACAAAAAAATAAGAAACTAAAGCAGAACCAAAGAAATGAGCCGGAGCATAAGTTGGTATACATGCAATGTGTAAGAGATCCTTCACACTGGCCATTCCTCCAATCTCAGTTTCTCCACCTCCTCCATTCCGCTAGCTGCCCTCCAGCCTCCGTTCTTCTAGTCTCTGTTTCTACACCTGCTCCAAGCTCCATTCCTCTAGCTGTCCTCTAACCTCCATTCTTCCAGCTGCCCTACAGCCTCCATTTCTCCAGCTGATTTCCATCTGGTCGTCTAATGGTTAAACATAGACCTGGAGAGACGTACAAGCCGCAGTGTCTTGCACCCACTGTGAAATTTGGTAGAGGATCGGTGATGATCTTGGGATGCTTCAGCCAGGCTGGAATTGGGCAGGTTAATCTTTGCGAAGGACGTATGAATCAAGCCGCATACAAGGTTATCCTGAAAAAACAGCTGATTCCTTCTGCTCAGGCAATGTTCCCCAACTCTGAGGATTGGTTTTTCCAGCAGGACAATGCGCCATGCCACACAGCTAGGTCAATCAATGTGGATGAAGGACCACAACATGAAATCCCTGTCATGGCCGCCCAATCTCCAGACCTGAACCCCACTGAACAAGAGAAAAAGGTAGCACACTGTAGCGCTATAGCTTGCAAACACGAAATATGAAAAATATGAAAAATGAATTGCATCATTACCTTAGAAATATGAAAAATTGAGAAGTCTTAGCGCATAAGATGGCCAAATTATGTGAGCCTGATAGCCACGTCAAGGCTCTTCTCGTATATCAGGTCCTAACTAATGCCTATCCTCGCTTAGAAAAGTCTGTCTGCATGGGAACGTATGAATCCTCTCTTCAGACTAAAATCTACATCTCTGTGGAGGGGTAATGAACCTGCTGTAATTAAAAGGCCTGTGACCACCAGGTGGGGTGCTCAGGTAGAAGGTAAATGAATACATATCAAAAAACTGACCGGCACATCCAAACATAGATTCAGTGTGAACAGGTGCTAAACCTAGAGTCACCAACTCATATACATACAAGAGAAAAAGGTAGCACACTGTAGCGCTATAGCTTGCAAAACGAAATATGAAAAATATGAAAAATGAATTGCATCATTACCTTAGAAATATGAAAAATTGAGAACCCCACTGAAAACCTCTGGAATGTAATCAAGAGGAAGATGGATAGTCACAAGCCATCAAAGAGGAAGAACTGCTTACATGTGTGTACCAGGAGCGGCATAAGGTCACCCAAAAGCAGTGTGACAGACTGGTGGAAAGCATGCCAAGACGCATGACAGCTGGGATTACAAATCATGGTTATTCCACCAAATATTGATTTCTGAACTCCTCCTGAGGTAAAACATTAGTATTGTTTCTAAATGATTATGAACTTGTTTTCTTTGCATTATTTGAGGTCTGAAAACACTGTTTTTTGTCAGAAAAAAAATACAAAATTTATTGCTTGGAAATTCGGAGACATGTTGTCAGTAGTTTATAGAATAAAGGTGCAATTTATATTTTACTCAAAAATATAAAGAGAAAAATCAGACACTGAACATTTGAAAGTGGTCTCTTAAGGGTATGCCACACTAAACAATATCGCTAACGGGATCGCTAAAAAACGTCACTATTTAGCGATCCCGTTAGCGATATTGTTCAGTGCGGCAGCTGCCAGCGACGAGCTTCCTGCTGTGATCTCGCTCGTCGCTGGAATCGCTCCGGACCCTATTTCATCGCTGGCGCTCCCGCTGGGTAAGTATCTAATCGCTGTGTGGCACCTTTTCTTAGCGATTTAGCGGTACTTTTGTACCGCTAAAGTCGTTAAGAAGATCGCTAACGGCGATAGCGTCGTTAACTATATCGCTAAATGCGGCAGCATTTAGCGATATAGAAACAATCCCGCTAGCGATCTCATTAGTATGCAACGCTAACGAGATCGCTAGCGGGATCGAGTAGTGTGGAAGTACCTTTAATGTTTGCCAGAGCTGTATATCCCTCATAGTGATATATGCCCGCGTTCTTCCGCTGTTCTTTTATGCATAGAAAAAAATAAACAATTCTACTCCCCTCCCATTTGCTCCCCTGCCGCGGGAGGCCTCCTCTTCTGCAGCTGACTTCAGCGTGCAAGTGAGGGAAGCTCGCCAGTCCCGTGCATGCCGACTTCAACTGGATGCGCATCTCCAAGGACACACAACCAGTTGAATTTCTGCTGGCGTCAGCGAGACTCCACCTGTACGGGACCGGTTGTGGTCACGACCTTTGTGACCATGGGTATCACGGGCTGGGATCTGATTTGTCTGAGTGTACATAGCTTTGCACATGATAGGATTAGATACGCAGCTTAACAGACTGTATCACACAGTAGACACGACTCGCATTACACAGATACAGCACGGTGTGCAGTCACCACACACAAGGCGTCAGTTTCTATTTACAAAGCGATGGCTGATGGTGTTTTTTGCCCTTTTGTGCCTATAAAGAAATGAGAAGTGAGCTGGGTGTATGCACAGATGGAGCCCTGATCTGGAGCAGATAACATCTCTCTGTGCAGCTGATTCATCTGATCTCACACAATACACAGAGAGGAGATGTTATCAGCAGGGAGATGTTATCACTTCTCACAAACACCAGTGCATGTGTGACAACCTGCCTGTGCACAGTGTGACTGGCTGAGGGTGCAGTGTGACACATGACAATCCTAACATTATAAAGACACCAGTGCCTGTGTGACAACCTGCCCTGTGCACAGTGTGACTGGCTGAGGCTGCAGTGTGACACATATGACAATCCTACATTATAAAGACACCAGTGCCTGTGTGACAACCTTCCTGTGCACAGTGTGACTGGCTGAGGGTGCAGTGTGACACATGACAATCCTAACATTATAAAGACACCAGTGCCTGTGTGACAACTGCCCTGTGCACAGTGTGCATGGCTGAGGCTGCAGTGTGGACATGTGACTATCCTAACATTATAAAGACACCAGTGCCTGTGTGACAACCTGCTGTGTGCACAGTGTGACTGGCTGAGGCTGCAGTGTGACACATGTGACAATCCTCACATTATAAAGACACCAGTGCCTGTGTGACAACTGCTGTGTGCACAGTGTGACTGGCTGAGGCTGCAGTGTGACACATGTGACAATCCTCACATTATAAAGACACCAGTGCATGTGTGAGCCTGCCCTGTGCACAGTGTGACTGGCTGAGGGTGCAGTGTGACACATATGACAATCCTAACATTATAAAGACACCAGTGCCTGTGTGACAACCTGCTGTGTGCACAGTGTGACTGGCTGAGGGTGCAGTGTGACACATTGTGACAATCCTAACATTATAAAGACACCAGTGCCTGTGTGACAACCTGCTGTGTGTACAGTGTGACTGGCTGAGGCTGCAGTGTGGACATGTGACAATCCTAACATTATAAAGACACCAGTGCATGTGTGACAACCTCTGTGTGCACAGTGTGACTGGCTGAGGCTGCAGTGTGACATGTGACAATCCTACATTATAAGACACCAGTGCCTGTGTGACAACCTGCTGTGTGTACAGTGTGACTGGCTGAGGCTGCAGTGTGACATGTGACAATCCTAACATTATAAAGACACCAGTGCTGTGTGACAACCTTGTGTGTACAGTGTGACTGGCTGAGGCTGCAGTGTGGACATGTGACAATCCTAACATTATAAAGACACCAGTGCATGTGTGACAACCTGCTGTGTGCACAGTGTGACTGGCTGAGGTGCAGTGTGGACATGTGACAATCCTGCATTATAAAGACACCAGTGCTGTGTGACAACCTGCTGTGTGACAGTGTGACTGGCTGAGGCTGCAGTGTGGACATGTGACAATCCTAACATTATAAAGACACCAGTGCATGTGTGACAACCTGCTGTGTGCACAGTGTGACTGGCTGAGGCTGCAGTGTGGACATGTGACAATCCTGGCATTATAAAGACACCAGTGCCTGTGTGACAACCTGCTGTGTGACAGTGTGACTGGCTGAGTGCAGTGTGACATGTGACAATCCTAACATTATAAAGACACCAGTGCCTGTGTGACAACCTGCTGTGTGACAGTGTGACTGGCTGAGGCTGCAGTGTGGACATGTGACAATCCTAACATTATAAAGACACCAGTGCCTGTGTGACAACCTGCTGTGTGCACAGTGTGACTGGCTGAGGGTGCAGTGTGGACATGTGACAATCCTAACATTATAAAGACACAGTGCTGTGTGACAACCTGCTGTGTGACAGTGTGACTGGCTGAGGGTGCAGTGTGACACATTGACAATCCTAACATTATAAAGACACCAGTGCCTTGTGACAACCTGCTGTGTGTACAGTGTGACTGCTGAGGGTGCAGTGTGGACATGTGACAATCCTAACATTATAAAGACACCAGTGCTGTGTGACAACCTGCTTGTGCACAGTGTGACTGGCTGAGGGTGCAGTGTGGACATGTGACAATCCTAACATTATAAAGACACCAGTGCCTGTGTGACAACCTCTGTGCACAGTGTGACTGGCTGAGGTGCAGTGTGACACATTGACAATCCTAACATTATAAAGACACCAGTGCCTGTGTGACAACCTGCCTGTGCACAGTGTGACTGGCTAGGGTGCAGTGTGACATTGACAATCTGCATTATAAAGACACATGCGTGTGACAACCTGCTGTGTGACAGTGTGACGGTGAGGGCAGTGTGAACATGTACAATCTAACATTATAAAGACACCGTGCCTGTGTGACAACCTGCTGTGTGAAGTGTGACTGCGAGGTGCAGTGTGACATGTGACAATCCTAACATTATAAAGACACATGCCTGTGTGACAACCGCTGTGTGACAGTGTGACTGGCTGAGGTGCAGTGTGGACATGTGACACCTAACATTATAAAGACACCAGTGCATGTGGACAACCTGCTGTGTGCACAGTGTGACTGGCTGAGGTGCAGTGTGACATGTGACAATCCTAACATATAAAGACACCATGCTGTGTGACAACCTGCTGTGTGCACAGTGTGACTGGCTGAGGCTGCAGTGTGGACAGTGACAATCTGCATTTAAAGACACATGCCTGTGTACAACCTGCTGTGTGAAGTGGACTGGCTGAGGTGCAGGTGGACATGTGACAATCCACATTATAAAGACACCAGTGCCTGTGTGACAACCTGCTGTTGACAGTGTGACTGGCTGAGGCTGCAGTGTGGACATGTGACAATCCTGGCATTATAAAGACACCAGTGCCTGTGTGACAACCTGCTGTGTGACAGTGTGACTGGCTGAGGTGAGTGTGACATGTGACAATCCTAACATTATAAAGACACCAGTGCTGTGTGACAACCTGCTGTGTACAGTGTGACTGGCTGAGGCTGCAGTGTGACATTGACAATCTAACATTATAAAGACACCAGTGCCTGTGTGACAACCTGCTGGTGACAGTGTGACTGGCTGAGGTGCATGTGACATGTGACAATCTAACATTATAAAGACACCAGTGCTGTGTGAAACCGTGTGCACAGTGTGTGGCTGGGTGCAGGCTGACATCTCATTAAAAGACACAGTGCTGTGACAACCGCTGTGTGACAGTGTGACTGGCTGAGGTGCAGTGTGACATGACAACCTAACATTATAAAGACACCAGTGCCTGTGTGACAACCTGCCTGTGCACAGTGTGACTGGCTGAGGTGCAGTGTGACATGACAATCCTAACATTATAAGACACCAGTGCTGTGTGACAACCTGCTGTGCACAGTGTGACGGCTGAGGGTGCAGTGGACATGTGACATCCTAACATTATAAAGACACAGTGCTTGTGACAACCTGCTGTGACAGTGTGACTGGCTGAGGGTGCAGTGTGACATTGACATCTAACATTATAAGACACCAGTGCTGTGTGACAACCTGCTGTGTGACAGTGTGACTGGCTGAGGTGCAGTGTGACAAGACATCCTACATTAAAGACACCAGTGCTTGGACAACCTGCTTGTGACAGTGTGACTGGCTGAGGCTGCAGTGTGACATGTGACAATCCTAACATTATAAAGACACCAGTGCTGTGTGACAACTGCTGTGACAGTGTGATGGCTGAGGTGCAGTGTGGACATGTGACATCCTACATATAAGACACCAGTGCCTTGTGACAACCTGCTGTGTGTACAGTGTGATGGCTGAGGTGCAGTGTGGACATGTGACAATCCTAACATTATAAAGACACCAGTGCCTTGTGACAACCTGCTGTGTGACAGTGTGACTGCTGAGGCTGCAGTGTGGACATGACAATCCTGGCATTATAAGACACCAGTGCATGTGTGACAACCTGCTGTGTGCACAGTGTGACTGGCTGAGGGTGCAGTGTGG
The DNA here is from genome assembly GCA_033576555.1 of Oophaga sylvatica. Lineage (NCBI taxonomy): Eukaryota > Metazoa > Chordata > Amphibia > Anura > Dendrobatidae > Oophaga > Oophaga sylvatica. Next base: position 42,473,570 of record JARQOD010000010.1, on the reverse strand, counting down.
ACATGTGACAATCCTAACATTATAAAGACACCAGTCCCTGTGTGACAACCTGCTGTGTGACAGTGTGACTGGCTGAGGGTGCAGTGTGGACATGTGACAATCCTGGCATTATAAAGACACCAGTGCCTGTGTGACAACCTGCTGTGTGCACAGTGTGACTGGCTGAGGCTGCAGTGTGGACATGTGACAATCCTACATTATAAAGACACCAGTGCATGTGTGACAACCTGCTGTGTTGCACAGTGTGACTGGCTGAGGGTGCAGTGTGGACATGTGACAATCCTAGCATTATAAAGAACCAGTGCTGTGTGACAACCTGCTGTGTGCACAGTGTGACTGGCTGAGGCTGCAGTGTGGACATGTGACAATCCTGGCATTATAAAGACACCAGTGCATGTGTGACAACCTGCTGTGTGACAGTGTGACTGGCTGAGGCTGCAGTGTGGACATGTGACAATCCTACATTATAAAGACACCAGTGCCTGTGTGACAACCTGCTGTGCTACAGTGTGACTGGCTGAGGGTGCAGTGTGGACATGTGACAATCCTGCATTATAAAGACACCAGTGCCTGTGTGACAACCTGCTGTGTGCACAGTGTGACTGGCTGAGGCTGCAGTGTGGACATGTGACAATCCTGACATTATAAAGACACCAGTGCCTGTGTGACAACCTGCTGTGTGCACAGTGTGACTGGCTGAGGGTGCAGTGTGGACATGTGACAATCCTAACATTATAAAGACACCAGTGCATGTGTGACAACCTGCTGTGTGCACAGTGTGACTGGCTGAGGTGCAGTGTGGACATGTGACAATCTAACATTATAAAGACACCAGTGCTGTGTGACAACCTGCTGTGTGCACAGTGTGACTGGCTGAGGCTGCAGTGTGGACATGTGACAATCCTAACATTATAAAGACACCAGTGCCTGTGTGACAACCTGCTGTGTGCACAGTGTGACTGGCTGAGGCTGCAGTGTGACACATGTGACAATCCTAACATTATAAAGACACCAGTGCTGTGTGACAACCTGCCCTGTGCACAGTGTGACTGGCTGAGGCTGCAGTGTGGACATGTGACAATCCTAACATTATAAAGACACCAGTGCCTGTGTGACAACCTGCGTGTGCACAGTGTGACTGGCTGAGGCTGCAGTGTGGACATGTGACAATCCTGCATTATAAAGACACCAGTGCCTGTGTGACAACCTGCTGTGTGTACAGTGTGACTGGCTGAGGCTGCAGTGTGGACATGTGACAATCCTAACATTATAAAGACACCAGTGCATGTGTGACAACCTGCTGTGTGCACAGTGTGACTGGCTGAGGGTGCAGTGTGACACATGTGACAATCCTGGCATTATAAAGACACCAGTGCATGTGTGACAACCTGCCCTGTGCACAGTGTGACTGGCTGAGGGTGCAGTGTGGACATGTGACAATCCTGGCATTATAAAGACACCAGTGCCTGTGTGACAACCTGCTGTGGTACAGTGTGACTGGCTGAGGCTGCAGTGTGGACATGTGACTATCCTAACATTATAAAGACACCAGTGCATGTGTGACAACCTGCTGTGTGTACAGTGTGACTGGCTGAGGCTGCAGTGTGGACATTGACAATCCTAACATTATAAAGACACCAGTGCCTGTGTGACAACCTGCTGTGTGACAGTGTGACTGGCTGAGGGTGCAGTGTGACACATGTGACAATCCTCAATTATAAAGACACCAGTGCATGTGTGACAACCTGCTGTGTGACAGTGTGACTGGCTGAGGCTGCAGTGTGGAACATGTGACAATCCTAACATTATAAAGACACCAGTGCATGTGTGACAACCTGCTGTGTGCACAGTGTGACTGGCTGAGGTGCAGTGTGACACATGTGACAATCCTAACATTATAAAGACACCAGTGCATGTGTGACAACCTGCCTGTGCACAGTGTGACTGGCTGAGGGCTGCAGTGTGGAACATGTGACAATCCTAACATTATAAAGACACCAGTGCTGTGTGACAACCTGCTGTGTGTACAGTGTGACTGGCTGAGGTGCAGGTGGACATGTGACAATCCTGGCATTATAAAGACACCAGTGCCTGTGTGACAACCTGCCCTGTGACAGTGTGACTGGCTGAGGGTGCAGTGTGGACATGTGACAATCCTGGCATTATAAAGACACCAGTGCATGTGTGACAACCTGCTGTGTGTACAGTGTGACTGGCTGAGGCTGCAGTGTGGACATGTGACATCCTAACATTATAAAGACACCAGTGCATGTGTGACAACCTGCTGTGTGACAGTGTGACTGGCTGAGGCTGCAGTGTGACACATGTGACAATCCTGGCATTATAAAGACACCAGTGCATGTGTGACAACCTGCTGTGTGACAGTGTGACTGGCTGAGGCTGCAGTGTGGACATGTGACAATCCTAACATTATAAAGACACCAGTGCATGTGTGACAACCTGCTGTGGCTACAGTGTGACTGGCTGAGGGTGCAGTGTGGACACATGTGACAATCCTAACATTATAAAGACACCAGTGCCTGTGTGACAACCTGCTGTGTGTACAGTGTGACTGGCTGAGGCTGCAGTGTGGACACATGTGACAATCCTACATTATAAAGACACCAGTGCCTGTGTGACAACCTGCTGTGTGCACAGTGTGACTGGCTGAGGTGCAGTGTGACACATGTGACAATCCTGGCATTATAACAGACACCAGGTACAAGGTCTGCACCACTGAGGACTCACATGTTTCTCTATAAAGAGCCCATTGATCCTGAGCCTCCTTCACATCTACATTTACCATGTAATAACATCTGGATACTTTTTTCTCACTTTGTAGTCACGTTATTTACAATCTGCCAGTGACAATCCTCAGTGTCATCACTCAGGAAGATTGTCCGCCGCGCGGATCCGTAGCTGCAGCAGGTAATATGAAAGTGGTCTATGCCTGTGCTTGTGCGTGCGTCGTGACGTTCAGAAGGGGCGGTGACACTTCGGTGTGTACCAGTGGGAGGGTTTCCTTGCTCCGCCTTCTCGGCTGTGGCCACGCCCCATTTGGAATGTTGCGGCCGCTTTGATACATTTCAGCGTTCCATTGAGAAAAGTAAAGAATCGCGGCGCTGAGATCCGGGAGAGCGGAGCGGGGCCCTCAGCCTGTGTCCCCTGCTCCACAGCACCGCACAGCACCGCACAGCTCGGAGCGGGACCTCTCTGCCTGACACCAGAATTGCGGCTGTGATTTGGGGACTTCGCCAGGACCCTCGGATTACGGCTTAGAGGGATTTTCCACGACACCAGAGCCTGGAGTGTTTGTCACTCGGACAGGTGAGAGGGCGCTTCCCTCTGCTCTCCGGACATCGCCCCCTGCCACCGGCTGGAAATAGCGACACCGTTACTCCAGATGAATGGGAGCTGGTGAAGGGAGCCGGCACCACCTGCATCATCTGTGGTCACTACAGGAGGTGACAAGCCAGGAGCCACCTGCATCATCTGTGGTCACTACAGGAGGTGACAAGCCAGGAGCCACCTGCATCATCTGTGGTCACTACAGGAGGGGACAAGCCAGGAGCCACCTGCATCATCTGTGGTCACTACAGGAGGTGACAAGCCAGGAGCCACCTGCATCATCTGTGGTCACTACAGGAGGTGACAAGCCAGGAGCCACCTGCATCATCTGTGGTCACTACAGGAGGGGACGAGCCAGGAGCCACCTGCATCATCTGTGGTCACTACAGGAGGTGACAAGCCAGGAGCCACCTGCATCATCTGTGGTCACTACAGGAGGGGACAAGCCAGGAGCCACCTGCATCATCTGTGGTCACTACAGGAGGTGACAAGCCAGGAGCCACCTGCATCATCTGTGGTCACTACAGGAGGGGACAAGCCAGGAGCCACCTGCATCATCTGTGGTCACTACAGGAGGGGACGAGCCAGGAGCCACCTGCATCATCTGTGGTCACTACAGGAGGTGACAAGCCAGGAGCCACCTGCATCATCTGTGGTCACTACAGGAGGTGACAAGCCAGGAGCCACCTGCATCATCTGTGGTCACTACAGGAGGGGACGAGCCAGGAGCCACCTGCATCATCTGTGGTCACTACAGGAGGTGACAGCCAGGAGCCACCTGCATCATCTGTGGTCACTACAGGAGGGGACAAGCAGGAGCCACCTGCATCATCTGTGGTCACTACAGGAGGTGACAGCCAGGAGCCACCTGCATCATCTGTGGTCACTACAGGAGGTGACAAGCCAGGAGCCACCTGCATCATCTGTGGTCACTACAGGAGGGACGAGCCAGGAGCCACCTGCATCATCTGTGGTCACTACAGGAGGTGACAAGCCAGGAGCCACCTGCATCATCTGTGGTCACTACAGGAGGGGACAAGCCAGGAGCCACCTGCATCATCTGTGGTCACTACAGGAGGTGGACAAGCCAGGAGCCACCTGCATCATCTGTGGTCACTACAGGAGGTGACAAGCCAGGAGCCACCTGCATCATCTGTGGTCACTACAGGAGGGGACGAGCCAGGAGCCACCTGCATCATCTGTGGTCACTACAGGGAGCCACCTGCATCATCTGTGGTCACTACAGTAAGGGACAAGCCAGGAGCCACCTGCATCATCTGTGGTCACTACAGGAGGGGACAAGCCAGGAGCACCTGCATCATCTGTGGTCACTACAGTAAGGGACGAGCAGGAGCCACCTGCATCATCTGTGGTCACTACAGGAGGGGACGAGCCAGGAGCCACCTGCATCATCTGTGGTCACTACAGGAGGGGACGAGCCAGGAGCCACCTGCATCATCTGTGGTCACTACAGGAGGGGACGAGCCGGGAGCCCACCTGTCTGAGAAGCTTCATGCGGCTCCTTGTCCTGGGCTGTACATCAGGGTGGTCTATTCCTGGAGCCAAGGACTGAAGGGGCATGAGGACAGTGTGAGCTCCCCTAGCCCCAGCACAGAGAGATGTCCAGGCGAAAACAGAGTAATCCCAGGCAGATCAAACGTGAGTACTGTCACAATGGAAGTCCCAACTTCTGTCATCATGTGCTCCCTCTCCCACAGGAGGAGCCAGGCTTTCCTTATGTGCTGGTACTGTGTATATAGTGTATATACTGTGCTGGCGCTGTGTATATAGGGTATATACTGTGCTGGCGCTGTGTATATAGGGTATATACTGTGCTGGCACTGTGTATACTGTGTATATACTGTGCCGGTGCTGTGTATATAGAGTATATACTGTGCCGGCGCTGTGTATATAGGGTATATACTGTGCCGGCGCTGTGTATATAGGGTATATACTGTGCCGGCGCTGCGTATATAGGGTATATACTGTGCCTCTGCTGTTTATATAGGGTATTACTGTGCCGGCGCTGTGTATACTGTGTGTATACTGTGCCGGTGCTGTGTATATAGGGTATATACTGTGCCGGTGCTGTGTATATAGGGTATATGCTGTGCCAGTGCTGTGTATATATGGTATATGCTGTGCCGGTGCTGTGTATATAGGGTATATGCTGTGCCGGTGCTGTGTATATAGGGCATATCCTGTGCTGGTGCTGTGTATATAGGGTATATGCTGTGCCGGTGCTGTGTATATATGGTATATGCTGTGCCGTTGCTGTGTATATAGGGTATATGCTGTGCCGGTGCTGTGTATATAGGGCATATCCTGTGCTGGTGCTGTGTATATAGGGTATATGCTGTGCGGTGCTGTGTATATAGGGTATATACTGTGCCGGTGCTGTGTATATAGGTATATGCTGTGCCGATGCTGTGTATATAGGGCATATCCTGTGCTGGTGCTGTGTATATAGGGTTATACTGTGCCGGCGCTGTGTATATAGGGTATATACTGTGCCGGCGCTGTGTATATAGGGTATATACTGTGCCGGCGCTGTGTATATAGGGTATATACTGTGCCGGCGCTGTGTATATAGGGTATATACTGTGCCGGCGCTGTGTATATAGGGTATATGCTGTGCCGGCGCTGTGTATATAGGGTATATGCTGTGCCGGCGCTGTGTATATATGGTATATGCTGTGCCGGCGCTGTGTATATAGGGTATATACTGTGCCGGCGCTGTGTATATAGGGTATATACTGTGCCGGCGCTGTGTATATAGGGTATATACTGTGCCGGCGCTGTGTATATAGGGTATATACTGTGCCGGCGCTGTGTATATAGGGTATATACTGTGCCGGCGCTGTGTATATAGGGTATATACTGTGCCGGCGCTGTGTATATAGGGTATATACTGTGCCGGCGCTGTGTATATAGGGTATATACTGTGCCGGCGCTGTGTATATAGGGTATATACTGTGCCGGCGCTGTGTATATAGGGTATATACTGTGCCGGCGCTGTGTATATAGGGTATATACTGTGCCGGCGCTGTGTATATAGGGTATATACTGTGCCGGTGCTGTGTATATAGGGTATATACTGTGCCGGCGCTGTGTATATAGGGTATATACTGAGCTTGCCTGCTAATCACAGACCTGCACTGGATCGCCCATCATGTAGATACTTTGTTCTGCAGTTTACATCTCATTGCTGAGCATCATCTGCGCTGCCATAAAGCAGCAGTCTGTGCATATGGGTTGTGGTCTGGGGGTGAACAGCTGACCGCCCAGTAGCATTTATAACATTATCAGTACCCCAAGGTGTAGTACTACTCCTCCCATCACACCCTGAAGCTTATTGTTAGCATTCGTCTACCTTCTGTGCGGTGGTAACACTCCATACTGGTAACACTCCATACAGGCGGAGGCCATCACGGTGGGTGGATGATCTTTACCGTGGTTGATACTTTGCTTTTACCGTCTCATTATATATCCAGTATAGTGGACACACACTACAGGCGGAGGCCATCACGGTGGTGGCAGATCTTTACCGTAGGTTGATACTTTGTTTTACCGTCTCATTAGTTATCCAGTATAGTGGACACACACTACAGGCGGAGGCCATCACGGTGGGTGGCTGATCTTTACCGTAGGTGATTACTTTGCTTTTACGTCTCATTATATATCAGTATAGTGGACACACACTACAGGCGGAGGCCATCACGGTGGGTGGCAGATCTTTACCGTAGGTTGATACTTTGGCTTTTACGTTCATTATTATATTCCAGTATAGTGGACACACACTAGCGCGGGAGGCCATCACGGTGGGGGCAGATCTTTACGTAGGTTGATACTTTGCGTTGTTAAGTTCATATATTACCAGTATAGTGGACACACTACTAGGCGGAGGCCATCACGTGGGGTGGCAGATCTTTACGTAGGTTGATACTTTGCTTGTTACCGTCTCATGTATATATCAGTATAGTGGACAACACTACAGGCGGAGGCCATCACGGTGGTGGCAGATCTTTACCGTAGGTTATACTTTGCTTTACCGTCTCATGTATATTCAGTAGTGGCACACACTACAGGCGGAGGCATCACGTGGGTGGCAGATCTTTACCGTGGTTGATACTTGCTTTTACCGTTCATTATATATCAGTATAGTGGAACACACTTACAGGCGGAGGCCATCACGGTGGGTGAGATCTTTCCGTAGGTTGATACTTTGCTTTTACCGTCCATTATATATCCAGTATAGTGGACACACACTACAGGCGGAGGCCATCACGGTGGATGGCAGATCTTTACGTAGGTTGATACTTTGCTGTTTACCGTCCATTTATATCCAGTATAGTGGACACACACTACAGGCGGAGGCCATCACGGTGGGTGGCAGATCTTTACGTAGGTTGATACTTTGCTTTTACCGTCTCATTTATATCCAGTATAGTGGACACACACTACAGGCGGAGGCCATCACGGTGGTGGCAGATCTTTACCGTAGGTTGATACTTTGCTTTTACCGTCTCATTATATATCCAGTATAGTGGACACACACTACAGGCGGAGGCCATCACGGTGGGTGGCAGATCTTTACCGTAGGTTGATACTTTGCTTTTACCGTCTCATTATATATCCAGTATAGTGGACACACACTACAGGCGGAGGCCATCACGGTGGGTGGCAGATCTTTACCGTAGGTTGATACTTTGCTTTTACCGTCTCATTATATATCAGTATAGTGGACACACACTACAGGCGGAGGCCATCACGGTGGGTGGCAGATCTTTACCGTAGGTTGATACTTTGCTTTTACCGTCTCATTATATATCCAGTATAGTGGACACACACTACAGGCGGAGGCCATCACGGTGGGTGGCAGATCTTTACCGTAGGTTGATACTTTGCTTTTACCGTCTCATTGTATATCCAGTATAGTGGACACACACTACAGGCGGAGGCCATCACGGTGGATGGCAGATCTTTACCGTAGGTTGATACTTTGCTTTTACCGTCTCATTGTATATCCAGTATAGTGGACACACACTACAGGCGGAGGCCATCACGGTGGATGGCAGATCTTTACCGTAGGTTGATACTTTGCTTTTACCGTCTCATTATATATCAGTATAGTGGACACACACTACAGGCGGAGGCCATCACGGTGGGTGGCAGATCTTTACCGTAGGTTGATACTTTGCTTTTACCGTCTCATTATATATCCAGTATAGTGGACACACACTACAGGCGGAGGCCATCACGGTGGGTGGCAGATCTTTACCGTAGGTTGATACTTTGCTTTTACCGTCTCATTGTATATACAGTATAGTGGACACACACTACAGGCAGAGGCCATCACGGTGGGTGGCAGATCTTTACCGTAGGTTGATACTTTGCTTTTACCGTCTCATTGTATATCCAGTATAGTGGACACACACTACAGGCGGAGGCCATCACGGTGGGTGCAGATCTTTACCGTAGGTTGATACTTTGCTTTTACCGTCTCATTATATATCCAGTATAGTGGACACACACTACAGGCGGAGGCCATCACGGTGGGTGGCAGATCTTTACCGTAGGTTGATACTTTGCTTTTACCGTCTCATTGTATATCCAGTATAGTGGACACACACTACAGGCGGAGGCCATCACGGTGGGTGGCAGATCTTTACCGTAGGTTGATACTTTGCTTTTACCGTCTCATTATATATCCAGTATAGTGGACACACACTACAGGCGGAGGCCATCACGGTGGGTGGCAGATCTTTACCGTAGGTTGATACTTTGCTTTTACCGTCTCATTGTATATCCAGTATAGTGGACACACACTACAGGCGGAGGCCATCACGGTGGGTGGCAGATCTTTACCGTAGGTTGATACTTTGCTTTTACCGTCTCATTATATATCCAGTATAGTGGACACACACTACAGGCGGAGGCCATCACGGTGGGTGGCAGATCTTTACCGTAGGTTGATACTTTGCTTTTACCGTCTCATTGTATATCCAGTATAGTGGACACACACTACAGGCGGAGGCCATCACGGTGGATGGCAGATCTTTACCGTAGGTTGATACTTTGCTTTTACCGTCTCATTGTATTCTGCCGTTACTCTCTTATATCCAGCTACATTTGATCTTTCCTTTTCCGTCTGTTTCTTTGTAAATGCCGCCGAGTCTGGCTGACTGTAACATTTTTTCTCTGTTGGGCACAGCACACAATACCTGACACCTTGATAAATATGCTCAGATTATCACTTGCCAACACAAAGCGCTAATAAAAGGTGAGCTGTTTATAGCCGGGGTTTGCCGAGTGTAATTTGTATTTGTGCCATTTGTGTACCTAGGAGAAACTGGAAGCCGGGCCTTCACACAACGGCCCGAAGTTTATTTGGTTACTGTGGATGGCCGCTGTGTGTAGTATCGTGTCCTCCCGGATCGTGCCAGAGGCCCGTCTGTGACCCTCCAGAGCCTCCTGTGTTACATTTTGTAGACTATCATCTGCTCCTAGTCATGTGGGTCATAATAATGGCATTTCATTACCTGAGATTCAGTCCGCTGTGGAACAGCAGTGAGGTCTTGTATCCCTTAGGTACTGCCACACTAAACAATCCGCTAGCGATCACGATAACGACGCATACTAATGCGATCGCTAGCGGGATTGTTTCTATATCGCTAGTAGCAGCCTAATTTAGCGATGTCGTTAAGGACGCTATCGCGGTTAGCGATCTCCTTAACGACTTTAGCGGTACAAAAGTACCGCTAATCGCTAACAAAAGGTGCTACACTTATACTTACCAGCGGGGCGCCGACGATAAAAATAGGGTCCGGAACGATGAGAACGACGAGCGAGATCACAGCAGGATCTCAGCAGGGGCCACGTTGCTGGTAGATGCCGCACACAACAACATCGCTAACGGGATCGCTAAATAGTGACGTTTTTTAGCGATCCGTTAGCGATGTTGTTTAGTGTGGCAGTACCTTTAGTCTGCGGTCAGTGGGGTCTATAGCCCGGCAGCTTTTCACACTGACCTGATTTAATGTCTTTATTCTTTGCTATTAATATTAAGTTCTTATGGATTATTAGAAATGCTGCACTTGGATAAGGCATCTTTAGTATGACATTGTACCCATAACATTGTACCCATGACAGCACCGCTTCCTATTCCCAGGAGCTGACAATCTACAATCTAGTCTCCCTTGTCTTCCAGTCTCATTAGGAGCCCTTCCATTAATGGTGGCCTGAGGTCACAGATTTCACCATTGCAATAAATGCCCAGGTAGATGAGTTCCCTGAATGCCCCATTTTTAATTACTATTGATCTATCCATCGTGCTATGTTATGGAAACATCATTTTCATGTGGACAGCCCTTCCCCTCCTGCCAGGTATCTGCCCGCTCAGGTCTATTCTGCAGTGATGGAAAGTAGTGGCAGGCCGGTGACTTGTAGCTGAGTGAGGCTAGAGGGTTAGATTCACTACGATGTGACATGACGTTGGGTGCATTGGTGTGCATTTTTGGAATAGCATGAGTGCTGCGGAGTATGTTGGCACTTCAGGAGTAAAATTTATGTTTTGGGTTATAGTGGGTCTGAGTGGTCTGTGGCGGAGTATGTTGGCACTTTAGGAGTAAAATTATTATCTTAGTCATGGCCAAAAGTGTTGGCACCCTCAGCTTAATATTTGGTTGCACCCTCCTCTTTGGAATAAATAACTGCAGTCGCTTCCTATAATCATCTACGAGCGTCTTACACCTGTCACGGAGCGACTGTCCTAGTGTGACACGACCCAACGGATGGTCGGTCACCAAACGGCACAACACCCACGGGAGCACCAGAGACACAATAACAACATCTACCAGATAAGGGGAAGGAACCAGATACCAGAAAACAGATCATTTTTATTTGGAAACGTCCCTAGTGAAGGAGATGAACTTCGGTCCGAACCTACAGACAAGAGTGTGGTCTGGATGATGACGCTCTGTAATGTACACACGTTACACTGACTTGTGTCAGGTTCTTCTATGCACTTTCTTGCTTATATCTATATATTTAGTACTTTGTCACTTCACCCTTTTATTCTCTTCTTTTAGTTCTTTTGTATATCTTATTAACAATATAATATTCTATATTTAATTTCACTAACAGATATGTATAATTACAGGTATTTAAATATATTTGTATTAAGTCACTTTATGAATATATACGGACACGTGCCAGCAGTATTGGTGTGCACCCTGGCATCTGTGTTTGCGTGCACACTTATGTCTGTTAGTAAATGGCAGAGGCCGGGATCTCCTAATATTAGACTTGGAGCGGTGGACGCTCCTTCCCGCTTCCCGTTTGGCGTTGCCTTAGCGACGCGTCTGTTTTGGCTCCGTCTCCGCTCCCCCATTCTGACGCGTTGGCTCACAGCGTGGACCATAGTCATGTGACGCCGACCGGCGGTGACGTCACATAGGTCTTGCGGGCGGAAGCGCCACCATACTACTGCTGCAACCACTGATTAATGCGCTAGTATATAAGAATCACACATTAGCACCTTGATACACTTCCCCTGAGAAAAAGCTAACGCGAAACGCGCGTCGGGGTTGGTCTATGCCGCTGCAACTCCTCACCTAAGGTCAGTTCACCACTTTTTAGCACTTTAGTATAAGCCTCTACTACCAACTTCCTAACAGCCATCTGTGCACTGCAATTAATAGATTATTTAGTTTCTAACAATTGATTTATTGGGTATTTGGTAAGGTATTTTTACCTACCTATGCACTAATTTACTACTATTTAATATACTGGCAATATGTTCAATTGATCTGGTTTACCGTGGTTTAATTTTGGTGTTTTTTTGGTATCTGTTGTTGCTATGTAATTTGCACACCTGATTTATTCATGTAAGACTTCTTGCCTACATTTATTAACTCATTCATATATTTATTAATATAGTGTTCTTCTAATTAATCAGAATATATACTTTCTAACATTTTTCTTTCAAAATAATCTATTTTATGGTATATGCTTCCTTAACCTTATTTGGGATATATTGATATTGTGAGTGCCATTTTTCTAGGCCTTTCTTTTGGGTTTACACAATAACAAGGGTGGGCCCTGTCGATAGGGAACGGGGGAATGGACACCTCCTGCACTCACCTGAGGATGTGCGCTGATCTCCCTATCGTACCTATACGGATTCTTTCACCCCGTCGCTGAGCAGGATACCTAAACCCTCACTTGCCCTGCTCCTATCCCTACGTAAGCAACTGGCAAGTGAGAGCACTGGTCCCACAACTGCACTAATACAACAAAAGGTAATATAGACAGACACCAAAAGGGACAAGGGAAACAAAAAATGCAACACTTAGCTCCTTCTGCTGCAAAGCTCCACACAGCAGGATAAAATCACCAGATCAATGTAATAGCTGAAGCACCACTGCACCCAGGAAGCTCCTGTCTCTAGCTTGGTTTGTCTCCAGAAGGACCTGTATAACCAACAATCAGCTGATGCATCAGGTGACCTTTTAAGGATGGTGGGAGTGGTCACCACGCACATCAGCTGACCCCAGCAGCAATGCAATTCCACCAGCAGGCCAGCGGGGCAAAAAACTGACCTTAACCCCCAATGGCCTGAAAGAAAAAAAAGTTTTAATCTGAGAAGCCAAATCTGCCACAGATTCAAAAATGGATTGTGACAACACTTCTCAACTGGAATTTTGGACCACTCTTCTTTTGCAAACTGCTCCAGGTCTCTGACATGTGAAGGCGCCTTCTCCCAACAGCAATTTTAAGATCTCGCCACAGGGGATCAGTGGGATTTAGATCCAGACTCATTCCTGCCATTTCAGAACTCTCCAGCGCTTTGTTTCCATTCATTGCTGGGGGCTTCTTGAAGTATGTTTGAGGTCATTGTCCTGCTGGGAGACCCATGACCTAGGACACAAGCCCAGCTTTCTGACACTGGACACTACATTGCCACCCAAAATCTTTTGGTAATCTTCAGAATTCATGATGCGTTGCACACAGTCAAGGCCCCAGTGCCAGAGGCAGAAAACAACTCCAAAATATCTTTGAACCTAGCTTTTATTAAGTCTGTGTCAGCAGTGGGGTCCTCCTGGGTCTCCTGCCATTGCGTTTAATTTCATTCACATGTGGATGGATAGTCCGCGCTGATGCACCCTGATCCTGCAGGACAGCTTGGATTTCTTTGGACCTTGAGTGTGGCTTCTCCATCATCCGGACTATCCTGCGTTGCAACCTTTCATCAATTTTTCTCTGCCGTCCACATCCAGGGAGATTAGCTACAGTGCCAGGGGTTGTAAACTTCTTGATTATATTGTGCACCATAGACAAAGGAACATCAAGATCTCTGTAGATGAACTTGCAATCTTGAGATTGTTGATATTTTTTAACAATTTTGGTTCTCAAGTCCTCAGACTGTTCTCTTCTCCATGCTTAGTGTGACCCACAATGCAAAGATTGAGTCATCTTCTCCCCTTTCTATCTGGTTTCAGATGTGATTTTCATATTGCCCACACCTGTTACTTGCCACAGGTGAGTTTAAACAAGCCTCACATGCTAGAAACAAAGTTGATTACCCACAATTTTTTAAAGGTATAACAATTTTGTCCAGACCACTTTTGAAGTTTTGTGTGAAATTATGTAAAATTTGCCTTTTTTTAATCAGTTTGTTTTGTGTTCCAATACACACAAAGGAAATAAACATGTGTATAACAAAACATGTATTTGCAATAATTTTCTTGGAGAAATACTTAATTTTCTGGAACAATTTAAAGGGTGCCAACACTTTCGGCCATGACTGTATAAAGCTTTTGTGACTTTAGTGGCCTGGCAATAAAATCTATATTTATAATCGAAAAAGAATTAGTTCCTAATAAGAATCCATAGGGGATAACGGACTGATCGCTTTGTATTTCAGTGGTACATCCGAGTTTCTACCACTGCTACCCTGTTAAGTTCAGACAGTACTTGCTTCAGTGAAAAAAAAAAGCGAGTATGCTTCTAAACCGTCCTGTAAAAGTGCTAAATATACGGTAAAATGAATGAACATACGCGCAGCTGCTTACACTTCTAGCGTGTCCTGAATCGGCTTCCTCCTGGAAAACATCCTGGGTACGCACAAGTCTAAAAGACGTCATGTGCACATACCCTTGAGCTCACATAGATGTGTGAATGCAGCTTTAATCGATCGGGGGCCAGATACCGATACCGAAACATTTCCATTTGATGTCCATATACTCCGATTGGGCATACGGACCGAGCTTTTCCTTAGGTGACCACCTTCACCCTTTTAGGCTCCACTTGGTCTGGCAGGGTTGTAGAGATATTAGTTGCTGACAAACTGCTTTTTTTAATCCTATTTTGATTACGGTACTACACATTTGATATTTCAGGTTATTTTTGAGCCATGGCTACTTTTTTGTGCCACAAATCATTCATTCAAACTCATTGGGAGAGATTTGTTTAAAGCTGAAGCAAAAGGGTCACAATGTTTTGGACTTTTGACTTTCAGGCTCCATATCTCACCATCCACTACTTTGATCGTGAGACCACCATAATTTTATAGACCACCATCTTGGCTATCTTATGCATAAATTTGACTTGCAATTATTTAGCATATGATCAGTCATGGCGATTCTTGTCATGTCACTGCCTTCTTACTGTTTTGCTTCTAGTGGTGGAAAAATCTTTTTCCGGTAAACTACAAAATACAACGTGTTCTCATAGTCTGCATTAGCTCAGCGGGTTATTAGGTTGATTCACAAGTGAAAGGTCACTGGTTTGTATCGAGGAGCAGCCATGGAGAAGATTTCCCAAGAAAAGAGAAACCGCATCATTCAGCTCATCAATAGCGGACGGTCGGACAAGAAAATTGTCAAATTGCATCATGTGAGCGCCATGACAGTTGGAAGAATACGAAATGAAGTCCGTCCATCCATTCAAAAGCCAAGAGGTGGACGTCCAGGCAAAATGTCGGGAGTCAACAAGTCGACTCATCCCAAGGTCTGTCAGTTCTGGCGCGACAAAAGAGGTGGGTCGTATGCTTCATAATAGTGAGATCCAGACGTCCATGCAATCGCCGTGCGACTCACGTTACACAAGTCTACAATGGTGGCCTCAAAAAAACATGAAGAAGCCTCGACTTCAAAACCATCATAAGAAGCGTCGGCTCGAGTTTACAAAAAAGTCTGAAAAGTGGACAGTAGAAGATTGGAAACTGGTGATTCGGAGCGATGACACGAAAGTCAATAGACTAGACTCTGATGGGTACAAATGGATTTGGAATAAACAAGGGAAAAAGGAGCAAACAGATTGAGAAATTGAAGGAACTGTTAGGTTCGGTGGAGGAAGCCTGAAGATATGGGGTTGTATCACAGCCGAAGGCGTTGGACACTTGACCAGGATTGATGGTGGTCTTAGCGCTGACCTATACAAGTACAAGGTTAGTTACTTTGTACACTCGAGTACTATGGGTATGAAAAGGACTACGTAGTGTTCCAGCAGGACAATGACCAGAAGCATACGTCGAGATTGGTGAAGGAATGGATCATTGACCATGAAGTAGAGATGCTGGATTGGCCCCCATAGTACCCAGACCTCAACCCAATCCAACCCTTGTGGGTAGAGCTGAAGAAAAAGCTGTATACATAGCCAAGTGAGTCGACCAGTATGCACCAACTTTGGGAACGTGTAGTTTAGACTTCGGTTCAGATTTCAGTCGAGACGTGCTTGAATCGGATGTTGAACGTGTCCAGAAGGATTCAAGCAGTATTGAAAGCCAAATATGGATTTACAAAATAATAAAAATTAAAATTTAGATTTTTAGGAACAAAAATCAATAACATAGCAGTGACATGACATGAATCTCCATAACTAATCATGTGCTAAATAGTGCAAGTCATATTTATGTAGGAGATAGCCAAGAAGATTGTCTATAAAATTATGGTAACACCAAAAAATAGAGGGTTAAACTGCACCTCATATAAGTCCAAGTCTTTAAGACAAATTCCCAAAAGTGCACGTCAGAACCAGGGAGTCCATCCTGGAAAGTGTTCCATAATAATAAGAAAAAAGACAGCGCCTCACACAGTGGTGAAAGAGCAAGCCTTACATTTTACTCTGCTTCCTGTGGCGACGTTTCGGTCCGTAGACCTTTTTCAAGACCTTTTGCTCGTCAGTGTAAATATTGGCTTAATTTGTACATGTAAATTGTGGTCCGTGCCGTGCATCACATTTATTGTGTTTTAGACACTTTTTCCTGCTCATTCGATAAGAGGGTTTGGTTTTGTGTGAAAGGGGTTGTGGCTTCTGATGCAACACATCATTTGTGCGCTCATACAACATTGTGCGCCCACATTTTGGAGACAATTTCTGCTATTTGTTAGTGGTGTAAGAATAGACCTGACAATCTATAAACGCACCACATTTTTCTTGAGCCACTTAGATAAATTTGGTTAATTTTAAGATAAATGTTCTCACCTAAGTTCACGATGTCTAAAATTTTTGGAAATCTCCCCCCATGTTTTCATATATTTTTTTTTTAGATATTTTTAATAGGAAACGTTAAGTCAAATTACAAATCTTTTAGGCCTTATATTTTTAGTCTTTGTATGTATTAATCCAAAATCATACAACGTCCAAAGCTTCTCTCGATTATAGATTTCTCTCGGACCTACTCTTCATTTTGGCTTACAGTTGTGGTGCCAAATACACGCCATGTGCACAAGGTCTTAAGATGGTTTTTATCTTTGCGTCTGTTCTTACTATCCGTGTAGCACCCATTTCTCTTCTCTTACCTTTGTTTTCTACAAGACTACCATTGCCAGACTCCTCTGGTGGCGGGTTATCTCTGAGAACAGAAGAATCATCAGTCCGAATTCTGAGAAGCCGATACCTTATATCCCCCAATATTATCAGTCTTGGGAGAGTTAGGAGGCTCCCTACACATCAGACTCTCGTCCAAGCCCACCAATTCGCCCGACGTTAGTCTAAGCTGTATGAGGGGGCTTTAAGACCTCTGAAAAGGTTGACAGAAGACTACACAGTTGGAAAGCCTATCTGCTATTGCTATCATCTACTTTGGTGTATTCTGGCTGAGTGTCCCAGATTCGGGGCAGATATTGGACTTAGTCATAAGCTGTTACGTTGCGTATTGGAGAAATCTCACACTTTCTGGCTTTCTGATTTTGAGGACTCCTGGGTTTTCGGCGTTGCAGCGTGTCTGCGGTGAGTTGTAGGAGTCCACACAACATTGGTGTAGGGAAGTGCACCTGTAATGTGGGGACTTCCCGATGTCCTGCAGATGCTCAGGGCTGGTCACATACAGGAGATAACAGCAGATGACTCACTGACTGAACAGCCGCAGGATGTCACCCAGATTGTGATTGTGTCAGTATCGATCACTGAAGCCATTCTCAATCCATGGATGTTATTAGACAAAACACTGCCACGTTTACAAATCGGCTCAGAAACAGAACAGATCGCATGTATTTACTCACAAAGCGTCTTCATCTGGCGCATTCATTGGTATCTGACCATTTCATGACATGCTTGCTATCAACAGGACTTTCTCACCACTGAGATCCTTTAAGAAAGGTGAGCAAACAACCCCCATCATCCTTCAGAATATACTGCATCAATGGGTGTATTCTGAAGGATGATGGGGGTTCTAGCCATATTTAGTGTCTGTAATGTAGTGGCCAAAGTGTTCATTGCGAATGTGACTACCACCTTCCTCATCTTTCAGAATACATCCATGTGTACACTAAGTGGGTGTATGCCTGAGGATGAGGGGGGTGGTAGTCACAATATACGGTACTGCAGGCACTGTACTGTGATTCACAGATCCCCCTTAACAGAGCGTCATCCGCAGATCCCCATAACACAGCGTCATCCGCAGATCCCCCCATAAAACAGCGTCATCCGCAGATCCCCATAACAGAGCATCATCCGCAGATCCCCCATAACAGAGCGTCATCCGCAGATCCCCCATAACAGAGCGTCATCCGCAGATCCCCCATAACACAGCGTCATCCGCAGATCCCCCCATAACACAGCGTCATCCGCAGATCCCCATAACACAGCATCATCCGCAGATCCCCCATAACACAGCGTCATCCGCAGATCCCCATAACACAGCGTCATCCGCAGATCCCCATAACACAGCGTCATCCGCAGATCCCCCCCATAACACAGCGTCATCCGCAGATCCCCCATAACAGAGCGTCATCCGCAGATCCCCCCATAAAAGTGCGTCGTTATCCACAGATCCCCCATAAAAGTGTGTACCCTGTAGATCCCCCATAATAATATTCATTCATCATAGCTGTAGAAAGAGACATGGGCCACATCCAAAATCACGAGTTGATCTACTGCCTCTCGGCACAAATTAATACCATTGAACATGAGGTTCTTAGCTGAACATTCTGTAGCCTGTATGAAGCCGCTGCCACGTCCCGGCGAACATCTTAGCAAGTAAAAATAGGCGAAACCCCTCTTGCAGTCTCCAGCTTTGCTGCACCCACCTTGCTGGTTCATGGTCGCTGTGGAGGTGGTCGGCGCATGACCCCGCACCTTTACGGCTCCCGTATGTAAAGTTAGGGATCTGTTGTGAATGTGCTAAAAATGGTTTCTGAGCAGAGGCTCCCTCTGGTGGTTACTGACAGTACTGAACCTTTCAGCGAGGAATGGCAATCTGGGATCACGGACTGGTCTGATATAAGGGAGGTTCCCTCCCATGATGGTTGCCGGTGATCAATTGTTCTTGTCTCAATTGTGGTTCCTGGTTCATTTGGAAGTTTGCTGAGTCTTGCCTCAATCTTCTGCTATCAGATAAGATATTTTCTGCTTTTATTTTTGTGCTTGCTTTTTGCATTGTTCCCTGCACTTCTGTGGAGGTCAGCCAGGTCCCCTCCGGGGGGCTTGTGCTCCTCTCAGTTTATCTGGAGCCACTGTTATTTGTTCATTTGCTTTTTCCTGTTTTTTTAGTGGCTGCGGCTTAGTTTTGTTACACCAGAGAACTGATTTAGGTGGTAGAGGTCGTGTGATCTCAGGTGTTTTTGCAATCAATAGAGTTGGTATTTTTTAGGTTTTTTTTTTGGATTGCAGTGAGAATTCTTTCCTGTACTTTTCTGTCTAGACAGATTGGGCCCCAGTGTTTGCTCATTCTATTTTCTGTCTGTGTCCATACTTCTTCTTGTCTAACCGCCATTACATGTTTGGGGGCTTCCTATTTTCTTTGGGGATCTGCTTCGGGGCAGATAGCTTTCATCTTTCTGCCTTTAGGTGTAGTTTTCTCTCAGGCTGTGACGAGGCGTCTAGGATCAACGTAGGAACGCTCCACGACTACCTCTAGTTGTGTGGTTAGTTCAGGTTATTGCAATGCAATAGGTTCCAGCCTCTCTGGTGTATTACCGTTTTTGCTTACTCTCCTCAGCTACCAAAACATAACAGGGATCAGTCTGATCAGAATGTTAAACTGAAAACCTCTTGAGTTGTATAAGGTACATTTTGCACTGGATCAGCTTGTGATTTTTGGATGTGCGGTCCATGTCTTCTCTTCATCTATGGTGTTCATTCGTGTTCTCAGTTGCAATGTCCCCATAACTATGAAGGACACGGTTCTGACAGTTGCTTCAATAATGTATTTTGTAGCAGAAAAATACCGTATTTTTGGCTTTTGCTGCGTATTGTGCATTTTTCAAGAATGTCAAAGCAGAAAAGGCTGGCCTATAAAACTCCCTTTAAAGTGGAGGTTATAAAATATGCTAAAGAGCATGGGAACAGAGCAGCGGAGAGACAACTGAAAAAATTATATACAGGAGATGCCCAGGTTATACCAGCTGTACATATATAATTATATACAGGAGATGCCCAGGTTATACCGGCTGTACATATATTATATACAGGAGATGCCCAGGTTATACCAGCTGTACATATATCATTATATACAGGAGATGCCCAGGTTATACCGGCTGTACATATATAATTATATACAGGAGATGCCCAGGTTATACCAGCTGTATATATATAATTATATACAGAAGAGGCCCAGGTTATACCGGCTGTACATATATTATATACAGGAGATGCCCAGGTTATACCAGCTGTACATATATCATTATATACAGGAGATGCCCAGGTTATACCAGCTGTACATATATCATTATATACAGGAGATGCCCAGGTTATACCGGCTGTACATATATAATTATATACAGGAGATGTCCAGGTTATACCAGCTGTTCATATATAATTATATACAGGAGATGCCCAGGTTATACCAGCTGTACATATATAATTATATACAGGAGATGCCCAGGTTATACCAGCTGTACATATATAATTATATACAGGAGATGCCCAGGTTATACCGGCTGTACATATATAATTATATACAGGAGATGCCCAGGTTATACCGGCTGTACATATATCATTATATACAGGAGATGCCCAGGTTATACCAGCTGTACATATATAATTATATACAGGAGATGCCCAGGTTATACCGGCTGTACATATATAATTATATACAGGAGATGCCCAGGTTATACCGGCTGTACATATATCATTATATACAGGAGATGCCCAGGTTATACCAGCTGCACATATGTAATTATATAGAGGAGATGCCCAGGTTATACCGGCTGTACATATATAATTATATACAGGAGATGCCCAGGTTATACCGGCTGTACATATATAATTATATACAGGAGATGTCCAGGTTATACCGGCTGTACATATATAATTATATACAGGAGATGCCCAGGTTATACCAGCTGTACATATATAATTATATAAGGAGATACCCAGGTTACAGGGCCGGCTCCAGGTTTTTATGGGCCCCGGGCGAAAGAGCCTCAGTGGGCCCCTTTAACGCAGACCACGATTCATGATGCACAGATACAGCAGAGAAATATGGGTATAGTACAATGCCAAATACTTCACTTCTTCCATTACATGAGTGATATCTATTGTAAATTGTACAATAGCTCAAAAACCGCCAAATCCTCACAGCGCACAGTACAGACTGGACAGTACAGTCCTCCATACAATATTATGGGCACCACAGTCTCCCCCTCATCACCCATATAATACCCCATGCAGGATGTCACCCCCCATATAATGCTCCATACAGAATACTGGACCCAAAATAATGCTCCATACAGGATACTGGTCCCCATATAATGCTCCATACAGGATACTGGTCCCCATATAATGCTCCATACAGGATACTGGTCCCCATATAATGCTCCATACAAGATATGGAGCTCTCCTCTGCGCTGTACTGCGTTCTGCACTGTTACGGCTCAGGAAGGGCGCTGTGGAAAGACTCCCCATTATCATCATGATTGCCTCCTTATCATCATCATTGTCTCCCCATCATCATCATGGCCTCCCCATTATCATCAATGCCTGCCCATTATCATCTTCTCCCCATCATCAATGCCTGCCCATTATCATCAATGCCTGCCCATCATCATCTTCTCCCCATCATCAATGCCTGCCCATTATCAGCAATGCCTGCCCATCATCATCTTCTCCCCATCATCAATGCCTGCCCATTATCAGCAATGCCTGCCCATCATCATCTTCTCCCCATCATCAATGCCTCCCCATTATCAGCAATGCCTGCCCATCATCATCTCCTCCCCATCATCAATGCCTGCCCATTATCATCAATGCCTGCCCATTATCATCATCTTCTCCCCATCATCAATGCCTGCCCATTATCAGCAATGCCTGCCCATCATCATCTTCTCCCCATCATCAATGCCTCCCCATTATCAGCAATGCCTGCCCATCATCATCTCCTCCCCATCATCAATGCCTGCCCATTATCATCAATGCCTGCCCATTATCATCATCTTCTCCCCATCATCATCATCAATGCCTGCCCATTATCAGCAATGCCTGCCCATCATCATCTTCTCCCCATCATCAATGCCTGCCCATTATCAGCAATGCCTGCCCATCATCATCTCCTCCCCATCATCAATGCCTGCCCATTATCATCAATGCCTGCCCATTATCATCATCTTCTCCCCATCATCATCATCAATGCCTCCCCATTATCAGCAATGCCTGCCCATCATCACACACAGACAGCACACAAGCACTCTCTCACACACCTACACACACACACACACATACACACACAAAGCACCGCACTACATACACACAGACACACACAGAGACACACACACACACGTCTTACCTGTCCGGCGTCCCCGCGCTTTCTGCCACAGCCGGCCGCTGAATGATGACGTCATTCAGCGGCGCTGCTGTGAGAGGAAGCGCCGGCGCCCCCTGGAGCCCGGAGCTGCGGCAGCGGAGGCACGGGAGAGGTAAGTATTGTGCCAGCTGCTGCCGGGGCCCTGAGCAAGCGGGGGGGGGGCCCAGTGGCGGCGCTGACACCGCTCTCCTCCGCTAACGGGCGCGGGGGTGCCAGACTGCGAGTGGGCCCCCCCGCCTGCTCAGGGCCCCGGCACTTGCCCGGGTGTGCCGGGTGCTGACGCCGGCCCTGCCAGGTTATATCAGCTGTACATATAAAATTATATACAGGAGATGCCCAGGTTATACCAGCTGTACATATATCATTATATAGAGGAGACACCAAGGTTATACCAGCTGTAGATATATCATTATATACAGGAGATACCCAGGTTATACCAGCTGTGCATATATAATTATATACAGGAGATGCCCAGGTTATACCGGCTGTACATATATAATTATATACAGGAGATGCCCAGGTTATACCGGCTGTACATATATAATTATATACAGGAGATGACCAGGTTATACCGGCTGTACATATATAATTATATACAGGAGATGCCCAGGTTATACCAGCTGTGCATATATAATTATATACAGGAGATACCCAGGTTATATCAGCTGTACATATATAATTATATAAGGAGATACCCAGGTTATACCAGCTGTACATATATAATTATATACAGGAGATACCCAGGTTATACCAGCTGTACATATATAATTATATACAGGAGATGCCCAGGTTATACCAGCTGTACATATATAATTATATAAGGAGATACCCAGGTTATACCAGCTGTACATATATAATTATATACAGGAGATACCCAGGTTATATCAGCTGTACATATAAAATTATATACAGGAGATGCCCAGGTTATACCAGCTGTACATATATCATTATATACTGGAGATACCCAGGTTATACCAGCTGTACATATATAATTATATACAGGAGATGCTCAGGTTATACCGGCTGTACATATATAATTATATACAGGAGATGCCCAGGTTATACCAGCTGTACATATATAATTATATACAGGAGATGCCCAGGTTATACCAGCTGTACATATAGTATTATATACAGGAGATGCCCAGGTTATACCAGCTGTACATATATCATTATATACAGGAGAGACCCAGGCTATACCAGCTGTACCTATATCATTATATACAGGAGATGCCCAGGTTATACCAGCTGTACATATATCATTATATACAGGAGATGCCCAGGTTATACCAGCTGTACCTATATCATTATATACAGGAGATGCCCAGGTTATACCAGCTGTACATATATCATTATATACAGGAGATGCCCAGGTTATACCAGCTGTACATATAGTATTATATACAGGAGATGCCCAGGTTATACCAGCTGTACATATATCATTATACACAGGAGATACCCAGGTTATACCAGCTGTATATGTATAATTATATACAGGATATGCCCAGGTTATACCAGCTGTACATATAGTATTATATACAGGAGATGCCCAGGTTATACCAGCTGTACATATATCATTATATACAGGAGATGCCCAGGTTATACCAGCTGTACATATATAATTATATACAGGAGATGCCCAGGTTATACCGGCTGTACATATATAATTATATACAGGAGATGCCCAGGTTATACCGGCTGTACATATATAATTATATACAGGAGATGCCCAGGTTAGACCAGCTGTACATATATAATTATATACAGGAGATGCCCAGGTTATACCAGCTGTACATATATAATTATATACAGGAGATGCCCAGGTTATACCGGCTGTACATATATCATTATATACAGGAGATGCCCAGGTTATACCAGCTGTACATATATAATTATATACAGGAGATGCCCAGGTTATACCAGCTGTACATATATCATTATATACAGGAGATGCCCAGGTTATACCAGCTGTACATATATAATTATATACAGGAGATGCCCAGGTTATACCGGCTGTACATATATAATTATATACAGGAGATGCCCAGGTTATATCGGCTGTACATATATAATTATATACAGGAGATGCCCAGGTTAGACCAGCTGTACATATATCATTATATACAGGAGATGCCCAGGTTATATCAGCTGTACATATATCATTATATACAGGAGATACCCAGGTTATACCAGCTGTACATATATAATTATATACAGGAGATGCCCAGGTTATACCAGCTGTACATATATCATTATATACAGGAGATGCCCAGGTTATACCAGCTGTACATATATAATTATATACAGGAGATGCCCAGGTTATACCGGCTGTACATATATAATTATATACAGGAGATGCCCAGGTTATACCAGCTGTACATATATAATTATATACAGGAGATGCCCAGGTTATACCGGCTGTACATATATCATTATATACAGGAGATGCCCAGGTTATACCGGCTGTACATATATAATTATATACAGGAGATGCCCAGGTTAGACCAGCTGTACATATATAATTATATACAGGAGATGCCCAGGTTATACCAGCTGTACCTATATCATTATATACAGGAGATGCCCAGGTTATACCAGCTGTACATATATCATTATATACAGGAGATGCCCAGGTTATACCAGCTGTACCTATATCATTATATACAGGAGATGCCCAGGTTATACCAGCTGTACATATATCATTATATACAGGAGATGCCCAGGTTATACCGGCTGTACATATATCATTATATACAGGAGATGCCCAGGTTATACCGGCTGTACATATATAATTATATACAGGAGATGCCCAGGTTATACCAGCTGTACCTATATCATTATATACAGGAGATGCCCAGGTTATACCAGCTGTACATATATCATTATATACAGGAGATGCCCAGGTTATACCGGCTGTACATATATCATTATATACAGGAGATGCCCAGGTTATACTGGCTGTACATATATCATTATATACAGGAGATGCCCAGGTTATACCAGCTGTACATATATAATTATATACAGGAGATGCCCAGGTTATACCAGCTGTACCTATATCATTATATACAGGAGATGCCCAGGTTATACCAGCTGTACATATATAATTATATACAGGAGATGCCCAGGTTATACCAGCTGTACCTATATCATTATATACAGGAGATGCCCAGGTTATACCAGCTGTACATATATCATTATATACAGGAGATGCCCAGGTTATACCGGCTGTACATATATCATTATATACAGGAGATGCCCAGGTTATACTGGCTGTACATATATAATTATATACAGGAGATGCCCAGGTTATACCGGCTGTACATATATAATTATATACAGGAGATGCCCAGGTTATACCGGCTGTACATATATAATTATATACAGGAGATGCCCAGGTTAGACCAGCTGTACATATATAATTATATACAGGAGATGCCCAGGTTATACCAGCTGTACATATATAATTATATACAGGAGATGCCCAGGTTATACCGGCTGTACATATATCATTATATACAGGAGATGCCCAGGTTATACCAGCTGTACATATATATTATATACAGGAGATGCCCAGGTTATACCAGCTGTACATAATATAATATATACAGGAGATGCCCAGGTTATACCAGCTGTACATATATTATATACAGGAGAGGCCCAGGTTATACCAGCTGTACATATATAATTATATACAGGAGATGCCCAGGTTATATCGGCTGTACATATATAATTATATACAGGAGATGCCCAGGTTATACCAGCTGTACATATATAATTATATACAGGAGATGCCCAGGTTATACCAGCTGTACATATATCATTATATACAGGAGATGCACAGGTTATACCAGCTGTACATATATAATTATATACAGGAGATGCCCAGGTTATACCAGCTGTGAATATATGGCTGTATAATTCTTCTTACAGGAGCGGTTATATGGAGTGAGGTAATGGCTGGCAATATCTGGGCTGAGCTTGTGGACTATCCATAAAGCACATAGATTATCTGCAGTAAATTGGAGACAGAGCCACCAAGAGGTTTTTTTTTTTTTACTTGCATTTAGCTTTTGGACTCTGAGCGGCAGGAATATTGCACATCCATAGGGTGACATGAAACCTTATCTCCCCAGCCCAGATCCATGGAGCTGATGGAGACTGCCTGGACTCATTACTCCTCCGCTTGCTCTTATGCAGATTATT
>JARQOD010000010.1:42426549-42446670 GCA_033576555.1 Oophaga sylvatica | reverse complement strand
TACAGGAGATGCCCAGGTTATACCAGCTGTACATATATCATTATATACAGGAGATGCCCAGGTTATACCAGCTGTACATATATAATTTATACAGGAGATGCCCAGGTTATACCGGCTGTACATATATAATTATATACAGGAGATGCCCAGGTTATACCAGCTGTACATATATAATTATATACAGGAGATGCCCAGGTTATACCGGCTGTACATATATCATTATTATACAGGAGATGCCCAGGTTATACCGGCTGTACAATATAATTATATACAGGAGATGCCCAGGTTAGACCAGCTGTACATATATAATTATATACAGGAGATGCCCAGGTTATACCAGCTGTACCTATATTATATACAGGAGATGCCCAGGTTATACCAGCTGTACATATATCATTATATACAGGAGATGCCCAGGTTATACCAGCTGTACCTATATCATTATATACAGGAGATGCCCAGGTTATACCAGCTGTACATATATCATTATATACAGGAGATGCCCAGGTTATACCGGCTGTACATATATCATTATATACAGGAGATGCCCAGGTTATACCGGCTGTACATATATAATTATATACAGGAGATGCCCAGGTTATACCAGCTGTACCTATATCATTATATACAGGAGATGCCCAGGTTATACCAGCTGTACATATATCATTATATACAGGAGATGCCCAGGTTATACCGGCTGTACATATATCATTATATACAGGAGATGCCCAGGTTATACTGGCTGTACATATATCATTATATACAGGAGATGCCCAGGTTATACCAGCTGTACATATATAATTATATACAGGAGATGCCCAGGTTATACCAGCTGTACCTATATCATTATATTACAGGAGATGCCCAGGTTATACCAGCTGTACATATATAATTATATACAGGAGATGCCCAGGTTATACCAGCTGTACCTATATCATTATATACAGGAGATGCCCAGGTTATACCAGCTGTACATATATCATTATATACAGGAGATGCCCAGGTTATACCGGCTGTACATATATCATTATATACAGGAGATGCCCAGGTTATACTGGCTGTACATATATAATTATATACAGGAGATGCCCAGGTTATACCGGCTGTACATATATAATTATATACAGGAGATGCCCAGGTTATACCGGCTGTACATATATAATTATATACAGGAGATGCCCAGGTTAGACCAGCTGTACATATATATATTATATACAGGAGATGCCCAGGTTATACCAGCTGTACATATATAATTATATACAGGAGATGCCCAGGTTATACCGGCTGTACATATATCATTATATACAGGAGATGCCCAGGTTATACCAGCTGTACATATATATTATATACAGGAGATGCCCAGGTTATACCAGCTGTACATATATAATTATATACAGGAGATGCCCAGGTTATACCAGCTGTACATATATTATATACAGGAGAGGCCCAGGTTATACCAGCTGTACATATATAATTATATACAGGAGATGCCCAGGTTATATCGGCTGTACATATATAATTATATACAGGAGATGCCCAGGTTATACCAGCTGTACATATATAATTATATACAGGAGATGCCCAGGTTATACCAGCTGTACATATATCATTATATACAGGAGATGCACAGGTTATACCAGCTGTACATATATAATTATATACAGGAGATGCCCAGGTTATACCAGCTGTGAATATATGGCTGTATAATTCTTCTTACAGGAGCGGTTATATGGAGTGAGGTAATGGCTGGCAATATCTGGGCTGAGCTTGTGGACTATCCATAAAGCACATAGATTATCTGCAGTAAATTGGAGACAGAGCCACCAAGAGGTTTTTTTTTTTTTACTTGCATTTAGCTTTTTGGACTCTGAGCGGCAGGAATATTGCACATCCATAGGGTGACATGAAACCTTATCTCCCCAGCCCAGATCCATGGAGCTGATGGAGACTGCCTGGACTCATTACTCCTCCGCTTGCTCTTATGCAGATTATTGTGATCGGGGGAAGGGCTGATGTGGAAGGTGAGAAGCTGCTTGTGCATCTTGAGGCCCCAGCTCCCACCCAGATGCTGGGGCAGGATAAGTGATCAGCAGGCAGATAGGCTGGAAATATCCCATTCTGCAGTCACATCCTGATACCATCAGTGTGTCGGGACAGGCCTGAATGGAGATCTTATCTCCAGTGACTCTCACATTCATTGTATTAAAAGGATCACGTGTTCTGTAAAGTATTTCTTCTGAGATCTCGCAGCTGCTGTGATCTTATCTCGCCCTCACTAGATATTACTTTGCAGCCAGCAGACATATAGGGTTTTTTCCTGATGATGATTCTGAACATAGATAACGGGAAAATGCAAAATGTGCCGGACTCTGGTTGTGGAGCAGCTGGTGGAATGGAATTAGATTGCGGCTTCTAATAAGCTTTATTTTTGATAACCGGTGGTGGCGGTGTCAGCTGGGTGACGGTGGGGGGGGGTGACCTGCTTCTCCCAGAACTTTCTGACAGTGTTCTGTGGGCATCTCGTACCTTGTTTTGCTCTGCAGAGATCTAGGCTGAAGATAAGCAGCTGATTTGAGGATGACAGAAATAACTGCCTGATAAAACTGGTTTATCTGACGGGGGAAGTAATTGCAAGCCTGAAGTTCTATCTACCTGTCTGGGTTTTTCCAGAAGCGATTATTAAATTGATAAATCTGAGTCTTTCCCTATTCTCTCTTTGCTCCCATTTTTCTCTCATCCCGACTTCCTCACCACTTTTTAACCCCTTTTTTTTCTCCATGCACATGAAACTAAAACATTTGGTGGTGATGTTTGGTAAGTAAGCTATGGTGACCATCTAACAAGGAACTTTTTGTGCCAGTGGGACAGGGGTTAACGCGCCTCCCACGCGTTTATTGTACCAGGTCTGCCATGGAAGCGGGCAGCCACGCTGTCTGCTGTTAATGCTTTTCAAAGACTCGGCTGCTGAAATACAATACCGATCTCCGGTGCGATAAGGAAAGGGTTCTTACGGAAGGAAGCAGAGCAGGTATCCTGCGGCCCGGGCCGGCGGCCCTTGCAGGTACCATCTGTTGCTTAGACATTAATCCTATGCCATGGTAGAAGCTCACCCGGGAGTTGACCCATGTAACGTGTATCGTTAAACACATAAATGCCGCTCCGTAATTTTAGCAACTTTTTTTGCCTTGATGTAATTGGCATCGTAAACCGCTGCCAGTGTTGTATATCATTTAATGCAGAAGACTTGGAAATAAAGGCCTCCATGGATGTTTCCGAAGCCTAAGTCATTGGCATCGTAGTAGAATGTCTTGTAACTTGGCCATCACGAGAATGTCTTGTAACTTGGCCATCACGCGCCGTATCCCTCTGGCACACCCAGATTCCTTACATGACTTTCATCTACTTGTAATGGTTGGTTACATTGTCGCCTTGATGGTACGAGGGGGTTACCTCTACTTTGCCATTAAGTCCCCCCTTTTTTACTGATAGGTGTCAGTTTTGCTTATTATGCCTCGGTGAAGGCTTGTTCATAGATCTGATTAACTTGTCACATTTGCAATTCCCTTTTGAAACTCAGAACGTAGCAAAATGTTACGAAGAGATTAAAACGCAGAAAGAAATTCCATTTTAACCCTGTCTGTGCTCGTGACATGAACTTTACTAATTCCAGACACCACTTAATAGGGCTAAAGAGGTTTTGAAATAACCTAAAGATCATGGGAAGTTATGGACCAAAGCCTGAGGCTGCAGAAGGGGGATGCCAGAGATAGTGTCCCATCTGATTGAAGGCAGTGATGTCATTGGGAGCTTGTGTGGAACCAAATCACCATCCAGATCAGTGGCTAAATAGTGGAAGATGTCATCATTGAAGGCCCCCATACATGATCATTCAGCTCTCCCCGAAATAGAGGAACACTCGGCTCAGCCGACAATTCTTCTGTCCTCCATGAGAAAGCCGCCGCCATACTCTTCTACAAGCCACTTATATTAACGCCGAACAAAAAGATCATTCAAATTCCATCAACCGGGTCCTTTGGTGGCTTGGTATCATCTGTCTGGAGACAGTCGGACGGCCATACACATTAGACTTCTGCCTGACATCTTCAGGTCTGGGCGACTTTAATTAAATGTGTATGGAGGCCTTGACGTAAATGGTAGTTTTGATCCATACCATCAGAATTTCTCATTAGCTTCTTCAAGCTTTGTAAAGACCAACTGACAAGTCTTGAAAAAGGTGTAAGCAGCAGCTCTTCCTCCGGATGTACGTGATTTGTCCAAATGCTGGGAGAGTGAAGCGGCTGCAGATTGGCCTCATGAATCGCGTGACATAAGTGTCATGCGAGCCCTGGGAGACTCAGTGTCAACGCCTCTGGAAGGGCACCAGAAGCAAGTATAGGTGTTGAAAATTTTGCTTAACTTCATGCAGAATTCGGACATGGCCTCGTATTTCTCGGACATAATCTGCAGCCGATACGACCTGTGTACATGTCTTCTGTGAGGTCTCCATTTAACAGGTGGCCATGTGTTCTGCAGACACTACTTTTTCAGCCTCATTTTACGTCCTCCAGCCTCTTGGTCTCTACGATCTGATCTACGATCGTGCTGTGTTATCCTGATAATCTGGTATCTTCTAGGTCCATATAGGAAGAGTTTTCTAGTCCTGTGATGTCACTTCCTTTGAGGGCAGTGATCCGGTCAGGGACTGGTCTTTGATCCTGTTGTGCCCCCACATTTGTCTGTGGGGCCGGTTTGGCTGCTGTGCTCGGCACAGGAGGTGGTGACGGGGCGCAGTTTCCATGTCCTTTGCTCTTATTGTTGTCCATTAGATGCAGCAGATAAGAACTGGGAACTGATCAGACCAGAGATTGCAGCCAGGGAGCAGGACCTTTCTATAATGAGAATTTATTTGTACGGTTTTAATTTTAACTCATTCAGAGCAGAACTTTTGTATAAATGGTATTTCAGCTGCAAGGAAACCAGAGGTCAAGCTGCACTTGAATATATTATTCCTGTTTTGAGGAGCGGTGTTCTGATGGTATCGCACAGTTCATGCCCTCCATATTAAACTTCCCTTATTTATATATTCCTCTTCCTTCCTAAAGTTTTAAAGTGGTCCAATTATAAGCACGCATCAATGGCAGCTATTTTCTGGGTAGGAAATAGTAGTCGTCCTAATTCAGGCATGCCTTGTGACTTGGGGGTAATCCTAATTACATTAAAGGGTGCATAAAAACTTTTTTTAATCTTTTTGCTGGTGGTCACTGCATCAACACTATCTAACACATATTAGTGATGTCATTTCCTGCATCATAGAACCATCATATGTTATATGGAGAGCTGTGATGTCACTGTGCTAGGACGGAGGTGTGGAGAGCTGTGATGTCACTGTGCTAGGACGGAGGTGTGGAGAGCTGTGATGTCACTGTGCTAGGACGGAGGTGTGGAGAGCTGTGATGTCACTGTGCTAGGACGGAGGTGTGGAGAGCTGTGATGTCACTGTGCTAGGACGGAGGTGTGGAGAGCTGTGATGTCACTGTGCTAGGACGGAGGTGTGGAGAGCTGTGATGTCACTGTGCTAGGACGGAGGTGTGGAGAGCTGTGATGTCACTGTGCTAGGACGGAGGTGTGGAGAGCTGTGATGTCACTGTGCTAGGACGGAGGTGTGGAGAGCTGTGATGTCACTGTGCTAGGACGGAGGTGTGGAGAGCTGTGATGTCACTGTGCTAGGACGGAGGTGTGGGGAGCTGCGACGTCACTGTGCTAGGACGGAGGTGTGGAGAGCTGTGATGTCACTGTGCTAGGACGGAGGTGTGGAGAGCTGTGATGTCACTGTGCTAGGACGGAGGTGTGGAGAGCTGTGATGTCACTGTGCTAGGACGGAGGTGTGGAGAGCTGTGATGTCACTGTGCTAGGACGGAGGTGTGGAGAGCTGTGATGTCACTGTGCTAGGACGGAGGTGTGGAGAGCTGTGATGTCACTGTGCTAGGACGGAGGTGTGGGGAGCTGCGACGTCACTGTGCTAGGACGGAGGTGTGGAGAGCTGTGATGTCACTGTGCTAGGACGGAGGTGTGGAGAGCTGTGATGTCACTGTGCTAGGACGGAGGTGTGGAGAGCTGCGACGTCACTGTGCTAGGACGGAGGTGTGGAGAGCTGTGATGTCACTGTGCTAGGACGGAGGTGTGGAGAGCTGTGATGTCACTGTGCTAGGACGGAGGTGTGGAGAGCTGTGATGTCACTGTGCTAGGACGGAGGTGTGGAGAGCTGTGATGTCACTGTGCTAGGACGGAGGTGTGGAGAGCTGTGATGTCACTGTGCTAGGACGGAGGTGTGGGGAGCTGTGATGTCACTGTGCTAGGACGGAGGTGTGGAGAGCTGTGATGTCACTGTGCTAGGACGGACGTGTGGAGAGCTGCGATGTCACTGTGCTAGGATGGAGGTGTGGAGAGCTGTGATGTCACTGTGCTAGGACGGAGGTGTGGGGAGCTGTGATGTCACTGTGCTAGGACGGAGGTGTGGGGAGCTGTGATGTCACTGTGCTAGGACGGAGGTGTGGGGAGCTGTGATGTCACTGTGCTAGGACGGAGGTGTGGAGAGCTGTGATGTCACTGTGCTAGGATGGAGGTGTGGAGAGCTGTGATGTCACTGTGCTAGGATGGAGGTGTGGAGAGCTGTGATGTCACTGTGCTAGGACGGAGGTGTGGAGAGCTGTGATGTCACTGAGCTAGGACGGACGTGTGGAGAGCTGCGATGTCACTGTGCTAGGACGGAGGTGTGGGGAGCTGTGATGTCACTGTGCTAGGATGGAGGTGTGGAGAGCTGCGATGTCACTGTGCTAGGATGGAGGTGTGGAGAGCTGCGATGTCACTGTGCTAGGATGGAGGTGTGGAGAGCTGTGATGTCACTGTGCTAGGACGAAGGTGTGGGGAGCTGTGATGTCACTGTGCTAGGACGGAGGTGTGGAGAGCTGTGATGTCACTGTGCTAGGATGGAGGTGTGGAGAGCTGCGATGTCACTGTGCTAGGACGGAGGTGTGGGGAGCTGTGATGTCACTGTGCTAGGACGGACGTGTGGAGAGCTGCGATGTCACTGTGCTAGGATGGAGGTGTGGAGAGCTGCGATGTCACTGTGCTAGGATGGAGGTGTGGAGAGCTGTGATGTCACTGTGCTAGGATGGAGGTGTGGAGAGCTGTGATGTCACTGTGCTAGGACGGACGTGTGGAGAGCTGCGATGTCACTGTGCTAGGATGGAGGTGTGGGGAGCTGTGATGTCACTGTGCTAGGACGGAGGTGTGGAGAGCTGTGATGTCACTGTGCTAGGACAGAGGTGTGGGAGCTGTGATGTCACTGTGCTAGGACAGAGGTGTGGGGAGCTGTGATGTCACTGTGCTAGGACGGAGGTGTGGAGAGCTGTGATGTCACTGTGCTAGGACGGAGGTGTGGAGAGCTGTGATGTCACTGTGCTAGGACGGAGGTGTGGGGAGCTGTGATGTCACTGTGCTAGGACGGAGGTGTGGAGAGCTGTGATGTCACTGTGCTAGGATGGAGGTGTGGAGAGCTGTGATGTCACTGTGCTAGGACGGGGGTGTGGAGAGCTGTGATGTCACTGTGCTAGGACGGAGGTGTGGGGAGCTGTGATGTCACTTGCTATTATAATAGTCATATGTGTAGTGATGTCACTGTGCTAGGACGGAGGTGTGGAGAGCTGTGATGTCACTGTGCTAGGACGGAGGTGTGGGGAGCTGTGATGTCACTGTGCTAGGACGGAGGTGTGGAGAGCTGTGATGTCACTGTGCTAGGACGGGGGTGTGGAGAGCTGTGATGTCACTGTGCTAGGACGGGGGTGTGAGAGCTGTGATGTCACTGTGCTAGGACGGGGGTGTGGAGAGCTGTGATGTCACTGTGCTAGGACGGGGGTGTGGAGAGCTGTGATGTCACTGTGCTAGGACGGGGGTGTGGAGAGCTGTGATGTCACTGTGCTAGGACGGAGGTGTGGGGAGCTGTAATGTCACTTGCTATTATAATAGTCATATGTGTAGTGATGTCACTCACACACTTGATTACTGACTTATGGAAATTGATTATGTAACCTCATGTACATTATAAGGGCTAATTCAGACATCAGTGATTGATCTCAAGCACCAAAATCTGTTTCACCAGCGTTTTGTCAGGGTCGATCTTTAACATCAGAATTTGGTTCAGGTTTTTATCGGATGGGGGAAAAAAAAGGAAAAAAGGTTATTTCTCAAGCTTCTCCTGTCAAACAGTCCATGACACATTGACAGCACAGAGATGGCACCTGAGTTCTGGCCATTTTTTTTTTTCATTGACCCCCATAGAATTGCATTGATGAATTTGATCCAAGACTCTGATCAAAATTAGTAATGGCTCGTTGTTCTTGTGTGGACCACTCAGTCTGCAAGAGTTACCCAGACATGTGAACAACTCCATAGATTATAAGGGGTACGAGTTCTGTCTGTGAAAACCACTGAACAACTCTGACATCTGAATACGCCCCTACAATCATAGTAGGAAGGTACAGACGTCTGTGCCCCGGCACGTCCTGTAACACCGTACACCCAGCGTGCCGATGAGCTAGTGAGCGACCTCTGCACCGGAGCTTACAGTCTGAGGATGAGAACAATGCGGTGTGTAGACTGATTGATAATCTGGCTTTATATCTTCCTGCTTCCTTTCTTCTCATTGTGCAGGGAGTTTACAGATCTTAGTGGCTGATAGTGACAGGTGGAGTGATGTGCACCTGATATCCCTGCATGCCAGGCTCCCGCCCTTGTGTGCTGGTGGGTGCAGTGATTATGTGCTATGGATGCTCTTCATCCCTCTATGGTAACATTACCTGGAATATCTGCTGTCCAGGAGACACCCTTAATAATGACCTTACAAATACCGTCGTCTCATAAACCAGCAGCAGATGTGGACGACGGTATGATGTGACTTCTCGCTATGTCACAAGTTACACTCAGTGACAGTGGGGTTCATGAAACCTTACACGCTCACCTACATGTCAAGTTTCTGTAGGTTGGACATGAACTCATGACCTTCCAGTACCTCTGGGCAGGAGTATTACCCACTGAGCCCGAGGGCGTACATGCCATAGAGTCAGACTGCTCTAGGGATTAACTTCCAGACTGACATTTTCATAGACTTTTTTTTTTACAAAACTCTAGGCACTGGGAGAGCCAAATTCATGTATGACCTTCCCCGCTCCGAAGTGGTAACTGACGCCACAGGCGATCCCAATTATTCACAAAGGTACAGGTCTACGATCTATCGGGTATTTATGGCATATAATATTGCTATGTCATAAACGTCTTAGATGGTAATACCCCTGTAAGTTTTCATTGCAGCCCTTGGGAGTGATTAACCATGACAATGTGCTCCCCGGACTAGAAGAGGAGTAGAAAAAGGGAGTGTTTTTTCCACTCTGAGATGTTATGAAATAGTTTGCTATAGACTTATGTAAAACTTGCTGAATGGTTATTTGGGTGACGTCTGTGCCTCCCTTACAGGTGCATGTCTGGTTTCTGAATACGTAGAACGGTGTAGGCTTCTGCCAGATGGATCGGACATATTGAAATTCAACATTCTCAATTCCTCTTTTATTCAGACATTCGGCAGCAGAGAAAAGTCACAACAACCCTGTCCACATTAGATGGTCCTGCAGAAATCAATAGGTTTGGCTGACCAGGTGGGCATACCCATTAGATTATCTCCCCAAAATGTTTATAATGCAAAGAGAATTGATTGAGAAGTCCTCTTGGTGTAGCCTGATGTCAGAGCCGCTATTTATTCCTGTGCCGTGTAAAAATGAATGATTGCAAAGATGAAACCTTCACTAAAACAATAAACACCAAGCACATTGCTATAAAGTACTGGATCTCCTCATGTAGTGTGCAAATCAGTGTGTGACATGGCTGAATGGATCAGCACCCTGCTAGGATCATACTAATAGTGTACAGATCAGTGTGTGACATGGCTGAATGGAGCAGCACCCTGCTAGGACCATACTAATAGTGTACAGATCAGTGTGTGACATGGCTGAATGTACCAGCACTCTGCTAGGATCATACTAATAGTGTACAGATCAGTGTGTGACATGACTGAATGGACCAGCACCCTGCTAGGATCATACTAATAGTGTACAGATCAGTGTGTGACATGACTGAATGGACCAGCACCCTGCTAGGACCATACTAATAGTGTACAGATCAGTGTGTGACATGGCTGAATGGAGCAGCACTCTGCTAGGATCATACTAATAGTGTACAGATCAGTGTGTGACATGACTGAATGGACCAGCACTCTGCTAGGATCATACTAATAGTGTACAGATCAGTGTGTGACATGACTGAATGGACCAGCACTCTGCTAGGACCATACTAATAGTGTACAGATCAGTGTGTGACATGGCTGAATGTACCAGCACTCTGCTAGGATCATACTAATAGTGTACAGATCAGTGTGTGACATGACTGAATGGACCAGCACTCTGCTAGGATCATACTAATAGTGTGCAGATCAGTGTGTGACATGGCTGAATGGAGCAGCACTCTGCTAGGATCATACTAATAGTGTGCAAATCAGTGTGTGACATGGCTGAATGGATCAGCACTCTGCTAGGATCATACTAATAGTGTACAGATCAGTGTGTGACATAGCTGAATGGACCAGCACTCTGCTAGGATCATACTAATAGTGTGCAGATCAGTGTGTGACATGGCTGAATGGACCAGCACTCTGCTAGGATCATACTAATAGTGTACAGATCAGTGTGTGACATGGCTGAATGGACCAGCACTCTGCTAGGATCATACTAATAGTGTGCAGATCAGTGTGTGACATGGCTGAATGGACCAGCACTCTGCTAGGATCATACTAATAGTGTACAGATCAGTGTGTGGCATGACTGAATGGAGCAGCACTCTGCTAGGATCATACTAATAGTGTACAGATCAGTGTGTGACATGGCTGAATGGACCAGCACTCTGCTAGGACCATACTAATAGTGTACAGATCAGTGTGTGACATGGCTGAATGGATCAGCACTCTGCTAGGATCATACTAATAGTGTACAGATCAGTGTGTGACATGGCTGAATGGACCAGCACTCTGCTAGGATCATACTAATAGTGTACAGATCAGTGTGTGACATGGCTGAATGGACCAGCACTCTGCTAGGACCATACTAATAGTGTACAGATCAGTGTGTGACATGGCTGAATGGACCAGCACTCTGCTAGGATCATACTAATAGTGTGCAGATCAGTGTGTGACATGGCTGAATGGACCAGCACCCTGCTAGGATCATACTAATAGTGTACAGATCAGTGTGTGACATGGCTGAATGGACCAGCACCCTGCTAGGATCATACTAATAGTGTACAGATCAGTGTGTGACATGGCTGAATGGACCAGCACTCTGCTAGGACCATACTAATAGTGTACAGATCAGTGTGTGACATGACTGAATGGAGCAGCACTCTGCTAGGATCATACTAATAGTGTACAGATCAGTGTGTGACATGACTGAATGGACCAGCACTCTGCTAGGACCATACTAATAGTGTACAGATCAGTGTGTGACATGGCTGAATGGACCAGCACTCTGCTAGGATCATACTAATAGTGTACAGATCAGTGTGTGACATGGCTGAATGGACCAGCACTCTGCTAGGATCATACTAATAGTGTACAGATCAGTGTGTGACATGGCTGAATGGACCAGCACTCTGCTAGGATCATACTAATAGTGTACAGATCAGTGTGTGACATGGCTGAATGGACCAGCACTCTGCTAGGATCATACTAATAGTGTACAGATCAGTGTGTGACATGGCTGAATGGACCAGCACTCTGCTAGGATCATACTAATAGTGTACAGATCAGTGTGTGACATGGCTGAATGGACCAGCACTCTGCTAGGATCATACTAATAGTGTACAGATCAGTGTGTGACATGGCTGAATGGACCAGCACTCTGCTAGGATCATACTAATAGTGTACAGATCAGTGTGTGACATGGCTGAATGGACCAGCACTCTGCTAGGATCATACTAATAGTGTACAGATCAGTGTGTGACATGGCTGAATGGACCAGCACTCTGCTAGGATCATACTAATAGTGTCAGATCAGTGTGTGACATGGCTGAATGGACCAGCACTCTGCTAGGATCATACTAATAGTGTACAGATCAGTGTGTGACATGGCTGAATGGACCAGCACTCTGCTAGGATCATACTAATAGTGTACAGATCAGTGTGTGACATGGCTGAATGGACCAGCACTCTGCTAGGATCATACTAATAGTGTACAGATCAGTGTGTGACATGGCTGAATGGACCAGCACCTGCTAGGATCATACTAATAGTGTACAGATCAGTGTGTGACATGGCTGAATGGACCAGCACTCTGCTAGGATCATACTAATAGTGTACAGATCAGTGTGTGACATGGCTGAATGGACCAGCACTCTGCTAGGATCATACTAATAGTGTACAGATCAGTGTGTGACATGGCTGAATGGACCAGCACTCTGCTAGGATCATACTAATAGTGTACAGATCAGTGTGTGACATGGCTGAATGGACCAGCACTCTGCTAGGATCATACTAATAGTGTACAGATCAGTGTGTGACAGGGCTGAATGGACCAGCACTCTGCTAGGATCATACTAATAGATCATACTAATAGTGTACAGATCAGTGTGTGACATGGCTGAATGGACCAGCACTCTGCTAGGATCATACTAATAGTGTACAGATCAGTGTGTGACATGGCTGAATGGACCAGCACTCTGCTAGGATCTACTAATAGTGTACAGATCAGTGTGTGACATGGCTGAATGGACCAGCACTCTGCTAGGATCATACTAATAGTGTACAGATCAGTGTGTGACATGGCTGAATGGACCAGCACTCTGCTAGGATCATACTAATAGTGTACAGATCAGTGTGTGACATGGCTGAATGGACCAGCACTCTGCTAGGATCATACTAATAGTGTACAGATCAGTGTGTGACATGGCTGAATGGACCAGCACTCTGCTAGGATCATACTAATAGTGTACAGATCAGTGTGTGACATGGCTGAATGGACCAGCACTCTGCTAGGATCATACTAATAGTGTACAGATCAGTGTGTGACATGGCTGAATGGACCAGCACTCTGCTAGGATCATACTAATAGTGTACAGATCAGTGTGTGACATGCTGAATGGACCAGCACTCTGCTAGGATCATACTAATAGTGTACAGATCAGTGTGTGACATGGCTGAATGGACCAGCACTCTGCTAGGATCATACTAATAGTGTACAGATCAGTGTGTGACATGGCTGAATGGACCAGCACTCTGCTAGGATCATACTAATAGTGTACAGATCAGTGTGTGACATGGCTGAATGGACCAGCACTCTGCTAGGATCATACTAATAGTGTACAGATCAGTGTGTGACATGGCTGAATGGACCAGCCCTCTGGCTTAGGTCATTACTAATATAGTGTACAGTATCAGTGTGTGACATGGCTGAATGGACCAGCACTCTGCTAGGATCATACTAATAGTGTACAGATCAGTGTGTGACATGGCTGAATGGACCAGCACTCTGCTAGGATCATACTAATAGTGTACAGATCAGTGTGTGACATGGCTGAATGGACCAGCACTCTGCTAGGATCATACTAATAGTGTACAGATCAGTGTGTGACATGGCTGAATGGACCAGCACTCTGCTAGGATCATACTAATAGTGTACAGATCAGTGTGTGACATGGCTGAATGGACCAGCACTCTGCTAGGATCATACTAATAGTGTCAGATCAGTGTGTGACATGGCTGAATGGACCAGCACTCTGCTAGGATCATACTAATAGTGTACAGATCAGTGTGTGACATGGCTGAATGGACCAGCACTCTGCTAGGATCATACTAATAGTGTACAGATCAGTGTGTGACATGGCTGAATGGACCAGCACTCTGCTAGGATCATACTAATAGTGTACAGATCAGTGTGTGACATGGCTGAATGGACCAGCACTCTGCTAGGATCATATAATAGTGTACAGATCAGTGTGTGACATGGCTGAATGGACCAGCACTCTGCTAGGATCATACTAATAGTGTACAGATCAGTGTGTGACATGGCTGAATGGACAGCACTCTGCTAGGTCATACTAATAGTGTACAGATCAGTGTGTGACATGGCTGAATGGACCAGCACTCTGCTAGGATCATACTAATAGTGTACAGATCAGTGTGTGACATGGCTGAATGGACCAGCACTCTGCTAGGATCATACTAATAGTGTACAGATCAGTGTGTGACATGGCTGAATGGACAGCACTCTGCTAGGATCATACTAATAGTGTACAGATCAGTGTGTGCATGGCTGAATGGACAGCACTCTGCTAGGATCATACTAATAGTGTACAGATCAGTGTGTGACATGGCTGAATGGACCAGCACTTGCTAGGATCATACTAATAGTGTACAGATCAGTGTGTGACATGGCTGAATGGACCAGCACTCTGCTAGGATCATACTAATAGTGTACAGATCAGTGTGTGACATGGCTGAATGGACCAGCACTCTGCTAGGATCATACTAATAGTGTACAGATCAGTGTGTGACATGGCTGAATGGACCAGCACTCTGCTAGGATCATACTATAGTGTACAGTCAGGACTACATGTGAAGATCAGTGTGTGACATGCGAAGGACAGACTGTAGGTCATACTAATAGTGACAGATCTGTGTGACATGCTGAATGGACAGCAGCTCGCTAGAATACTATTGTACAGACAGTGTGTGACATGGCTGAATGGACCAGCACTCTGCTAGGATCATACTAATATGTGCACAGATCAGTGTGTGACATGGCTGAATGGACCAGCACTCTGCTAGGATCATACTAATAGTGTACAGATCAGTGTGTGACATGGCTGAATGGACCAGCACTCTGCTAGGATCATACTAATAGTGTACAGATCAGTGTGTGACATGGCTGAATGGACAGCACTCTGCTAGGATCATACTAATGTACAGATCAGTGTGACACTGAATGACCAGCACTGCTGCTAGATCATACTAATGTACAGATCATGTGTGACATGCTGATGACCAGCACTCTGCTAGGATCATACTAATAGTGTACAGATCAGTGTGTGTGACATGGCTGAATGGACCAGCACTCTGCTAGGTATCATACTAATAGTGTACAGATCAGTGTGTGACATGGCTGAATGGACCAGCACTCTGCTAGGATCATACTAATAGTGTACAGATCAGTGTGTGACATGGCTGAATGGACCAGCACTCTGCTAGGATCATACTAATAGTGTACAGATCAGTGTGTGACATGGCTGAATGGACCAGCACTCTGCTAGGATCATACTAATAGTGTACAGATCAGTGTGTGACATGGCTGAAGGGACCAGCACTCTGCTAGGATCATACTAATAGTGTACAGATCAGTGTGTGACATGGCTGAATGGACCAGCACTCTGCTAGGATCATACTATAGTGTACAGATCAGTGTGTGACATGGCTGAATGGACCAGCACTCTGCTAGGATCATACTAATAGTGTACAGATCAGTGTGTGACATGGCTGAATGGACAGCACTCTGCTAGGATCATACTAATAGTGTACAGATCAGTGTGTGACATGGCTGAATGGACCAGCACTCTGCTAGGATCATACTAATAGTGTACAGATCAGTGTGTGACATGGCTGAATGGACCAGCACTCTGCTAGGATCATACTAATAGTGTACAGATCAGTGTGTGACATGGCTGAATGGACCAGCACCTCTGCTAGGACATACTAATAGTGTACAGATCAGTGTGTGACATGGCTGAATGGACCAGCACTCTGCTAGGATCATACTAATAGTGTACAGATCAGTGTGTGACATGGCTGAATGGACCAGCACTCTGCTAGGATCATACTAATAGTGTACAGATCAGTGTGTGACATGGCTGAATGGACCAGCACTCTGCTAGGATCATACTAATAGTGTACAGATCAGTGTGTGACATGGCTGAATGGACCAGCACTCTGCTAGGATCATACTAATAGTGTACAGATCAGTGTGTGACATGGCTGAATGGACCAGCACTCTGCTAGGATCATACTAATAGTGTACAGATCAGTGTGTGACATGGCTGAATGGACCAGCACTCTGCTAGGATCATACTAATAGTGTACAGATCAGTGTGTGACATGGCTGAATGGACCAGCACTCTGCTAGGATCATACTAATAGTGTACAGATCAGTGTGTGACATGGCTGAATGGACCAGCACTCTGCTAGGATCATACTAATAGTGTACAGATCAGTGTGTGACATGGCTGAATGGACCAGCACTCTGCTAGGATCATACTAATAGTGTACAGATCAGTGTGTGCATGGCTGAATGGACCGCACTCTGCTAGGATCATACTAATAGTGTACAGATCAGTGTGTGACATGGCTGAATGGACCAGCACTCTGCTAGGATCATACTAATAGTGTACAGATCAGTGTGTGACATGGCTGAATGGACCAGCACTCTGCTAGGATCATACTAATAGTGTCAGATCAGTGTGTGACATGGCTGAATGGACCAGCACTCTGCTAGGATCATACTAATAGTGTACAGATCAGTGTGTGACATGGCTGAATGGACCAGCACTCTGCTAGGATCATACTAATAGTGTACAGATCAGTGTGTGACATGGCTGAATGGACCAGCACTCTGCTAGATCATACTAATAGTGTACAGATCAGTGTGTGACATGGCTGAATGGACAGCACTCTGCTAGGACTACTAATAGTGTACAGATCAGTGTGTGACATGGCTGAATGGACCAGCACTCTGCTAGGATCATACTATAGTGTACAGATCAGTGTGTGACATGGCTGAATGGACCAGCACTCTGCTAGGACATACTAATAGTGTACAGATCATGTGTGTGACATGGCTGAATGGACCAGCACTCTGCTAGGATCATACTATAGTGTACAGATCAGTGTGTGACATGGCTGAATGGACCAGCACTCTGCTAGACATACTAATAGTGTACAGATCAGTGTGTGACATGGCTGAATGGACCAGCACTCTGCTAGGATCATACTAATAGTGTACAGATCAGTGTGGCATGGCTGAATGGACCAGCACTCTGCTAGGATCATACTAATAGTGTACAGATCAGTGTGTGACATGGCTGAATGGACCAGCACTCTGCTAGGATCATACTAATAGTGTACAGATCAGTGTGTGACATGGCTGAATGGACCAGCACTCTGCTAGGACTACTAATAGTGTACAGATCAGTGTGTGACATGCTGAATGGACAGCACTCTGCTAGGATCATACTAATAGTGTACAGATCAGTGTGTGACATGGCTGAATGGACCAGCACTCTGCTAGGACATACTAATAGTGTACAGATCAGTGTGTGACATGGCTGAATGGACCAGCACTCTGCTAGGATCATACTAATAGTGTACAGATCAGTGTGTGACATGGCTGAATGGACCAGCACTCTGCTAGGATAATGGACCAGCACTCTGCTAGGATCATACTAATAGTGTACAGATCAGTGTGTGACATGACTGAATGGACCAGCACTCTGCTAGGATCATACTAATAGTGTACAGATCAGTGTGTGCATGGCTGAATGGACCAGCACCTGCTAGGATCATACTAATAGTGTACAGATCAGTGTGTGACATGCTGAATGGACCAGCACTCTGCTAGGATCATACTAATAGTGTACAGATCAGTGTGTGACATGGCTGAATGGACCAGCACTCTGCTAGGATCATACTAATAGTGTCAGATCAGTGTGGGGACATGGCTGAATGGAGCCAGCACTCTGCTAGGATCATACTAATAGTGTACAGATCAGTGTGTGACATGGCTGAATGGACCAGCACTCTGCTAGGATCATACTAATAGTGTACAGATCAGTGTGTGACATGCTGAATGGACCAGCACTCTGCTAGGATCATACTAATAGTGTACAGATCAGTGTGTGACATGGCTGAATGGACCAGCACTCTGCTAGGATCATACTAATAGTGTACAGATCAGTGTGTGACATGGCTGAATGGACCAGCACTCTGCTAGGATCATACTAATAGTGTACAGATCAGTGT
The DNA here is from genome assembly GCA_033576555.1 of Oophaga sylvatica. NCBI lineage: Eukaryota > Metazoa > Chordata > Amphibia > Anura > Dendrobatidae > Oophaga > Oophaga sylvatica. The sequence goes on along the minus strand of JARQOD010000010.1, from coordinate 42,428,510 downwards.
GTGACATGGCTGAATGGACCAGCACTCTGCTAGGATCATACTAATAGTGTACAGATCAGTGTGTGACATGCTGAATGGACCAGCACTCTGCTAGGATCATACTAATAGTGTACAGATCAGTGTGTGACATGGCTGAATGGACCAGCACTCTGCTAGGATCATACTAATAGTGTACAGATCAGTGTGTGACATGGCTGAATGGACCAGCACTCTGCTAGGACCATACTAATAGTGTACAGATCAGTGTGTGACATGGCTGAATGGAGCAGCACTCTGCTAGGATCATACTAATAGTGTACAGATCAGTGTGTGACATGGCTGAATGGACCAGCACTCTGCTAGGATCATACTAATAGTGTACAGATCAGTGTGTGACATGGCTGAATGGACAGCACTCTGCTAGGATCATACTAATAGTGTACAGATCAGTGTGTGACATGGCTGAATGGACCAGCACTCTGCTAGGATCATACTAATAGTGTACAGATCAGTGTGTGACATGGCTGAATGGACCAGCACTCTGCTAGGATCATACTAATAGTGTACAGATCAGTGTGTGACATGGCTGAATGGACCAGCACTCTGCTAGGATCATACTAATAGTGTACAGATCAGTGTGTGACATGGCTGAATGGACCAGCACTCTGCTAGGATCATACTAATAGTGTACAGATCAGTGTGTGACATGGCTGAATGGACAGCACTCTGCTAGACATACTAATAGTGTACAGATCAGTGTGTGACATGGCTGAATGGAGCAGCACTCTGCTAGGATCATACTAATAGTGTACAGATCAGTGTGTGACATGGCTGAATGGACCAGCACTCTGCTAGGACATACTAATAGTGTACAGATCAGTGTGTGACATGGCTGAATGGACCAGCACTCTGCTAGGATCATACTAATAGTGTACAGATCAGTGTGTGACATGGCTGAATGGACCAGCACTCTGCTAGGATCATACTAATAGTGTACAGATCAGTGTGTGACATGGCTGAATGGACCAGCACTCTGCTAGGATCATACTAATAGTGTAACAGATCAGTGTGTGACATGGCTGAATGGAGCAGCACTCTGCTAGGATCATACTAATAGTGTACAGATCAGTGTGTGACATGGCTGAATGGAGCAGCACTCTGCTAGGATCATACTAATAGTGTACAGATCAGTGTGTGACATGGCTGAATGGACCAGCACTCTGCTAGGATCATACTAATAGTGTACAGATCAGTGTGTGACATGGACTGAATGGACCAGCACTCTGCTAGGATCATACTAATAGTGTACGACATTTTGTGAATCACCTGTGCAATAGTGTGACATGGCATGTGAATGACCAGCACTCTGCTAGGACCCATACTAATAGTGTACAGATCAGTGTGTGACATGCTGAATGGACCAGCACTCTGCTAGGATCATACTAATAGTGTACAGATCAGTGTGTGACATGCTGAATGGACCAGCACTCTGCTAGGATCATACTAATAGTGTACAGATCAGTGTGTGACATGGCTGAATGGACCAGCACTCTGCTAGGATCATACTATAGTGTACAGATCAGTGTGTGGCATGACTGAATGGACCAGCACTCTGCTAGGATCATACTAATAGTGTACAGATCAGTGTGTGACATGGCTGAATGGACCAGCACTCTGCTAGGATCATACTAATAGTGTACAGATCAGTGTGTGACATGGCTGAATGGACCAGCACTCTGCTAGGATCATACTAATAGTGTACAGATCAGTGTGTGACATGGCTGAATGGACCAGCACTCTGCTAGGATCATACTAATAGTGTACAGATCAGTGTGTGACATGGCTGAATGGACCAGCACTCTGCTAGGACCATACTAATAGTGTACAGATCAGTGTGTGGCATGGCTGAATGGACCAGCACTCTGCTAGGACCATACTAATAGACTAGGCCAGTTTTATACAGCTGTAACATAAGGGAGATC
>JARQOD010000010.1:42366326-42426449 GCA_033576555.1 Oophaga sylvatica | reverse complement strand
TTGGGCTTGGGAGTACCATGTTTTCCTTGGCATGGACATCTGGATGAACAATGGGTTTTATGTTCCTTTTGCTTTGACCCCTTGTTTTCTCTGTTGCTTGTGTAAAGTTCAAGTTAACGCCAAGGAGCCAGTAATTTGCCAACTGAGGCCAAACATTTCCAATCAACTAAACAAATGAGAAGAGGATGCATGAAGTCAGGTCTGTTCTGAAGGAGTTGGTTTGGCTGTTTTTCCTCTGCTCAGGCTCTTGACTAGATGTAAATTTCAGATAAGGTCTTTGGGCTGATCTGCTCCCTGATAAAGATCTCCAGGCAGATAAAGGGCCCTTATCTCCAGCGAGCAGACTGGAGAAGGATTCAGCTATAATAACAATCAGTGAATGGAGGCAAAGACACAAGGGCTCCGCTCTGCTGGGTCACTGTCTGGCCATGATTAATGCCATCCACTGACTTATCAGCTGGAGGAGGTGATTGAGAGCTGATGGGGGTGGAGGACTAGTTCTACCTTTGCATATATGTAATATAATACTTGTAGCTTGCACGTCTTTGCAGCTCATACCATTACTTTTAATGGTGGTCTTACAGGGGTAACTCTGGGATATCTGTGCATTCTATTCCAAGTTCAACAACACGTATCATGTCATCCTCTTGGTTGTGCACTTGTCGTCATTGTGAAGAACAGGATCCTTTGGGGACAGTTTTGGCTTCCCCTGCTGTAGGGCACCAGGGCTGCTGGTACGTGGTTGTTTTTTTTTACTTGACATGTTCACAAATGAAGACATATTTTTAATGAAGGTGGGCTGAGCGCATGGGACCTGCCAACAGTTGTAAGTCCTCTAGAAATGTCCCAACTTGACCCCATAGAGCAGAAGTTGGAGAGAGTGAAAAGTATCTTCAGCTAACTTGACCAGTCTTTGTTCACACGGGATTTTATTTTGCCTAATACTAAATAACCCCTTCTAATAGGGCCAGGGAGGTAAGTAATAAAAAAAATAATAATACTCCCCTCCCTGACCAGTGCTGACCTGTAGTCGTGGATTGTGTCCCCCCACCAGCCTGCTGGGATCATTATCTGGGCAGGGGCGTAATGTGAGCTTTGCAGGCCAATCGGCAGCCGGTGATCAGCTGCAGCGGTCACATTTTGTCCAAGTGGAATAAACTGTGTTATTGATAATAATAATAATAATTTTTCATATAGTGCCAACATATTCCGCAGCACTGATCCCAGCAGACAAACTGGGGATACAGTGTAAAAGAAAAAAAAAAAAAAATTTTTCCCAATCTGGGCCTTTTAATATGGGTTTTTCCAGTAGTGACCACATGTTTAAATTTCCTGGGAAATATGATACAGTAAAGATGTATATCTTCGTACCGTGTTAGCCAGTAGATAGAAAAATATTTAGAGTTGAGAGTCCTCAGTGGTTGATACCTTTTAATGGCTAACTGAAAAGATGGTAACAAATTGCAAGCTTTCGAGACTACTCAGGTCTCTTCATCAGGCATAGACTAATACAACATCTGAAGAATCACATATTTATACACAAGAGGACACAGAAAAAATGCAATAGGTAAGACAAGTGACGTGAAGCAGAACAGTCACCATGGCAGAGGGACGAGCACAAACATTGGAACAATTCATAGATAAGGAGATAAGGTGATTCTTCAGATGTTGTATTAGTCTATGCCTGATGAAGAGACCTGAGTAGTCTCGAAAGCTTGCAATTTGTTACCATCTTTTCAGTTAGCCATTAAAAGGTATCAACCACTGAGGACTCTCAAGTCTAAATATTTTTCTAGATAAGGAGAGAAAGTTTTATTACCCTCTGATTGGGGTCTGGTAATGTTTTGTGATGTTTTCACAGGTATTTGGAGTAAATTCCTTAATTGATATAATAGGCCATAAAACCATGTGACAGGTTCATTCCAGCATTAAGAGTGTCAAAGGTCAACATCAATTTGTATTCGCAAATTCTTCTCTGCCTCAGAGATGTGAATCTGCTTCTTAGTACCAGTATTTTCATATCTGACATGCTATGATCAGGGGAGCAAAAATGTTTTGCCACAGGTAGATCCATTCTTTTTTCTCTTATTGCGTGGCGATGAGAATTCATCCTTGTTCTCAGTTTTTGCCCGGTCTCCCCCACATACAGACCCCCAGTTGGACATTTAGTACATATAATTAGGTACACCACATTAGATGTGATGCAGCTGAAAGTACCTGGTATCTTGTAGTCCTGATGGGAGTTGGGTATCTTTATCTTGTCCGTGGTCATTATAAATGGACAGGTTTTGCATTTCTTCTGATTGCAAGGCAAGGTTCCTGCAGCTGTTGGGGAGGACAGGGAACTTCTGACAATGATGCTTCTTAGATTTGGGGGCTGCCTAAAACACAGTAGTGGGGGGTCTGGAAATATGGATTGTAACCGGGCATCTTTTTGTAGTAAAGGTTGTAGTTTCCGTGCAGCTCCCCTTAGCACCTCCAGATTTGGTACGTCTGCTGGTACGTGGTTGTTTTTTTTTACTTGACATGTTCACTAATGAAGACATATTTTTAATGAAGGTGGGCAGATTTGGAGGTGCTAAGGGGAGCTGCACGGAAACTACAACCTTTACTACAAAAAGATGCCCGGTTACAATCCATATTTCCAGACCCCCCACTACTGTGTTTTAGGCAGCCCCCAAATCTAAGAAGCATCATTGTCAGAAGTTCCCTGTCCTCCCCAACAGCTGCAGGAACCTTGCCTTGCAATCAGAAGAAATGCAAAACCTGTCCATTTATAATGACCACGGACAAGATAAAGATCCCCAACTCCCATCAGGACTACAAGATACCAGGTACTTTCAGCTGCATCACATCTAATGTGGTGTACCTAATTATATGTACTAAATGTCCAACTGGGGGTCTGTATGTGGGGGAGACCGGGCAAAAACTGAGAACAAGGATGAATTCTCATCGCCACGCAATAAGAGAAAAAAGAATGGATCTACCTGTGGCAAAACATTTTTGCTCCCCTGATCATAGCATGTCAGATATGAAATACTTGTACTGAGAGGCAGATTCACATCTCTGAGGCAGAGAAGAATTTGCGAATACAAATTGATGGTGACCTTTGACACTCTTAATGCTGGAATGAACCTGTCACATGGTTTTATGGCCTATTATATCAATTAAGGAATTTACTCCAAATACCCTGTGAAAACATCACAAAACATTACCAGACCCCAATCAGAGGGTAATAAAACTTTCTCTCCTTATCTATGAATTGTTCCAATGTTTGTGCTCGTCCCTCTGCCATGGTGACTGTTCTGCTTCACGTCACTTGTCTTACCTATTGCATTTTTTCTGTGTTTTTGTGTATAAATATGTGATTCTTCAGATGTTGTATTAGTCTATGCCTGATGAAGAGACCTGAGTAGTCTCGAAAGCTTGCAATTTACCATCTTTTCAGTTAGCCATTAAAAGGTATCAACCACTGAGGACTCTCAACTCTAAATATTTTTCTGGGAAATATGAAAAAAATGAGAATCCCCCTGACCTTTATCTTATGTTTTTGGCCAAATAGGGAACGTTTTATATGTATAGTGCAGGGTCAATCTATAGGATATAAAATCCTCCTCCCTTAGCATAGAAACGTAGATGAGATCGATCAGTATTTTAGAATATGAAGAGGCTGTGTTTCCTTCTCGGTTCAATAAGGTGCAGTGTGTGACTATATTCTATCCATTCAAGCAGTATAATTTGTCTTTTACCGTTTTTCTGTCCATCTTTATCTCTCGCATGGAAGCCATCAACAAGCCGCTGTTAGCAGCTTTGAATCCGAATTTGGTTCTTCACAATGCATAATATTGGTGCTTTGTCTATGGATCTGATGGTCTCATTAATATCCTCTGCGTAATATATGTAAGGCCAAATAATCAGAAATGGATTGTAACTGTATCCATAGGATGTAAAGGGAAAAGCAGCCGACAAGTGGGTACGTATTGGGTTTCCCTTCTCAGACTGTCTTTTTGGGCCTTGTGCACACAGTTGCATTCCTAAAATGGTATCGATGTCACCTACACAGATACTTTTCATTAGAAGCATTGTTTATAGATGCAATTATGATGGCACTGTATGGCAGCACATGTAGGATATGGGATGCTAGGGACTTGCCAAGTGTAAGATTTGCCTTTACGTCTGACTTAATGCGTTTTGCTGAAGAGCCTTGTTTGTGCCTGTGTACGGCCACTTTCACAGTCTCTCGGTACCCTGTATACTGTAAGATGCTCAAGGGATTGGAAACAAATCTTGCTCAGTGTTCTCAAATTATCACCAATCTGAAGACGCTCTTCCTGCCAGAGACATTTAGGATAAGAGTTGGGAGCCGCTAGATGACATTACCAGACGTCCCAAGTTCTCCGTCCCAGGTACATGTGAATGTCTGGTAATGTGATTTGCTGCAAAAAGTGAAATATTCAGTGTATTTCTAATCCCAAACTGAGCATCAGGTGAAAAAAAGACAAAAAGGTGCATGGAAAATCCATTTCGGTTGCAAAATTGTAAACTTGATCAAGGTGGGAAATCCAGAAAGTCTGGATAAAAGTTCAGTTGCTGGCAAATATCTCCTTTACAGTTTGGAAGCCCTGATGTACCCAGATTTCTGAGGCTGTGTTCACATTTCCAATAATCATCCATTGGAACGGATCCAGCATCAATCGATTCTCTGTGCAAACAAAACTTTTTTGTCCTTTATAAAAAAAAAAAAAAAAAAAAAAAAAACTAAACTGATGATTTCAACTGGATCAGTTGGTTTTTTTTTTTTTTTTTTTTTTTTACATTTTGTTAATTTGCCGTCCGGTTTTCTCCCGTTTTGATCCATTTTTTGCTCGTTGGATCAGTTTCAAATGGAAGATAACGGATGGCTATTTAATGGATCCGTTTTCCGTAGACTTCGGCGTTCATAAAACTGATCCAGCTGAAATAATTTTTTTATCAGCACACAAATGTCGTGTCTGCACAACTTTTTTTTTTTTTTGTCGTCGCATTGTTACTGGAACGGATGATTACTGGACTGGTGAACATGGCCTCCTTGGGCGTTCAGGTTCCATCGCTGGTGACTTCTCTTTGTGTTTGGCTGTGACTTGACCGCTCTTCACGCGTGAAAGGTTCCCCAGATTACCCCGGAGTCGGCCATATTAATACAGCTGAGAGTCCGGATCCGTTGACGTCTGCTATATACTATGCTGTGGCATATAAATGTAGCTACACCATTGCAGAAATAGACGACTACGTATCGTATTTGTTCCCACCGGTAGTGCGTGGGGTTAACGCTCTGTATCAACGCAAATGGCAATAAGTAATCGCCTTGATTTTCTAAATACACTGGATGCTTATTCACGACTCTCCCGGTCGTCTTGTGTCCCTCTGGCTCGAATCAGTCTCCCTGATAAAGCGGAAAGTTGAACCGGCCCCATTACCGAGCTGCGATGGTTGCATTGATAAGGCCTTGATAATGGTGGAGATAGGCAAGGCCTCGGCAGCCAATCTCTCGGCTGTTCCTCCTATTAACATTCCCCACCAGTGCTCGGCCTGGGAGCTGCCTATCTGCTCCGTTTCCACTCCTCCACCAGATAAGGCTGGAAACACTGACTTCATAGCTCACTGATTAAAGTGTCTGGCTTTCTTGATAATACACAGATAAATTATGTTTTTCAAAGAGAGGTAAGGAAAGGGAGTGAAATAAAATAAAAAGGACATTTTTTTTTTTTCCATTTTGCCTGATCCACATATATTATAAGTATCCTCCCCTCCCCCACCATAACCCCCTGCACTGAAAGTGCTGAATCCAAGGCAAGAAAAGGATATCTGAATTCACCCAATGCACCGATTAGACATTTATGGCGGAGAACTAAACCTCTCGTCTCCATGCAGTACGGTAAATGGACGTCCTTGGCTCGTCGGTGGAGTAAGGCAATGAGAACCAGAAGGCCTCATTCAGACCTCAGATTTTTTCCGCGTACAAGAAAATCGTATCGATTATTCTGATCAGAGTGTGGTACGAGCGTCGTCCGATTTTCTCATATGTGGAGAGATTAAGAAGATCAATGTCTCCACCTTCTCCATTCTGAGAGTCCGTGATGTCCTTCTAGTATGGCCTGATTTTTTTTTCACGGACCCATTTTGCCAATTTTGAGCCAACCCTCTGCTCGGTATCGGTCATGTCTCCGATATCTGCTGTGAACCACTCGATCGGAGGAAACATTTGGTCATGTGAATGATCCCATAGACTATCATGGGTACAAGCGCTATCTGCAATATTGGATGGACACACACGTATTGATATCTGCAGATTATTGGCAGATCTGGCTACATTTGGTACAATCTGATGACAATCTGATCTCCGGTAGCCATGTAAGTGTCATCCTGTATGGAAGCAGATTTGCATCTTTTTCCAGAAAGCTGTGAGACTATAGGGTCCCCCCGTAAGAGTTATCGCAACGTGCCTCGTGTAAGGCGGCACAATTGCTTTTTAGGTGTCCGGGAGATGAACCTTTTAAGTGCATTTTTGATTTTGCTTGACAGAAGTTGAGGAATTCTTGACTTTTCGGACAAGGATAAATCCCGTTCTTACGGATTCTTCCGCTTCCTTTTATCGTATCCAGATAAGTGTAACTGGTCAGTAAAGATGGCTGTGGTGTGCTGTATGGCGCCGGATCCATGTGATGAGCCTATTCCGTCCTGCCCGGAAACTAATCTCCATGCCGTGTACCAGTGTCCGGCTGTGCCTCGGCCCTTGTCATGACGGATGGCCTCCATCTTGTGAGCCGTGTCAGCTGTGCATTTTCTGCTGTTTGCATAATGTCACAACTCAGCCCAACGCGGGAAATAGAAAGTCAATGTGGGACAGATGAAAGGTGCGATATTTCCTGTTCCTTATAAAGTGGGAATCCTATCTGCTCACGGCCCCCATTGCTCAGTATCGGGCCTGGAAAGCTTGCAGAGCAGACTGTTCTCAATGTCGTCAGTGTCCTTTACCTCGGTGTAATCTTATCATAAAAATATTAGCACTAACTTTAATGGCCGTTTTCTGCTGATACTCAAATTGTTTTTTGCTTACATTTCCTTTTCATTGCACTTAAAAAAACAAAAAAAAAACAAATCCCCTACAGGTCGCTGGATAACATCAGTAAGGTTTAAGTTTTATTAGAAAATGTCTTAATTATAGGGAAAAAAGTATTGGGACATCTACATATTAGGCCACGTTCCCACATTGATATTTTTGGTGATTTTTTTGATGTTGCAGATTTTCTGCACCCGTTAAGTAAAATAGGTTACATGCATTTTTTTTTTCAAAAACATGAAGCGTTAAACAATGATCATGGGAACATAGGCTAGCCTTACACCTCCTCGAGCCTGTCTGTCCTCCATCTACATCCAGAGACAATAGTATGGAGTCGCTCTTCTGCAGATATAATGGCTTCCACTTTTCTTGGTTTTCTACAGGCGTCTGTGGGCATTTTTTGCTTCTTCATGTAGAAGAGCATTTGTGACCTGAGACTCTGATGTTGGAGGGAGGTTCACGATCTCTAGTCTAGTTCATCCAAAATATGTTAGATGGGGTTGAGATCTGGACTCTTTTCGTCTGGTCATGGATTTGTCCACATTGTCTGCACTTGCTCCTACATTTTCACTAATTAAGTGGTAGTCAAATCCCTAGAAATGTTCACCTACCTACTGAACAGGTGATAATTGTTGGATCAGTGTAGATTTCATGACTGGTGCCCTAATAAATTACCAGAACAGGGACTGTGCTTGGGCGTCCTCGTATCTTCAGGGCTATTGACTAAAACCAGCGCTTCAGGGCGCCCTTGCCACCTGATGTATCATTCTACTCATCCTGGACTTTCTAACAGTCGCCAGCTGTCCAATGGATGGGGATAAAGTACATAGACCGGGACACTTCAGTAACTTCCAATGGATGGGGATAAAGTACATAGACCGAGACACTTCAGTAACTTCCTATGGATGGGGGATAAAGTACATAGACCGGGACACTTCAGTAACTTCCTATGGATGGGGGATAAAGTACATAGACCGAGACACTTCAGTAACTTCCTATGGATGGGGGATAAAGTACATAGACCGGGACACTTCAGTAACTTCCTATGGATGGGGGATAAAGTACATAGACCGAGACACTTCTTTAACTTCCTATGGATGGGGGATAAAGTACATAGACCGAGACACTTCAGTAACTTCCTATGGATGGGGGATAAAGTACATAGACCGGGACACTTCAGTAACTTCCTATGGATGGGGGATAAAGTACATAGACCGGGACACTTCAGTAACTTCCTATGGATGGGGGATAAAGTACATAGACCGGGACACTTCAGTAACTTCCTATGGATGGGGGATAAAGTACATAGACCGAGACACTTCAGTAACTTCCTATGGATGGGGGATAAAGTACATAGACCGGGACACTTCAGTAACTTCCTATGGATGGGGATAAAGTACATAGACCGAGACACTTCTTTAACTTCCTATGGATGGGGGATAAAGTACATAGACCGAGACACTTCAGTAACTTCCTATGGATGGGGGATAAAGTACATAGACCGGGACACTTCAGTAACTTCCTATGGATGGGGGATAAAGTACATAGACCGGGACACTTCAGTAACTTCCTATGGATGGGGGATAAAGTACATAGACCGAGACACTTCTTTACCTTCCTATGGATGGGGGATAAAGTACATAGACCGAGACACTTCAGTAACTTCCTATGGACGGGGGATAAAGTACATAGACCAAGACACTTCTTTAACTTCCTATGGATGGGGGATAAAGTACATAGACCGGGACACTTCAGTAACTTCCAATGGATGGGGGATAAAGTACATAGACTGAGATACTTCTTTAACTTCCTATGGATGGGGGATAAAGTACATAGACCGGGACACTTCAGTAACTTCCTATGGATGGGGGATAAAGTACATAGACCGGGACACTTCAGTAACTTCTTATGGATGGGGGATAAAGTACATAGACCGGGACACTTCAGTAACTTCCTATGGATGGGGGATAAAGTACATAGACCGAGACACTTCTTTAACTTCCTATGGATGGGGGATAAAGTACATAGACCGAGACACTTCAGTAACTTCCTATGGATGGGGGATAAAGTACATAGACCGGGACACTTCAGTAACTTCCTATGGATGGGGGATAAAGTACATAGACCGGGACACTTCAGTAACTTCCTATGGATGGGGGATAAAGTACATAGACCGAGACACTTCTTTAACTTCCTATGGATGGGGGATAAAGTACATAGACCGAGACACTTCTTTAACTTCCTATGGATGGGGGATAAAGTACATAGACCAAGACACTTCAGTAACTTCCTATGGACGGGGGATAAAGTACATAGACCGAGACACTTCTTTAACTTCCTATGGATGGGGGATAAAGTACATAGACCGGGACACTTCAGTAACTTCCAATGGATGGGGGATAAAGTACATAGACTGAGACACTTCTTTAACTTCCTATGGATGGGGGATAAAGTACATAGACCGGGACACTTCAGTAACTTCCTATGGATGGGGGATAAAGTACATAGACCGGGACACTTCAGTAACTTCCTATGGATGGGGGATAAAGTACATAGACTGAGACACTTGTTTAACTTCCTATGGATGGGGGATAAAGTACATAGACCGGGACACTTCAGTAACTTCCTATGGATGGGGGATAAAGTACATAGACCGGGACACTTCAGTAACTTCCAATGGATGGGGGATAAAGTACATAGACCGAGACACTTCTTTAACTTCCTATGGATGGGGGATAAAGTACATAGACCGAGACACTTCAGTAACTTCCTATGGATGGGGGATAAAGTACATAGACCGGGACACTTCAGTAACTTCCTATGGATGGGGGATAAAGTACATAGACCGAGACACTTCTTTAACTTCCTATGGATGGGGGATAAAGTACATAGACCGGGACACTTCGGTAACTTCCTATGGATGGAGGATAAAGTACATAGACCGAGACACTTCTTTAACTTCCTATGGATGGGGGATAAAGTACATAGACCGGCACACTTCAGTAACTTCCTATGGATGGGGGATAAAGTACATAGACCGGGACACTTCAGTAACTTCCAATGGATGGGGGATAAAGTACATAGACCGGGACACTTCAGTAACTTCCAATGGATGGGGGATAAAGTACATAGACTGAGACACTTCTTTAACTTCCTATGGATGGGGGATAAAGTACATAGACCGGAACACTTTAGTAACTTCCTATGGATGGGTGATAAAGTACATAGACCGGGACACTTCAGTAACTTCCAATGGATGGGGGATAAAGTACATAGACCGAGACACTTCTTTAACCTCCTACGTGTTTTCACTTTCTAGTTATACAGAATTAGAGATGTCGAGGTGTCAGGAGATTGTGGCTGCTGTAATAGCACTTTTTTAGTGCAGATAGGAAGCAACGTTTTGTTGTTTGTTTTTGAACATTACTACAGAAATGCTGGGGGCCTGATTTATTGTTGCTATTTATTGCTTTTTTTGTATAGTTTTTGCTACTTTGCACCTTTTTTCATTGCATAAAACACATTTTTCCACGTGCATTTTTTTTTTTAATATACCAGTATATCTAATGTGTGCTTTTTTTTGCTTTAATTTTGCCACTATGGCCATAGTTTAGGGTTTACTGTTTTTTTTTTTTTCTGCCTGATTTAATCATTTGCAACTTTTCATTGTTGCAAAGAAACGTTTTTTTATTTATTTACACCAGAATTTTTTTATCTTTAAAAAGTTGTAAAAAAAATTATCATTTTAACTGTGAAATTAATGAACTGCCTGCGCCATTTTGATGAATTTGGCTCAATTAAACGTCAGCGAATACCTAAAGTGACTTAAAATAACGTGCGGATGATTAATCAGACCTGGGATTCTTCGCTTGAAAAACACAGCTGCGTTTTTTACGTATTTTTTTTCTTGCTCTTCATAGAAGCACATAGAGGAAAAAAATACTCCAAAAACATTTCATGAGCATGAGTCTTCATTAAATTTCAAGCAAAGTGAATGTGCTGTTAAAAGAAGCCGAGTGTCTGCACAAAAGAAGAAATGCAGCGTTTACAGTATGTGGGAACATGGCTGGAGAGGACTTTTTTTGGGTCACGCAGTCTGATGGCTGGATCTTCAGATAACTGGGGATAGCAGATAGATGGCTGCGGGGCCAGAGTTCTGACATTTCACACTGAATCACCGCTGCTTCTTGCAACATTTCCTAGCACAGAGTTCAAAACCTTCTCATTTACCAGAAATAATGCACTGGACAATCATGATATTCCTGATGCGAGAACGCTGAGACTCTGGGCCAAGGATCTGACCGCTGTCTTTTTTTTCCTTTTAATCTTGCAGGGCATGTGCACACGTTGCAGATTGCTGTGCGGAATTTTCTGCGCGGAATCTGCATCTCTTGGCAGAATCTGCAGGTCTAAATCTGCTCATTTTTTTTATGCGGATTTGTCCTGCGTTTTTACACCTGCGGTTTTCTATAATGGAATGGGTGTAAAAATGCTGCGGAATCCGCACAAATAATTGACATGCTGCATAAAAAAAACGCTGCGGTTCCGTGCGGAATTTTCCGCAGCAATTTTTTTTTCCATAGGTTAACATTGTACTGTAAATCACTTGCGGATCTGCAGCAGCAAATCCGCTGTGGATCCGCAATAAATCCGCAACGTGTGCACACAGCCTTAATGTATTGCAATCACTTAAAATTACTCACATTTCCCTTCTACCCAGTTAATTCTTCTCTTTTCCATTATGTCTATGACATCACGTGATTAGAAACAGATGAGCTGAATCCTTCTAAGCTCCTATGTGTAAACAGGAAGTCTCCTTTTCCCTGAATGAGTCATCACTAGAACTACAATCCTACCTCACTGCAAAGTCCCTGGCATCTCAGCTCCACCCTCTGCAACTCCTGACCCAGCTGCTCCGCGTGTCAGGGACTCTGACAGTGACTTATGACTTGTGCAGAGAAAATTGAAGGGAAATATGATGACTGCAATATATTAAAAGGATAAAAACTGTGATGGGAGTCTATATAACAAAAAAAAAACAAAAACGGACATATGTTCTATTTTGGTCTATTTCACGGGCAGAATTTACTCATGAATAAAATTTTTCCATTAGGGTTGGTGTTAGAGCTAGGGTTAGGGCTAGGGTTGGGGTTAGGGTTGGGGTTGGAGTTAGAATTGGGGGGTTTCCACTGTTAAGGTTCATCAGGGGGTCTCCAAACGCGACATGGCGCCCGCCATTGATTCCAGCCAAATTTTTCGTTCAAAAAGTCAAACCAAACGGTGCTCCCTCCCTTCTGAGCCCTGCCATGCGCCCAAACAGTGACTTTCCCCACATACGGGGTATCGGCGTACTCAGGAAAAAATGGACCACCAAATTTGTTGTGCAATTTCTCCTGATACCCTTGTGAAAATAAAAAAAAGTTTGGTTCCAAAGTAAATTTTTTGTGAAAAAAGTAAAATGTTCATTTTTTTCCTTCCACATTGCTTCAGTTCTCGTGAAGCACCTGAAGGGTTAATAAACTTCTTGAATGTGGTTTTGCGCACTTTGAGGGGTGCAGTTTTTAGAATGGTGTCACTTTTGGGTATTTTATGTTCTATTGACCCCCCCAAACTCACTTCAAATGTGATTTTTCCCCACTCGGTATAAGTGAAATCAGAAATGCAGCAAAAACACTGAAAGAATTGACATGATGCAGATCTGCACGGAAAAAAATAGCAATATGTGCATGAGACTTCAGGATCATCATTCACTTTTCCAGCATCTGGAAACCGTTCCAAGTTTTGTGCCAAAATCTGCGCAGAATAAACTTGACACATCTCAAACGTGTGCACAGGCTCTTAGGGTTTCCAGGTGTCACACTGTGCTCTGATGCTTTCTCTACTGGCGACTAGTCAGTAATTATTTTCCCCTTTGTTTATCCCATGAATGGGTTTGGGCTGCAGAACTGAACTGGGACTGCTCTGATACGGGTATACCTTGACGTTTGGTAGAGCGGCTTAATATACTTTTTTTTGCAAAAAAAACAAATACCCTGTGTTTATCATCTTTTTACGAGCACTTGCTGTCTACTGTTACTTTTTTACAACAGAGTATTTTTAGACATTTGTTTTACTCTGCTTTTTAGTGTTTCAGAACTGAACTGTGCACAGTCAGCAGACAAACTTGTGGTTATTAGAACCTAGAGATCCGACGTTTTCTTATGTCTCTAGTCTCTTGTGTATCACGTCTTGACTTCCCTTACAATTACTGTGCTTGTAGGCTCAGTGGCTGGGTAGGATGCACACACGGTGTGGCTGGACTTGCTGGAGCTTGTAGTCTCCGATCTCCCGCAGCTGTACTGTACGTCTCTGCTGAGCCTGACTGTAGATGACTGATATTATATCATGTAAGACGGGCTAACGGAGATGCAGATTGGCTGAGCTTTCTGGACTCTCGCGGCTCGATAAATCCTGTTCCACGCAATTCCGCCGTGTGACGTGATAATATCTCTGAGGAGCTAATGTTACCCTCTCCATGAATATAATTCATTGTGCCGTATCTGCGCTTTGCCTAACCTCCGCATCGGGGCCAAACTGGCTCCATGTAAATAATACATGTAAATCTGTACGTGTGGATGTTTATGTGAGAGACGGGGAAACCTTTTAGCGAGGAAGCCATTTTTATTGTGACCTGAGCCAAGTGCCGCTAGCTCAGTACCTGACCTTGTTGGTTTCCAAAATAACCCTCTGTAATGGAGATACTGCAACATCGATTTAATAGCTTGTTTTTCACATTATCCCTGTCAATCTTACAACTGCATTGTTTAAGTGCATAAACCTAGAAGCGACCCCCAGCATGATGGTCTAACACTGTGCATGATTCAGTGTGTTACAAAAGTCAGTGCACCCCTCACAATTTTTGTAAATATTTTATTATCTTTTCATTAGACAACACTGAAGATCTGACACTTTGATACAATGTACAGTAGTCAGTGTACAGCTTGTATAACAGTGTAACTTTGGTGCCCTCTAAATAACTCAATAGTCAATGTCTAAATCGTTGACAACAAAGTTGAGTACACCTCTAAGTGAAAATGGCCAATTGTGTCCAAGGTGTGACTATTTTGTGTGGCCACCATTATTTTAAAGCACTGCCTTAACTTTCTTGAGCATGAAGTTCTCTAGAGCTTCATCGGTGGCCACTGGCATTGTCTTCACCTCCTCCATGACGACATCACGGAGCCGGTGGATGTTGACCTTGCACTCCTCCACCTTCTGTTTGAGGATGACTCACAGATGCTCAATAGGGTTCAGGTCTGGAGACATGCTTGGCCAGTCTTGTATTTTTACCCTCAATTTCTTTACAAGGCAGTGGTGGTCTTGGAGATGAGTCTGGGGTCGTTATCGTGTTGGATTACTGCACTTCGGTCCAGTTTCCAAAGGGAGAGGATCATGCTCTGCTTCAGAATGTCACATTACATGTTGGCCTTCATAGTTCCCTCAATGAACAGTAGCTCTCCACAGCCGGCACCACTCATGCAGCCCCAAACCATGACACTCCCACCACCATGCTTGACTGTAGGCAGGACACTTCTCTTTGTACTC
Source organism: Oophaga sylvatica (assembly GCA_033576555.1). Taxonomy (NCBI): domain Eukaryota; kingdom Metazoa; phylum Chordata; class Amphibia; order Anura; family Dendrobatidae; genus Oophaga; species Oophaga sylvatica. The sequence goes on along the minus strand of JARQOD010000010.1, from coordinate 42,411,766 downwards.
TTGACCTGGTTGTTGCCACACATTCATGACACCATCTCAACCAAATACGTTTATCTTGGTCTTATCAGACCACAGGACATTGTTCCAGTAAGCCATGTCCTTAGGGTACCGTCACACTCAGCGACGCAACAGCGATCCCGATAACGATACGACCTGGCAGGGATCGTTGCTGCGTCGCTTTGTCGTCGCTGGTGAGATGCCAAACAGTCAGATCTTCCCAAGGATCAGCAACGATCGGCGACCCGTAGCGACCTGTGTAACCATGTGTCTCCTATGTGTCTCAGTGCTGAGTCCCTAGCGAGATCTTTGGTAAAAGGTGTCAAACACACCGATGCATGCTACCCAGCGGGATCTCAACGACCAAAGAAAGGTCCAGGCATTTCCGACACGACCAGCGATCTCACAGCAGGGGCCTGATCGCTGGTACGTGTCAAACTTGGCGAGATCGCTGCTGAGGTCTCTGTTGTGTCACAAAACTTGTGACTCAGCAGCGATCTCGCTAGCGATCTCGCTTAGGCCTCTTTCACACATCCGGTTTTTTTGTGTCAGACATGATCCGTCGAACACACTGAAATGAAAAAACTGATGCAACGGATCCGTTTTTTTGCTGGATCCGACCTGAACTTTTGAACCCGGAAAAAGAGGGGTTTGGATGTCCGGAGACAGTGGAAAATGTAGTAGTAGTAGCAGCAGCAGCAGCAGTAGTAGTCGTCCCTGATTTCCAGAATCCGGATCAGTGTTTTGACTGTTTGCACAAAAGACTGGTCCGGTTCCATTGACTTGTATTATTTCTAGCCGCCTGATGCGCCGGTTCAGGCACTATCAGGCGGCTCCGTCAAACAAAAAAAACGTTGCATGCACCGTTTTGTCCGGCCGCCGGAATGTACAATTCCGCCGGATCCAGACAAAAACTGATACAACACAATGACATCAGGCACGATCCGGCGCTAATGAAAGACCCCCCCACCCCTGTAACCTCTGCAGCAATGTGTATGGTCTGAGCACTGACAGGCAGACCCCCCACCCCTGTAACCTCTGCAGCAATGTGTATGGTCTGAGCACTGACAGGCGGACCCCCCACCCCTGTAACCTCTGCAGCAATGTGTATGGTCTGAGCACTGACAGGCGGACCCCCCACCCCTGTAACCTCTGCAGCAATGTGTATGGTCTGAGCACTGACAGGCGGACCCCCCACCCCTGTAACCTCTGCAGCAATGTGTATGGTCTGAGCACTGACAGGCAGACCCCCCACCCCTGTAACCTCTGCAGCAATGTGTATGGTCTGAGCACTGACAGGCAGACCCCACCCCTGTAACCTCTGCAGCTGTGTGTATGGTCTGAGCACTGACAGGCGGACCCTCCACCCCTGTAACCTCTGTAGCAATGTGTATGGTCTGAGAACTGACAGGCGGACCCCCCACCCCTGTAACCTCTGCAGCAATGTGTATGGTCAGCACTGACAGGCAGACCCCCACCCCTGTAACCTCTGCAGCAATGTGTATGGTCTGAGCACTGACAGGCGGACCCCCCCACCCCTGTAACCTCTGCAGTAATGTGTATGGTCTGAGCACTGACAGGCGGACCCCCCCACCCCTGTGACCTCTGCAGTAATGTGTATGGTCTGAGCACTGACAGGCGGACCCCCCCACCCCTGTAACCTCTGCAGCAATGTGTATGGTCTGAGAACTGACAGGCGGACCCCCCACCCCTGTAACCTCTGCAGCAATGTGTATGGTCTTAGCACTGACAGGCGGACCCCCACCCTGTAACCTCTGCAGCAATGTGTATGGTCTGAGCACTGACAGGCGGACCCCCCCACCCCTGTAACCTCTGCAGTAATGTGTATGGTCTGAGCACTGACAGGCAGACCCCCCACCCCTGTAACCTCTGCAGCAATGTGTATGGTCTGAGCACTGACAGGCGGACCCCCCACACCTGTAACCTCTGCAGCAATGTGTATGGTCTGAGCACTGACAGGCAGACCCCCCACCCCTGTAACCTCTGCAGCAATGTGTATGGTCTGAGCACTGACAGGCAGACCCCCCACCCCTGTAACCTCTGCAGCAATGTGTATGGTCTGAGCACTGACAGGCAGACCCCCCACCCCTGTAACCTCTGCAGTAATGTGTATGGTCTGAGCACTGACAGGCAGACCCCCCCACCCCTGTAACCTCTGCAGCAATGTGTATGGTCTGAGCACTGACAGGCGGACCCCCCCACCCCTGTAACCTCTGCAGCAATGTGTATGGTCTGAGCACTGACAGGCGGACCCCTCACCCCTGTAACCTCTGCAGCAATGTGTATGGTCTGAGCACTGACAGGCGGACCCCCCACCCTGTAACCTCTGCAGCAATGTGTATGGTCTGAGCACTGACAGGCGGACCCCCCACCCCTGTAACCTCTGCAGCAATGTGTATGGTCTGAGCACTGACAGGCAGACCCCCCACATCTTCTTATAACCTCAGCCATCTTTATGTAGAGCAACATGTCTTTTTTTTAAGATCCTCGGTATTCTTTGCCATGAAATGCCATGCTGAACGTCTAGTGACTGGCATGAGAGAGTGTGAGCATGATAGCACAAAAATGTAACACACCTGCTCCCCATTCACACCTGAGACCTTGTAACACTGAGCCGCATTTCATCGGGAAGAGGAAATGGCTAATTTGGCTATTTTCACATAGGGGTGTACTCACATATGTTGCCAGGGGTTTAGACATCAATGGCTGTTTTGAGTTATTTAGAGGATACTTATTCAAGCGGTACACTGACTACTTCACATTGCATCCAAGTGTCAGATCTTCAGTGTTGTCCCAGGAAAAGATACAGTAAAATACTTACAAAAATGTGAGGAGTGCACTCACTTTTGTGACATACTGTATGTACAGTGTCGGACAAACATGCGTTCATGGTTTTCCTTGTTTTTATTGGAATGTGCACTTTATAGGTTCAGACTGAAGGCTGTAAAACCAGGAGCCCACCATCCGGAACTAGCGGCGCTTTGGACGCAGGTAAATCCACATGTGTTGACTGAAACATGCGGACTTACCTCATCCAATACATTCTATGGGTGAAATTTCTCTTGCGGAGATGCTAGTCTCTGCATGAAAAATTGTCTTGCTGCAGTCTGGAAAGACGCACCGCAGGTCAGTCTCCTCGAGTGATCCGTAGACGTCTGTGAACGCGGAATTTCTTGAAATCCCATCCACTATGCTGTCACAGCTAGCAGCTGCGGATTTGATACTGCATAAATACTGAGCGTCAAACCCACCGCAATTACTGATCGTGGGCACATACCCTTAAAGTATGAAGGAACATATGGAAACAAGTAAAAAAACACAAACCTGACTGTTAAACCTTAGATTTCTCGTAGTGCCCTGTTTTACTCTGACACCTCTACACCCCATTGCCAGTCACAGTCTCTCAAGCAGCTTCATTAGGTTATCTCCTGAAATGATTTTGCGACAGTCCTGATGGTTCCCAGAGGTGCTGAGCACTTGTTGGCTGCTTTGCCTTCACTCTGCGGCCAACTCAATCCAAACCATCTAAACTGGATTAAAATGTGGTCATTGTGGAGGCTATGTCTCCTGATGCAGCCTCTATCCCTCCTCCAGCCCTTACATGGGAGGCATAGCAGATGTGTTTTGGGTCATTGTCCTGTTGACAATACTTATTTCTCACTGCAAATTGCAAATAAATTTATATAATTTATACAATGTGATTTTTCTGAATTTTATTTTTGATTTTCTATCTCGCACTGTTAAAATTAACAGACCCTTAAAATTATAGACTGTTCATGTCTTTGTCAGTGAGCAAACTTACAAAATCAGCAAGGGAGCAAATACTTATTTCCCCACTGTATGTATAACCGTCGAGTACAGTATATAGTGTATTGTTTACTGTGCCCTTAAGGCGATTAAATATATCATTTAACCTTGGGCTGCTCTTTTATATCCGTCCATAAATCCATACGTCCGTTTCTCGGTTTAGCTTTCCATGCTACCAGGGCTGGTTTCTGGCCCGATATAAGCCCAGTCTGTTAACAGATTATATCTAAGGAGGAACTGGTGGCAGTCCTACTGGGCTGGCAGCGCTCTGTTTCAATGGTGCTATTGAAAGGGGCTTCTCAGCTTGTCCGGGTTGTGAGCGAGTATAGTGCCATGTCAGTGACTCTGTGGGCCACATTGTCTCGCTCCCTGTACCTCCCTGGGCCCGTGTGGACAGTGTGCTTCTGTGTAGAACTGCACCAAGCTGACCTTACGTGTCCCTAGCGAGTGTGTAACGTTGCGTTGGTGGAAGTGGAAGACCGTATTACGTGATCCATCTGACCTAATAGTGATGTTAGGCGCTGTGGCAAGTTGCGGGTTCATCACAACTACGATTCTATTATACTCTATTATTGTAAGACTACTTCCCCCCAACATGATGATCAGACCAAAGTACATGATCATAAAGAAGTTACATTCATAATACAACTCTCTGTATACAGTACTAATACTACAATTCCATCATGACTGAACATGACCATAATACAAATCTAATCTATTCTACACACAGAAGACCTGACACCCTTCCACAGTATACCAAACATTTGGAAATTACCATAATACAATCCTACTGTAATAATGAACAATGCCATAAAGGGGTTCTCTGCTCAACACAAATTCTACTTGCTAAAAGGGTCCTTTTGACAAAAAGCTTCATCTTTTTGGTCCCAGTTATTAGCTGTAATCTGTACAATTTGGGGTTCAATTTCCCCACATGTTCATCCCAGGGGAAATAAAGCATCAAGGCCCCCATTACATAAGACAACCGAACCGACTGATTATTGTCAGTATCTGCTGACCATCTGCCATGTGTGGGGGAGACCACAAATTCGATTGCCCAATCCTTTTTTTAATGGGGAGATAACCGGCTTCAGATGACGGTGGCAGCTGCTCCATCATAAAGAACATGGGAGCACTTGGCCGAGCATTGCTGTGTATGGGGATGTCGAGAGAAGGTGGGTATTCGGCCATTTATAATAACCATGATCAGTTGTGTAGTGCAGGACTGGACAGGTCCTGCAGAGCAGGGAACACTCTGTAACTGCTGAGATGAGAATCCCGAATAATGGACGCTGATTATCAGAATTCCATAACAAGGGTTGTTAATTTATTTTTTTTATTATAGCTTTCTAAACTGTACAATTCTTTTAAAGTTGTTGTGTAGGAATACAGTATTGATGACCTATCTTCAGGGTAAGCCTGAACAATATCAGATTGGAGGGGGTCCGACACTCTGTGCCCCTACTCAAAAGCTATTCTTTGCTCCAGCGCTGACGGGATGTAAACACTTTGAATGCAGCTGCTGAGTGCAGCTCTGATCATATTTTAGAGGCCGTTGTCAGCCAATGCATTGCCACTCCGATTATAGGGTAGCAGCTTTGCCAGTTAATGCAGCGTTGCTCCAATTACAGTGCAATGCAGCTCTGATCATGGTGCAGTGGCCGTTGCTGGTTACTGCAGTGCAGCTGTGATCATAGTGTAGTGGCCGCTGCTTTATACTGCAGTGCAGCTGTGATCATAGTGTAGTGGCCGTTGCTGGTTACTGCAGTGCAGCTCTGATCATAGTGTAGTGGCCGTTGCTTTATACTGCAGTGCAGCTCTGATCATAGTGTAGTGGCCGCTGCTTTATACTGCAGTGCAGCTGTGATCATAGTGTAGTGGCCGTTGCTGGTTACTGCAGTGCAGCTGTGATCATAGTGTAGTGGCCGTTGCTTTATACTGCAGTGCAGCTCTGATCATAGTGTAGTGGCCGCTGCTTTATACTGCAGTGCAGCTGTGATCATAGTGTAGTGGCCGTTGCTGGTTACTGCAGTGCAGCTGTGATCATAGTGTAGTGGCCGTTGCTTTATACTGCAGTGCAGCTGTGATCATAGTGTAGTGGCCGTTGCTTTATACTGCAGTGAGTGCAGCTGTGATCATAGTGTAGCGGCCGTTGCTGGTTACTGCAGTGCAGCTCTGATCATAGTGTAGCGTCCGTTGCTGGTTACCGCAGTGCAGCTCTGATCATAGTGTAGCGGCCGTTGCTTTACTGCAGTGCAGCTGTGATCATAGTGTAGTGGCCGTTGCTGGTTACTCAGTGCAGCTTGATCATAGTGTAGGGCGCGTTGCTTTATACTGCAGTGCAGCTGTGATCATAGTGTAGTGGCCGTTGCTGGTTACTGCAGTGCAGCTGTGATCATAGTGTAGCGGCCGTTGCTTTATACTGCAGTGCAGCTGTGATCATAGTGTAGTGGCCGTTGCTGGTTACTGCAGTGCAGCTCTGATCATAGTGTAGCGGCCGTTGCTTTATACTGCAGTGCAGCTGTGATCATAGTGTAGTAGCCTTGCTGGTTACTGCAGTGAGTGCAGCTCTGATCATAGTGTAGTGGCCGTTGCTGGTTACTGCAGTGCATCTCTGATCATAGATGTAGTGGCCGTTGCTGGTTACTGCAGTGCAACTCTGATCATAGTGTAGCGGCCGTTGCTGTTACTGCAATGCAGCTCTGATCATAGTGCAGTGGCCGTTGCTGGTTACTGCAGTGCAGTTCTATCATAGTGTAGCATCAATTGTTGGTTACTGCAGTGCAGCTCTATCATAGTGTAGCAGCCATTGCTGGTTACTGCATTAGTGCAGCTCTAGTCATAGTGTAGCGGCGTTGTTGGTTACTGCAGTGAGCTCTGATCATAGTGTAGCGTCCGTTGCTGGTTACTGCAGTGCAGCTCTGATCATAGTGTAGCGGCCATTGCTGGTTACTGCAGTGCAGCTCTGATCATAGTGTAGCGTCCGTTGCTGGTTACTGCAGTGTCTAGCATATCCATTGCTGGTTATTGCAGTGCAGCTCTGATCATAGTGTAGCGCCGTTGCTGGTTACTGCAGTGCAGCTGTGATCATATGTAGTGGCTGTTGCTGGTTACTGCAGTGTTGCAGCTGGACTTATCATAGTGTAGTAGCCGTTGCTGGTTACTGCAGTGAGTGCAGCTCTGATCATAGTGTAGTGGCCGTTGCTGGTTACTGCAGTTCAGCAACCATTGCTGGTTATTGCAGTGCAGCTCTGATCATAGTGTAGTGGCCGTTGCTGGTTACTGCAGTGCAGCTGTGATCATAGTGTAGTGGCTGTTGCTGGTTACTGCAGTGCAGCTGTGATCATAGTGTAGTAGCCGTTGCTGGTTACTGCAGTGAGTGCAGCTCTGATCATAGTGTGTGGCCATTGCTGGTTACTGCAGTGCAGCTCTGATCATAGTGTAGCGGCCGTTGCTGGTTACTGCAGTGCAGCTGATAGTGTAGTGCCCGTTGCTGGTTACTGCAGTGTAGCTCTATTCATAGTGTAGTGCCCGTTGCTGGTTACTGCAGTGTAGCTCTGATCATAGTGTAGCGGCCGTTGCTGGTTATTGCAGTGTAGCTCTGATCATAGTGTAGCGCCCGTTGCTGGTTACTGCAGTGCAGCTCTGATCATAGTGTAGCATCTGTTGCTGGTTACTGCAGTATAGCTCTATTCATAGTGTAGCGCCTGTTGCTGGTTACTGCAGTGCAGCTCTGATCATAGTGTAGCATATGTTGCTGGTTACTGCAGTATAGCTCTATTCATAGTGTAGCATCTGTTGCTGGTTACTGCAGTGCAGCTCTGATCATAGTGTAGCATCTGTTGCTGGTTACTGCAGTGCAGCTCTATTCATAGTGTAGCATCTGTTGCTGGTTACTGAAGTGTAGCTCTATTCATAGTGTAGCATCTGTTGCTGGTTACTGCAGTATAGCTCTATTCATAGTGTAGCATCTGTTGCTGGTTACTGCAGTATAGCTCTATGCATAGTGTAGCGTCTGTTGCTGGTTACTGCAGTGCAGCTCTATTCATAGTGTAGCATCTGTTGCTGGTTACTGCAGTGCAGCTCTGATCATAGTGTAGCATCTGTTGCTGGTTACTGCAGTGCAGCTCTATTCATAGTGTAGCATCTGTTGCTGGTTACTGCAGTGCAGTTCTATTCATAGTGTAGCATCTGTTGCTGGTTACTGCAGTATAGCTCTATTCATAGTGTAGCGCCCGTTGCTGGTTACTGCAGTGCAGCTCTGATCATAGTGTAGCATCTGTTGCTGGTTACTGCAGTATAGCTCTATTCATAGTGTAGCGCCCGTTGCTGGTTACTGCAGTGCAGCTCTGATCATAGTGTAGCATCTGTTGCTGGTTACTGCAGTATAGCTCTATTCATAGTGTAGCGCCCGTTGCTGGTTACTGCAGTGCAGCTCTGATCATAGTGTAGCATCTGTTGCTGGTTACTGCAGTATAGCTCTATTCATAGTGTAGCGCCTGTTGCTGGTTACTGCAGTGCAGCTCTGATCATAGTGTAGCCCGTTGCTGGTTACTGAAGTGTAGCTCTATTCATAGTGTAGCATCTGTTGCTGGTTACTGCAGTGCAGCTCTGATCATAGTGTAGCGCCCGTTGCTGGTTACTGAAGTGTAGCTCTATTCATAGTGTAGCGCCCGTTGCTGGTTACTGCAGTGCAGCTCTGATCATAGTGTAGCGCCCGTTGCTGGTTACTGAAGTGTAGCTCTATTCATAGTGTAGCGCCCGTTGCTGGTTACTGCAGTGCAGCTCTGATCATAGTGTAGCGCCCGTTGCTGGTTACTGAAGTGTAGCTCTATTCATAGTGTAGCGCCCGTTGCTGGTTACTGCAGTGCAGCACCTACTCATTTGTATAAAGACTGTCCTGCAGTAGCTGTCAACAGCTGACAATGTCCAATACCCAGTGATCGGAGCAGTGCTCAACAGCTCCATTCAAACTGTTAACATCTGGCCGCAGCAAAAGAACCAGCTGATCAGTAGGGGAGCTGGGTGTCGGAGCCCACCGATCTGCTATTGATTACCCATTATGTGGGTAGGTCATCAATACCGTATGCCCAAATATAAGGTTCTCGAACCATTTCCGGTGATTAGAGCTGCCCTTCTAAGGCAAACGTTGTCGAACCTTCATGTCACTGGATCACCCAATTTGGCCGGGGTCACACTTGCGAGTGTGATGCGAGAATCTCGCGCATCAATACACAGCACTGCCGCCGGCACTCGGCATAGAAATACATGCAGCCGCACACTCCGGTCCCGAGTGCCGGGTATTGATGCGAGAGTCTCGCACGAGTTTCTCGCATCACACTCGCAAGTGTGACCCGGCCTTCTTCTCTTCTTCTGAAGTGACTAATAGGGGGCATCACTTCTGTCACATCTCTCTGGCGCCATCATGTAGACTAAGGACCACGCACCTGCCCCATTATCCCCAATGACACAGGTGCAGCTTCGTGCCTATACTTAATAAATCCACCAATAATCCGGTATTGATCACTTCTATTTCCAATGAGAACTATAACCCCCATCTTCTCATGCTGGGAGATCCAGCTGCTTTCCATGGCAGCTGGTGATGTGGCACTTTATTAACCCCGTAAAGTCTTTCAGCACAGAGTCACAGGACATAATCAGGGGAAGTGTGGAAACTTGTTATTATCTCGCACCATTCCAATTAATCTTCCACTTATCACAGGGCGATCATTCCATGTTATTTGCACCTCGGTATCAGAAGCAGAGTAAAGTTCAGCTGGTCCAGTCCTGATGGGGCTCCTGTGGAGGAGGGGGCAGGGGGAATGGAGGGGAAGGGAAGATAAAAAGCCCAGATAAGCATGGGGGCTGTTTGGTGTAGGAGTTCTATCAATGTTATCTATCTGCCTGTTCTCACTCTTCCAGTACTGCTGTTGTTTTTACCTTATCTCGCTCCACCAAAATGCCAGGAACAGAGAATAGCCACTCTGATAATTCATGGAGCCCATGATAAAATGTTAACAATAAATTAAGAAATATGCAGCTGCTTTCTCTCTCTCCGCTGCTCTTTGTTCTCTTAACAAATTCAGCTTATGTACGTTAATAATTGCTGCAGAAAATCCACGATATATTCTGCTTCCCATTTGTGTATATGGCTGGGGCCACAATGCATCCGAAGAAAAGGACGAGTGCTGTGCGGGTAATTATCTATTATGTGTAAGCCTCTGCAGATAAAAAAAATCAAATGGCTTCAGGGCTTGTTCAGACGAGCGCATGGTACAGATGTGTGCAGTCCGTGTGGGAGCCCTGCGCTCCATTATGGCCAACACTGGCGCACTTGAAGCTTGTGGGCCCCAATGCAAAATTTCCAACCGGGCCCCGAGCTATCACTGATAATTTAATAGTCTTTTGGGCCCCCCTAGTCTCCAGAGCCTGTGTGATTGCAGCCCCTGCCTCTACGGCAGTTATGGCCCAGATAGCCAATGTGTCCGGTCACAGGACGAGTTTCCACAAGGGCCATGGGTCTGCGTGGAAAACAGTCGTAGCGTGCACTACTCCGATTTACGAGGTCCACTATGTCTGAACCAGGCCTTGTGACTGACGCTGCAAATTTTACAATCCCAAAGCCTGGTCCGATCTCACGTTGAGCCATTTTATTTGGACGATGATGAATGGGGAAAGACAAGAGGCCGTCGTGGTGCGTCTACAATTGAGGACAATAATTTTATTTTATTACTTAAAATAATGTATTTGTGGCTAAAATTGTCATACTGTGTCACTCTTGGGTTAAGTTCATACTTTGTGGCTATTGTCAGGTGCATACACTAAGGAGTTGCCGTATATGCCCAACAACGGCCACGGTCTGAGTGGAGGCCGTGGCCGTTTTTATTCATCCACCATAGACGCTCATTGCAAACATAAAACAGCACATAGTATTTTTATGCTTTTGTTTTTTTTGTCTCTGTATTACAAAGCCTAGTTTCTGACACAGTCAAATATATGGTGTGCGGGTGCGTAAAGGCCAGACAGGGGCCATAACTCCATCTGGTTAATGGGGCCTATGGGAACTTAAAGTAATACGCCAGGAGCTTTTTCCTGCTTATATGCTTTCGGCCAAGTGCAAGAACGTAGTGTACATTTGGCCCGAGTTGAAAACACATCGAGTGTCATGTAAAATGCGGGTCAGTCTGTGAGATTTCTGTTCTTGTGCACATTATGCATCTACTCATCAGACACATTCAGTGACAGCAGTGTGAACAGGGCCTTAGTCCAAGCAGAATTTCGCATTTATTGGGAATTCCCTGCGTTTATGGTGTCACCTGTTTTTCAATCAGTAATTAATGAATTGGCGACTGTAGATTTATCTCTGGCAATTTTTGTAATTCCTGTTTTGCTCTTTATCTCTGCCATTTCTCAGTGAGGGCATGCACACAGTTCTTCCATGTCCTTTGCACTGAGTCCTGTGTCCCCCCCTTGTCTCTTCTTCCTTCTTTGTCCCCCAGCCTTGCTGCGGAGAACGTGGGCTCACTATTAGTATTAGTAATTGTGTGCCGTGAAGTGGAACAATCTGCTGTAATCTATCAGACTTTTATCTGCTTTATCAGAGAGCTGAGAATGGCTGGGCCTGGAGATGGCGCCATGCTGCGGAGCTGATAAAGTTTCAGAGTTCAGGCAGTGATGAATGTTGAGTGAGTACACGCCAGTTACATGGGATAGAGACTTGGCAAGGAGAGCATTTTCGTCTGAAACCAATCTCCCAGATATCATTGGAGCTGTTTTTTCTCAGGCTCCCTCTCTCTGCGTCCTACCTCTGTCTCTATCTCCCCCCTCTGTGTCTCCCTCCTTTCTTAGCAGTTTTTTTTTTATCTTTCCCCCACATTATCTTCCTAGTCCGTCAGCGTGTCTCTTCTCTTATTGTTTTGCGCCGTCTCTTCTGTCTTGCATTGAATTCTCCTCTTTTTTTTCTTTACGGTCCATTCATTTAATAGGTTTGGCCTTTTGGGGAGATTTTTGGGTGGAGGAATTCGGACGGTGTTGGGCAATGTTTGACTATGAAGTGTTCTCGTTGGGTAGCCTCGTTCTTGGTCACGCTGACGACTCTTTGCCATGTCCGTTCGTCTAGAGTATTGGTCGGTAACCTGTGGCTCTCCAACTGTTGTGAAGCTGTGACTCTCAACATGCCCTGACGGTCACTGGCACAGCAGACACCCAACTGTTGTGAAGCTGTGACTCTCAACATGCCCTGACGGTCACTGGCACAGCAGACACCCAACTGTTGTGAAGCTGTGACTCTCAACATGCCCTGACGGTCACTGGCACAGCAGACACCCAACTGTTGTGAAGCTATGACTCTCAACATGCCCTGACAGTCACTGGCACAGCAGACACCCAACTGTTGTGAAGCTATGACTCTCAACATGCCCTGACGGTCACTGGCACAGCAGACACCCAACTGTTGTGAAGCTATGACTCTCAACATGCCCTGACGGTCACTGGCACAGCAGACACCCAACTGTTGTGAAGCTATGACTCTCAACATGCCCTGACGGTCACTGGCACAGCAGACACCCAACTGTTGTGAAGCTGTGACTCTCAACATGCCCTGACGGTCACTGGCACAGCAGGCACCCAACTGTGTGAAGCTATGACTCTCAACATGCCCTGACGGTCACTGGCACAGCAGACACCCAACTGTTGTGAAGCTATGACTCTCAACATGCCCTGACAGTCACTGGCACAGCAGACACCCAACTGTTGTGAAGCTGTGACTCTCAACATGCCCTGACGGTCACTGGCACAGCAGACATCCAACTGTTGTGAAGCTGTGACTCTCAACATGCCCTGACGGTCACTGGCACAGCAGACACCAACTGTTGTGAAGCTATGACTCTCAACATGCACTGACGGTCACTGGCACAGCAGACACCAACTGTTGTGAAGCTATGACTCTCAACATGCCCTGACGGTCACTGGCACAGCAGACACCCAACTGTTGTGAAGCTATGACTCTCAACATGCCCTGACAGTCACTGGCACAGCAGGCACCCAACTGTTGTGAAGCTATGACTCTCAACATGCCCTGACGGTCACTGGCACAGTAGACACCCAACTGTTGTGAAGCTATGACTCTCAACATGCCCTGACGGTCACTGGCACAGCAGGCACCCAACTGTTCTGAAGCTGTGACTCTCAACATGCCCTGACAGTCACTGGCACAGCAGACACCCAACTGTTGTGAAGCTATGACTCTCAACATGCCCTGACGGTCACTGGCACAGCAGACACCCAACTGTTGTGAAGCTGTGACTCTCAACATGCCCTGACGGTCACTGGCACAGCAGACACCCAACTGTTGTGAAGCTATGACTCTCAACATGCCCTGACAGTCACTGGCACAGCAGACACCCAACTGTTGTGAAGCTGTGACTCTCAACATGCCCTGACGGTCACTGGCACAGCAGACATCCAACTGTTGTGAAGCTGTGACTCTCAACATGCCCTGACGGTCACTGGCACAGCAGACACCCAACTGTTGTGAAGCTATGACTCTCAACATGCACTGACGGTCACTGGCACAGCAGACACCCAACTGTTGTGAAGCTATGACTCTCAACATGCCCTGACGGTCACTGGCACAGCAGACACCCAACTGTTGTGAAGCTATGACTCTCAACATGCCCTGACAGTCACTGGCACAGCAGGCACCCAACTGTTGTGAAGCTATGACTCTCAACATGCCCTGACGGTCACTGGCACAGCAGACACCCAACTGTTGTGAAGCTATGACTCTCAACATGCCCTGACGGTCACTGGCACAGCAGGCACCCAACTGTTCTGAAGCTGTGACTCTCAACATGCCCTGACAGTCACTGGCACAGCAGACACCCAATTGTTGTGAAGCTATGACTCTCAACATGCCCTGACGGTCACTGGCACAGCAGACACCCAACTGTTGTGAAGCTATGACTCTCAACATGCCCTGACGGTCACTGGCACAGCAGACACCCAACTGTTGTGAAGCTGTGACTCTCAACATGCCCTGACGGTCACTGGCACAGCAGACACCCAACTGTTGTGAAGCTATGACTCTCAACATGCCCTGATGGTCACTGGCACAGCAGACACCCAACTGTTGTGAAGCTGTGACTCTCAACATGCCCTGACGGTCACTGGCACAGCAGACACCCAACTGTTGTGAAGCTATGACTCTCAACATGCCCTGACGGTCACTGGCACAGCAGACACCCAACTGTTGTGAAGCTATGACTCTCAACATGCCCTGACGGTCACTGGCACAGCAGACACCCAACTGTTGTGTGACGTGCAACTCCTCATCCTCTAAAGGGATAGTCATAGAAGTCAACGAAAAGAAGCCCTTATAGCCTAGGAGTCCAGCTTATCTTACTCCAGATGATTGGCAAGCCGCTCAGCACGTTCCGCGGTATTGTCCAAAGTACTTCCACTCCTTTCCGATGCCCAGATGGAGGACGTTCCCCTACAATATCCATTGTGGGACCCCCTTTTTGCATGATGGCCCCAATAGCATGGTATCTGTGTGTCATTTTTGGGTGGCTGAGTGCCAGACTCTCTTTTAATTCATTGCGGGGTTGTTGTGATAACAGAATGGGCCGCATTTTCAAAAAAAATTTAATCATCCATTTTGCAAATTTTATAAATGTTTTTAGTTTTTTTTACTTTCACATTTGACCCTAATTCTTAATCTCTTATCTCCATAAAAAGGAGAAAATAAACAAACCTGCCTTCCTCTTTGCACACGTCTGTGACTGTCCCCGCCACACGTGTGAATGATACCACCTGCCTGGGCATAGCGCTCGATCACGTGTCCTTCCAAAGCCTGAGAGGTCCGTCATTGCTCCCCACCCTCCCTACCACCCATTCTTGTAATTTTTCCCCCCATCTGCCATTTATTATTTTAATCTCTAAAATTATTAATGACAAGAGGGCATAGATGTCTCCATAGCAACCGATAGAGAAGGTCAGCAGGAGTTTATCTTATCTGGATAGAAAAGGGTTACTAATTAGAGGCACTGCTCAGCATTAGGACAAGGCCAACAACGCCTCTATCAGCCTTCTACAGCAGATGCACAATGCAATCCATCTCAAGGGGCTGCCTGGAGAATGGGGGATACTACATGAGCCGAGCCATCGGGGAGAGTCCCAGGCAGTGGGTTACTATTCTCCAGTCTGATTATGGCAGATCCACCCGGATAATAAAAAATGATAAAGATTTCTGATTACAAAAAGGAAGTGGACACATTGTATGGCCAGATACATTGGAACAAGTCAGACTAAGGAGAAAGTTTACAAAGATACAATGAAATTAAAAAATGCATCTCCTTAAGAGGACTTGTTACCAAATATTTCATGTTGAACTGGACACATAATGCAATAGTGGCTGTAGAGAGGAAAAACCCCCTTTTTAATATGGCCACTGTACTAGTCATCAAAGTATTTGCACCTAATGAGTTAACATCTACTTTGATGTTTAAAAAAAGTTATCAGTTTACACTGGGGCGTGTCCTTCTTCTCCCTTTATGTTGCCAACCAATCATAAGCAGGCAGCAACACTCACAGGAGAGAAGAACACGCCCCCACCATAGCTCAGAGCAGGTTTATATATACCAATATCCCTACGAATTCCTTGCTGTTCTGATAACAGAAGTTGTCACCATGATTTCCAGGCTTTTTGATGATAGTTATGCAATTATGCATCGTTAATTGTAAAGTGCTGTAGACTATTTTGGTTTTATATAAATAGTATTTTATAGTAGTCCATCTATGGGGGTCAGGCAATCCTATGGGGGTAGTTGTAGCTGGACTTTCTGGTCACAGGGCATGGTGCCCTTTCTAGACCCAGGAGATGAATACCTGATATAGCTTCCAATCGGTGGAGCCATATGTGCCTTTTATCAGAAATATTAAGACAAATGATTGTGGGTCTTTTGACCCCTGTAGAACAGTTAGAGTAACTAAATTTCTGACCAATTTATTGGGGGGACTTTAGTTCCCCCATACACATTAGACTAACGCCAAACTTGCCAGTACCAGGGGGCTCAGATGACAGTCAAATCTAGGGGCATCCCAACTCCCCCCGACAGATAATGTTGGGTACGATAAAGATCCGACATGACCAATTTTTGACTTTCCATCCTTTTGACTTGTCTGGCAGTGGTCCTCTTGTAGAAACCGCACGCTCCTGTGTATGTATCAGTGCTACTGGCTGAACCATCGTTTGGCCGACAACTAATTATTGTGTATGATTCCCTATAGACCCTTTAGTAGTTTGTAGATTGTTGAGGGGCGGTTTCTTGAGACCCCCACGATTGTTCAAAACTCAGCTGAAAAGTGCAGAGTTCAGGGAGCACAGAGCGGAGTATGGATCCAGTAGAAAGTCAGAGGTGCTACTTCTCTACAGTCTGTGATTTGTAGGGGGTCTCAGAACCCAGACCCCCACCGATAAGAAGGCAATTAAAAAACCTTATATGATGAAAAAATGACCACCCCTTACAAATCCCCTTCCCAGGTGTATGGAAGTGAATGTCTTTATTCTTTTTTCATTTGGAGAAGAAAGGATGGATTGTTGGGAATTATTTCTACACGTGTTGCTGACTGTCAGGTGTGCAGAGGATGCAGAAAGCGCCTGCAGGAACCACGATCATCTCTGCCAATAGTTGTCTGTATAAGAACTCGCTCTAGAAATAAATAACTTTTTGAGAACAATACATGTTTTATGTGATGCGTCGTGATGCGTCTCCCCCTCCCCTGCCCGGCAGCTGATGTGCTCAGAATCGTTCACATGGCTTTTTCTTTGTGTTTTGGTTCTGAAAAAAACTCAAAAAAGACTACACGCTGTGTGGTGTGAACTGCAGCGTGCATCATCAAGTCATAGAATGCATAATGTATCTCTTGGTGGACCAGGATCCTAGTTTCTACACCCCATCCACGATAGCAAGTCACTTTTCTGTGTCTACAAGGCACTAGACAATCCCTTTAAAGAAATTCTTGCCATCATAGGTATTTATCACCTCTCCCTGATGGTGGGATAAATGTCTGAATGCTGGTCTCCAGTCACCGGACTTCCGCGACAAATATGGGACTACTTAGCAGCAAGTGCCTGATTCATTATTTGGGGGGGAGGAATGGTGTTCACTCTCTTGCCATACTTGTTGACGATTTTTTGTATCAAAATCTTAAAAACGGCACATGGATGTCATGAGGTTTTTGGGGTTTTTTCATAAACTAAAAAAGAATATTTTTATTTTTGTCTCAACCCTTTTGCCACTTTTAGTGAAATGTCACCAAAAATTCAGGCATACACAAAATCATTCGGCTGGAGGATGGGAGTACATCTGTGCCAAAATGGATCAAATTTTTTAAATGACACAATTGATGATCAGCCGTAAACATCCCACCCACAATGATGAAAATAAAAAAAACAAACAAAAGGTGGACACACTTAGGCCACGTTCACACGCTCAGTATTTGGTCAGTATTTCACAGCAGTATTTGTAGCCAAAACCAGGAGCAGCTCAGAGGAAAAGTATAATAGAAACACGTCACCGCTTCTGAATTTTTCACCCACGTTTGGTTTTGGCTTACAAATACTGAACGTGTGAGCGTGGCCTTAGACTTAAAAAAAAAAAAAAAAAAAAAAAAGGGCTCAAATAAAAGCAACTTTACATAAAGGCACAAATGCAATACTGAATCCGCCACAAGTGCTTACAGACAGGACCTCCATCAGGGCAATTACTGGCGTATGGGGCCCAGCGAGCAGAGGACCTCCTCTCTGATGCTCACTGGGCCCCAGCGGCAGGATTCTGCCAGTTCAGTAACTTTACGTAACATACATCCTGCGACACACGTTCAGATGAAATCTATTGCTGTGTGGTGTTGTGGTGGTAATATGTGGTCTGGTCATGGTGTGGTGGTATTTGTCCCTTGTATGTGGTATTATTCGGTCACTATGTGGTGGTAATATGTGGTCTGGTCATGGTGTGGTGGTATTTGTCCCTTGTATGTGATATTATTCGGTCACTATGTGGTGGTAATATGTGGTCTGGTCATGGTGTGGCCATATTTGTCCCTTGTATGTGGTATTATTCTGTCACTTTGTTGTGGTAATATGTTGTCCGGTCATGGTGTGGCAGTATTTGTCCCTTGTATGTGATATTATTCGGTCACTATGTGGTGGTAATATGTGGTCTGGTCATGGTGTGGCAGTATTTGTCCCTTGTATGTGGTATTATTCGGTCACTATGTGGTGGTATATTGTCTGTCATGATGTGCAGTATTTGTCCTTGTAGTGGTATTATTCGTCACTATGTGGTGGTAATATGTGGTCTGGTCATGATGTGGCGGTATTTGTCCCTTGTATGTGGTATTATTCGTCACTATGTGGTGGTAATAGTGGTGGGTCTGGTGGCGTATTTGTCCTGTATGTGATATTGTCACAGTGGTGGATAGTGTCTGGTCTGGTGCAGTATTGTCCTGTATGTGGTATTATTCGTCACTATGTGGTGGTAATATGTGGTCTGGTCATGGTGTGGCGTATTTGTCCCTTGTATGTGGTATTATTCGTCACTATGTGGTGGTAATATGTGGTCTGGTCATGATGTGGCGGTATTTGTCCTTGTATGTGGTATTATTCGTCACTATGTGGTGGTAATATGTGGTTGGTCATGGTGTGGCGGTATTTGTCCCTTGTATGTGGATTTTTCTATGTATATTTTCGGTGCAGGTCCTGATGGGTATTCGTCACTATGTGGTGGTAATATGTGGTCTGGTCATGGTGTGGCGGTATTTGTCCCTTGTATGTGGTATTATTCGGTCACTATGTGGTGGTAATATGTGGTCTGGTCATGGTGTGGCGTATTTGTCCATTGTATGTGGTATTATTCGGTCACTATGTGGTGGTAATATGTGGTCTGGTCATGGTGTGCGGTATTTGTCCTTGTATGTGCTATTATTTGGTCACTATGTGGTGGTAATATGGTGTCTGGTCATGGTGTGGTGGTATTTGTCCATTGTATGTGGTATTATTCGGTCACTATGTGGTGGTAATATGTAGTCTGGTCATGGTGTGGCGGTATTTGTCTCTTGTATGTGGTATTATTGTTAATTTTATAAAATGTATGTGACACATTCCCTTAAACATAAATACAAATATTCCTAAAAAGAGTACAGGATATTTTAACAAATGTTTAATAGGTTAAAGTAGAGTAGGGCGCTGCCAAAAGAGTCTATCTTGTCATGGTGACGGCTTAAAAAAAAAAAAATCTTTTAGCCAAAGCAAAAGCTGCTGGTTATGTATGTGATCTGGTGTTAGATGGGAACTAATAATGTGTGATTGGTGAGGACGTGGTGCAGATGTGGAGTTTTTCTATGAGCGGGCGGTGGGACTGGAAAGTTTGAGGGTTGGAGGCGGAGCTGGGGTGGGGCCTGGGCGGAGTCTCGAAATTTTACCAGTATGGGTCCCAGAAATTCTTGGTGCAGCCCTGCTTGCAGAAGCAATCAGATGAAAATGTATTCTGTTTTTGTATTGCAATTGTCATATTGTAGAGCAATTTGTACTTAGTTGCTCATTTTATCTTTCTACCCAGTTGATGCTTTTTTTTCTCTGCTCTGTAGAGGAACAGGAAGTCTCTTTTCCCTGTATGAGTCATTCCTGTCAACTCCTGACCTTGTGCCTTCTCCTCCTCCTCCCCCTGCCTGGGACTTTTGCAGTGATGACTCATGCAAGAAAGAGACTTCCTGTTTCTACATCTAGCTTAGAAGGATTCAGGTAATCACATGATGTGATAGAACTAATGGAAAAGAGAACAATTAACTTGGTAGAAATGAAAAATGAGCAATTGTAAGTGCACGGCGCTGTATATTATTATGACTGCAATAAATTAAGAGCCTCCACAGGTCGTATACAGCAGCACACATTAATAGCCTGTCTCAGCATTTTATGGCTCCCGGTTTCGTTTTTTGCTCCCCTTCTTCCCAGAGCCATAACTTTTTTTTTTATTTTTCCATCAGTATGGCCGTTTGAGGGCTTTCTTCTGTCTTTTTGAACGACACCATTGATTTTATTTGCCATGTAGTGTACTGGAAAATGGGAAAAAAAATCCAAGTGTGGTGAAATTGCAAAAAAAAAGTACAATTCCACAAAAAAGATTTTTTTTTTTTTTTTTTTACCGTGTTTAATACATTCTAAAACCTGACCTGTCTTTATGATTCTCCAGGTCAGTACGAGTTTGCGGATACCAAACGCGTATAGGTTATTTTTTATTTAAGTGGTGAAAAAAAATACAAATACAAAAAAAATCAAAAAAAAAAAATACAAATACACCATTTATCGACATTTGGGGCTGGCTGAGGGCTTACTTTTTGCGCGCCCAGCTGATGTTTTTATTGATATCATTTGGGGTAGATGGGGTGTTTTGATCACTTGTTATTGCATTTTATTGGAATGCAGAGACCAAAAAAAAAAAAAACGTAATTCTGGCGTTTTGATTTTTTTTCCGTTACGCATTTTACAGAGCAAATTAATTTTATTTTGATAGATCGAGCGTTTTTGAACACAGCAATACCAAATTTGCTTTTTTTTTTTTTTTTTTTAATTGGGCAAAAGAGGGTTGATTTGAACTTTTATATTTTGTCTTAAACCTTTTTTACTTGATTCAATAGTCTATATTAGGAGACTTGAAGGTGCGATCATCCGATCTTCTGGCGTTCATCGAGCACCTGCTTCTTATCCTCAGCTTAGGCGCCATGAAAACAAGACACAGCAGAGCTAATTGTTATGGATCTGTACACATTGCTAGCGACTAAGATCAGGAGAACCCTTGTAAGAACATTAATTCTCCAGCCGGGGATCACATAAAGGAAAGTTGCAGCAGCCTGTTTGTTTTAAGTGGTGTTAAGGTGGAAGTGATCTTTTTAGCCGCAGTAATGCCATGTTTATTCTGCAGGAGAGGAAAGCCTCATAACTCACACCCTTGTGCCAGGCGGCCTGTGTGTCTGCTGGAGATTAGGTCCCACTTGTGGTCTCTCTGCAGATAACTAAACCCAGCGCTCTCACTTTATGAGGCAGTAACCAGATCTCATGGTAGATAAGGCCATGGAGGCCGGGGAGAAGTGGTTATTACCAGGTTAGCGGCCCTGGCAAGGAAATAAATCTTAGGATGGAGCTACAGGCAGTATTGGGGATGGTTTGCCCCTTTCAAGAGTTGTTTTTTTTTTAGTAATAAGAAAAGGAAATATGAATTGTGCATAACAAGAAGTTCTACATAGACTTTGGGTCCGATTCCTCAAGATGCACCAGAATTTGGGCATGAAACACCTTGAAATCTTGCAAAGTTGTGCAAAAATTCGGTGACTTTTGCCATTTGACACCAGACCCTGGCGGCTTCATGGAAGTGTATGCACCTGGGACGGAGTGTTTTAACGCCCATCTGGCAAATTCATCAAAATTTACATTAAGAAGTCACGGATGTGCACATTCTACAGTATCGCCGTCTAGTTGAGAAAACAATTCCGTAACTCTCATCTTGCTGCACTAGTTGTGTTGATGGGGCCTCTGCAGTATACACCACCTTACTTGTGCCCGGAACAGCCACCACAATTGTTGAAACATACTGCGTAAGTCCGCCAACAAGTTTACTTTTAATCTGGCTTCATCAGTGGTGCAGAAACTATTAGGCTCTAAAACCCTGTGTACCCCTGATGAAGCTGGGTGAAACGCTAAGCAACAACACGTGTGAAAAAGACTTGGGTATACTAATGAATCACAGACTGCACATGAGTCAACAGTGTGATGTAGCAGCAAAAAAGGGAAACATAGTTCTAGGATGTATTAAGTGAAGCAGAGTCTAGATCACGAGAATTAATTATCCTCTCTAGTCCTCCTACTGGAGCACGTTCAGAGAAGAGCTATCAAGATAGTGAGCGGACTGCAAACTATGTCCTATGAGGAACGGTTAAAGGATCTGGGAATGTTCGGCTTGCAAAAAAGAAGACCGAAAGGAGACTTAATAGCCGTCTACAAATATCTGAAGGGCTGTAAGTGCAGAGGGATCATCATTATTCTCATTTGCACATGGAAACACGAGAAACAATGGAATGACTCTGAAGGGGAGAAGATACAGATTAGATATTAGAAAAAACTTTTTGACAGTGAGGGTGATCAATGAGTGGAACAGGCTGCTACCAGAGGTGGTGAGTTCTCCTTCAATGGAGGTCTTCAAGCAGAGGTTGGCCAGACATCTGTCTGAGATGGTTTGGTGAATCCTGCAATGAGCAGGGGGCTGGACCAGATGACCCGGAGGTGTCTTCCAACTCTACCATTCTAGGATTCTATGATGTGGAGGTAGGGGTTCTTGTATGATACAACTTAAGAATTGTGATGCTGGCCTGACATGTAGAATTTTAAATAGTATATAATGCAAGTGATGTTTTATTAACGCCAGTGGATTTGGTGGAAGAAGATTCCAGATTGTATAATCTACCACCATTCCAGGGCCCGGACGCCATAACGATATGACCTTCACTCACTGACCGAAATCGAATCTTCATGGTCAAGTTTATTACATGTTTCTTCGGAACAAATCAAGCCGGACGCGCCACTGGAAGCAGGGATCACCAAGCTACGACCTGTGGACACATCATACGCAGAGAGAATTCACTAGGGAAGGACATCATGGTCGGAGGAATAGAAGGAACAAGGCGAAGAAGACGACCAGCAGCCTGATGACTTGATCCATTCAAGAGAACATCGGAGAAGACCCTGGTGGACCTATCTAGACCTGTACATGCTCGATCGCCCTATAGAGCGTTCATCCAACAAGTCTAAATGACTCGAGATCAAGCTTAATAATAATAATAATTAATTACATGTACAACATAAAAGCCTTAAAAAATAAAAAAAAATCTCTAAAGCATAAAAATACAGTTTACTGGTAAAGAGAGGCTGCAATCTGTAATAATTGGGTTTTCTTTGCATTGTCGTATGTGGGACTTCTGGGCCATCACATCACATCACTTAACCAGCAGGACAGAATTATTTTGGGTGGGAACGATTACCTCCTTCACTTCTCTATCAGTATGGCTACCTAGTGTGTACTGGATAGACGTTGGCCAGACGTTGGCAACCGGTAACCCAGCTTCACAACAATCAATTACTACGCGTGACGATATGATACGTATATAATAACGTGTTAGTCGGTATGTTCACAGGTTGCGTTTTGCAGTGTTTTTTTTTTGTGCGTACAATACGCGCAGTTTTTTCTTTTTTTTTACTTGTGTTATTAATTAATTTATTTGAATAGGTGAAAAGCGTCACAAAAAAAAATGCCGAAAGAATTTACCTGGCAAAAAATGTAACAGGGCTCAAAATATACTCACAAAAAAAAAAAAAAAAATACGGCCTTTGCGTGAGGTTTCAGAAATCTCATTGATCATGACAGTACTGTAAGAAATGCAGCAAAAAAGGCCACATGTGAACATACCCTTATGCTGTCGTTTGACATGTCCAGCAGGCAGGTAGGCCAGTGCTGCTGCTTCATCATCCATGGGAGCAGATCAGGAGCCTCGGACCCCTCTCTGCGGGTTTGGCAGAGGTTCATCCTCTGATAATACCGCTCCCCCAGACCCTTAATTGTAGAGTGATTGATAAACATCAGACCCTTGTTTTACAAGCGGTGCAGCCTCATTTATGCTCCAAGGGCTTGATAGGAAGCATCTGCTGCTGGATCCTGGCTCTCCTCAGCCTAATGTGAAGATGAATTCAGGGTCATGGCCTGTGGAGGAACTGACAGTCTCTGAAGAGGGCGAGGACCGGCCACTATCTGCTTATATCAGTCACTTTGGGGTGGGGGGGAGCTTCCCCTTCATTCCTAAGAGTTCACTAATCTCCGGACTGCTCAGGGTCACAGTCTTTGAAGCAAATCTGAGAATATTCTCCATAGATTTTTCTATATTCTCACACAAATCTACTGTAGATCAACGACCTGCAACCTCACCCGCTGCTCATAGACTACAACTCTCACCATTCCCTGACCATCCCTGCTTTCTACTTCTTGCTGAGAGTTGTAGTGTCAACATTCCAGACCAGCGATGCGCATCTGTATCCAGGCTCGTACTCGGGGTAGGACTGGCCCACCGGGGAACCGGAGGAATCTCCAGTGGGCCCAGGCACTTACAGCTGCTGGCATACAGGGCCGGCAGCTGCCTTAGGGCCTCCGCTGCTCCAGGGGCCCCCAGCCAATGGCATGTCGTTAATAGCAGCATGCCCAGCTGCTATGTAGCCTGTAAGTCAGGGGGGCCCACCCGGTGCTAGCGGAGCAGCAGCTGGAGACAGGAGCCTGTCCCCGCTGCTAAAGAGAAATGAATATTCACGGTTCCTCATGCCCCCATGGGCGTGGAGAGGAGTGAATATTCATTTCACTTTAAAACGGGCAGTGTTAGCCGCAGGCTGAGGCTAACACTGCCCACAGGGGCGGACATACCGCCTGTAAAGCCGTTGCAGCTGCATCGGGGCCCCAGAGGTGGGCCCATGCAGGGCGGCTGCTTCCTGCCCGGCACTTCCTGTCTGACACAGCAGCGCAGTTGGATGACATCATAATTCAGCGCGCGGCTGTTTCAGAGAGGAACTGCTGGCAACGAAGATTATGCCGGGATATGCTGCGGCTTCGGGGAACGTGCGGAGAGGTGAGTGGGTGCTGTGTCTGTGTGTGTGTATTGGAGAGGGCAATGATGTGGGTGCTGAAGAGAGCAGTGATAGGGGGTGGTAGGGGAGAAGGCAATGTTGGTGGTGGTGGAAAGGACGATGGAGGTGGTGGGGGTGGAGGCCATGATGGAAGTGTTGGAATGGGCAATTATGGGGGTGGTGGGGGTGAAGGCATTGATGGCGGTGGTGGGGAAGGAGGCAATGATGGGGTAGTGGGGGAGAAAGCAATGATGGAGGTGGTGGAAAGGACAATGATGGGGATGGAAGGGGAGAACAATGATGGAGGTGGAGGGGGCAGCATTATACCCTATGAGGGGGGCTACATTATACCATATGAGGGGGGCTGCATTACACTTTGAGGGGGCTACATTATATTCGATGAGGGGCTACTTTATATTCTATGAGGCGGCTACCCCAACCCCTGCTACATAATTAAGACGTGTACTACCTTATATTATACCCTGATATTAGCGCATTTTACCACACAATTGGCGGTCTTGTATTTATTCCTATGTAGCTACATAGTGGGCCACAAGAATGATTTTCTCTGGTGGGCCCAAGGTGCTCCAGTCCGACGCTGCTCGTACTGTATGAACAGCCTTTGGGATCACAACATATTTGCTCAGTATTATCTAATAATCACTATCCAGATGATATCACTTGTGGCAGATGGAGCAAAGGAAATGCTGAGTGCATTGGGAAAACCATCCTCCACTCTTCCTTCCTCGTCTGATTCTCTATTATCTGCTTTCTGGATTTGTTTGTTCTTATAACGTATCTACTTTTTTGCTTTTTTGTGTATAATACATCTATAAAGTGAGACAATGTATCAGTTTTTTTCTCTCAGAGAATAGTGAAGACTGCAGCTGATCAGTGACCTCTGATCGGCTGCAGCGGTCTTGTAACATGAGCAATTTCAAGTGACTATGTTTTGTTTGTTTTTTTAATTTTATGTGGGACACTTTAGCAGTTAAAGGGGTGTTCCAGTGGTGAGATCTCCTAGATCATTAGAGGGTCCGAACGCTGGGACCGCACCGATCAGCAGAACGGGGCATTAGAAGGTCTGCCCACCGCTCCATTCATTCTCTATGGACCTTCCCTATAGAGAATGAGTACGCACACCGCAACTCTATTCTAATGGGGGTAGAAGAGCTGCGTTCTGCCAATCCGTTTTCGGTCCCAGCGGTCAGACGCTCAATGATCTATAACTTTTCATTCCTAGAAAACTCTTGTAAAAAGAAGGGTTGTCCAGTAGTGGAAAACCTTTGAGACATAGGAGTTGCACCACATAGACTTCTACGGGACCAGTGCTACATGTTATTGCACAAGGTCAAGCATTCATTTTCTATTAATTTATAAATTGAAGAAAAGGCAAATATCGTAATTGTTAGTATTATTGAATTATTTATTATTTTTGCAGGTTTTTTTTTTAGTCATTCTTGCCACTTTCTGTTTGTAAAAAAAAAAAAAAAAGCAGAAAGGATAATTATTTAATAATATTTAGGAAAATAATCGCGAGACCGTGATCTATTCAGCTGTGGTAAATTCATTAAATATCACTGCATTGTGTTCTGCAACCTGGAGATTGTGAGACAAGGAAAGGGTTTTATTTCTTAGCAATTCACAGATTCCTATTTATTTGCCCTTGCGCCTCGTTTCCTTCCTCCCTATGGCAACCAATCAGAGTTACATATTGGGAATCCATTGGGTCCATTTTTCCTACATACTCTTGCCTTTTTCCAGGACGTCCCTCCTGACAGCACCATGGGACGTCCTCCTCTTTGCTGGGACAGGAAACACACAAGAGATTAAAAGACCCCTCCCCGCCCCCTTTCCTTCAGTGTGTTTCCTGTCCCTGCATGGAGGGACACACAGGAGATCTTACCGGGTTCAGGGGGATCGTAAGGCCACGCCAGATCCTTCCCCCTGTGAAGCAGCCCAGGGCTGAAACTCTCCAGCGGGGAGTCCCTCAGCTCCAAAGACCAGGTGCGGCAGGCCCTGGATAGCGGACGTTCCTCCAGGTGGGAGGCTCTCGTCCCGGACCTCAGGCAGGGGGTCCAAGGCGGTTCTGGGTAGAACAGCATCCCGCAGCCTGTCGGGCGTTTAGCGGTGGATTCTGTCCATACTTCGGCGGTGACCAGCGTCTGGGGGAGCGGTTCACTTCCGGTTCAGCGTCGCACTTCCGGTGACGTCATATCCGGGAGACGCTCACCGCATGGAGAGCAGACGTTTCCTGGAACGACAAACGCTGGTGGAGACATAATCGTGAGTATGTGTGCGTGTTCTGGAGGGCGTTTGACAGGTGACACATCGCCGCTTCCCCTATCAGCAGGACGCAGTAATTTGGTCGATCAGCCTACCTTGTTCCTTATGGATACAGATGCGGCAGATGGCGGTGGGGTAAGTGCGCCTGGCGCAAAAAATCCCAGCCATAACCTGACTACCACCCAGAAATCCGACCTGATTAGTTCCTGTCTCCTACTATAGGACAAAGGAATTCCATCCGCTCCCATAACTACAAAAAAGGCTGGCAAAGTCTCAGCGAAATCAGCCAGGTGACTCAGCAGTGGCCATGTAGTCCTGGCTCTAGTCGTAAACGGCCCAGATGGGAGACGGATTCAAGAGAACAAGATTTAAGTTCTGAAAATAGATCAGATCTAGAGGACGCTATTTCAGAGGAAGAAGGAGAACTTCCCCAGACACTCAAGAAAAAAAAAAAAAAGAAATTTCTATTTCAATCTGAGGATACTAAGAATCTAATTAGATCTGTACGGAGCACTATGGAGGTTGAGGAAACTCCCAGAACACAATCCAGACAGGATTTGATGTTCGGGGGACTTACGTCTCAGAAGGAGACTGTTTTTCCTGTTAGTGATCACATTAAAACAATGATTCTGGAGGAATGGAAGAGCGCTGAACGGCGTCTAGTTTTGTCTCGTGACTTCAGGGGAAGGCTACCGTTCGAACCTGAAGATGTTAAATTGTGGGAAGAAGTTCCGAAAATCGATACCCCAATAGCTAGAGTCACAAAAAAGACTGCCATCCCATTTGAGGACTCCTCTGGCCTACGTGATCCTATGGACAGAAAGGCCGATATTCTCCTGAAAAGAGTCTGGGAAACCTCTGCGGCTCTTATTAGAACTAATATTGCTGCCACCTCTGTAGCCAGATCTATGGTTTATTGGATGAGTCAATTGGAGGATCAGTTATCCAATAAGACTCCTAGAGCTGAGATTTTAGCCTCTCTGCCGGTTATGAATTCAGCCACAGCTTTCCTGGCTGATATGTCTGCAGAATCGGTCAGATTTTCTGCTAGAAACAGCTCTTTATCTAATGCAGCTAGGAGAGCTGTCTGGCTAAAATCGTGGTCCGGAGATAACGCCTCTAAGATGAAATTATGTTCCATTCCATTTTCAGGGCTTAGGGTCTTCGGACCAGCTCTGGATACTATCTTAGAATCAGTATCAGATGCAAAAAAGGGTTTCCCAGAGGATAAACCGCGCCGAGCTCAATCCTTTCGGCGGGGTTCCCTGTCTAGAAGACAGTTCGATTCTAGAGGTCAGGGAAGATCAAGCAGAGGATCATATAGGAGTTACCGTTCCAAGGAGGAAAGAACAAGAATACGTTCTTTGGCTCCACATAGAACAAGGAGACAATGACGCCAACTTTATTGGCGGACGACTCCGTTGTTTTGCAACAAACTGGGATCTGGTAACTCAGAATCAGTGGGTTCGCAGAACTATAGCGGAAGGTTATCGGATAGAGTGTTACGCTCCGCCACCCGAAAGATATGTTTCCCCTACGGTGATCTCCACAGACTCGGTCATGTGGACAGATCTCCAGGACCTACTAAAGCTTTCTGTCATAATTCCTGTTCCCCGAGCAGAATTAGGCAAGGGTCACTATTCCTCCCTCTTCACTATCTTAAAGCCGTCCGGAGAGTCTCGTACTATAATAAATCTGAAACCCCTAAACTATTGGGTCACATACAAGAGATTCCGGATGGAATCAATCAGGTCTACAACCCACCTTATAGACAAGGGCGCGTTCATGTGCACTCTCGATCTGAAGAGTGCATACTACCAGGTCCCAGTTCATCATGCATCACAAAGTCTTCTCAGGTTTGCAGTGCAATTGCCGACCCGGACCTGCCACTTTCAGTTTCAATGCCTACCCTTCGGGCTGGCCTCGGCTCCCCGAATATTCTCAAAATTGATTTCGGAGATTGTGGCCTTTCTGAGAAGCAGAGGTACTATTATCGTTCCATACTTGGACGATTTTCTTATAGTGGCGCAAACAGAAATGGCGCTGGTCGAACACAGAGATCGCTGCATTTCCATACTCAATTATCTAGGTTGGGTAATAAATTGGGAAAAATCAGATCTAGTTCCCGAACAAAAGAAAGTCTTCCTGGGTGTTATACTGGATTCAAATCGAAGAATCTCTTTCTTACCTCGGAAGAAGCGACAGTCTATACAGGATGTAATAGAGGTTTTAATGCAGCACCAGCCCTCTATAAGATTCGCCATGAAGGTTCTAGGTCAAATGACGGCTTGCATTCCATGTGTCAGATGGGCACAGTTCCACTCAAGACCCCTCCAGAAAGAAATTCTTTCGTCATGGAATCGGAACTACAGCTCGTTAGACAGAACATTACATCTGTCAAAGACGGTAAAAGAATCTCTCCTTTGGTGGATGCAGCCAGACAATCTAAAGTTAGGAGTAAGATGGTCGACTTCCCCTTACGTAAAAGTTACCACGGACGCCAGTTCCTGGGGTTGGGGAGCTCATATAAAGGGCAGAATACTACAGGGCAGATGGCCAGAGGAAATCCAGTATCGATCCTCAAATTTCAAAGAGCTCTACGCTGTATGGGAAGCCCTAAGAAGGAACCAATCCGAACTCAAAGATCAGCATATCAGAATTTACTCGGACAACATCACAGCAGTTTCGTTTTTAAATCACCAAGGAGGTCCCAGACATCGACCCCTTCAACAGTTGGCAGAGATGATATTCACCTGGGCAGAGCAGGTCGTCCTTTCCTTAACGGCAATCCACCTGGAAGGTTCCCAGAATGTAATAGCAGACTACCTGAGCAGAAAGAAAGTGAGTCCTACGGAATGGGAACTAAACCAGGATATCTTCAGAGATCTATGTCAGAGGTGGGGAACACCTCAAATAGACCTATTCGCAAACAGAAGAAATGCGAAGATTCCCAGGTTTTTCTCCCTGAATCCTTTGGACGATCCAGAAGGATTGGATGCCCTAAGCCAGAAATGGGAAGAACATCTGTTATATGCATTCCCACCTCTAGCGCTCATCCCGGCCGTATTACGGAAGATCAAGGAGGATCGGGCTACAGTAATAATGATCGCCCCTTATTGGCCAAAGAGGAGCTGGTTCTCTCTGCTAACAGACATGTCAGTCGAAAACCCCTTAGAGCTGCCGCTGATTCCGGACTTAATCAATCAAGGTCCGATCCACCATCCGGATCCGAAGAGATTGCATCTCTCAGCCTGGATCCTGAGAGGGTGACCTTGAAGGCCAAAGGCTTATCTGACCAGGTTATAACCACAATCCAGGCCAGTAGAAAGCCAGTCACATCGGCTATCTATCTCAGAATCTGGAAACGCTTCTGTACAGTGGGTGGCGGGTCCGACTTGGTGACAGGCACTCCAAACATCCCTAAGATTTTAGATTTCCTCCAGTCAGGCTTCAACATGGGACTCAGACCCAGTACCCTAAAAGTTCAGATTGCTGCTTTAAGCTCCTTCTTAGACTACTCACTAGCTTCTCACCCATGGGTGATAAGATTTGTTAAAGCTATTCAGAGATTACGGCCCACGATTAGACAGTGTCTCCCAGTATGGGACCTTACTCTGGTACTCAGAGCTTTATGTAACGATCCATTCCGTGACAACAGCACAATGCCTATTTCCTTGCTTACCAGGAAAACAGCTTTCCTGGTGGCAATTACCACAGCTAAAAGAATAGGTGAAATTCAGGCTCTATCCACTAGAGACCCATATTTTCAGGTTAGAGACGACAGCATTCTATTAAGGTTGGATCCTGCTTTCTTACCCAAAGTTGCGTCAGATAGTAACCGTAATCAGGAGATTATCTTACCTTCCTTCTGTGATAACCCTTCCAACGAAAAGGAGCTGAGGCTCCATTCGTTGGATGTCAGAAAGGTGGTACTAGACTACATAGATGCCACTAAAGACTGGCGTTTAGATTCGAACCTATTTGTCCTCTACGGAGGAATCAGTAAAGGGAAAAAGGCGTCTAAACCTTCCATCGCTAGATGGATTACCTCTTTAATTTCAGAGGCCTATTTAGCTGAAGGGTCACAACCTCCGGTAGCTCTAAAGGCACACTCAACCAGAGCATTGGCTGCCTCCTGGGCAGAGAGGGCAGGCGCCTCTCTGGAACAAATTTGTAAGGCGGCAACATGGGCAAGAATTGATACATTCTGCAAACATTATAAAATAGATGTACTTTCTAACCAGCAGACGGCCTTTGGTAGGAAAGTTCTGCAGGCTGTGATCCCACCCTAAGGAGCTTTCTTTGGTACTCCCCATGGTGCTGTCAGGAGGGACGTCCTGGAAAAGGGTCATTAGACCTACCGCTAATTAGGTTTCCAGGAGTCCATCCTGACAGCACTGGTAGCTCCCTCCCTCTTCAATATGTCATATGCTGTAATATGATTTTCAATAATTAAAGTGTTTTGTGCATTATACATGTCATGGTTCTTGATACAACACTGAAGGAAAGGGGGCGGGGAGGGGTCTTTTAATCTCTTGTGTGTTTCCTGTCCCAGCAAAGAGGAGGACGTCCCATGGTGCTGTCAGGATGGACTCCTGGAAACCTAATTAGCGGTAGGTCTAATGACCCTTTTCAGAGGCCGCTAATTTTTTACACGCTAATGGCCTCATCCGTGATAGGTGGTGAATCCATATTAATAAATGCTGATAGATTTATAGTAATTTTGCAGTTTCGATGACTTGGTTCACCAACAGGCTGGCCACAGGATGGATGGTGCGGCAGCGGATGGATTAAATTCAAATCTATTGCTTGGAGAACTGCGGCACACTACGGTGTCGTTCTGTATTGTGTATTATCCTAGAGGCTGTGTAAATGGTGAATTTATGCAGGCGTGGTTCTGCATGGGCGGGCTTATTAGTCAAAGCCACACCCCCGAGCAGCAAGTGGCACAATTATGGTCGTCTTTTCTGTCTCTGTACACACCAGGTAAATGGATCTCACTCTGGCACCTGACCCAAAATATCATGGCCATGAATTTAGCAGCATAGCCAATCCTATGGAAATTTCTAGAAACATTTATTCCTTTTTTTTTTTTTGCGTATAACCCTTTAGTGACCTCTTTTTGCAACTACCTCCTGCAGGGCGCTCAAGGGTTAAGTGGCACTGTATGTGTGCCGTGCAGGAGGGCTGCAGCAGATAGCTGTCGCTATCCTTCTCCCATGATCTCCAGGCTGGTGGGAAAGTTCGGATGTGTTACTATTTTCTGTTATCGGCTTTCCTTATCGGCCTGCTCTTGTCTGCATGCCTGAGTTCTGATATGGCATGGTCTTTCACTTGCCAGCCTGAAATTCTTTCTCTTTAAACCACTTTTTTTTTTTTAATTTAGTGGATAAACGAGGAGCATTTTAGAAACGGTTTATTATTTCACTGTTGAAAGAAGTTAATTCGGCCTTTAATTTGGGCGAAGCGCTCAGACAATCACTTGGAATCCTTTTCTCCTTTGAACCGTAGCTTTTCTCCCCCTATCCTTTGTTCGGATCGTCTCCTTTACCATCCCCTAACCTTCTGCCACTCGTTACTTGTACTGATCAAGATGACTCCTACCCAATGGGTTACAATTATTGTGGCTTCTTTTGCAAGTTGTGCAAGGGATTGTTGTTAGTTGACCAACTTCTCCTGACTCCAAACTAACATCTTCCATGTTATACATTATCTTATCGATGCCAGTTGCGGGAAGAGTTACTGCTAAGGAGCTTATGGCACTTTGGCCACTTTTTGGCTTCTTGATAACATGATGGCTCAGTGGTTAGCACTGTTGCTTTGCAGCTCTGATTTCTTTGGTTCAAATCCTACCATCTGCAGAGAGTTTGCATGTTCCCAACCCTGTGTTTGCTTGGGTTTCCTCCGTGTACTCCAAATATTGAAGACTGCACCAGAGAATTAATCTGTCTTCTCCACATTTATGTGAAAATGCAACAGTTTGGAACCCTTGACAGTCTCAGGCTATCCGGGCATGCAGAAGGTTGTGGTTCCACATAAAGGCTGCTGTGGTTCCATAAAGGCTGTTGTGGTTCCATAAAGGCTGTTGTGGTTCCATAAAGGCTGTTGTGGTTCCATAAAGGCTGTTGTGGTTCCATAAAGGCTGTTGTGGTTCCATAAAGGCGTTGTGATTCCATAAAGGCTGTTGTGGTTCCATAAAGGCTGTTGTGATTCCATAAAGGCTGTTGTGATTCCATAAAGGCTGTTGTGATTCCATAAAGGCTGTTGTGATTCCATAAAGGCTGTTGTGGTTCCATAAAGGCTGTTGTGATTCCATAAAGGCTGTTGTGGTTTCACATAAAGGCTGTTGTGATTCCATAAAGGCTGTGTGGTTTCATAAGGCTGTTGTTCCATAAAGGCTGTTGTGGTTCCATAAAGGCTGTTGTGGTTCCACATAAAGGCTGTTGTGGTTCCACATAAAGGCTGTTGTGTTCCATAAAGGCTGTTGGTTCACATAAAGGCTGTGTGTTCCATAAAGGCTGTTGTGATTCCTAAAGGCTGTGTGTTCCTTAAAGGCTGTTGTGGTTCCTTAAAGGCTGTTGTGGTTCCATAAAGGCTGTTGTGGTTCCATAAAGGCTGTTGTGGTTCCATAAAGGCTGTTGTGGTTCCATAAAGGTGTTGTGATTCCATAAAGCTGTTGTGAGTTCCATAAAGGGTTCATGGCTGTTGTGTTCCACTAAAGGTTTGTGTTCCATAAAGGCTGTTGTGGTTCCATAAGGCTGTTGTGTTCCATAAAGGCTGTTGTGGTTCCATAAAGGCTGTAGTGATTCCATAAAGGCTGTTGTGGTTCATAAAGCTGTGTGATCCATAAAGGCTGTTGTGATTCCATAAAGGCTGTTGTGTTCCATAAAGGCTGTTGTGGTTCCATAAAGGCTGTTGTGATTCCATAAAGGCTGTAGTGGTTCCATAAAGGCTGTTGTGATTCCATAAAGGCTGTTGTGTTCCATAAAGGCTGTTGTGGTTCCATAAAGGCTGTTGTGGATTCCATAAAGGCTGTTGTGATTCCATAAAGGCTGTTGTGATTCCATAAAGGCTGTTGTGATTCCATAAAGGCTGTTGGGGTTCCATAAAGGCTGTTGTGTTCCATAAAGGCTGTTGTGGTTCCATAAAGGCTGTTGTGGTTCCATAAAGGCTGTTGTGGTTCCATAAAGGCTGTTGTGGTTCCATAAAGGCTGTTGTGATTCCATAAAGGCTGTTGTGATTCCATAAAGGCTGTTGTGATTCCATAAAGGCTGTTGTGGTTCCATAAAGGCTGTTGTGTTCCATAAAGGCTGTTGTGTTCCATAAAGGCTGTTGTGGTTCCATAAAGGCTGTTGTGGTTCCATAAAGGCTGTTGTGGTTCCATAAAGGCTGTTGTGGTTCCATAAAGGCTGTTGTGGTTCCATAAAGGCTGTTGTGGTTCCATAAAGGCTGTTGTGGTTCCATAAAGGCTGTTGTGGTTCCATAAAGGCTGTTGTGGTTCCATAAAGGCTGTTGTGGTTCCATAAAGGCTGTTGTGGTTCCATAAAGGCTGTTGTGGTTCCATAAAGGCTGTTGTGGTTCCATAAAGGCTGTTGTGGTTCCATAAAGGCTGTTGTGATTCCATAAAGGCTGTTGTGATTCCATAAAGGCTGTTGTGATTCCATAAAGGCTGTTGTGATTCCATAAAGGCTGTGTGATTCCATAAAGGCTGTTGTGGTTCCATAAAGGCTGTTGTGGTTCCATAAAGGCTGTTGTGGTTCCATAAAGGCTGTTGTGATTCCATAAAGGCTGTTGTGATTCCATAAAGGGCTTGTTTGTGGTTTCCTTAAAGGCTGTTGTGGTTCCTTAAAGGCTGTTGTGTTCCATAAAGGCTGTTGTGATTCCATAAAGGCTGTTGTGGTTCCATAAAGGCTGTTGTGATTCCATAAAGGCTGTTGTGATTCCATAAAGGCTGTTGTGATTCCATAAAGGCTGTTGTGATTCCATAAAGGCTGTAGTGATTCCATAAAGGCTGTTGTGGTTCCTAAAGGCTGTTGTGGTTCCATAAAGGCTGTTGTGATTCCATAAAGGCTGTTGTGATTCCATAAAGGCTGTTGTGATTCCATAAAGGCTGTTGTGATTCCATAAAGGCTGTTGTGGTTCCACATAAAGGCTGTTGTGATTCCATAAAGGCTGTTGTGGTTTCATAAGGCTGTTGTGATTCCATAAAGGCTGTTGTGGTTCCACATAAAGGCTGTTGTGGTTCCATAAAGGCTGTTGTGGTTCACATAAAGGCTGTTGTGATTCCACATAAAGGCTGTAGTGTTCCATAAAGGCTGTTGTGGTTCCATAAAGGCTGTTGTGTTCCTTAAAGGCTGTTGTGGTTCCTTAAAGGCTGTTGTGGTTCCTTAAAGGCTGTTGTGGTTCCATAAAGGCTGTTGTGGTTCCATAAAGGCTGTTGTGGTTCCATAAAGCTGTTGTGGTTCCATAAAGGTTGTTGTGATTCCACATAAAGGCTGTTGTGATTCCATAAAGGCTGTTGTGGTTCCATAAAGGCTGTTGTGGTTCCACATAAAGGCTGTTGTGGTTCCATAAAGGCTGTTGTGGTTCCATAACGGCTGTTGTGATTCCATAAAGGCTGTTGTGGTTCCTTAAAGGCTGTTGTGGTTCCATAAAGGCTGTTGTGATTCACATAAAGGCTGTTGTGGTTCCACATAAAGGCTGTTGTGGTTCCATAAAGGCTGTTGTGGTTCCATAAAGGTTGTTGTGATTCCATAAAGGCTGTTGTGGTTCCATAAAGGCTGTTGTGATTCCATAAAGGCTGTTGTGATTCCATAAAGGCTGTTGTGATTCCATAAAGGCTGTAGTGATTCCATAAAGGCTGTTGTGATTCCATAAAGGCTGTTGTGGTTCCATAAAGGCTGTTGTGGTTCCATAAAGGCTGTTGTGAGTCCATAAAGGCTGTTGTGGTTCCATAAAGGCTGTTGTGGTTCCATAAAGGCTGTTGTGGTTCCATAAAGGCTGTTGTGGTTCCATAAAGGCTGTTGTGATGCCGCCTGCACATAGCTTCAGAGTTTGCAGTACTGTAGCGTGGTGACAGGATTTAGGGATAAATTGTATCTCAATCCACGGAGTGAGCAGAGGAGAGCTGGAAGTGCTGGGAATTAGCAGCCTGACAAGAGGATGAGTTTGACCTGATAAGATGGCGCGTCGGCGCCTTGCTCGTTTCTTCGTTGTCTCCCATGGTTTTATAGACTCTCTGTACTGCACCATAACTTTGTTACAACCGTTCGGGTGCAAAACTCTGAGTCTGGAAGGAAAGCAAGAAAAGAAGAAAAAGTGTGGATTCAGGGCATCCCCAATGGGAAGACTAGTATTCTGCTGTCTTCAGAACATGTTATTTCCTCCACTGATTTTTGATATTATGGGAATATTTGATATAAAGACACTTGCTAGCTTCAATACTTACTAGGTTCCCCCGTGTTCATCAGTATCTCACTATTGTGCATCTTGTAAGTGTTGGATTGATTCATTGACAAATTTGGATATTTGGTGGCATTTACAAAAATTGGCAATATTTTAATCCTTACGGAAGATCACAAAGGTTTCGAAGGGCCAGACTCCTCTGGTTGCTGCCGCTCCTCATACATTCGGATGGGGTGGATCATTTGTTATACATTTATATAGGAAGTGAGACACTTTTGTGTTATAGCCTGGTATTGAAACATGGGACCCTAACGTGCACCCTGATTAGCCATGTCGCTTACCCCTTGTGCAGGGCATTGCAGTAGCTTGGGAATCCATGGTTACGACCACTCATATAGTGGCTGCTAGCGGTCGTAACCATGGATAATATCTAAACTACTGCAATGCCCTGCACATGGGGTAAGCAACATAGCTAATCAGGAGAACTATACTACTTTTCTAATTGGAGGTATTTGCTAACATTATTACTATTACACCTACTACATATTGGGATAGTATGTTGGAAATGGGAATGCCTCCTTCACATTTTCAGTTTTATTATGGGAAAAATCTTCTCCAATTTGCTTTCCTTATGCGCCGTATCTAGATTGGACTCCGATTGTCTCCTTCTTTTACATTTCACTTTATCGTCTTCTCCCCTATAGAAATGCCCAGATATCCCCGGAGACTCTTATCACCTTCCGCCATAATTCTTCATCTCCGTGTTAATACGTGACTGTATGGCTGATCATGGATAGTATTCCCCTACAAGGAGTTTAATTGGGTCTTGTCGGTGGGATTTAACTCCCGGGATGCCATCACTGTAACATATATTGCCACATATTCTCCCCTCCCCTCCCTTGTTACAATCTAATAATAATAGCGAGAGATTGTGTGTAATGGTTTGAGCTCTCCCATTTCTCTACATTTCAGTGACCGGCCGAGTAATTCCATTTTTAAACCATGAAAAAAGGACGCTGATGAAATTTCGCTATCAGCGACAAACCAATATGCAAAATATCTCTCAGCAAATCAAATGGCTATTATGTGCTCATTCCCTTCCCAGCGCATTTGCTTAATGAAGAATAGACAGATCAGTCTGTTGGAGGATGCCTGCGAGAGGTGATAAGTGCCAGCTATCCCAGCAAAGTCAGCACAGACAGGCATTTCTCCCTGCCCCCACCGCCAACCCTAGCCTTGGCGACTCGCTTCATGTTGGCAGCCCTGGTGGCTTGTAGCCCGGTCTTAGTGAATGAAAACATAAAAAAGCACCGTAAAACCAAAAAAATACTCTGTTGCAAAAAAACAGGGATTACATACATTAGTCAGGGACTGCTCTGATACGGGTATACCTTGACGTTTGGTAGAGCGGCTTAATATACATTTTTTGCAAAAAACGTATTAACCAAATACCCTGTGTTTTTCCATCATTTGCTGTTCACTGAATTTTTTTACTGTGCTTTTTTATGTTTTCTGGTGGTGTGAACAGTGTCCCTACAGGCTTGTTCACTGTGTGCATGGCTCATGTGTTTCTCTTTTTTCAGTCTTAGTGAATGCAGAATGGGCACAAACAGTGGTCGATGGCTTAGACGCCTGGACCTTGATAATATGCAAGTGGAGGGCATTCCTATGTTTAACCATAAAGGGGGAAAAAAAATAATGAAGTCAGGCGCTCCGTTCCCAAATTAGGTCTTTGAGGTTTTGCCAAGGGCATGACTGCCATAGGCACATTGCCCTCTGATCTGGCTATGCTGTGATATCAGGGATGCAACGCTGCGCAGGAGGCACTGCCAAGCTTGTAATAACCAGATAATGGCCCCTCCAATACCTCATCCTAAAGCCTGCAAAAATCTCCTAGATGGAAGTCTGTAAACCAGGAATGCACCCGCTCCTAAATAACGCCCTAGAGCATCGGTAAACTATGCAGCGGGTATGGAGTCAATTCTCCATATGGGGCCGATGATGCGTTTCGCCTCCATTGCTGCCTCCATCAGATGGGACATTGATAGTATTGTTCTTCCGTATAAAAATGAGGGTTTTCCATGGCTTGGCCTCACGCTGGGTTGTAGTATTTCGGCTTACAACGTCAAGACGGTTAAAACAACACGAGGCGGCGTGAATAAAGGAAGGGGATGAAATTTGGGTCAGATATCAACATTTTCCTTTTTTAATCTTTTTTTCTTTTTCTTTTTTTTTTTTCATTACGTCTGCTAGAAGACTAAATTCATTGCATTGATCTTGGGCCTGAACGGCAGGCGTTTGATCTCAGATTGTTATCGGGAGAGAATTTAAAGTTTGCTGAAAAGATCCTTTGTTCCCTAACCGGGGCTCTTCCATTAGCCTCTGAGGGCACTTTTCATGCATGCTGTTTCATGGGCAGGAATCTAAACTGGGTGTGAAAATATTGCTTTTATAAAATGTTAATTAACCCCGTCCTTGGCATAAATGACTGTACGTTGTGTATAGAGCCGCTTTCTTTTAGATATATAGTTAGGGTTGGTCATAAAACGTCGGATTGGGCATCTCTGTGTCTTGAGAGAGACTATGGACAAGTGATCATGATACTGGGCTTGTTGAGTTCGTGATATCCAAGTATTTCTGTCCTAGTCTTTTCCTGCCCTCATGGCATTGCAAATGCCAGTCCTGGGGAAATCCAGGCAGATTTACTCCTTGGGTGACCTAGCAATTCTTGGACTATCTACAGACCCTTCATTGACGTCCTATATTTAGATCAATGCATTTTCTGTTTTCTTATTTCATCCATGGTGCCTAAAGTAGCTTAGGTTAGTTATTTAATTGGTCATTTATAGTCAGTTCTTGTGAAATGGTACAATTTCTACATGTGCTTACCTGCAATACTTTCCACATGGTAAAGGTTCCAGGACGCCCAATTTTTGTTAACCGTGGTACCTGTAACGGTGCGGCTGGTGTGAAATGTTCTTGAGGATGCACAGAAATGATACCGAGCTATGCAAAAAAATGTCCTTAATTTGTCTTCTAGTCCATTCATTTCCTCTCCACCAAGTACCACTGCCTCCAAACTCCTTGGCAAGAAAGGCAGAGACCATGTGACCAGGCAGCCATGGGGTTAATTTTATCAGACACCCAGGAGCCGTGCAGCCGTGAACGAAGAAATTAGCTTAACGATGTTACATTTACAAGAGGAGAAAAGCGATTTGTTAGCTGCTGATTGTTTCTCAGCATTATCAGTGCAGACTTTAATTGTGCTGGAACTGAAATTAGCAGAATTAGAAAAATTGCCTGTGCAGGGTCTGGCAGTGGCTTTCTCCACGCTCATTGTTGTGCGCTATGTATAGATTATGGAGCCTTTGTTCTCGCTGCGTAAATATACATGCCTGCAGTCAGGGAGGCTCTGAGGTCTGAACGCCGTGCCGCGCTCTATCTCATCCCCAAAACCCCGGCTACAAACGTCAACTTCTATCACCGCCAAGTGCGACCATTTCCAAAGCATATTCGGGTCAGAATCGGGCCAATAGATCACTGTCGCGCAATGGCGATGAGCAAAATGATCTGCTCAAAATCGGTCGCCCTTAAATGTGATAGTCGCACCTGCTGGCAACCGGCTGCGCACCCTGGTGCACAGTGGTCCTGTCCCCCGGAGCGTACGATCCATTTTCCCTAACACATCTAGTGGCATGTTTTTATAGGCAAAATTCATGGTAACACAGGGAAACCAGGCAAAGTTAATAGATATGGACACCTTAGGGGACTTTAAAATATAAAAAAAAAAAATAATTGCGAGTATTTAATACTAAAAAATAATAATGAAATTGGGTTTCATTAAAAATTTTGCACCATTTGGCTTTTACAATCTTTGTCTGGCTTCTTTTTTTTTTTTTTTTTTTTTAATGCTTTAACAGTGTCAATCACTGAACCATTGTGCAGCCCATGTGATCACGTGTGGTGAGATCCTCATGGCCAGTGTTTCTTCTGCCATAGGCATCCTTATAACTGATGACTTGGCGATAATGATATATTTTGTTATTGTGCACTTTCACCAGAAGCCGAGTGTCAGGTTATATTTTAAGTGGGTGACGTCATAACTTTCCAACAAAGGAGTAAGTTATTTTTGTCATTACTTTATATATTTGAAGTAATCTTATTTTTTTTTGTCTTTTTAAGGTTCTCTTGGTGATATGGAAGAGACAGATGAGAACTTAGCAGCTGAGTCTGCGCTTTCCGAAAAGGATGGAACCACATCGGACCCAGAAGAAGATTTGTCAGATTGTGGCTCTTCTCATACATCCTACAGTGACGGCGCAGAAGGTGAGCTTTATGTGCTGATGTTATAAATATATACAGTATCAAGGCTTATATATCCTATATATGGCCAGTTTTGTAGTCTGGCTTTTTTAGAATCCTCGGATACTATACTCCTTGTATCCGATGTAATGTTTCCATCATGACCCGTTATCTTTACTACCAGGAGAACGATGCAGTCCGGTACTGCAGACATTGGACCAAGAGATGGAAGAACCAGACCCAATGCCGAACCTGTGCGAGCTCGCGAAGGAGCCTTCTCTTTCACACATCTCAGGTACCTAAAGAAGATTGGTCTTCTCTTCTACATATATTCTCAAAAGACCCCAATAGTTGATGTGGTACATTAGATAGATAGATAGATAGATAGATAGATAGATAGATAGATAGATATAGATAGATATAGATATATTTTGGGAGCAACAGGACTTTCACCTTTTAATTAAAATCTTTACTTTTATTGATTAAGGCTACAAATTGTTGACACAATCCTTAGCTCTCAAAAATCTATTTTAAAATCCCAAAGATTGGGCCGCTTTATTCATATCATTTAATATGTGCTGAAACTTCTGTCCTGCGGCAATAGTGAGTGACATTAGCCGTGGTCTGCAGTTTCCAACACTATTTACTGTAGTCATTGATTAACATTTGATCACAAATCCCATTTCCAACACGTTTCGCCGATAAGTCTGCATAATCAGGGGTCATTGCCCTATCGTGCCCCTGATCATGCAGACTTGTTGGTGAAACATTGTTTTAATTTTTCTATGATTTAGCAGCCTAAGATCTAAAGAAATAGCAGTGGAAATATAGAATGGTATGATTGAGGCTGCCCAACTGTTGGTATTTTGAAGTGCACTTTTGAGAAATACAAATTGGGACTAGATACCAATTTCAATGTATTTTTGTTCTGTAGCCTTTTAATTTTCATCAACGTTCTGGTGGTAAATGTGTGCAACTGGTATAATGAGCATGAACATCCAGCCGCGACAAGTTCTAGATTATTGGGTACTGGACTAAAGGAATTGGCTTAAATTGACATGGAGCTGAGCAAGGTTGACTATTAAGACAATAAGTGAGACGCTTACCCTGAAATCGTCTCCATCAGTGGAAAAGCTGAAGAATTGATAGCTATTAAGTCCCTTTACAAAACGCATTGACCGCGTGAGGCAGCTGCTCCCTAGAAAATGTGTTGGGGTGCGGCCTTAATTCCCATCGATCCGATGGTAATCGTGTTCCCGGGCAGCTATTAATAATTCTGACGTCAGCTTTTATGGGCATTATCGATCTCAACTGTTGTGCTTATCGTTGCAGGACAATATGCAAACATGCACTTTGTGCAGTAATCAGCAGCACTGTCATATGCAGATAGGCTTATCACGCCATCTTTAACTGCTGTTAATGGGGAGAAATATTATCAGCTCAGTTGCTAGGAATAGGCCGAGTGAAAAGCCCGGGCCTGCTCCCTGTTAACCTCTGAGCTGCTGTAGAATCGGACGGGAAGGTCAGAAGCTGATGAACAGCGTAGGATTGTGATGTTTATAGCCCCTGGAAGGTTAAGACCAACATTTATTCATAATTACATATCAATGTCTTCCTCTTTTAATTATTTCCAAGGAAGGAAGTCCTACAAATTGCTTAGCAGCCGGGTCCCTAACACCCCAGGGCGCTTGTAGTTTTGGAGACTTGTTTTATCACCTCCTGTGCTCCAGAAATGACGATGCCCTGAGTTATAATTTCCTTCTATAGACCCCAAAATAATCCATACTAACCATAGGGCCAGTTTCACACGTCCCACAGTCACGGACCTCGCGAATGCTACAGCCTCGTACAGAAAGAAAAAAAAAACTTTAAAATGGAATCAGTGGACCCGTTGGAAATGTGGCCTCAGTGGACCTGATTGAACGTCCTACTAGCTGCCGGCATCCTTGGCGCTACTTCTGACTAGTAGGCCCCCCACTTCATGATGTCGCTTGGCCTACTAATCTAAAGAATGCCCTCGATGCTTCACGGTAGGCGGACATTCACAGGCTACAGACATGGCTGCTAAACCTGGGTCCTGCAAATTGTCTCTTCAATTTTTTTTTTTTTTTGTCGTTTTCACCTGTGGATTTTTTTATTTGGACTTTTTGATAAACTATTGCGCAGGAGCGGTTAAAAGACGTTCAGAAAGACAACATATGCACAGCCGGTCGATTTAACATTGCAGCACATATGTGCTTTCTTTCCAGCATTTTTAAGCGCTTATTCAGGCCGGACGTGGTGTGCACGTACCCTAAGACTTTCTGAATAGTGTGAATTTCCCTCCTGCCACACAGGGACTGGCATCATATCCGAGATGGTCAATAAATGGATAATACTGTTTTCTGACAATTCTGTGCCTGCAATGAATTGATACAGAGCTTTGCATTTTCTTTTCTGGGTGCAGCGGTCCAATCTCCAGAGGATGAGGGGAGTCCGAATTACAAAGCGTCAGAGTCTCCGTCCAGCATGGAAAACATGGAGGAGCCGCTCAGGTGGAACGGTCCAGGTGTGTGTCACTAGAAATGGCTTTGTCATGTTTTACTGTACAGAAAATTCACCAGTTGTCACCAAACAGAAGGTTTTTTTTTTTTTCCCAAGAAGGAAAACAACTACAGTCACATATAGCAAACCTCAGCTGTGACGATGTTCATTAGTGCTGCGCAAATCACTGACCGCGAGTAGTGAGCCTGAAAATAGTGAAAGGGAAAGTTTGCCAGAACTTTGCAGGACTACTTCTGCTGTACTCCTGCTGTACCCCTTTAACACCTTGACTGCCAAATCACTTTCGCTTAGACACATGGGCTCACTTCATCCCCCGTTTCTTTTTTAATAAGATGCGAGGGCTGAAATGACCGCGCAGGGATTCTGGTAGCAGAACTGTCCGCGGAGTGACGGAGCCGCACTGGAATGCTCTGGAATTCTGCAAGATAACATAAACAGGAAGTGTAGTGTCAGATAGGAAATAGGTGGCACGTACGCAGGCAGAAGAGGCCACGAGACCGATCTGAGGTGGGAGCCGGCGCGCATAGGGAAGGGATTATACAGTTTTTCTGTGACAGTAGTTCATCTAATACGTCACAAGAAACAAGAACAATGTAAATCTCTGAACGCAACTAATAGAACAAGTGATTTATCCAAATTCAGAACACAAAATGTCACTTTTTCTTCCTCCTGTAGTTTCAGAGTTATTCACTTTTTCATGACCAGTGCTCAGTAGACCCATCTGGCTGTTATAACCTGCTGCAGACCTGGTTTATAGTCAGACACCTGCTTCGGGCAGGATTCCTGAGGAATCGTAGCCTATTCTTCATGGGCAAGAGCCTCCAGGTTACTAATATTCATGTGTTTGCTCCTCCGGCCTCGGCCTTCACATCCCACCAAAGATTTGTTTCTATGCAGTTCAGGTCAGGCGACTGAAGTCCTCCAGGGCTTCTTGTTGGGCGGTGAGGTAGTAGTGAGAAATGCTGGGGATCATTGTCCTGTTAGAAGCTCCAATGATGCCTGAGCTTCAGCTCCTTGCTGAAGTCATTTTTGTTTTCCCTGAGGATTTCCAGTTACTACATTTAATCTATTTTGATTGTATCTGTATGTGTACTATTCTGGCTCAGTTCACACTTCAGCAGCCTTTACTTGTTGGCAGTAAAAATGCTTCTAATAAAACTCGCCTATTTGCTGCATTTTTGCTCCTTTTTATGTCGCGTTTTTCAGGCATGTTCACGTTTGCTTTTGTCTATAATACAAGTTAAGAAAAAATGTGAAAAAGGAGTTATTGGCTCACCTGTCCGGGTGTAGGGCAGAAACGTCAGTAATAGCAACCGCCCAAACCATAGCCAATACTCACATTTTTACAGAATTGCTTTATTGATCCATTCGTATAAAAGGCTCAAAAAATGGCTGAACGCAACGTCATGCCTCAAGACCATGCAGGTCAAACCCGCAGCAGTTCCTGATCGTGGGCACGTCATATTCCAGTTCTTTGCTCCGTGACATCCCTGTGTTGTGTTATCCGTGTCATGGTTAACTTGGCCACATCTGCATGTCACCTATCCTGTCACCCTTGCCTTATACACTTGATCTGATCCCCCTCTGCACCCAGCGATGACTAAACTGACACATGCAAAGTTCACCAGATTAGCTAATCGCTCGCCTTGATTAATTGCTGATGAGAGATGCGGTGTGGCAG
Organism: Oophaga sylvatica; assembly: GCA_033576555.1. Taxonomy (NCBI): domain Eukaryota; kingdom Metazoa; phylum Chordata; class Amphibia; order Anura; family Dendrobatidae; genus Oophaga; species Oophaga sylvatica. The sequence continues at coordinate 42,367,013 of JARQOD010000010.1, read as the reverse complement.
ATTTCCACTAGTGCTTTCCACGTGAAAAACATCCTGTTCAGATACTGTAACGTATCTCTGAACTACACCCCCAGGTAATCGCGTTACCTGTAAAAATCAATGTCGCTGGTCAAGTCGGGGGTGTAGGACCCTCATTTACCCACATACTGAAGTCCTGCAAGGCCTCCACCGAAATGAATGGCCCTTCTTCCAGACCTAGCGCCCCTCTTGTAGGTCCTCTTGACCCACCACATTACAGCAGTCTATGTGGCGTCCATTACCAATTAATTGCAGTCTATTGTTCTCTTGTATCAGCCATTTCACGCTGGTGGATATTTCGGGCTGAATGTCTAACTCTAGTGGGTGATCCGCACGGCTCTGCTGTCCTGTTTTTTTTCTTCATTTCATGCTTCCTCTCCGCGGACGAGCTCCTTCCCTATCATGTGCCTTCAGCCTCGCTCTGTTCCGGTAATTGGAGTGTTATTAATTTCTGTGTGGTTGGGAGTAGATGGCAGCGCCTGCGATGAAGTAGTGATAGGGGACTTCGCTCACACATGCCCGACTGATAGGCTTTCTATCTGCTCCTGTGCAGACCATGCACTTATCAGGGGCAGCCCTGATGAAAAGACCAGAGAAGGAAATGGGGGAGACGCCGAATTCCTTCATTTTATCACCCACATCCACTGTACATGTAGCGTGTTAACATGG
>JARQOD010000010.1:42263130-42366226 GCA_033576555.1 Oophaga sylvatica | reverse complement strand
AGGTTTTCAGATATAAGTATCTCCCCTTTGACATGTTAGTGAGGAAGAATAGATACAGGGTTTTATGTCATTCTATATCTTTAAGGAATCTGGTCTATGCCTTCCGGGGGTCATGAAAACCCAAAAAAAACGCCAATGAGAGGGCAATAAACTTTTTTCCCCTTATCTAGGAACTGTTTAAATATTTATGTTATCCTGGAGTAATTCAGTTCTGATACAGTCCTTACTTGTTTTAAACCTTTGAAATTTTCCTGTGTCCGTTGGTTGAAATATGTGTGTTTAAATTTTTTTGTTAGTCTTTCCCGAGAAAGACTGAGTCCCTAAAAGTTGCATTTTTTTCATCTTTTCGTTATCCAAAAAAGGTATAAACATGTGACTCTGAGTCTAAAATTTTTTATTACTGGCAAACACGGTAAAGTCACAGTTTTTAATTTCAAGAAGAAAAAAAAGAAAATAAAATAAACGCTATATGCACATCCCAAAAATAAGGGAAAAACACAAACCCAAAAAATTGTAAAAAAATATATGTTGACATTTAAGAATAAAAGTACTTTTTTTTTTTTTGAAAAATGTTTAAGGGAACGCAATGTTAAATTTAAAAACTGTAAAGACAATGGTTTTGAAAATGTCACTCATATCATCATCGCAAATTTTATGTGACAGTCACAGAAAATTTTAAATTTTTTAAGTTCATAAAATCGTAATTTCATAGCTGTATGACTGTCCGCATGGATATCAATGTTTTTGTGAAAAATAATGTCAATAAAAAATAACCTTTAAAAAAATTAGGCTTTTTTGCAAAATTTTAAAGTGTGTGCCTGCAAGTGTAGGTGAAAAAAAGGCTACGGAGAAAAGGGTATATTCATGTCTGTATCAAAGTGGACACCCTTGATGGGTAATCCCGATGTTTATGTCGTCAAAAAGTTGCGCTGAATCATGCATTTTTTGTTGTGAGGTTAAAGGGGGTAAAAGAATGTCTTTTTGCGCAAAGCTTTATCCGAAAAACACTACCTTCCTACTGTCACGCGTGGGTAGGGTGGTGTGGCTTTTGCTGACTATAAAATGTGGTTGGCTGCGTTATTGCGCACTGGGACGCCAAAAAAAATCAGCAGTAAGATTTAATGTGTATACTAACCTTGACAAACCAAAAATTACTTCCCCCTCTTTTAAAATGTACAAGACTAAAGCCAAAGGGGTTGCGTGATTAATTGAGATACGTATTACTAAAATTTGCCATGGTAACTATGCACTTGATACCTATATACCAGTATTTTTAAAACTCTGGGGTTGTTTCAACAACTTGCGGTATAAGTTTTTGTCGTATGCATGTGCACTTTCTAATGTAAAAATTTTTATTATTGGAATTATTACCTTTTTTACATGCTGGCCATTTCATTATGGGTTTGAGTTTAAATTTGGCATCAGTTGTGTTTTTTTTAATGTCTGTCATAAAAAAAACTGTCTGATGATGTGGGATGTAATGATTCGTACATCCTTGAGTGTTTTTTTTCGGACAGAAAATTTCCTTTAAAGCAAAATTAAAGTCGAATGTACTTTTATGCTTTAAATTTTAAAAAGGAAGGTAGATATGTTTTATTTTTGTTACCTTCTAATAGACTGTGCAGATATGCGCTGTGAGCAAATTATTATTTGTCCATATTTTTTAAAAAATTTCTTCTAGGCCGAAAATTTCCCAATTTTTGTTTTCGCATAACAAGCAGGGTGCGGCTCTTCCTATTTGGAGCATTTTTGGCATGTTTTTTGCCGTGTGGGGGAAAGGAATTCTTGGTTCACAGGGGAAAAAGTGGCGTTTTAAACCCACTCAGTAGAGTTGGTTTTGTTCTGGGGACACGACACTTTGAGAGCAATGGGAGTTTTTGGGCCAGGGAGTAGAGTTCGGTGGTAAAAGATGAAAAACAGGGGGCATGGATAACGTTGGAAAAAATTTTTAATCTGAAACGGGGAGAAATTCTGGGGGCCCTCCCCTTGTTCTTTTAAAAAGTAACCCCGGTTACATTTTCGGAGGATAGTCGCAGCGCGGGTTATCCCCCCGCGCACTAAGACCGCCCCCATTTTCCTGGCAGCAGGGCAAGCCGCACCCCCATGCATATGGCTAAGCTCGGGCCCCTGTATCCAGTTAGAGCCCAAAAAATTTGAAGGGGGGGCCTTGGGGTTTCACTGAGAGGCAAACCAAGTAGTTGTCACCATCTGACGGTAGTTGCCCCGCTGACTGGAGCCCCCTGGTGGTGTAGACATTTGTGGCGCTGCCAAAACTTTTCCACATTTTTAAAATTGGTTTTCCCCTTTGGGGGCACTCGTGTCTCCTTTGTTGCAGAGCTCTCTACACTGCCTCGACGCACGAGCTGTTTGAAAAAACAGTAGCAGCAGCAGTGCCCCCCGGCGTAAGGTAGAACTTAGGGATTGCACGTGTGTCTGGTACTCCCGCTTTTTTTCGTCCCGGTTCAACGGTGTGATGGGTTTTGACTTTTTTCCGGTAGCGAGGGTTGGGGGGGGTACCCCAAAAAATCAGACGTCGTGAGAAAGTGGGCGATGCGGCGGTCGTTTCTTAGGCATGCAGCATAAAAAAACCCCTGGCTGCAGCCCCCAATGGCAAAAAAGCTGCCCCCTGAAAAAGGGGTTACTCTCCCCCTCTGCCCCCACCCGCTTACATCTGACTGAGGTTTGTACCTCCTCTGGAGCGATGTTCCCCCCATTGATCCCCCTCCTACCTCCTCACAAGTGAGCCCCCACCCCCTTTTTGGGAACCCGTTGCGCTGATTTCCAAAAGGTGAGGAATTTTTTGATCCTCTCCTCCCTCTTCCCCTCTCCCTTTTTTGCTTGGTGTTTTTTGAAACGGAAGGGGGACAGTCGGGGTGACTAGTGCATCATCTGCACTCCCATCCGCGTTAAAAAATCAAACGCACGAAAAAAAAGGACTGTCTTTATAGTGGCCCATTTTATTTAAAGGTGAAGTGTGGACGGCGAAAAATTTCGTGTTTATTGCCCCCTGATGCGCTGATACTCCATAACTGCTGGCGTGCTCAAAACCGCTCCAAAAAGAAAAAAGTTGATTACCTGGGGATAGTCCTTTTTTGATGCGGTTCGGAAGGCGAAAAATGGTTGCAGAGCTGCAATGCGCGATTGCCTGCTAAAAGTCGCAGTGAGGACTCTAGGCGGCCTTGTGCAGAGTCATAGATCCGGATAGTCCCTCAAAAAACTCTGCCGCCCAAAGTTGAGCACATGTGCCGACATGGTATGTGGTGAGGTTGCAAGGCCCAGAGCTGCCCCGATTTCGGCCATTGTCACACACTACCAAACCTGGCTGGAGATTCGCTGGCAAAAACCACACGTCGCTCTCTGCTTGATGGCATTCCAGACCTCCTGCGCTGTGTGGCTTCGATTCCCATGGGAATTAATTTCAGAACGCTGTTGCCGTTTGGCCACGGCTGTGCTCATATCGGTCCATCAGGTAAGCGTCCACGGGTCCATGGGAGGTAGACGTGACGGCTCCTGCACGATGATTCTGAGGAATGGAGTAGGAGGGGAGTCAATTGGACGACTTGATTCCGGCAATCCTTGGAGTTGGCAGAACACGTACGCGCCACTCGCAAGATCTGTACCCGGCTCCACAACATTCACCCAATGGGCAGTGAGTGAAAGTATCGTCCCTGGCCGGGTACTGGTCCACGCATCGGTGGTAGGTGGACCTTGCTACTGACGGCGTTTATGCGCATGTTTAATTTTTGCCAACATGCTTTTGCAGACCAGGACGGCTTGCCGCGAAATAAAATCGCTGGGCACATTGTATTGTGGGACTGCCAATGCATTAATTCACGGAAACTGTCAGTCTCCACCACCTGAATGACAGCATTCAAGGGACAGGAGTTTGCAATGACAGCATTCAGAGCCTGTGCTCGTGGTGGTTTGCCGAGTATGGCCGTCTTTTATCCATGCCTGTGCTACCGATGGCTGTTTTGTGGCCTGGGTGTGTGAGGATGACAGGGAACTGCACCTGTGGGTGGAATAACACTGTGTCTCTGGACAACAGTGACAGAGGTTCTTCATGGCGATCCTTTGAGGAAGCCTTACCGCTGTGTGTGAACTGGAGGAAGAGGCTCCAACAGGAGCTGAGATGTAGGTGCTGCTGTAGGTTGGCCTACATCTCCAGTGTGTCTTTGTAACTAACAAAGTGCTTTGACCGCACATGTTTCCACATATTTGTTGTATTAAGGTTACTGACACTTTTACCTCTTTTAATTTTTTTGATTACACAGCTTGCATTTGAATAAGCAAATATCATCTGCAACTGTATCAAAAAAGGACCACGCAGAGCAAGTCCTGGGAGCGCCCGGTTTGGTGTTGGAAGAGAACTGCTCGAACGGGTGCCAAACTGGAGGCTACAGGCAAGCGAGTCTGCAGCCTACCTCTCCCTACTGTTTGGACCGTTGGGGCAATCTCTCCTCAGAGCTGCTCCCACCACCTTCTGTTCCTCACGCCATGTTGGGTCTTGGACCATCATCTCCACCACTACCCTCTTCCAACACCTGCTGTTGTTGGGTGTTGGCCAGACCATGCTCAACCAGAAACTGGCAACTGAGTCTCATCATCATCAGATGCGTTCTGCGGTGTGCTGACCATCGGCACTGGCTCACCCCTCTTCAGATTCAGAGAGACACAGCTGTTGCGCATTCACTGCATACTGCCTCTTCTTCACATTCCAGAATGCTGCTTGGCTGGGCCCCTGTTTCCAAGCCAACAGATTTGAGAACAGAAGCAGAGACTCAGTGGCTCCTGTACAGAGCTCTCTGACTGCCTGGGCAATTTGGCAGGCGGTGAAGAGACTGATGGTTGTTCAAAGTGCTGTGGTCCTGAGAGGAGGTGGAAGGTATTGAAGTCGATGATTGGCTGCATCCAACCAACAACGGCTTCAATTTGTTCTTCACGCAGCAGGGGGTACGCTGAGCTCCTACAAAAGTGCGCATAAAGGAACGCTCACGGGGAAAACTGGTGGATGCTGTGTCACTGGGTGCGGCAGCAGCCACAGAATCCCCACGTCCTCTCCCTGCTGCAAATCCACGGCCTCGAACCACGACCCTGTGCCTTACTCCACTGATCTTCATCTTGGTGATTGATAAAGAAAGTCAGAAAAGTTAATGGCCTAAGTGTGGTTATTCCTCACAGACTACAGTGAACCCTGCAGACAACTGTTCAGTATCTGTGAAAGGCCCCTTTGTGTAGTTCTATGTGTTTGCAACCATGTATTGATACGGATGGAAGCGCGTCACACTAATAGATTAGTTTTTTTTCCACTAAAATGGAGCAGCACCAATTAGAGAAAAATGTGAAGGATGAGGCAGTGACCACACGCTCAGCAGACTACAACCGCAGTGGTTGAAGTACAAATGGAGGTAATCTGCACTCACAAAATGAAAAGCTCACAGACTACAGTGAACACTGAAACACAACTATTCACTATCTGTGAAAAGCTCCTTTGGTTGTTCTATTAGTTGTTTGCAACCAATGTATTGTATACGGATGGAAGCGCGTCACACTAATAGATTAGATTTTTTTCACTAAAATGGAGCAGCACCAATTAGAGAAAAATGTGAAGGATGAGGCAGTGACACACGCTCAGCAGACTACAACCGGCAGTGGTTGAAGTACAAACTGGAGCGTATCTGCACTCACAAAATGAAAAGTCACAGACTACAGTGAACACTGAAAACACAACTATTCACTATCTGTGAAAAGCTCCTTTGTGTAGTTCTATAGTGTTTGCAACCAATGTATTGTATACGGATGGAAGCGCGTCACACTAATAGATTAGATTTTTTTTCCACTAAAATGGAGCAGCACCAATTAGAGAAAATGTGAAGGATGAGGCAGTGACACACGCTCAGCAGCTACAACCGGCAGTGGTTGAAGAACTAACTGGAGCGTGATCTGCACTCACAAAATGAAAAGCTCACAGACTACAGTGAACACTGAAAACAACTATTCATATCTGTGAAAAGCTCCTTTGTGTAGTTCTATAGTGTTTGCAACCCAATGTATTGTATACGGATGGAAGCGCGTCACACTAATGATTAGTTTTTTTTCCATAAAATGGAGCAGCACCAATTAGAGAAAAATGTGAAGGATGAGGCAGTGACCCACGCTCAGCAGCTACAACCGGCAGTGGTTGAAGAAACTAACTGGAGGTGATCTGCACTCAAAAAATCAAAACCTCACAGACTGCAGTGAACACTGAAACACAAACTATTCACTATCTGTGAAAGCTCCTTTTGTAGTTCTATAGTGTTTGCAACCAATGTATTGTATACGGATGGAAAACGTCACACCAATAGATTTGATTTTTTTAATATAATGGAGCTGCACCAATTCCACTAAATAAAATAAAAAAAAAGAGTCAGTGACACGTGCAGATGCCTACAAACAGCGGTGGATGCAGAGCAAAATGCAGCGTCACCTGCACTGTCACACACACACCTTGCCAGAGCTGTTAAAACAACACTGGCAAAATGAAGCTTTACACAGCGGTTGGTAAAATAGCCTGCCTCAAGCACAGTAGTACACAAAATCGCAATATGTAACTGTCCCTCAGAGTTAGCAGAGTAGCGTTCTGTCCTTACTGATTCACAGCACAGTGACGCTAAAATGGCGGCGGCGCCTTTTATAGTGCATTCTGACATCATTTCAGCAGCCAATCACAGCCATGCCATTAGTAAGATGACCGCAGCATTACAGGATGTGCCCACACTTCGTAGGATTCTCATTGGCTGACTAAAATCACATTGCCTCTCAAAGAATTATGGGAACTTCCGATTCGGTATACGATATGGAAAAAGTATCGGAATTAAGTATCGGAATTCCGATAACGCGAATATCGGCCGATACCGATACTTGCGGTATCGGAATGCTCAACACTACTCATCACACCCCCCCCTTTGAGGGCGCTACGGAGGCATGACCTGTCGGTAATCCGACATGCGCACCTCAGCGGGTTCGCCACGTCGTGATAACCCATCAGCATTCCCATGATCACTGCCTTTCTTGTGTTGTACGGCAAAATCATACTGCTGCAGGGCAAGGCTCCAGCGTAGCAACCTACCATTGGTTCCGGACACTGTGTGCAGCCAGCTCAGAGGGTTGTGGTCGGTGACCACCTTGAAGGTGCGCCCGTACAGGTAGGGCTGCAAACGTTGCAGTGCCCAGACCATGGCCAGGCACTCCTTCTCGATGGTGGAGTATGCCACTTCCCTTGGCAGAAGTTTCCGGCTCAGGTACAACACGGGGTGCTCCTGGTCCCCGAATCAACCTGGCTGAGTACAGCACCGAGGCCAAATTCGCTGGCATCAGTCTGTACCAGGAAGGGCCGACTGCTGTCGACGGCTCTCAACACTGGAGAGCTGCACAGGGCTGTTTTCAAAGTCGGAATGCCGCCTCACAGCCATCTGTCCAGTTGACTGTTTGGGGTAGACCGCCCTTGGTGAGGTCCGTCAAGGGTTTTGCAATGGCGCTATAGTTCGGTACGAAACGCCTATAGTACCCTGCAGTGCCCAGGAAGGACTTCACCTGCTTTTTGGTCCTGGGGGTGGGCCAGGACACGATCGCGTCCACTTTCTCGGGCTCTGGACTCATGGAACCCCCGCCTACCCGGTGCCCCAGGTAGTGGACCTCCCTCATGCCCATCTGGCATTTTCCCGGCTTGATGGTCAGACCTGCCTGGTGAATACGCTTGAGCACCTCCTGGAGATGCTGAAGGTGTTCCTCCCAGGTGGAACTGAAGACGGCAATGTCGTCCAGGTACGCCACAGCGTACTCCTCCAGTCCCTGAAGCAGGTGGTTGACCATCCGCTGGAAAGTGGCAGGGGCATTCTTCATGCCGAAAGGCATGACCGTGGACTCGTACAGTCCAAAAGGGGTGATAAAGGCAGATTTCTCCTGCGCCGCAGGGCTCAGGGGAATCTGCCAGTATCCCCGGCTCAGAATCCATGATGGATATGTACTTGGCATTCGCCAACCGCTCCAGCAGATCCTCGATGCGTGGCATTGGGTGCGCATCAGAGGTAGTGATGGCGTTGAGCCCCCTGTAGTCCACGCAGAACCGGGTGGTCCGATCCTTTTTTGGCACGAGAACTACAGGTGAGGCCCACGCGCTTTTGGACTGCCGGATCACCCCCAGCTGCAACATCTCATGGATCTCCTGGCGCATAATCTGCTGCACTTCCTCAGAGATCCGATAAGGTGTCCGCCGTAACGGGGCGTGATTCCCGGTGTCCACCTCGTGGACTGCCAACTTGGTCCTTCCGGGTCGGTTAGTGAACACGGCCCGAAAGGATTCCAGAGTGGTCAGCAACTGCAACCGCTGGGAGGCGGTTAGCGAGGCATTTACCTCCATGTCCTCAATGGACCCATTGGCATTAGCTTGGGCCAGCATGTCTAGGAGGGGATCCTCTTCCCCGTCCTCGGGCAGATTGCAGACCGGTAGGACGCAGGCTTCACGTTCGTGATGGGCCTTCATCATGTTGACGTGAAAGGCCTTGCGCCTACCCCGAGTGTGGTCAAGCGTGACCACGTAGGTGGCTGGGTTGAGCTGTTGGTGCACGACGTACGGGCCTTCCCAGGCTGCCTGAAGCTTATCCTTTGGTACGGGGACCAGCACCCACACCTTTTGACCCACCTGGTAGGTCCGCTCCCGGGCGTTCTGGTCGTACCAGTGCTTCTGGTCAGCCTGAGCCTGCGTCATGTTGTCATGCACCAACTGCGTCAAGGTCTGCATCTTGTCGCGGAAGCGCATGACATAATCCACGATGGACACTTCCGTGGGGTTTGGCTCATCTTCCCAGGATTCTCTTATCAACCCAAGGGGTCCCCGGACTCGCCTACCATACAGGAGCTCGAAGGGGGAGAACCCCGTCGAGGCCTGCGGGACTTCTCTGTAGGCAAATAGCAGGTGTGGGAGGTACCGCTCCCAATCGCGTCCCTGGGTCTCAACCAGCATGCGGAGCATCTGTTTGAGGGTACCGTTAAAGCGCTCACACAAACCATTGGTCTGTGGGTGATATGCACTCGATACCATACGCGTCACCTGCATTTTGCTGCAGAGAGCCTTCATTAGGCGAGACATAAATTGGGTCCCTTGATCGGTAAGCATCTCCCTGGAAATCCTACCCGTGAAAAGATGGTCACCAGTGCATCTGCCACCTTATCTGCCCTAGTTGAGGACAGAGCTACTGCCTCCGGGTACCGGGTAGCGTAGTCTACCACAGTCAGGATGTATTGCTTTCCAGAGCTGCTGGGGACGGCCAGCGGGCCCACAATGTCCACCGCGATCCTCTGGAAAGGCTCCTCTATCACTGGCAACGGGATCAGGGGAGCCTTAAGAGCAGGCCCCGCCTTCCCCACTCTTTGACAGGTGATACAGGAGCGGCAGTAGTTAGTCACATCTGTCCCCATCTTGGGCCAATAGAAGTGTTGAGACAGCCGTGCCTTAGTTTTTCTAATCCCCAAGTGTCCAGCAAGTGGAATCTCATGGGCAATCCTCAACAACTCACCTCGGAACTGGTGCGGGACGACCAGCTGTTTCCCCCTCAACCACTCCTTTTGGGAATCTCCGGGTACGGTCTCCCGGTACAACCTTCCTCGTTCCCAGAACACCCTCTCCTTATCAGTCACGGAGGTGGGCGTCTCGGCGAGGTGTCTCAAGTTCTCCAGGCTCGCATCTGAGTGCAGAGCGGCCTGGAACTCCTGGCTGGAGGCAGCCAGAAGTGACGTCAGGGTTCCTTCCTCACTGGGACCCTCTGGGACCGGCTCTGGGTCCACCTCTGGTTCAGTCTCTCCTGTAGCGGAGGAGGGTCCAGATGGCAGGGCGCTACCTGCGATCCGGGCACTCTGACTGCGGGTGACAGCAGCTACATATGCAGTCTCCCCGGGGATTTCTATAGACCCATCAGCCTGCGCTGCTATGGGCTCTACCTCCCCATCCACCCCCAACACTTCAGGAGCAGTGCTACTTATGGGCCAGTTACCTTCCTCGGTGGCACTGGTCAGTGTCATGGCGTCACCTTCCTCCCGGTTCCCATGCACCTCCCCATTTCCTTGAGCACTGTCGCTTGCTCCTGCTAGGGGTTCCTCAGCCGTCTCACTCCGCAGAGCGACGGGACTGAACGCTCCTGTACCTGTGGACACATCTACCACTTCAGAGAAAGGGTTAACAGATTCAGATGGCACAGATACATCATTATCAACATCAGTCCTAGGGAAAGAAAGGTTATCAGTTGCATCCTCACTTCGCAAAGCATTAGCAGGTAACACAATCAGTTTCCCATCATCATCAACATCAACATCATGGTTAACGTTAACCTTATCATCAGATTGGGAAGGGGTGTCAGGGACATAGTACGCCACCATCCTCCCCAGATCAGTCCCCAATAAAACATCAGTGGGCAGGTTTTCGGACACCCCCACTTCCTTCACCCCGCTCCCGGTACCCCAGTCAATGAAAACTCGGGCTATCGGCAAGGGGTAGTGGACGCCCCCAATCCCTGTGACAGTTAGGGTTTTCCCCGGAATCAACTCTTCAGGGGCCGCCAGTTCGGGTCGGATGAGGGTTCGCTCAGCCCCGGTGTCCTTGAGGCCTGTAGCAAGACGGGCCCCCACGCGGACGGGCTGCACGTTGTCATCAACCCTCCCCACCACACCACCCACCAAAAGAACAGAGGCGTTGGGCCCGGAGGCCTTGGCTGGGGGGTTCTTCTGCCTCTCCGGACAGGTGGCGCTGATGTGACCAGTCCTTTTACAGGAGAAACACTGGCGGGGGTCTGATGTAGGCCTGGCGCTGGCAAAGGGGATAGTGCCTCCAGAGGGACGACTGGCAGGGGCACTGGGGTTGGTTGCAGGCTTACCCCCTCCCCAGCGGGTGGCGACGGGCTTCCGCACCTCGGGTTTCCGGTTGGCCTCATAGCTGTCGGCGATCCGGGCTGTTGTGACGCGTCCTCTGGTTCTCGGTCCAGGATGAACTGTCGGACCTCAGCTGGGCACAGATGCAGGAACTGGTCTTTGATCATCAGGTCTTTCAGCTCCTCATAGGTGTCAACTGACAGTCCATAGATCCACTGGTCAAAGTGGTTCCGGAGTCCTTGCACCACATCGCTGTAACTGTCGTGTGGGCCACGTTGGAGGTTCCGGAACTTCTTTCGGTATACCTCAGGGGTTAGCTGGTACTTGGCAATCAGGGCCTGCTTGATGGCCTCATAGTCACTGTCTTGATCTGGCGCGAGGGAAGCGAACGCCTCCAAAGCTTTGCCCTTCAGCCCGGGGGTCAAGTACCTGGCCCATTGGTCGGCAGGCAGCCGGTACTGTCTGCAGACTTTCTCAAAGGCCCGCAGAAAAGTGTCCAAGTCTCCGTCCCTTTCCAGCACGGGAAAGTGCTCCGGCCGGGGCTTGGGACTCTGAGTGCTGCTGGGCACACTGCTCTGGGCTGTGGAGGGCATTGCCCCTCGCTGAACCATCTCCAGCTCATGGGCTCTCTGCGCTTGGGCTTCCCGCTCGGCTCGGGCTCTCTCAGCCTCCCGCTCGGCTCTCTCAGCCTCTCGCTGGGCTTGGCGCTCGGCTCTCTCAGCCTCTCGCTGTTTGGCCTCTCGCTGGTCGGCTCTCTCTTGAGCTTGCTGGATCAGCCTCAGGCGTTCTTCCCGGTTGTCAGCGGTGAGTCCCTCCAGGGCCGCCTGCAGGTAAGGGTCCACCTCTCTCTGGGTGTAAGCAGTCAGGGGTTGGGCTTGCTCCTGCGGCACCCCTTGGCTTGGGCCGGCTCCTGCGCCCGCCACGCTCCGATGCTCGCCAGTTCCTTCAGGGCCTGGACCAGTCGGGCTTTGGTTTGGTTCTTGTGGTCAAGGCCGTGGTACACGCAGATTCCCACAAGAGTGTCCCTGTTCTGCTTTTCGAACCAACTTGCTCCTTGTAGCCATGGTTGCCAAATAAAAGATAGGATAGAAAAACAAAGAGAAGGGAGGGGTAACCGCAAGTACACACAATTGTCTCAGGACTAATAAACACTGAGTCTGTTCTCCAAAACTTTAGCTGCAGGGTCGCTGAAGAACCGTGCAAGTTTTTTAGTGAAGGGAATGATTGCTCAAACCAGATCACTAATGCTCTATAATCCCACCGCTGCCACCAATATGTGATGAACGGGCACACGGTCCGCCACACGGTAGCCCGGGATCACGGCTTGTGATCCCACCGCTGCCACCAATATGTGATGAACGGGCACACAGTCCGCCACACGGTAGCCCGGGGGTCACGGATTGTGATCCCACCGCTGCCACCACATGTGATGGAACGTGCACCACACGACGGCTGCTGCCGTCCGACCCAGTAAACTGCAGGGATTTATAACTATCCCACTTCCACTTAGGAACTTGCAGCTCTCTGGCGCCCCCCTTACCCTCAGGTCAGTCAGGGAACTGCACCTAGGATAATTGTCGCCAGACGGGTCACTTGGATGTGTGCTGGCTATTGGGCACGCTGCAGTGAGGGAATTATAATTACTCCTGGCTGCGCCAGGCAGTACCCTTATAAACCCCGCTCGTCACTGCCAGCGTCACCCAATAGATTAACACTTTACACCCCTTTCCTTTTAGCTGCCACCAGCTACGGCTTTGATGAACAATTTATCAAGAGGGTCCGTAGCAACCCCAAAACAGTAGCGTAGTGCTTCAGGCACGTGCAAATTCGTTTATAGAGCAGGAGAAACAAACTAATAAATTTATAGGTTTATTCCTTAAAAAACAGGCAGTGCTTATATAATATAAAAAGATGTAACAAACTGAGACAATATCGTTATGTACAGATGCAGTTATAAAATAAAATGGATTAAGAATGAAAGATACACTCACATGGTTGTTAGATCATAACAGGCAAGCCAGGCTGGGGGAAGGAGCCACACGTCATAGTTCATTGGTAGATCTCTTACTCAGACATCCCAGCAGAAAGTGCCTAAGGAACTTCACTGTAAGACTTATGCATGTCAGCTTCTGACCTCACAAAAAGGGCTGGTCCTCTGGCCACCTCCCCTGGCTGCAAGCTATGGTTTGAGCTCTGCAATATCATAAGGTTCATAACTCGTCTGTGAACCTAGCAGAATAACGGCAGACCTATCAATGATCTTGCTTTGAAATATGGTTCCAATGAGCCCACACTTGGGTGGGCTAGTACATGGGGCACCCGAGAATTCCATTTCTCGGGTCTGTTGGAGTTACGGGTTTACCAGTACCACGGGAACGATGCCCGTCGGCGCATGGTTCAACACAGTAACTTCGTGTTTCTAGCGAATGCTCCCACCGTGTTATTAACCAAAAAGAATGAATTCTCCAAATGGCTGCTATAGGAAGAAAGCACGTGTTGCGACAATGCAGGACCCCTGCGGTGAAGCGGAAAACTTCCAGCACTGGCAGCTCACATTACACTGCCTGAGTGCAGGTGACAGGGGGGGAAGGGGAAGTGATGAGCTGCAGGAAAGGAGGAGGGCTTTCGCAAGTACAAAATTTAAAAGACAGAATGAACTAGCATATATCCACACGCTCTCTAATCACATGCACAGTACCCCTGTCCTGTATATATACACTGCACAGTACCACTCCTCCTGTCCTGTATATATACACTGCACAGTACCACTCCTCCTGTATATATACACTGCACAGTACCACTCCTCCTGTATATATACACTGCACAGTACACTCCTCCTGTATTTACACTGCACAGTACCACTCCTCATCTGTATATATACACTGCACAGTACCACTCCTCCTGTATATATACACTGCACAGTACCACTCCTCCTGTATATATTACACTGCACAGTACCACTCCTCCTGTCTGTATATATACACTGCACAGTACCATCTCCTCCTGTATATATACACTGCACAGTACCACTCCGTCCTGTATATATACACTGCACAGTACCACCCTCCTCCTGTATATATACACTGCACAGTACCACTCCTCCTGTCCTGTATATATACACTGCACAGTACCACTCCTCCTGTGTAATATACACTGCACAGTACCACTCCTCCTGTCCTGTATATATACACTGCACAGTACCACTCCTCCTGTATATATACACTGCACAGTACCCTCTCCTCCTGTATATATACACTGCACAGTACCACTCCTCCTGTCTGTATATATACACTGCCAGTCACCCTCCTCCGTCCTGTATATATACACTGCACAGTACCACTCCTCCTGTATATATACACTGCACAGTACACCATCCTCCTGTCCTGTATATATACACTGCACAGTACCACTCCTCCTGTATATATACACTGCACAGTACCACTCCTCCTGTCCTGTATATATACACTGCACAGTACCACTCCTCCTGTCCTGTATATACACTGCACAGTACCACTCCTCCGTCCTGTATATATACACTGCACAGTACCACTCCTCCTTGTATATATACACTGCACAGTACCACTTCCTCCTGTATATATAACACTGCACAGTACCACTCCCCCTGTATATATACACTGCACAGTACCACTCCTCCTCTGTATATATACACTGCACAGTACCACTCCTCCTCCTGTATATATACACTGTCACATGACCCTCCTCCTGTATATATACACTGCACAGTACCACTCTCTCCTGTATATATACACTGCACAGTACCACTCCTCCTGTATATATACACTGCACAGTACCACTCCTCCTGTATATATACACTGCACAGTACCACCTCCTGTATATACACTCACATACCCTCCTGTATATATACACTGCACAGTACCACTCCTCCTGTATATAGTACCATCTCTGTCTGTATATATACACTGCACAGTACCACTCCCTCCTGTATATATACACTGCACAGTACCACTCCTCTGTATTATACACTGCACAGTACCACTCCTCCTGTATATATACACTGCACAGTACCACTCCTCCTGTATATATACACTGCAGTACCACTCCTCCTGTTATACACTGCACAGTACACTCCTCCTGTATATTACACTGCACAGTACACTCCTCTTCCTGTATATATACACTGCACAGTACCACTCCTCTCTGTATATATACACTGCACAGTACCACTCTCCTGTGATATACACTGCACAGTACCTCCTCCTGTCTTATATACTGCACAGTACCACTCTCCTTCTGTATTATACATGCACAGTACCACTCCTCCTGTATATATACACTGCACAGTACCACTCCTCCTGTCTGTATATAACACTGCACAGTACTCCTCTCCTGTATATATACACTGCACAGTACACTCCTCCTGTATATATACACTGCAAGTACACTATCCTCCTGTATATATACACTGCACAGTACACTCTGGTATAATCACAGCCATCCTTGTCCTGTATTATACACTGCACAGTACCACTCCTCCTTATACATGCACGACACTCCTCCTTGTATATATACATGCACAGTACCACTCCTCGTCCTGTATATATACACTGCACAGTACCACTCCTCCTGCGTATATATACACTGCACAGTACCACTCCTCCTGTCCTGTATATTACATGCACAGTACCACTCTCCTGCCTGTATATATACACTGCACAGTACACTCCTCTCCTGTATATATACACTGCACAGTACCACTCCTCTCCTGTATATATACACTGCACAGTACCACTCTCCTGTTATATATACACTGCACAGTACCACTCCTCCTGATTATACACTGCACAGTACCACTCCTCCTTTATATATACATGCACAGTACCACTCCTCTGTATATATCACTGCACAGTACCACTCCTCTGTTATTATCACTGCACAGTACCACTCCTCCTGTATTACACTGCACAGTACCCTCCTCCTGTATATATACACTGCACAGTACCACTCCTCCTGTTTATATACACTGCACAGTACCACTCCTCTGTCTGTATATACCTGCACAGTACCACTCTCCTGTATATATACACTGCACAGTACCACTCTCTGCCTGTATATATACACTGCACAGTACCACTCCCTGTATATATACATGCACAGTACCACTCTCCTGTTTATATACACTGCACAGTACCACTCCTGTATATATACACTGCACAGTACCATCCTCCTGGTATATATACACTGCACAGTACCACTCCTCCTGTTATATACACTGCACAGTACCACTCCTCGTCTGTATATATACACTGCCAGTACCACTCCTCCTGTATATATACACTGCACAGTACCATCCTCCTCCTGTATATATACACTGCACAGTACCACTCTCCTGCTGTATATATACACTGCACAGACCACTCCTCTCTGTATATATACACTGCACAGTACCACTCTCCTGTTTATATACACTGCACAGTACCACTCTCTCCTGTATATATACACTGCCGTACCACTCCTCCTGTTTATATACATGCACAGACCACTCTCCTGTCTTATTTTCACTGCACAGTACCCATATCTCACCCTCCTTATACACTGCACAGTACCACTCCTCTGTTATATACACTGCACAGTACACTCTCCTGTTATATTACACTGCACAGTACACTCCTCCTGTATATATACACTGCACGTACACTCTCCTGTATATTACACTGCAGTACCACTCCTCTGGTATATATACACTGCACAGTACACTCCTCCTGTATATATACACTGCACAGTACCACTCCTCCTGTATATATACACTGCACAGTACCACTCCTCCTGTTATATACACTGCACAGTACCACTCCTCTGTTATATAACTGCACGTACACTCCTCCTGTATATATACATGCACAGTACACTCCTCCTGTTATATACACTGCACAGTACCATCCTCCTGTTATATACACTGCACAGTACCACTCTCTGTCTGTATATATACACTGCACAGTACATCTCCTCTGTATATATACACTGCACAGTACCACTCCTCTGTATATTACACTGCACAGTACCCTCCTCCTGTCCTGTATATTACACTGCACGTACCACTCCTTCTGTATATATAACTGCACAGTACCACTCTCTTTGTATTATACACTGCACAGTACCACTCCTCCTGTATATATACATGCACAGTACACTCCTCCTGTATATATACACTGCACAGTACCATCTCCTCCTGTATTATATACACTGCACAGTACCACTCCTCCTGTATATATACACTGCACAGTACCACTTCTCCTGTCCTGTATATATACACTGCACAGTACCACTCCTCCTGTCCTGTATATATATACATTGCACAGTACCACTCCTCCCCTCCTGTATATATACACTGCACAGTACCACTCCTCCTGTCCGTATATATAACATTGCACAGTACCACTCCTCCTGTCCTGTATATACACTGCACAGTACCACTCCTCCTGTATATATACACTGCACAGTACCACTCCTCCTGTCCTGTATATATACACTGCACAGTACCGCTCCTCCTGTATATATACAATGCAGTGTTCGGTTTACTTGTTATATAACAGTGGAAATTTTGTGCCCTTTCAATAACTCACTCAGCAATTAATGTCTAAACTGCTGTCATCAAAAGTGAGTACACCCCTGAATGAGAATGGACTAATTGTGTCCAAGGTGTGACTTGTTTGTGTGGCCACAATTATTTTAAAGCACTGCCTAGAGCTTCCTCGCGGTCACTGGAATCGTCCTCCATGACTTCAGGATGACTCACAAATGCTCAGTACAGTTCAGGTCTGGAGACATGATTGGCAGCTTTACCCCCCAGTTATTAATATATAAGGAGGGGAACAAGGATGAGAGGTGAATATTGTATTTTTTTTTTTAAATCAGTGAGAACATTGTGTTGGCCACAATAAGATATGGAGCACTGTATGGAGCGCATTATACTGTATGGAGGACTGTATGGAGCGCATTATACTGTATGGAGGACTGTATGGAGCGCATTATACTGTATGGAGGACTGTAGGGAGCGCATTATACTGTATGGAGGACTGTATGGAGCGCATTATACTGTATGGAGGACTGTATGGAGCGCATTATACTGTATGGAGGACTGTATGGAGCGCATTATACTGTATGGAGGACTGTAGGGAGCGCATTATACTGTATGGAGGACTGTGGGGAGTGCATCATACTGTATAGAGGACTATGGTGAAAGCATTATACTGTATGGAGGACTGTGGGGAGCACATTATACTGTATAGAGGACTGTGGGGAGTGCATCATACTGTATAGAGGACTATGGTGAAAGCATTATACTGTATGGAGGACTGTAGGGAGCGCATTATACTGTATGGAGGACTGTGGGGAGTGCATCATACTGTATAGAGGACTATGGTGAAAGCATTATACTGTATGGAGGACTGTAGGGAGCGCATTATACTGTATGGAGGACTGTGGGGAGTGCATCATACTGTATAGAGGACTATGGTGAAAGCATTATACTGTATGGAGGACTGTGGGGAGTGCATCATACTGTATAGAGGACTATGGTGAAAGCATTATACTGTATGGAGGACTGTGGGGAGCGCATTATACTGTATGGAGGACTGTGGGGAGTGCATCATACTGTATAGAGGACTATGGTGAAAGCATTATACTGTATGGAGGACTGTAGGGGCACATTATACTGTATGGAGGACTGTATGGAGCGCATTATACTGTATGGAGGACTGTATGGAGCGCATTATACTGTATGGAGGACTGTATGGAGCGCATTATACTGTATGGAGCACTGTATGGAGCGCATTATACTGTATGGAGCACTGTATGGAGCGCATTATACTGTAATGGAGGACTGATATGGAGCGCATTATACTGTATGGAGGACTGTAGGAGCGCATTATACTGTATGGAGGACTGTATGGAGCGCATTATACTGTATGGAGGACTGTATGGAGCGCATTATACTGTATGGAGGACTGTAGGAGCGCATTATACTGTATTGAGGACTGTATGGAGTTGCATTATACTGTATGGAGGACTGTAGGGAGCGCATTATACTGTATTGAGGACTATTGGAGCGCATTATACTGTATGGAGGACTGTGGGGAGTGCATCATACTGTATAGAGGACTATGGTGAAAGCATTATACTGTATGGAGGACTGTGGGGAGTGCATCATACTGTATAGAGGACTATGGTGAAAGCATTATACTGTATGGAGGACTGTATGGAGCACATTATACTGTGTGGAGGACTGTGGGGAGTGCATTATACTGTATAGAGGACTGTATGGAGCGCATTATACTGTATGGAGGACTGTATGGAGCGCATTATACTGTATGGAGGACTATGGGAAAGCATTATACTGTATGGAGGACTGTATGGAGCACATTATACTGTATGGAGGACTGTGGTGAACACATTATACTGTATGGAGGACTGTGGGGAGTGCATCATACTGTATAGAGGACTATGGTGAAAGCATTATACTGTATAGAGGACTGTGGGAGTGCATCATACTGTATAGAGGACTATGGTGAAAGCATTATACTGTATAGAGGACTGTATGGAGCGCATTATACTGTATGGAGGACTGTATGGAGCGCATTATACTGTATGGAGGACTGTATGGAGCGCATTATACTGTATGGAGGACTGTAGGGAGCGCATTATACTGTATGGAGGACTGTATGGAGCGCATTATACTGTATGGAGGACTGTATGGAGCGCATTATACTGTATGGAGGACTGTATGGAGCGCATTATACTGTATGGAGGACTGTAGGGAGCGCATATACTGTATGGAGGACTGTGGGGAGTGCATCATACTGTATAGAGGACTATGGTGAAAGCATTATACTGTATGGAGGACTGTGGGGAGTGCATCATACTGTATAGAGGACTATGGTGAAAGCATTATACTGTATGGAGGACTGTAGGGAGCGCATTATACTGTATGGAGGACTGTATGGAGCGCATTATACTGTATGGAGGACTGTATGGAGCGCATTATACTGTATGGAGGACTGTATGGAGCGCATTATACTGTATGGAGCACTGTATGGAGCGCATTATACTGTATGGAGCACTGTATGGAGCGCATTATACTGTATGGAGGACTGTATGGAGCGCATTATACTGTATGGAGGACTGTAGGGAGCGCATTATACTGTATGGAGGACTGTATGGAGCGCATTATACTGTATGGAGGACTGTATGGAGCGCATTATACTGTATGGAGGACTGTATGGAGCGCATTATACTGTATGGAGGACTGTATGGAGCGCATTATACTGTATGGAGGACTGTAGGGAGCGCATTATACTGTATTGAGGACTATATGGAGCGCATTATACTGTATGGAGGACTGTGGGGAGTGCATCATACTGTATAGAGGACTGTAGGGAGCGCATTATACTGTATTGAGGACTATATGGAGGCATTATACTGTATGGAGGACTGTGGGGAGTGCATCATACTGTATAGAGGACTATGGTGAAAGCATTATACTGTATGGAGGACTGTGGGGAGTGCATCATACTGTATAGAGGACTATGGTGAAAGCATTATACTGTATGGAGGACTGTATGGAGCACATTATACTGTGTGGAGGACTGTGGGGAGTGCATTATACTGTATAGAGGACTGTATGGAGCGCATTATACTGTATGGAGGACTGTATGGAGCGCATTATACTGTATGGAGGACTATGGTGAAAGCATTATACTGTATGGAGGACTGTATGGAGCACATTATACTGTATGGAGGACTGTGGTGAACACATTATACTGTATGGAGGACTGTGGGGAGTGCATCATACTGTATAGAGGACTATGGTGAAAGCATTATACTGTATAGAGGACTGTGGGAGTGCATCATACTGTATAGAGGGCTGTGGGGAGTGCATCATACTGTATAGAGGACTATGGTGAAAGCATTATACTGTATGAAGGACTGTAGGGAGCGCATTATACTGTATGGAGGACTGTAGGGAGCGCATTATACTGTATGGAGGACTGTGGGGAGTGCATCATACTGTATAGAGGACTATGGTGAAAGCATTATACTGTATAGAGGACTGTATGGAGCGCATTATACTGTATGGAGGACTGTATGGAGCGCATTATACTGTATGGAGGACTATGGTGAAAGCATTATACTGTATGGAGGACTGTATGGAGCACATTATACTGTATGGAGGACTGTGGTGAACACATTATACTGTATGGAGGACTGTGGGGAGTGCATCATACTGTATAGAGGACTATGGTGAAAGCATTATACTGTATAGAGGACTGTGGGGAGTGCATCATACTGTATAGAGGACTGTGGGGAGTGCATCATACTGTATAGAGGACTATGGTGAAAGCATTATACTGTATGAAGGACTGTAGGGAGCGCATTATACTGTATGGAGGACTGTAGGGAGCGCATTATACTGTATGGAGGACTGTGGGGAGTGCATCATACTGTATAGAGGACTATGGTGAAAGCATTATACTGTATGAAGGACTGTAGGGAGCGCATTATACTGTATGGAGGACTGTGGGGAGTGCATCATACTGTATAGAGGACTATGGTGAAATCATTATACTGTATGAAGGACTGTAGGGAGCGCATTATACTGTATGAAGGACTGTAGGGAGCGCATTATACTGTATGGAGGACTGTAGGGAGCGCATTATACTGTATGGAGGACTGTAGGGAGCGCATTATACTGTATGGAGGACTGTAGGGAGCACATTATACTGTATGAGGACTATATGGAGCGCATTATACTGTATGTAGGACTGTGGGGAGTGCATCATACTGTATAGAGGACTATGGTGAAAGCATTATACTGTATGGAGGACTGTGGGGAGTGCATCATACTGTATAGAGGACTATGGTGAAAGCATTATACTGTATGGAGGACTGATGGGGAGTGCATTATACTGTATAGAGGACTATGGGGAGCGCATTATACTGTATGGAGGACTGTATGGAGCACATTATACTGTGTGGAGGACTGTGGAGTGCATTATACTGTATAGAGGACTGTATGGAGCGCATTATACTGTATGGAGGACTGTATGGAGCGCATTATACTGTATGGAGGACTGTATGGAGCGCATTATACTGTATGGAGGACTGTATGGAGCACATTATACTGTATGGAGGACTGTGGTGAACACATTATACTGTATGGAGGACTGTGGGGAGTGCATCATACTGTATAGAGGACTATGGTGAAGCATTATACTGTATAGAGGACTGTGGGGAGTGCATCATGCTGTATAGAGGACTATGGTGAAAGCATTATACTGTATGAAGGACTGTAGGGAGCGCATTATCTGTAGGGAGGACTGTAGGAGCGCATTATACTGTATGGAGGACTGTGGGGAATGCATCATACTGTATAGAGGACTATGGTGAAAGCATTATACTGTATAAAGGACTGTAGGGAGCGCATTATACTGTATGGAGGACTGTAGGGAGCGCATTATACTGTATGGAGGACTGTGGGAGTGCATCATACTGTATAGAGGACTATGGTGAAAGCATTATACTGTATGAAGGACTGTAGGGAGCGCATTATACTGTATGGAGGACTGTAGGAGCGCATTATACTGTATGGAGGACTGTAGGAGCGCATTATACTGTGTGGAGGACTGTATGGAGCGCATTATACTGCGTAGAGGACTGTATGGAGCACATTATACTGTATGGAGGACTGTATGGAGCACATTATACTGTATGGAGGACTGTATGGAGCGCATTATACTGCGTAGAGGACTATGGGAAGTGCATCATACTGTATGAGGACTGTGGGGAGCACATTATACTGTATGGAGGACTGTGGTGAACACATTATACTGTATGGAGGACTGTGGGAGTGCATTATACTGTATAGAGAACTATGGTGAATGCATTATACTGTATGGAGGACTATGGGAGTGCATTATACTGTGTGGAGGACTATGGGGAGTGCATTATACTGTGTGGAGGACTATGGGGAGCGCATTATACTGTATAGAGGACTATGTGGAGCGCATTATACTGTATATAGGACTATGGGGAGCGCATTATACTGTATAGAGGACTATGGGGAGCACATCATACTGTATAGAGGACTATGGGGAGCGCATCATACTGTATAGTGGACTATGGGGAGCGCATTATACTGTATGAAGGAATATGTGGCTGCATTATACTAAATGGGGGACTATGGCGAGTGAATTATACTGTATGGAAGACTATGTGGAGGCTATTATAATACTTGGAGAGTTATGTGGGAGCCTTTATACTGTATGCAAGCAATTAAAAAGTGAAGGTTTGTATGGGGACCATCATACTGTGTGGAGAGGTGTGGGGCCATTATTCTGTATGTAGACCCATTATACTGTGGGGGTCACAGTTGGGGGACTGTACTGTGTTGGGGTCAGCATACTTTTCCAGGGGAGTTGAGGGGTGGTACAGAAGGGTCATCATACATGTGTGTGGAGGATTTCACTGTGGGGGTATCATAATGTGCTTGAGGGGCACTTTCATTGCACTCAAAGTATGATGTGAACAAATGAGGAAAATCGTTCTCCGGGAGGAAGAACATTAGAGGGCACACAGGAGGGTCAGTAACCGGGACACAGGACAGAAGCGGCTCAGTATTGGGGTATGAGCAGGATGAGGGCTATATGGGGACGATGCAGGAAATGTGATAAGTCAGATGTGTCTGTGCTGTAATCTCTGAGTCCAGGGTGGAGAAGTCGTCATGTCGGTCTGGGCCAGATGGAAATATTAATGACTCCAACAGAAAGAACATCAGCTGTAAGTCACCATCTATAACTGCTGTAATCTCCTATATGTGCTGCCGGACTGATATCTACCACTATGTGATCACCATATGGCGGTAATATCAGTGTTGGTCTTTGTATAGAGATATTTTCAGTAACAGCGCGGTCATCTGCTGAGGTTCCCCTACATCCACCATTAGGGGGTGTCACCTAGTTAGGGGCCCCCTGAGCTGAACCCCTTGTATGCCTCCGACACTGCACAGTACCGCATCTATAAGACGACACCGAACAATCATTGTTTTGTGAAAATTGAGACATTTTATTTTTATTTAATTGGATACACAAACGTCAAATGCAAAACTCAGCGGTGAGAAGACGACGTGCATGACGGACGGCACGGCGCCACTCTCATATCACAACGCGACAAACAATAAATAATACAAACCTCATCACAACTTCATATATTAAATATTATTAAATAATTAAATAAATATTTATCTGCTGTATTGTTAAAAAATAAATCACGTCTCCTCTCTCCCGGACCCTGATCCAGAGACGAGCGAGAAGAGATGAATATTATGGCAATCCGCTATATTATAGCAGTAAAGTTTCCGAAAATGGAGATCACACTGTGAGCCTCAGTGGGGGGGGGTTCAGCAAATGCTGGGAGTTCTAGTTCCACAACAGCTGTCGTCAACCTATGGAGGCTTAATAAACATGACATTTACGTATTAAATCAAGGTAACAAAGATTCGACCTGCGAATCATCCCAGATGTAAGTAAGGGTTCACTTTACACTGATAGCAGGAAATTGCTTAACTAGCAACTCCCTACTGGAGATATTAGGGAATTGCTAATTCAGCGACTTCCCCGGAATACTTTACACAGCGACGATCAGACATATCGTGTTCTAAAACAAACAAACTTCGTGTGACATGGTCACGAGCGGGTGTCTGGATAGTGGCAGGATCAGGGCTCCATAGGAGCAGATCAGTCGTACCGCGGCACGGAGCAGGTGCACGCCACGGGACGCTGATGTACTCCAGCGCGAAGGTGGACAGGGCGGCGTCGTGCGGACAGCTCTTCTTACGCAGGACCAGCATCGTCTGCTTCACCAACACCGAATTCAAGGCGGACGTTTCGATCCCGGATTCGGAGCTGATGCAGTAATTGCAGAGACACTGAGCGAAGGCCAACTTCTGAGGATAACGACTCTCATCGGTGTCAATCCTGTGGATTAGAAGAGATGGACCTTATACTACTACAACTCCCAGCAAGTCCTGACAACATCGACTACTTTATCTCCAGAGAACTTTTACTGCTACCCAATGCCAGGCTGTAAGCGGCTAAAGCCTCCAGTATAAATGTCGTGGCGTACGCTGATTTCTGCAGAGGGTACGTACCAGTAGGTCCACGGTGAGATGGAGCGCTCGTTCATGGTTAGTCCCCTTTGCAACGTTTTCAGTTCTGGACAAGTGGCTTGTGAGGCTCTCCGGCGTCTCTTCCTTCTACTCTCGGAGTTCTCCAGGTGAGGCACCATGTTGACGGCGGTGTATCTGTCCCAGCGCATCTTGCCGCTAACAAAGTGATTGAGGACCTCCGGCGTTTTATCCTCCAGCTCTTCTTCGCTGAAGCAGTAGCTGCTCTCCGGCTGAGTATGGTGGTGGTGGTGATGTTGGTGCTTCCTGGGCTTCGAATGCTTTGCACAGCAGACGGTGATGGAGCAAAGTGCCAACAATAAGACGACCCACTGGAGAAGGAAAAAACGCAGAAATAACAAAAAATGAGAAGAAATTCCTCCAAAGCTCAATATACAAGATCTGAACAGCAAATATTCTGATCCTAAACGCGCATCGCTCAGAATATAGCGCAGGAACAAAAAAAATAAACGTTTTGCTAAAAAATTGGTGTAATTCCAAATGTGGCCTCTAGATGTCACAATCTACATGTGAACATGGATCCTGCATAGACCCATACCACTGACAGGGGCACCATGGTCGCTTACCAGGCTGTGCATGGTGGCGCGGTCTTCTCCGGATCTCGCTGGTGCAGCAGGGGTGACGCTCTGGGCTGGTTTTGGATGCTCACTTGAGTTCTGCTGTTGTCCTCTCGCTCTGACATTTTATATACAAACCTGAATCCTCCCTTGGAAAATCCAGGTGAAGAGAAGTCTCCACCTCCACCTTACGTAAAAGGGAAGTTTGATTTTACGCTCCTGTGACTTCCTTGTCGCTCACAGGTAAAGCTTAGGATAAGAGAACTCGCTGCATTCCTTTCGCTGCAGCCGCCTCGGCTATTTATAATTTCAGCTGATTTTTTTTTTTATTTTCCGCTTTCCTCAATGAGGCACTTTGTAAATCTCCCTGCAGGCTGCAGTCTCGTCCCCCCGACGTAATGACCCTGAGAGCTCCGCGGGCGGGGAGAATTTCCAATCACGACAAAGAATTGGGACATTTTGGTTTTGTAAAGTGATGCCATAAAACAAACACAAAAAAAAGAGAAAAACAAACAATTTATAAAAAAAAAAAAAAAAAAAAAACTGGACTAAAACAAAGAAACCAAACAAAAACTACACAGAAAAGAAAAAAAAAAGTTTGGAAAAAGTTAAAAACCAATCAGCAGGAAACACAAGGTGACATTGTGTCAGACGTCTGTGTTCCTAGGAGAAGTGTCAGTAACATTTTGGGATTCCGCAGACCTCGGTGCGGCTCCTGCTCTTGGTCTTCTTTCTTTTTGAGAAATAACGTTTTTTTCTCGCTCGCCGCCTCCAAATTTATAGGGTGAAGACAAAAGTGGGGTTTGGGCAACTTTTTGTAAATTTCTCCATTGTTTAGAATCGTAACTTTTTCTGCGGAGCGGCCGTGCGGTGGAGACGCCATCCGAGGGACCAGGAAAAGTCCTTATAGGAGCACAAGTCATGGGAAAACCCTTCCCCCCCATTTAGGCTTTCACTTACAAAAAAATGTTGTTTTGTTTCCCCCCAGGATCGGGGGCTTAGGGCAGGAGACCGGTTTTTCTGGTAGACCACAAATGATGCCGACTATGGCCAAACGATCTTCTGGTGTTACGTCAGCGGCCCCATGGCAACACTTCCTGCATTGGTCACGTCCTTTTAAGCCCATTACCAACTGGCATTACTGTGGGAATTTTTCTGAATGTGGATTTAAGCTGTGACTTATAAGAAGGAGTTAATAATACTTTTTTATGTCGTCAGAGCCGGCGCAGAAGACGTTTTCACACATCGGACTGTTCAATGTATTTTTTACTTTTCCAAGTGTTGAATGCGTCCCTCTGCCAACACTCCCCGTCCATCATCCTGCCAGTCCGGTGCCATGTGCGGCGTTAATTAGGGTCAGCGATTAGTGTTTGTCATCGGGTAACACAATGAAATAGCTGTGACCCAGCCTGGCATTTCCAAATACCTGGGGCCAGGCCTCCGCTCTGAGAACCTCCTCCGGCACCGCGGGCGGCTCGCCGACAAATAGGAAACTTATTCAACTTATTTATTAAATCAATATTCCAGGTCAGTCCAGCCGCAGTCATCAATAAATATTACCATGTACATTCCCTCCAGGGACAGGCAGCACAGATGTCAGCAGTGACTGTGGCCTCTAGGTGGCGCTCTTCTTACAGTTTATTATTAATGATAGTCGGCAGATGCAGATGTAGCAGAGCTGAGCGAGCGAGCAGCATTAATGCTTCCGGAACGCATGCGATAATTCATTCTATATCCTGTGCAGATATCTCCGGAGTATACGGCGTCCTCTACGGTTCGTTGCATGGAAAGTTCCTTTAAGCAATCATCACTGATACTTTGCACCTAAAACCACAACCTGTTTACAGCCGGCGGCTCCAATTGTTCTCTCCCCCGACATCATAAAGGCAAAAATTAAAGATTGTCCCCAAAAGTGTCACAAAAAGGCGCTATAATCATCTTTTTTTGCAATAGGGTTTCATTAACCAGATCAGGACCGCACCATTTACCTAGCCCGGCGCCATTTACAGAGCCGGCGCCAATTACAGAGCCCGGCGCCATTTACAGAGCCCGGCGCCATTTACCTAGCCCCGCGCCATTTACCGAGCCGGCGCCATTTACCGAGCCCCGCGCCATTTACCGAGCCCCGCGCCATTTACCTAGCCCGGCGCCATTTACCAAGCCCGGCGCCATTTACCTAGCCCCGCGCCATTTACCTAGCCGGCTCCATTTACCTAGCCCGCGCCATTTACCTAGCCCGGCCCCATTTACCTAGCCCGGCGCCATTTACCTAGCCCGCGCCATTTACCTAGCCCGCCCCATTTACCTAGCCCGGCCCCATTTACCTAGCCCGGCGCCATTTACCTAGCCCCGCGCCATTTTCCTAGCCCGGCGCCATTTACCGAGCCCCACGCCATTTACCTAGCCCGCGCCATTTACCTAGTCCGGCGCCATTTACCTAGCCCGGCGCCATTTACCTAGCCCCGCGCCATTTACCTAGCCCGGCGCCATTTACCTAGCCCGGCGCCATTTACCTAGCCCCGCGCCATTTACCTAGCCCCGCGCCATTTACCTAGCCCCGCGCCATTTACCGAGCCCCGCGCCATTTACCTAGCCCCGCGCCATTTACCTAGCCCGGCCCCATTTACCTAGCCCCGCGCCATTTACCTAGCCCGGCCCCATTTACCTAGCCCCGCGCCATTTACCTAGCCCGCCCCATTTACCTAGCCCCGCGCCATTTACCTAGCCCCGCCCATTTACCTAGCCCCGCTCCATTTACCTAGCCCCGCGCCATTTACCTAGCCCGGCGCCATTTACCTAGCCCGGCGCCATTTACCTAGCCCTGCGCCATTTACCTAGCCCGGTGCCATTTACCGAGCCCCGCGCCATTTACCTAGCCCCGCGCCATTTACCTAGCCCGGCCCCATTTACCTAGCCCCGCGCCATTTACCTAGCCCGGCGCCATTTACCTAGCCCGGCGCCATTTACCGAGCCCCACGCCATTTACCTAGCCCCACGCCATTTACCTAGCCCGGCGCCATTTACCTAGCCTCGCGCCATTTACCTAGCCCGGCGCCATTTACCTAGCCCGGCGCCATTTACCTAGCCCGGTGCCATTTACCTAGCCTCGCGCCATTTACCTAGCCCAGCGGCCATTTACCTAGCCCCGCGCCATTTACCTAGCCCGGTGCCATTTACCTAGCTCCGCGCCATTTACCTAGCCCAGCGGCCATTTACCTAGCCCCGCGCCATTTACCTAGCCCCGCGCCATTTACCTAGCCCAGCGCCATTTACCTAGCCCCGCGCCATTTACCTAGCCCAGCGCCATTTACCTAGCCCCGCGCCATTTACCTAGCCCGGTGCCATTTACCTAGCTCCGCGCCATTTACCTAGCCCAGCGGCCATTTACCTAGCCCCGCGCCATTTACCTAGCCCCGCGCCATTTACCTGGCCCCGCGCCATTTACCTAGCCCAGCGCCATTTACCTAGCCCCGCGCCATTTACCTAGCCCAGCACCATTTACCTAGCCCGGCGCCATTTACCTAGCCCAGCGGCCATTTACCTAGCCCCGCGCCATTTACCTAGCCCCACTTTCGGATTTTTGAGGTGATGCAATATTTTTTTTCTCATTCGTATAAAATAAATAGATTTATCATTTTTTGTTCGTGATGTGCGAGGATTCATTTTAATCTATTTTCCCTCCAATTTCACCCCCCCAAAAATAAAAGGAAATGTACGGCAGTTTTTAATAACTTCACGTGACCGATGTATCAGGAGGAGGAAACGCCGACAGCACTTGGTAGACGGCGATCAGGAAGGCAGAGATGGTAATAAGCAGTCTCTGCCTTCTCTACGAGGAGTCCGGATTGTCAGAGCCCGACGCCGCAGCTGCTCGATCTCATGCAGCAGTAAGTAACATTTTACTACTCCACGTTCATGGTCTGTGGTTGAACCAGAAGTGGTTACAAATTTTCCACCATTTGCCTTCTGAACAGAAGGAGCTAACTGAACATCCGTCAATGAGCTCAGAAGACTATTTTCTTGGTCCATGTGTTGTCAATGGAAAAAACTGACAGAGCCCGAACAGATGTTATGCAGTATGGCGGTTTTTTTTTTTTCATGTATCACCTTTACAGAATACTCATACAACATTTGGTTCTCTTTTTTCTATTTTGGAGGTAATGTCCCTTTAAATTGGGAAGGTTAAAGGCATTTTCCTTTTGGGGATTTTGTGATGAGTCCCATGGATTGGGGCTAAGGTGGGTGCTGGTTACAGATGTCCGGAGGGGGGTGTTATGCTGTTTCACACCTCCGTGTGTCACGGTCCAGAGCACTGACGATAAATTGTGTAGTTGTAGTGACTAACTAAACCTGCAATACCAAAAACAACCTGAGGCCGGGGTGGCGCTAGTTCAGAAACTGCATCTATTCCGTAGGCTGCTGCAAGGAAACCCTGAAAATTCTTATTTTCCTTAACCCTACAGGGTTAATCAGTGCCGCGGACCCGTGTACCCCAGTATTTTAGGAACCCTCGGCTGCTTCCTCCTGGGGGCAGAGGGCGATTACACAAGGAACGAGCACCATTCCTGGATTCTGAAAGATTCCCACCTTTCGTTATTTCTCCGGTTCTTACGATGGTGGTCCCCCGTCTGGCCGAGACCCCCGAGCACTGAACGGAGTCATGGTTATTTCCTATGGAGCAAGGTAAACTGAATATTTCACAGCGGGAAATGTTTTATCAAAATACTTTATTTCCGGGATAAATCTCCTGTCCACCCCTCCCCAAAATATGAACAGGCAGACGATCCCACCCACGAGCGCTGCACCGGCTGTCGCACCGCCCGCTCGCTCTGGTCCTCACCGGCTAAAACGGGCAAACTCCTACAAATAAGAACCTCAAAACTCTCATCAAATAAACCGGGGAGGGGGAGAGATAACAGGTGATGGAGACCCTCAGACCGCGTCATCTTAGGGGGCAATCAGACAGATAAAGAGACAGCGCCTGGGGGTCCGGGGAGACTTGCAGCAGTTTTGAGATTGGGCTGTAAGACCAAAAATGAAGTAACCCAGAAAAAAAAAAAAAAAAAAAAGCCTTAACGACTCCTCCGGAAAAGTGACGGCACATCGGTCACGCTGCGTCTGCTGGCTGCCCTGCTCCACATATCATCGCTTCGCTTGCTGTACGTTCCTAGTGGCCAGATTCAATCAGTGGCTCCAAACCACAACGGCACATGTAGGAAAAAATAAGTGTCTCTGTGGACGCTCCTGGGGGCCCAGGGCCCCGCTGCTATACCTTCCCGGGTATTTTGGCTCTCTTGCGAGCGATGGCGTCTTCCACGGCTTTGAGCTGTTTGAGCAGCTCCTCTCTGCGGGACAACGTGCTCGACTTGCCGGCTTTGGCAGCGGAGGCAGAAGGGGCCACCTCTGGCGCTTTCCCTGGGACGCTGGTGACTTTGCTGGAACTCTTCAATGGCGGAGAAGCCGGACGTTTCCTGCAGCAGAAAAAAAAACCTTCATCCGTTAACTGCTCAACTAGCAATTCCACAACACATCAAGATACAGCCATGTAAACATCTAAGCCTCGCGCAGCTGAGGGTTTGCTACAATTCTTCAGTCTAGAAGGACAGGGCAATCGTGCACAGCAGATAGGCCAAGCAGCAGTACCGCGTACAACCTGTGCACAGGGGAGGCGCTGTGTAGGGGACCTTTCACGTACCTGTCTGGCTGAGTGAGCGGCGGCTTGAGATTGGGCATCCGCTGGCGATCGAATTTCGGTGATGGTGGTTTTCCCATTTGCTTACGGTCTCGCGCTGCTGCTGCAAAGACGACATGGGAAAAAAATCATTAACGCATCATGGCTGGAAAAATGGCAATGGCGGCTCGTGAAGCATGTGATCAACACGGCAATAGTGCCAGGGCACGCCTGCTTTCCTCCAGCAGTGGGTACGGACCCCATACATGATAATGTCTCTGCAGTAAATGATAACGCACCGATCGCCGGGGGTCCGGCCCTGCCGAGTCATTGTCTATGGGACTGACCGATAAAGCGCAGCCGTCCCATAGACAATGAATGGAGCGCTACTGTGCACGCATGTTTTCCGGATCAGTGGTGGTCCCAGCAGATGGTCATCCCCATTAATCCGCATTTTTTTATCGATCCTGTGCACAGCTGAGGACCCCTGTAGGAGACCCCCGCAACCCGACCATCATACGGCACATGATAACGTGTGTGACGCATCCTGACAATCTGCGCCTGGATCTAGGGCTAATAACGGAAATCCTCCGTCTTCCGCTTTCTATATATACGCCGCGCTCCGGATTTACTACATGAGCCTTTCCTCTCCGGGTGACCGGAGCTTATTCTATCCTCTGAGATTTCACGTAGCGGAGAAGACCCCCCGCCCCCGCTGGGTAAACCGCACAGAAATCACAAATGGAGCAAAATAATCACATCGGCCCCATGTCCGCTCCTCCAGAGGAATCCAGGAAGACGAGAGCCGGCGTCTGCGCACTGCAGGATCACAGAATGTCAGGGTCTACAGGCCAGGCAAGAAGCCCCCCACTCAGTAATATAGTCCCGACTCCCCACCACCTGCACGTCTGGCCAGTCCTGCCCTTGTTGGCCACCAAGATGTACAGAGTGCTCCTCCCTATACGGGGGCGCAACAGGTGCGACGGCAAAGCTTCAGAATCAGCGGATCTGCACAAGGAGACCGTCCGTCCGTCAGTGGGGGGCACTAATCTCCATAGGCTTCTGCACCAGCAGTCGCTGTAGATGGGGGGCACTAATCTCCATAGGCTTCTGACACCAGCAGTCACTGTAGATGGGGGGCACTAATCTCCATAGGCTTCTGCACCAGCAGTCTGTATAGTGGGGGGCACTAATCTCCATAGGCTCCTGCACCAGCAGTCGCTGTAGGTGGGGGGCACTAATCTCCATAGGCTCTGCACCAGCAGTCGCTGTAGATGGGGGGCACTAATCTCCATAGGCTTCTGCACCAGCAGTCACTGTAGATGGGGGGCACTAATCTCCATAGGCTTCTGCACCAGCAGTCGCTGTAGATGGGGGGCACTAATCTCCATAGGCTTCTGCACCGGCAGTCGCTGTAGATGGGGGGCACTAATCTCCATAGGCTTCTGCACCAGCAGTCCTGTAGATGGGGGGCACTAATCTCCATAGGCTTCTGCACCAGCAGTCGCTGTAGATGGGGGGCACTAATCTCCATAGGCTTCTGCACCAGCAGTCGCTGTAGATGGGGGGCACTAATCTCCATAGGCTTCTGCACCAGCAGTCGCTGTAGATGGGGGGCACTAATCTCCATAGGCTCTGCACCAGCAGTCACTGTAGATGGGGGGCACTAATCTCCATAGGCTTCTGCACCAGCAGTCAGTAGATGGGGGCACTAATCTCCATAGCTCTGCACCAGCAGTCGCTGTAGATGGGGGGCACTAATCTCATAGGCTCGCACAGCAGTCGCTGTAGATGGGGGGCATAATCTCCATAGGCTTCTGCACCAGCAGTCGCTGTAGATGGGGGGCACTAATCTCCATAGGCTCTGCACCAGCAGTCGCTGTAGATGGGGGGCACTAATCTCCATAGGCTCTGCACCAGCAGTCGCTGTAGATGGGGGGCATAATCTCCATAGGCTTCTGCACCGCAGTCGCTGAGATGGGGGGCACTAATCTCCATAGGCTTCTGCACCAGCAGTCCTAGATGGGGGGCACTAATCTCCATAGGCTCCTGCACCGCATCTGTAGATGGGGGCACTAATCTCCATAGGCTCTGCACCAGCAGTCATGTAGATGGGGGGCACTAATCTCCATAGGCTCTGCACCAGCAGTCGCTGTAGATGGGGGCACTAATCTCCATAGGCTTCTGCACAGCAGTCCTGTAGATGGGGGGCACTAATCTCCATAGGCTCTGCACCAGCAGTCTGTAGATGGGGGGCACTAATCTCCTAGCTCTGCACCAGCAGTCCTGTGTGGGGGCACTAATCTCCATAGGCTCCTGCACCGCAGTCCTGTAGATGGGGGGCACTAATCTCCATAGGCTCTGCACCAGCAGTCCTGTAGATGGGGGGCACTAATCTCCATAGGTTCTGCACCAGCAGTCGCTGTAGTGGGGGGCACTAATCTCATAGGCTCCTGCACAGCAGTCCTGTAGATGGGGGGCACTAATCTCCATAGGCTCTGCCCAGCAGTCCTGTAGATGGGGGGCACTAATCTCCATAGGCTCCTGCACCAGCAGTCCTGTAGATGGGGGGCACTAATCTCCATAGGCTCCTGCACCAGCAGTCGCTTAGATGGGGGGCACTAATCTCCATAGGCTCTGCACCCAGTCCTGTAGATGGGGGGCACTAATCTCCATAGGCTCTGCACCAGCAGTCACTGTAGATGGGGGGCACTAATCTCCATAGGCTCTGCACCAGCAGTCGCTGTGTGGGGGCACTAATCCTAGGCTCTGCACCAGCAGTCATGTAGATGGGGGCACTAATCTCCATAGGCTCTGCACAGCAGTCCTGTAGATGGGGGCACTAATCTCCATAGGCTCTGCACAGCAGTCCTGTAGATGGGGGCACTAATCTCCATAGGCTTCTGCACCAGCAGTCCTGTAGATGGGGGGCACTAATCTCCATAGGCTCTGCACCAGCAGTCGCTGTAGATGGGGGGCACTAATCTCCATAGGCTCCTGCACCAGCAGTCGCTGTAGATGGGGGCACTAATCTCCATAGGCTCCTGCACCAGCAGTCGCTGTAGATGGGGGCACTAATCTCCATAGGCTCTGCACCAGCAGTCCTGTAGATGGGGGGCACTAATCTCCATAGGCTCTGCACCAGCAGTCACTGTAGATGGGGGCACTAATCTCCATAGGCTCCTGCACCAGCAGTCCTGTAGATGGGGGCACTAATCTCCATAGGCTCTGCACCAGCAGTCACTGTAGATGGGGGCACTAATCTCCATAGGCTTCTGCACCAGCAGTCGCTGTAGATGGGGGGCACTAATCTCCATAGGCTTCTGCACCAGCAGTCGCTGTAGATGGGGGCACTAATCTCCATAGGCTTCTGCACCAGCAGTCGCTGTAGATGGGGGGCACTAATCTCCATAGGCTTCTGCACCAGCAGTCGCTGTAGATGGGGGGCACTAATCTCCATAGGCTCTGCACCAGCAGTCGCTGTAGATGGGGGGCACTAATCTCCATAGGCTTCTGCACCAGCAGTCGCTGTAGATGGGGGCACTAATCTCCATAGGCTCCTGCACCAGCAGTCGCTGTAGATGGGGGGCACTAATCTCCATAGGCTCTGCACCAGCAGTCGCTGTAGATGGGGGGCACTAATCTCCATAGGCTTCTGCACCGCAGTCGCTGTAGGTGGGGGGCACTAATCTCCATAGGCTTCTGCACCAGCAGTCACTGTAGATGGGGGGCACTAATCTCCATAGGCTTCTGCACCAGCAGTCGCTGTAGATGGGGGGCACTAATCTCCATAGGCTTCTGCACCAGCAGTCGCTGTAGATGGGGGGCACTAATCTCCATAGGCTCCTGCACCGGCAGTCGCTGTAGATGGGGGGCACTAATCTCCATAGGCTTCTGCACCGGCAGTCGCTGTAGATGGGGGGCACTAATCTCCATAGGCTCCTGCACCAGCAGTCGCTGTAGATGGGGGGCACTAATCTCCATAGGCTCCTGCACCAGCAGTCGCTGTAGATGGGGGGCACTAATCTCCATAGGCTCCTGCACCAGCAGTCACTGTAGATGGGGGGCACTAATCTCCATAGGCTTCTGCACCAGCAGTCGCTGTAGATGGGGGGCACTAATCTCCATAGGCTTCTGCACCAGCAGTCGCTATAGGTGGGGGGCACTAATCTCCATAGGCTTCTGCACCAGCAGTCGCTGTAGATGGGGGGCACTAATCTCCATAGGCTTCTGCACCAGCAGTCGCTGTAGATGGGGGGCACTAATCTCCATAGGCTTCTGCACCAGCAGTCGCTGTAGATGGGGGGCACTAATCTCCATAGGCTCCTGCACCAGCAGTCGCTGTAGATGGGGAGCACTAATCTCCATAGGCTTCTGCACCAGCAGTCGCTGTAGATGGGGGGCACTAATCTCCATAGGCTTCTGCACCAGCAGTCGCTGTAGATGGGGGGCACTAATCTCCATAGGCTTCTGCACCAGCAGTCGCTGTAGATGGGGGGCACTAATCTCCATAGGCTTCTGCACCAGCAGTCGCTGTAGATGGGGGGCACTAATCTCCATAGGCTTCTGCACCAGCAGTCGCTGTAGATGGGGGGCACTAATCTCCATAGGCTTCTGCACCAGCAGTCGTTGTAGATGGGGGGCACTAATCTCCATAGGCTTCTGCACCAGCAGTCGCTGTAGATGGGGGGCACTAATCTCCATAGGCTCCTGCACCAGCAGTCGCTGTAGATGGGGGGCACTAATCTCCATAGGCTCCTGCACCAGCAGTCGCTGTAGATGGGGGGCACTAATCTCCATAGGGTCCTGCACCAGCAGTCGCTGTAGATGGGGGGCACTAATCTCCATAGGCTCCTGCACCAGCAGTCGCTGTAGATGGGGGGCACTAATCTCCATAGGCTTCTGCACCAGCAGTCGCTGTAGATGGGGGGCACTAATCTCCATAGGCTTCTGCACCAGCAGTCGCTGTAGATGGGGGGCACTAATCTCCATAGGCTTCTGCACCAGCAGTCGCTGTAGATAGGGGGCACTAATCTCCATAGGCTTCTGCACCAGCAGTCGCTGTAGATGGGGGGCACTAATCTCCATAGGCTTCTGCACCAGCAGTCGCTGTAGATGGGGGGCACTAATCTCCATAGGCTCCTGCACCAGCAGTCGCTATAGGTGGGGGGCACTAATCTCCATAGGCTTCTGCACCAGCAGTCGCTGTAGATGGGGGACACTAATCTCCATAGGCTTCTGCACCAGCAGTCGCTGTAGATGGGGGGCACTAATCTCCATAGGCTCCTGCACCAGCAGTCGCTGTAGATGGGGGGCACTAATCTCCATAGGCTCCTGCACCAGCAGTCGCTGTAGATGGGGGGCACTAATCTCCATAGGCTCCTGCACCAGCAGTCGCTGTAGATGGGGGGCACTAATCTCCATAGGCTTCTGCACCAGCAGTCGCTGTAGATGGGGGGCACTTTTCTCCATAGGCTCCTGCACCGGCAGTAGCTGTAGGTGGGGGGCACTATTCTCCATAGGCTCCTGCACCGGCAGTAGCTGTAGGTGGGGGGCACTAATCTCCATAGGCTCCTGCACCGGCGGTCACTGTAGGTGGGGGGCACTAATCTCCATAGGCTCCTTCACTGTCAGTCGCTGTAGGTGGGGGGCACTTTTCTCCATAGGCTCCTGCACTGTCTGTTTCTGTAGGTGGGGGGCACTATTCTCCATAGGCTCCTTGCCGGTCGTCGCCGTTTAGTGCAGCGCACAGTACGGGTTGATCCCATCGCTCCTGATGGCTTCACCTGAAGATCTTTCTGACATTACTTTGCACATTTCATACCCAATTTCCAACATTCCTTCTGTCAAGGTAAAATATAATTTTCTATTCTTATATATATGTGTTTTGCTATTTTTATACCTTTATAAAAATATGTTTATATGTACTTTGTTACTTTGATATGTCAAGATAAACACAAAGTTTTCCTTGAATATGTATTATTCAGATTGAAACTTATTCTAAGATGACGTCAGTACCAGCTAGTCTGTCTCCAAGAAATTCACTGATGACTGCCCCCACCTTTGGGGAACTGAGGATTGCACCAGCAAGTCTGCCTGGATACAAGACCTATGGACTGTGAACCAATAGAGATGGCCAGATGCTGGACATGTCCATATATGGACATATATAGCTTACCTCCCCCCCCCATCCACCCTTAACTCCACCCTGACATCCTGTGTAGATAAGATTGGTGCCTGCATACAGCCCTCTAAGCATGCTCTGAAGTTTGAACCAGCCTATTGTCTGACTCATTCTTTAAACGGTTAACCCATGCTTATAATCTAATCTGGAGTGACTGGAGGACGAGTGTTTGTCGTTTCGACCCCGACACTTCCATCCATTCTCCTCCTCGGACCCCCATCCATTCTCCTCCTCGGACCCCCCATCCATTCTCCTCCTCTGACCCCCTCCATTCTCCTCCTCTGACCCCCATCCATTCTCCTCCTCGGACCCCCCTCCATTCTCCTCCTCGGACCCCCCTCCATTCTCCTCCTCGGACCCCCCTCCATTCTCCTCCTCGGACCCCCCTCCATTCTCCTCCTCGGACCCCCCTCCATTCTCCTCCTCTGACCCCCCTCCAATCTCCTCCTCTGACCCCCCTCCATTCTCCTCCTCTGACCCTCCTCCATTCTCCTCCTCTGACCCCCCTCCATTCTCCTCCTCTGACCCCCATCCATTCTCCTCCTCGGACCCCC
The DNA here is from genome assembly GCA_033576555.1 of Oophaga sylvatica. Classification (NCBI taxonomy): domain Eukaryota; kingdom Metazoa; phylum Chordata; class Amphibia; order Anura; family Dendrobatidae; genus Oophaga; species Oophaga sylvatica. The sequence goes on along the minus strand of JARQOD010000010.1, from coordinate 42,328,140 downwards.
ATCCATTCTCCTCCTCGGACCCCCATCCATTCTCCTCCTCGGACCCCCATCCATTCTCCTCCTCGGACCCGCCTAAGAAGGCTGTCGACAGCTCAATCAGTCGGAAGTTTCGTGATCGCATTAGTAAGTGTTGAAGCTGCAGACCCCCATCCATTCTCCTCCTCTGACCCCCATCCATTCTCCTCCTCGGACCCCCATCCATTCTCCTCCTCGGACCCCCATCCATTCTCCTCCTCGGACCCCCCATCCATTCTCCTCCTCGGACCCCCATCCATTCTCCTCCTCGGACCCCCATCCATTCTCCTCCTCGGACCCCCATCCATTCTCCTCCTCGGACCCCCATCCATTCTCCTCCTCGGACCCGCCCTAGAAGGCTGTCGACAGCTCAATCAGTCGTGATCGCATTAGTAAGTGTTGAAGCCGCAGTGTTCAGCGCGGTCGTCGCCTTAGACTGCTTGTGCTTGGTGGTCATAACATTTCTGTTTAATGTGACTGCTTGTTATTGTGAAAGAAACCAGGACAAAAACTGCACGAAAACTCCCTCCATAGGCTGATTACAGCGGTATGAACACGGACCGATGCGGACTATGGTCTGAACAGCAGCGACATTTAGTTTCCCATTTAGTCTTTTTTTCCTGACAAGTTTTCAGCATCAGACATTTGCTTTATATTCGAGTTGACCCTGAGGCAGCGGGCACCACCTGTCCCCACACTACACCCCCATGTGTGCGACGTCCGTCCATATCTTACCTCGCTCGGGGGATACGTTGGCTTTCTTGGTAGGGGGGGAGCCCGGCCTCTCCTTGTCTGAGGGCTCATACCGCTTCCTGTTCCCCTTATCAGCGCTCTGTATGGAGACACAATGATGAGAGTTATGATCTGGGGCATCGGTCACAGCTCATGGACAGAACCTGATCATGGGGCCACAAAGATGCAGATTACCTCCATTGGTTATTACTGGTTTGCTGGGACCTCCGACAATCAGAGTGATAAATCCTTGGGGGACTACTACCCTCATTATTGCAGGGGTTCGGTGTCCTAAGAACTAAAACCGCTGCGACGAACACGACAGCCTGGGAATTGAGCACCAATATGGCCGCCACAAAACTTTTCAAAACTTTGTACAGGAAGTTTAGCTGTAACGCAGCGGCCATATTGACGGTCACCAGGGTTTCCTAAGACCAGATTATCGCTCCCACTACTGTGGGGATTTGGATACGGGTCTGGAGCGTCCGAGACTTTCCCCTGTATCATGAGGATGGGGCAGGAAAGTATGGGCCGCTGCCCGGCGGTGCATCAGTGATGTAACGGGGTTTCCGTGAGCACATCCTCCCGCTTGGCCAACAGCCAGTGAATCCTCCGCTGAATATTTCTGCCCTGGTTAATGGGAAGTTACTGACGTAACGTGAATGAGGAAACTTAACCCTGCAGAGGCCGAAGAATTGCAGGAATGTCATCGCTTCTGTAAACGTGTGACTAACGGCGGTGCCTGGCGCGTTACATCACCTTGCTCAGAAGCGTCAGCTTGATGTCCTTGTGGGCGCTGAAGCCGCTCTGGGCCTGGGACGGTGCCACCGGGGGCTGGGGAACCATTTTGCTGCTGCTGATGGGTTTCGGCAGTTTTACTGGAGCGGCTTTTGGCGGTTGTGCTGTGGTGACGACGGCGGCGGCGGTGGGATCGCGGGTTTTTTTGTTTTCCTTAGGCCGCGGATCGTTCTTTTTGTTTTTTTCAGATGCTACAGAGAATGGAAACATTAATGCAGTGGGGGGAGCAATGACTACAGGGGTCTGTATGGATGTAGTAGGTTACCTTTTTCCTTTTTCGGCTGTGAAGGCGTTGGGGATCGGGAGCTGGCGGAGGAGATGGGACTGGCGAGGTCGGCGTACATGTCTTCGGAGTCGGCGCTGCGCACAGAACTGCTGGAGGAGGAGACGCTGGAGACGGACGACACGCTGCTGACGCTCAGAGACCTGCGGGCAGAGACCGTGCAATTACCCGTCACCGCACCCCATGCCCCGCAGAGCCGCGCACCGAACGCCAGGAGAAACTACTCCACTTTGCAATTCAATTCTTCACCGTCAGTGAATATGAACCGTCCATCAAATGTGAATGGGTGTAAAAACAAAGCAGAAGCCTTAATAAATGAGGACTAGGACGCCCACAACCACCCGGCCCCCTGCCCTGCAGACGGATCACTTTCCTGCCCGTCTATATCCCTTCTTCTAACATTTTGCTGAATGAATAAGGTTTACAGTTTCTCCACCGCAGACGGCGAGCGACCTTCACTCCTCCCAGTTATGTTCCTGGAATCCCAAATTAAACAACGGTTTTCTATGAAATTCCCCAATTTATTCTTTATGAAACGCTGTAGACAAAGGAGATCGGCCGCGCCGGGAGCGACGAAAGTCTCCGGTGTTTTCCTGGTGATGCACCCAACACTGGAGAGAGGAGTGTTACTTGTACCCAATGTGGTCCCCTATGCAAGACTACAACTCCAACCCTCTCCTGCAAGGGACCTACTATTCATGCACTGCGCCCAGGTTGTCCTCTTTAAAAATGTGTGTTCATGCTGGGAGTTGTAGTTCCACACCGCCATATTAATGCATAAATGTATAGATGTCTGACAGAGATAATCAGGGTGGGAAACACCCTAAATTTATACCAACGTGCGGAAAAACAGACAACAAGTGAGGATATTCTTGTATATTTGTAAGCTATACAGTGGCAGATTAAAGGGCGGGGGACGCGACATTTCTCCGACAGGTAGAATGACCCATCCCAAAGTAAACTGCCCCTCCGCTGCCAAGAACGCGCTCACCTGGATTTCCTGCTCGTGTTTCCAGATGTGAAGCAAAAAAAAAAGAAAGACAAAACACAAGAGAAGCGATTACAGTGAGCGACGAAAAGCGGATCAGAGTAGATCCTTTATGATCACAGGGATCTAGGACAGGCATCTAAGATCTCTGTGTCAGAGCAGCTCTGGTCACACCGGAAGCTACACTTCCTAATAACGTACAGGCAATCGCTTAAGTGGTAACTGCTTAAAACGGCCATAATTAACTCAACGCCCCTTATAATATGGCTCCATCCTATTATTACCAGGCTCTTACTACGAGGGGGTGGGTTGCCCCTCACCCGACATTTGGTGTTGAGGGTAATATTAAGGGTGCGACGGCGGCAACTCCACCAGCATCATCAGGTCCATATACAATGAAGGTCCGGAAATCCAGACATGTCTCGCTAATATCATCACTGCCCCATTATACTAACTGGCCCCATCCGTGGCCTCCGCTACGGTCCGCAGTCGGTTCTGCCATCATACCTGGATTTTCGAGACGCAGACGGAGAAGGCGAGAGCGATGCAGACGTGGAACGTGACGATCTGGAGAGCGAACGAGACCCGGAGCTGGAGCCGCTGTAGCTGCTGCCGCTGATGCTGCCGCTGACGGTCCTCCTGCAGCAGATGACAGTGTGATACATAGGACGACAGGTCAGTAATCACTTGGGCGGTCGTTACGTTTCTTACCTTCTTGGCGGCGCTTTCCTTTTTGGCTCTTTCGTTCTGCCGATTCTTTTCTCGCCAGTCTTGGCAGCTTCTGGTCCGACCTTTGGAGGTTTTACTGTTGCAGCAGTGGGTGCGGCAGCAGTGGTGGTTGTGGGGGCAGCAGCGGTGGTGGTGGCGACGGCGGCGGCAGCTGCTGCTGGAGGGGGGGCAACCTTCTTCACAATTAACTTCTCCCTGAAGACAGAAATATATTACAGCCTTCTGGAGACCATCTAATGTGTACAGACCCCAAGCAGGTGACGTCAGCACAGAGAAGGATGGCGCACGTTTCTGTTTGTTTTCTGTGAGAGATAGGCCGTGTCCGTCAGTGGTTTACTCCTTCTGCTCACAGAAAACACGTGCACGATCAGCTGAGTCGAGCGTTCATCTAGATGTAGATATGGATGGACTAAAGGAAAGGTAAATGGAGACCGGGAGACCCAGATGAAGTCCTAGAAGTGCGCCCATAGCGTAAGAAATAAAACCGCATTTCTATTGCCCTGGTGCATCCTGCAGTGTAAAGAATGGAGGTTTTCATTGCTACACTGAGCAGCATGCCTCCAGTTATCCTCCATATACTTCCATTCTGCACATTATTGTATCTGCTGTAGGTTAGAGGATGCGATGTATGCTGTGGGTGGATACAGACGGCTAGCGCAGCCATGATGTATGTAACCAATACAAAGTATGATGGCCGCTGCTGTGCATCCGAGCTCGGCCCCCCTTATTTCGGACTCACCCTTTAGGGGCGGCGGTGGCAGCTGGGGTAGGTTCTCCCTTGCCCTTCGCGGAGGCTTTATGTGGAGACGGCCTCGGTGATGGAGACGGCGATGAGGAGAAAGATCTAGACCTAAAGATGGAGAAGCAGGCGACAAAACAAAGGTGGTAACTCCATGCAGCAAGTGCGAAGGTTATGTAACGTATGGGGGAGAAGAGACGTATAAGGTGAATGCAAGGCGATGAAATCTGCAAAGTGCAGGAAACACAGGGCTGCACTCACTGCAGTGTGCACGAGGCGACAAACACCGGCGGCAGGGTGCTGGAGAACACGACCCGAGGCTGCTATGTGCTGTATAGGTCTTGTGCTCTGCTATCTCTGGGTGGCTGATATGTGCTGTATAGGTCTTGTGCTCTGCTATCTATGGGGGCTGATATGTCCTGTATAGGTCTTGAGCTCTGATATCTATGGGGGCTGATATATGCTGTATAGGTCTTGAGCTCTGCTATCTATGGGGGGCTGTTATGTGCTGTATAGGTCTTGTGCTCTGCTATCTATGGGGGCTGCTATATGCTGTATAGGTCTTGTACTCTGCTATCTATGGGGGGCTGCTATGTGCTGTATAGGTCTTGTGCTCTGCTATCTATGGGGGGCTGTTATGTGCTGTATAGGCCTTGTGCTCTGCTATCTATGGGGCGCCGATATGTGCTGTATAGGTCTTGTACTCTGCTATCTATGGGGGGCTGCTATGTGCTGTATAGGTCCTGTGCTCTGCTATCTATGGGGGGCTGCTTTATGCTGTATAGGTCTTGTACTCTGCTATCTATGGGGGGCCAATATGTGCTGTATAGGTATTGTGCTCTGCTTTCTATGGGGCGCCGATATGTGCTGTATAGACCTTGTGCGTGGCTATCTATGGGCGCTATTGGGGTCTTGCAATATACGCCTATAAGGCGTCTTAGCAGAGGACTTTCCCAGGTCAGATGCTCTTGGAGCCGCTCACGTGGTGCTGTTGTGATCACATGCGGCGGCTGCCAGCATTATATGGCTGCATTGATAGCGAGGAGATGTGTCGGAGCCGCGCTGCGCACACCGAGCGGCTGTGACAGTGGACGGGGTGGATGAGGGCGCTGCACAAACAATCTCATTCCTCCAGGAAGAAAAAAAATAATCAGAAAAACAAGTGAAGGTGAGTAATTAGCGGAGGAAACAGCCGTCAATCATTCATTGCCTACGTAAGCCCGGAGCGGCAGAGCTGGGGCTGCGATCGTTATCTCCGGGCGCTCCGCAGAAACGCGCCGAGTCTTAAGAAGTTCCTTCATAAACAATAGATGTTGACGTCCATCTCTTGGCGCTGGGCAGGGATATGGCACAAAATACCGGCATTACATAGACTAACGCGTCAATAAAGGCAGAAGAATCGCAAGTGATGGGCGGTAATCAGCTCGCGGGACAAGATTACACGGATTATCAGTGTTTATGGCCCCAGGTGGCGGCAGATCAATCCTTCATCACATCCAGAGTACACGGCTGCAGAACACCAATCATCACGGAGTCCGCCGGCAGCTCGCCATCTGATGAGACAACACGGCGGAGCGAGCGTGCAAACTGCGGACATGTGCAGGAAGCGAATCCTGAAGCTGCACGCTCAGGACAATTACTCGCACGGCAATTGCACTTTTCACTAATCCAGATTACAGACCTAGAAATGTGCAAGTTTCATGGGGGAGAATGGCTTGACTAGCAATCCCATATATTCAGGCCTTTATCTAAACTGCTCGACCAGCATTATGCAAATTCAATGCTAATGAAAAAATTGCTCATGTGGTAATTACCTAATTTCTCTATATATCCGCTCCAATTCACATCAGCTGAATCGATTCCCACTGATTAGAATTGCTAATATGGCAATCGCATTTCACAGCTGTATCAAAGAAGAGATTTGCATTTCTCCGGAGAGGTAGAGATACTGAAAACTCCCTAATCCGATGCCATGGTCAGGACGGTCAGGTCACCTACAAGATGCACGCGACAGAAAATGCAAAATGGTCGCAGCCGATCGTAGGTCGCAACGTGACTGTATAGGAAAACATTGGATCCGATGCGACGAGACGGCTGTTGATACTCCGGGGTGAAGCCGCGCACCCGAGCAGAGCGACACTGCCGGCACTGCTGCGCTAAGGACATGTCATTTCCCGCTGCACAGAGGAGGTGACCAATGAAGGAGCGATGGACGCCAAGGTGGGCACCGCCGGCCCGCTCCAACGCTGTGCCGCCATCACCTCGCTCCGGCAAGGGCTTTAGGGCGGAATTCACACTGCCGAAAATTTCTGCAACTTAATCAGTTCCACTTATCTGAATGGGATTGTACCAGAACTGCCGGCAATGAGGGGCTTATAGGGGTCCGAGAGATCAGCAAGTTACCACCTATTCTGTAGATTGGAGAGAAGTTACTAATTTAGGAAAATCATTTATTTTTAAATCTCGCATCTAACAATCCGGAAGGTCTGTTAATCTGCCACAGAACAAGAAGCAAAAAGTTGGAAAAAGTGGCAATCAACCAGAGGACTAGAGTGCAGACCGCGCAGTTTTTGCTAATAAATCTGATAATCCAGAATATGTGATGATCCCGGGGCCGATCACTCTCACACGAGATGGAGATGAGGCAATTAATCCTGCACTAGTCCGCGTTTACTGCCATGTTTATTGCTCTGTCAATACGTCCAGAGCGGAGCGGATATCACGGCTGTAAATTCTGATAAACAGGAGGATCGGCGAGGAACGTGGGTACAGACACCGCGCCCGACTATCTACCCGACACTAGTAACTACTCGTCCTGTCCACGCTGGCGGAAGACCATCCCGTGTCCACTGTGTCCCTGCGTGTTCACTCGCTCAGACTTTGAGGGGGGTTTCCGCCAATGACAGTTATTACCTTGTAAAGTTTACAGATTACCTGCGTTATTGCTCTGGGTCACTGCCAGATTTATGTCTTTACTGTACAACGTATAGTCGTGTTTATTGCTGTATCCTGGGACACGGACATGGCATGATCTCAGAATACAACTACAGACACACTGCTGGGGGGAACCTGCCTGCGAGCCCCCACACTGCTGGGGGAACCTGCCTGCTAGCCCCACACTGCTGGGGGAACCTGCCTGCTAGCCCCACACTGCTGGGGGGAACCTGCATGTTAGCCCCCACACTGCTGGGGGGAACCTGCCTGCTAGCCCCCACACTGCTGGGGGAACCTGCCTGCTAGCCCCCACACTGCTGGGGGGGAACCTGCCTGCTAGCCCCCACACTGCTGGGGGGGAACCTGCCTGCTAGCCCCCACTGCTGGGGAACCTGCCTGCTAGCCCCACACTGCTGGGGGAACCTGCCTGGTAGCCCCCACACTGCTGGGGGAACCTGCCTGCTAGCCCCCACACTGCTGGGGGAACCTGCCTGCTAGCCCCCACACTGCTGGGGGAACCTGCCTGCTAGCCCCCACACTGCTGGGGAAACCTGCCTGCTAGCCCCCACACTGCTGGGGGAACCTGCCTGCTAGCCCCACACTGCTGGGGGAACCTGCCTGCTAGCCCCACACTGCTGGGGGAACCTGCCTGCTAGCCCCCACACTGCTGGGGGAACCTGCCTGCTAGCCCCACACTGCTGGGGGAACCTGCCTCTAGCCCCCACACTGCTGGGGGAACCTGCCTGCTAGCCCCCACACTGCTGGGGGAACCTGCCTCTAGCCCCCACACTGCTGGGGGAACCTGCCTGCTAGCCCCCACACTGCTGGGGGAACCTGCCTGCTAGCCCCCACACTGCTGGGGGAACCTGCCTGCTAGCCCCCACACTGCTGGGGGAACATGCCTGCTAGCCCCCACACTGCTGGGGGGGGAACCTGCCTGCTAGCCCCACACTGCTGGGGGAACCTGCCCGCTAGCCCCCACTGCTGGGGGGGGACCTGCCTGCTAGCCCCACATGCTGGGGGAACCTGCCTGCTAGCCCTCACTGCTGGGGGGACCTGCCTGCTAGCCCCCACATGCTGGGGGGACCTGCCTGCTAGCCCCACATGCTGGGGGGAACCTGCCTGCTAGCCCCCACACTGCTGGGGGGACCTGCCTGCTAGCCCCCACACTGCTGGGGGGGAACCTGCCTGCTAGCCCCACACTGCTGGGGGGAACCTGCTGCTAGCCCCCACACTGCTGGGGGAACCTGCCTGCTACCCCACACTGCTGGGGGGAACCTGCCTGCTAGCCCCCACACTGCTGGGGGGAACCTGCCTGCTAGCCCCCACATGCTGGGGGGAACTGCCTGCTAGCCCCACACTGCTGGGGGGACCTGACTGCTAGCCCACACTGCTGGGGGGAACCTGCCTGCTAGCCCCCACACTGCTGGGGGGAACCTGCCTGCTAGCCCCACACTGCTGGGGGGAACCTGCCTGCTAGCCCCCACACTGCTGATGGGGGGGACCTGCTGCTAGCCCCACACTGCTGGGGGGAACCTGCCTGCTAGCCCCCACACTGCTGGGGGGAACCTGCCTGCTAGCCCCACACTGCTGGGGGGAACCTGCCTGCTAGCCCCCACACTGCTGTGGGGGGAACCTGCCTGCTAGCCCCACACTGCTGGGGGGAACCTGCCTGCTAGCCCCACACTGCTGTGGGAACCTGCCTGCTAGCCCCACACTGCTGGGGGAACCTGCCTGCTAGCCCCCACACTGCTGGGGGAACCTGCCTGCTAGCCCCCACACTGCTGGGGGAACCTGCCTGCTAGCCCCCACACTGCTGGGGGAACCTGCCTGCTAGCCCCCACACTGCTGGGGGAACCTGCCTGCTAGCCCCCACACTGCTGGGGGAACCTGCCTGCTAGCCCCCACACTGCTGGGGGAACCTGCCTCCTAGCCCCCACACTGCTGGGGGAACCTGCCTCCTAGCCCCCACACTGCTGGGGGAACCTGCCTGCTAGCCCCCACACTGCTGGGGGAACCTGCCTGCTAGCCCCCACACTGCTGGGGGAACATGCCTGCTAGCCCCCACATTGCTGGGGGGGACCTGCCTGCTAGCCCCCACACTGCTGGGGGAACCTGCCCGCTAGCCCTCACTGCTGGGGGGGGACCTGCCTGCTAGCCCCACAATGCTGGGGGGGTACCTGCCTGCTAGCTCCTCACTGCTGGGGGGACCTGCCTGCGAGCCCCACATTGCTGGGGGGGACCTGCCTGCTAGCCCACATTGCTGGGGGGACCTGCCTGCTAGCCCCCACATGCTGGGGGGGTGAGGGGGGGACCTGCCTGCTAGCCCCCACACTGCTGGGGGGGAACCTGCCTGCTAGCCCCACACTGCTGGGGGGAACCTGTCTGCTATCCCCCACACTGCTGGGGGGAACCTGCCTGCTATCCCCCACACTGCTGGGGGGAACCTGCCTGCTAGCCCCCACACTGCTGGGGGAACCTGCCTGCTAGCCCCCACACTGCTGGGGGGAACATGCCTGCTAGCGCCACACTGCTGGGGGGACCTGACTGCTAGCCCCACACTGCTGGGGGGAACCTGCCTGCTAGCCCCCACACTGCTGGGGGGAACCTGCCTGCTAGCCCCCACACTGCTGGGGGGAACTTGCCTGCTAGCCCCCACACTGCTGAATGGGGGGGACCTGACTGCTAGCCCCACACTGCTGGGGGGAACCTGCCTGCTAGCCCCCACACTGCTGCTGGGAACCTGCCTGCTAGCCGCCACACTGCTGGGGGGGAACCTGCCTGCTAGCCCCCACACTGCTGGATGGGGGGGACCTGCCTGCTAGCCCCACACTGCTGGGGGAACCTGCATGCTAGCCCCCACACTGCTGGGGGGAACCTGCCTGCTAGCCCCCACACTGCTGGGGGGAACCGGCCTGTTAGCCCCACACTGCTGTGGGGGGGGGGGGAACCTGCCTGCTAGCCCCATACAGCTGGGGGGGGGACCTGCCTGCTAGTCCCACACTGCTGGGGGGGGACCTGCCTGCTAGCCCCACACTGCTGGGGGGGGACCTGCCTGCTAGCCCCACACTGCTGGGGGGGGGGAATCTGCCTGCCAGTCCCACACTGCTGGGGGGGGTGAATCTGTCTGCTAGCCCCATACTGCTGGGGGGGGGGGGGGGAGTGTGAATCTATCTGCTAGCCCCACACTGCTGGGGGGACCCTGCCCATTAGCCCCACACTGGATCATTGCGAAGGTCCAGAGCCTCTCCTGCGGTCTACACAACTAGCAGAAAAAGGCAAGGATCCCAAAAAAACAACAACCACCCCCCCTTTTCCCGAGAACGACAACCTCCCGCACTCCAGTACAACCATGCAGAATTGCACTTATATGCAGACTCTGTTGCCGACCGCACAGATCAAGGAGGGTGGTGCATGGCACAATCCGGTCAGACGTCCCCCAGAACAGAGACCCATCACCAGCACGAAAGTACCAAAATGAAGAAAGGTTGTGAACATGACGAAGACGGAGAGCTTTATATATTATAAGAAAAACCTACAAATTTCCATCACATTTTCTGGATCAATCCCTCGAGGCTCCCAAGTCCTCTGCTTGCTGTCAGTTAATAGGAATCTTCATGGCTTGCTCTGGATCAGTCCAGCCAGTTACAGTTATCAGTTGTGTCTAGTAACGAGTCGGGCGTCCATCACACGATCAGAGCAGATTCCTAGCCAGTGGGATACACAGCAAGCAGAGATCTTGAAAACCTTATCTTCGTAAATGGTCATTTGTCGTATAGGGCTCGTACAAGAAATTTTGCAGTTTACCGCTTGTTTTAAGCCGTTTTTGAGAGAACACTTGTTGACAGTTTGTCGCCTTGGAAACCGACCGCTGCTGGGAAAATATGTGCAGTGCTTACAAGCTTTTGTATTGCTCTTGTAAGCATGGTTCTGAAGCTGGTGCAGTTACCTCCTGATCATACCTGGCTTCATAGTCGTGCTTACAAGTTAAAATAGCAGCGGTGGTCGGTCTCCTAGGCAACGAGAACAAAAAGTGTTAATACCTCATGAATGGCTGCAATTTTTCTTAAGACGTAAATTACAAATTGCTTGTTTTTACGAGGACTATCTGACCTCTGATCCATGATGCAACAGACGCAGGATATTAAATGACTCTCTAGAATGCGGCCTCTTCTCCGGTCACACGGACTGCTAGCACCGTGGGCTGAACGGCAGGACACATTACAGATGAATGCTCGGAGCCGGCTGTCTGCACAGGGTTCACGTCAGGATGATCAGGCAGCCTGCAGCGTACCTGCACACAGCGCCCCCAGTGGTCAGCCATAGCATGGCGGGGACATCACACAGACGCTGTGGAGTGAGAATTTCCACTGATGTCAGTGGCCTGCATTCCTGGACTGCTCAGAGAGATGACATTTTATCACGTAGATATTCGATCCAAGTAAAGTGAATGCAGCTAAAAAAAAAAACAAAAACAAGCAACGAAGGAGAGAAAGAAATGACATGTGAGCCGGCCACGGCCACGACGTGCCCCAGACACGACCATACACTGGCGCAGGCTGCGGAGCATCTCTAGAGGGAGATGGGCAGCTCATCCTCACACTGTATTACTTACCACCCATCCTCTACAGCGGGAGAACGAGGCAAAGAATTAGGGATTTTATCAGAACCTGCGGCTCCAATGGTATCTGCCCCACAGCAATAACGAAAAGGACAGGAGTCCGACAACTGATGTGGGGAAGGAGGTGTCAGGAGGCCACAACGTATGAGCCCCCAAAAGCAGCAAACACAGGGAAGGTCTGTGCCCTAGACTCGTATAATAAAGGGTAGTGGGCGGTCTCCAGATACTGACAACGGAGGAGACGGGCGGTCTCAGATATTGATGATGGAGGAGACGGGCAGTAACCAGATACTGATGATGGAGGCGACAGCCGGACACCAGATACTGATGATGGAGGCGATGGGCGGTCTCAGATACTGATGATGGAGGAGACGGGCGGTCTCAGATACTGATGATGGAGGAGACGTGCAGTCACCAGATACTGATGATGGAGGCGACGGGCGGTCACCAGATACTGACGACGGAGGCGACAGCCGGTCACCAAATACTGACGACGGAGGCGATGGGCGGTCTCAGATACTGATGATGGAGGAGACGGGCAGTCACCAGATACTGATGATGGAGGCGACGGGCGGTCACCAGATACTGATGATGGAGGCGATGGGCGGTCTCAGATACTGATGATGGAGGGACGGGCGTCACAGATACTGATGATGGAGGCACGGGCGTCACCAGATACTGACGACGCAGGCGACAGCGGTCCCAGATACTGACGAGAGGCAGCCGTCACCAGATACTGACGAGGAGGCGATGGGCGGTCTCAGATACTGATGATGGAGGTAACAGCCAGTCACCAGATACTGACGACGGAGGCGATGAGCGGTCTCAGATACTGATGATGGAGGTAACAGCCAGTCACCAGATACTGATGATGGAGGAGATGGGCGGTCACCAGATACTGATGATGGAGGTAACAGCCGTCACCAGATACTGATGATGGAGGCGATGAGCGGTCTCAGATACTGATGATGGACAGGTAACAGCCAGTCACCAGATATGATGATGGAGACAAAGTTATGTATAGATGAGCTGGAAGGTTTCTAGTGATCACTGCTGGGAGCACTGACACAGATGGGATCAGCGTGATCACTGGGGGCACAGATATTTGACGGATCAGTGGTGATCACTGCGGGGGCACAGATATATGACGGGATCAGTGGTGATCACTGCGGGGGCACAGATGTATGACGGGATCAGCGTGATCACTGCGGGGGCACAGATATATGACAGGATCAGCGGTGATCGCTGCGGGGGCACAGATATATGACGGGATCAGTGGTGATCACTGCGGGGGAACAGATATATGACGGGATCAGCGGTGATCACTGCGGGAGCATAGATGTATGACGGGATCAGCGGTGATCACTGCGGGGGCACAGATGTATGATGGGATCAGCAGTGATCACTGCGGGGGCACAGATGTATGATGGGATCAGTGTGATCACTGCGGGGGCACAGATGTATGATGGGATCAGCAGTGATCACTGCGGGGGCACAGATATATGACGGGATCAGTGTTGATCACTGCGGGGGCACAGATATATGACGGGATCAGCGGTGATCACTGCGGGGGCACAGATATATGACGGGATCAGTGTTGATCACTGCGGGGGCACAGATGTATGATGGAATCAACAGTGATCACTGCGGGGGCACAGATATATGACGGGATCAGGGTGATCACTGCGGGGGCACAAATATATGACGGGATCAGTGTTGATCACTGCGGGGGCACAGATGTATGATGGAATCAGTGGTGATCACTGCAGGGGCACAGATGTATGATGGAATCAGTGGTGATCACTGCGGGGGCACAGATATATGACGGATCAGTGGTGATCACTGCGGGGGCACAGATATATGACGGGATCAGTGGTGATCACTGCAGGGGCACAGATTATGAGGAATCAGTGTGATCACTGCGGGGCACAGATGTATGATGGAATCAGTGGTGATCACTGCGGGGGCACAGATGTATGATGGAATCAGGGGTTGATCACTGCGGGGGCACAGATGTATGATGGAATCAGTGGTGATCACTGCGGGGGCAGATATATGACGGGATCAGTGGTGATCACTGCGGGGGCACAGATATATGACGGGATCAGTGTTGATCACTGCAGGGGCACAGATGTATGATGGAATCAGTGGTGATCACTGCGGGGGCACAGATACAGTGCCTACAAGTAGTATTCAACCCCCTGCAGATTTAGCTGGTTTGATAAGATGCAAATAAGTTAGAGCCTTCAAACTGCAAACGAGAGTAGGATTTATTAACAAGAAGCATAAATCTTACAAAACAAAAAGTTATGTTGCTCAGTTGAATTTTAATAAATTTTAAACATAAAATTGTGGGTCAATTATTATACAACCCCTATGTTTAATATTTCGTGGAATAACCCTTTTGCAATTACAGCTAATAATCGTCTTTTATAAGACCTGATCAGGCCGGCACAGGTCTGTGGAGTTATCTTGGCCCACTCCTCCATGCAGATCTTCTCCAAGTTATCTAGGTTCTTTGGGTGTCTCATGTGGACTTTAATCTTGAGCTCCTTCCACAAGTTTTCAATTGGGTTAAGGTCAGGAGACTGACTAGGCCACTCCAACACCTTGACTTTTTCCCTCTTGAACCAGGCCTTGGTTTTCTTGGCTGTGTGCTTTGGGTCGTTGTCTTGTTGGAAGATGAAATTACGACCCATCTTAAGATCCTTGATGGAGGAGCCGAGGTTCTTGGCCAAAATCTCCAGGTAGGCCGTGCTATCCATCTTCCCATGGATGCGGACCAGATGGCCAGGCCCCTTGGCTGAGAAACAGCCCCACAGCATGATGCTGCCACCACCATGCTTGACTGTAGGGATGGTATTCTTGGGGTCGTATGCAGTGCCATCCAGTCTCCAAACGTCACGTGTGTGGTTGGGACCAAAGTTCTCGATCTTGGTCTCATCAGACCATAGAACCTTGAACCAGTCTGTCTCAGAGTCCTCCAAGTGATCATGAGCAAACTGTAGACGAGCCTTGACATGACGCTTTGAAAGTAAAGGTACCTTACGGGCTCGTCTGGAACGGAGACCATTGCGGTGGAGTACGTTACTTATGGTATTGACTGAAACCAATGTCCCCACTGCCATGAGATCTTCCCGGAGCTCCTTCCTTGTTGTCCTTGGGTTAGCCTTGACTCTTCGGACAAGCCTGGCCTCGGCACGGGAGGAATCTTTCAAAGGCTGTCCAGGCCGTGGAAGGCTAACAGTAGTTCCATAAGCCTTCCACTTACGGATGATGCTCCCAACAGTGGAGACAGGTAGGCCCAACTCCTTGGAAAGGGTTTTGTACCCCTTGCCAGCCTTGTGACCCTTCCACGATCTTGTCTCTGATGGCCTTGGAATGCTCCTTTGTCTTTCCCATGTTGACCATGTATGAGTGCTGTTCACAAGTTTGGGGAGGGTCTTAAATAGTCAGAAAAGGCTGGCAAAAGAGATCATTAATCCACACATGTGAAGCTCATTATTCTTGGTGCCTGAACTACTTCTTAAAACTTTAGGGGGACCAAACAGAATTCTTGTGGTTTGAGGGGTTGAATAATAAATGACACTCTGAATTAACTTTTAACGTTTTAAAAAAAGAAAAAAAAAAAAAATTACAACAAAAATTTTGCTGCAGTGCATTTCCCACTTCCAGGCTGATCTACAGTACAAATGTCACAATGCCAAGTTAATTCCGCATGTGTCAACCAGCTAAATCTGCAGGGGGTTGAATACTACTTGTAGGCACTGTATATGACGGGATCAGCGGTGATCACTGCAGGAGCACAGATGTATGACGGGATCAGTGTTGATCACTGCGGGGGCACAGATGTATGACGGGATCAGTGTGATCACTGCGGGGGCACAGATATATGACGGGATCAGTGTTGATCACTGCGGGGCACAGATATATGACGGATCAGTGTTGATCACTGCGGGGCACAGATGTATGATGGGATCAGTGTGATCACTGCGGGGGCACAGATATATGACGGGATCAGTGGTGATCACTGCGGGGCACAGATGTATGACGGGATCAGTGTTGATCACTGCGGGGCACAGATTATGACGGGATCAGTGGGGATCACTGCCGGGGCACAGATATATGACAGGATCAGTGGTGATCACTGCCGGGGCACAGATGTATGACGGGATCAGTGTTGATCACTGCGGGGCACAGATGTATGACGGGATCAGTGGTGATCACTGCGGGGCACAGATGTATGACGGGATCAGTGTTGATCACTGCGGGGGCACAGATATATGACGGGATCAGTGGTGATCACTGCCGGGGCACAGATATATGACGGGATCAGTGGTGATCACTGCCGGGGCACAGATGTATGACGGGATCAGTGTTGATCACTGCCGGGGCACAGATGTATGACGGGATCAGTGGTGATCACTGCCGGGGCACAGATGTATGACGGGATCAGTGTTGATCACTGCGGGGGCACAGATATATGACGGGATCAGTGATTTTGCACACTCACTACAGAAGGTCTGAACGCCAAGATGTGGTCAGTCTCTGTGGCCCCAATGGGGACGGGAGAGTCCGGACGCTATCGGATTATGAGGGGTAACATGAACGCTGGCCACATTCGGTGTACAGGGAAGTCGATGCTTAAAGGGCGACATTTGTTGCAGATAATCTGTACAGAAGTCTACAGGAAAAAGATGGCCGGATCCAAATCACGCAGGTTTTGGAAAAATAAATAAATAGAATGACAATAAGAACTGTTTATAACACTGGTGCACCCACCGGAAACGTGCTGTAGGCTGCAATGAGACATCGGCCTGTACTCGGGAGCAGCAGAGATGCCACAGGCCGAGCATTGTTCTGCCAGCCGATATCTCCCCCCGATGGCGTCACGCTGCGTGTTACTAGATAACATTTGATCGCTGCTTGTTCCTGAAGGAATAATTTCCTGTGTTTACAAAGTACGGTAATCGCTGAGCGGCACGTAAAAAAAAATCCATCCAAAACGCTGGACCCTCCACTGAGTGCGTAGCCATGAGCGCGTAGCCATGAGTGTACCGGCCCTTTAAGTAAACACGTCGAGGGCACGGAGGTCACTGTGCTCCCGAGTGACCCGTACACCTGCCGACGGCTGCTGTTTACACCCGTCTATATCTGCCCGCTGATGTCACGCTGGAACCATCTCCATCCTGGAGGAGATCCAGACCGATAACAATCCGCCCCGCCTGCGTTATGGCAGACGTCTGATAATCCAGAATGAACACCCCGGAGGACAACTCTGGATTATCGGACATCTGTATAGTGATGGGTGGGGAGACGTGAGGAAGGAAGCGTGGACCACCCGGGCACAACCTGCTGCTCCTCATCCATTCCAGACTATCAGGTGGCAGTCTGACATTACAGGTGCTGCTGGCACCGCTGATCTCAGAGGAGACCGAGGGTCACACGAGTTGGGTCTCAGTTCATACAGGGCTGATTAATGCCAGCACGTGTCTATGGGGTCCCAATGACCACGAGAAAGGGGCACGGTGGGAGGAAAAGCAGTGAAATGGCTGATAACAGGGAGCAATAGCTACTTCCTCTGCACAGTAAATGAACTAAGTCCATACAGACTGATATCAGGGCCTTTACTCGAGAACATGGCCGAGGGATGTCGTGCCGGCCGGCATTATTGGCTCGCGCCAGGGCCACTGTGCCGTCGTGTACTGGAACGTCCAGTCCACACTTGGCACAGGAGGAAACAAGTCGTGTAATTAACTCCGCAAACAATTATTTCATAGAGAAAACAGGAAGTGGAAAGATCAGGATAGTACTCCGATGTCACCGCCCGGACAGGAGGAGCGGCCCTATGTCCGACGCCGTCCACACATCCTCCGCAAGCCGGTGAAATCCCAGATTGGTCAACAGCGGACGAGGAATAGGCTACAGGCTAAATAGGAGGCACACGCCCTGATGTCACACAGTGCCCGCTGCCACGGGGCGAGTATGTCACACAGGGCGAGCAGTGCCAGCAGCCACAAACCGCACATCCCTCTGCCAGTCACAGCCTGAGACACGGACCTGGGAGGTGTGAGAACCACACAGCCCATAATCATTATCCCTACACTATACCCCATATACAGTGCAGCCACCCCGCAAACAAATCACATTACTTATTATTATTATACCCCAGAGCTGAACTCACTAAGTACATACATAACTGATCCTGTATTATACTCCAGAGCCGCACTCACTATTCTGCTGGTGCAGTCACTGTCTACATACATTACATTACTGATCCTGAGTTACATCCTGTATTATACTCCAGAGCTGCACTCACTATTCTGCTGATGCAGTCATTGTGTCTACATTACATTACTGATCCTGAGTTACATCCTGTATTATACCCAGAGCTGCACTCACTATTCTGCTGGTGCAGTCACTGTGTACATACATTACATTACTGATCCTGAGTTACATCCTGTATTATACCCCAGAGCTGCACTCACTATTCTGCTGGTGCAGTCACTGTGTTACATTACATTACTGATCCTGAGTTACATCCTGTATTATCTCCAGAGCTGCACTCACTATTCTGCTGGTGCAGTCACTGTGTACATACATTACATTACTGATCCTGAGTTACATCCTGATTATACTCCAGAGCTGCACTCACTATTCTGCTGGTGCAGTCACTGTGTACATACATTACATTACTGATCCTGAGTTACATCCTGTATTATACCCAGAGCTGCACTCACTATTCTACTGGTGCAGTCACTGTGTACATACATTACATTACTGATCCTGAGTTACATCCTGTATTATACCCCAGAGCTGCACTCACTATTCTGCTGGTGCAGTCACTGTGTACATACATTACATTACTGATCCTGAGTTACATCCTGTATTATACTCCAGAGCTGCACTCACTATTCTGCTGGTGCAGTCACTGTGTACATACAGTACATTACTGATCCTGAGTTACATCCTGTATTATACTCCAGAGCTGCACTCACTATTCTGCTGGTGCAGTCACTGTGTACATACATTACATTACTGATCCTGATTACATCCTGTATTATACTCCAGAGCTACTCACTATTCTGCTGGTGCAGTCACTGTGTACATACATTACTTAGATCCTGAGTTACATCCGTTTATACCCAGAGCTGCATCACTTTCTCTGTGCAGTCACTGTGTACATACATTACTGATCCTGAGTTACATCCTGTATTATACTCCAGAGCTGCACTCACTATTCTGCTGCTGCAGTCACTGTGTACATACATTACAATACTGATCCTGAGTTACATCCTGTATTATACCCAGAGCTGCACTCACTATTCTGCTGGTGCGTCACTGTGTACATACATTATACTGATCCTGAGTTACATCCTGTATTATACTCCAGAGCTGCACTCACTATTCTGCTGTGCAGTCACTGTGTACATACATTACTGATCCTGAGTTACATCCTGTATTATACTCCAGAGCTGCACTCACGATTCTGCTGGTGCAGTCACTGTGTACATACATTACATTACTGATCCTGAGTTACCTCCTGTATTATACCCAGAGCTGCACTCACTATTCTGCTGGTGCAGTCACTGTGTACATACATTACATTACTGATCCTGAGTTACATCCTGTATTATCCTCCAGAGCTGCACTCACTATTCTGCTGGTGCAGTCACTGTGTACATATATTACATTACTGATCCTGAGTTACATCCTGTATTATACTCCAGAGCCGCACTCACTATTCTGCTGGTGCAGTCACTGTGTACATACATTACATTACTGATCCTGAGTTACATCCTGTATTATACCCCAGAGCTGCACTCACTATTCTGCTGGTGCAGTCACTGTGTACATACATTACATTACTGATCCTGAGTTACATCCTGTATTATACTCCAGAGCTGCACTCACATTCTGCTGGTGCAGTCACTGTGTACATACATTACTGATCCTGAGTTACATCCTGTATTATACTCCAGAGCTGCACTCACATTCTGCTGGTGCAGTCACTGTGTACATTACATTACTGATCCTGAGTTACATTCTGTATTATACCCCAGAGCTGCACTCACTATTCTGCTGGTGCAGTCACTGTGTACATACATTACTGATCCTGAGTTACATCCTGCATTATACTCCAGAGCTGCACTCACTATTCTGCTGGAGCAGTCACTGTGTACATACATTACTGATCCTGAGTTACATCCTGTATTATACTCCAGAGCTGCACTCACGATTCTGCTGGTGCAGTCACTGTGTACATACATTACATTACTGATCCTGAGTTACCTCCTGTATTATCCTCCAGAGCTGCACTCACTATTCTGCTGGTGCAGTCACTGTGTACATACATTACTGATCCTGAGTTACATCCTGTATTATACTCCAGAGCTGCACTCACGATTCTGCTGGTGCAGTCACTGTGTACATACATTACAATACTGATCCGAGTTACATCCTGTATTATACTCCAGAGCTGCACTCACTATTCTGCTGCTGCAGTCACTGTGTACATACATTACAATACTGATCCTGAGTTACATCCTGTATTATACCCAGAGCTGCACTCACTATTCTGCTGGTGCAGTCACTGTGTACATACATTACTGATCCTGAGTTACATCCTGTATTATACCCAGAGCTGCACTCACTATTCTGCTGGTGCAGTCACTGCGTACATACATTACTGATCCTGAGTTACCTCCTGTATTATACTCCAGAGCTGCACTCACTATTCTGCTGCTGCAGTCACTGTGTACATACATTACAATACTGATCCTGAGTTACATCCTGTATTATACTCCAGAGCTGCACTCACTATTCTGCTGGTGCAGTCACTGTGTACATACATTACATTACTGATCCTGAGTTACATACGTCCTGTATTATACTCCAGAGCTGCACTCACTATTCGCTGGTGCAGTCACTGTGTACATACATTACATTACTGATCCTGAGTTACATCCTGTATTATACCCCAGAGCTGCACTCACTATTCTGCTGGTGCAGTCTCTGGGTATAATACATGATGAACTGATCAGTATGTATATACCAGTGACTGCACTCAGTACGTGAGTGCAGCTCTGGGTTAATACATAATTACTGGATCAGATGTACATGTATTAACCAGGACTGCACCACAATATTGTGAGTGCAGCTCTGGTTTATCATACAGGAGTACTGTAACTCAGGATCTGTAATGTATGTACACAGTGAACTGCACCACAGAATAGTGAGTGCAGCTCTGGGTATAATACAGTACATGTAACTCAGGATCGTATGTAATGTATGTATACACAGTGACTGCACCAGCAGAATAGTGATGCAGCTCTGGAGTATAATACAGGATGTAACTCAGGATCAGTAATGTAATGTATGTACACAGTGACTGCACCAGCGAATAGTGAGTGCAGCTCTGGAGTATAATACAGACGATGTAACTCAGGATCAGTAATGTAATGTATGTACACAGTGACTGCACCAGCAGAATAGTGAGTGCAGCTCTGGGTATAATACAGATGTAACTCGGATCAGTAATGTATGTACACAGTGACTGCACCAGCAGAATAGTGAGTGCAGCTCTGGGTATAATACAGGATGTAACTCAGGATCAGTAATGTAATGTATGTACACAGTGACTGCACCAGCAGAATAGTGAGTGCAGCTCTGGAGTATAATACAGGATGTAACTCAGGATCATCAGGATCAGTAATGTATGTATGTACACAGTGACTGCACCAGCAGAATAGTGAGTGCAGCTCTGGATATAATACAGGAGTAACTCAGGATCAGTAATGTAATGTATGTACACAGTGACTGCACCAGCAGAATAGTGAGTGCAGCTCTGGTGGGGGGGGGGGGGGGGGGGGGGGGGGAAAAAAAAAAAAAAAAAAAAAAAAAAAAAAAAAAAAAAAAAAAAGTATGTAACAGTGACAGCACAAGGAATAGTAGTGCAGCTCTGGAGTATAATACAGGATGTAACTCAGGAATCAGTAATGTATGTACACAGTGACTGCACCAGCAGAATAGTGAGTGCAGCTCTGGATATAATACAGGATGTAAAGGATCAGTGTAATTATGACTGTCACAAATGTGAGCGCCGAGTAAATACGGATGCAACCTGGATATAACAGTATGTATCAGTGACTGCACCAGCAGAATGTGATGTGCAGCTCTGGAGTATAATACAGGATGAACTCAGGATCATAATGAATGTATGTAAAGTGACGCACCAGCAAATAGTGAGTGCACTCTGGTATAATACGGAGTAACTCAGGATCAGTAAGTATGTATGTACACAGTGACTGCACCAGCAGAATAGTGAGTGCAGCTCTGGGTATAATACAGGATGAACTCAGGATCAGTAATGTAATGTATGTACACAGTGACTGCACCAGCAGAATAGTGAGTGCAGCTTGGAGTATAATACAGGATGTAACTCAGGATCAGTAATGTAATGATGTACAAGTGACTGCCCATCAAATAGTGAGTGCAGCTCTGGAGTATAATACAGGAGTAACCAGGATCAGTAAGTAAGTATGTAAAGTGACTGCACCAGCAAATAGTGAGTGCAGCTCTGGGATAATACAGAGTAACCAGGATCAGTAATGTATGATATATGACAGATGCACAGCAGAAAGTGAGGCAGCCTGGATATAATACAGGAGTAATCAGGATCAGTAATGTAATATATGTACACAGTGACTGCACAGCAAATAGTGAGTGCAGCTCTGGAGTATAATACAGGAGGTAACTCAGGATCAGTAATGTAATGTACAGTGACTGCACCAGCAGAATAGTGAGTGCAGCTCTGGGGTATAATACAGGAGTAACTCAGGATCAGTAATGTAATGTAGTACAAGTGACTGCACCAGCAGAATAGTGAGTGCAGCTCTGGGGTATAATACAGGATGTAACCAGGATCAGTAATGTAATGATGTACAAGTGACTGCACCAGCAGAATAGTGATGCAGCTCTGAGTATAATACAGGATGTAACTCAGGATCAGTAATGTATGTATGTACAAGTGACTGCACCCAGAATAGTGAGTGCAGCTCTGGAGTAAATAAGGAGTAACTCAGGATCATAATGTATGTACACAGTGACTGCACCAGCAGAATATGAGTGCAGCTCTGGGTATAATACAGGAGTAACTCAGGATCAGTAATGTAATGTATGTACACAGTGACTGCACCAGCAGAATAGTGAGTGCAGCTCTGGAGTATAATACAGGATGTAACTCAGGATCAGTAATGATATGTACACAGTGACTGCACCAGCAGAATAGTGAGTGCAGCTCTGGAGTATAATACAGGATGTAACAGTCAGTAATGTAATGTAGACACAGTGACTGCACCAGCAGAATAGTGATGCAGCTCTGGAGTATAATACAGGGTAACCAGGATCAGTAGATGTATGTACAATTGACTGCACCAGCAGAATAGTGAGTGCAGCTCTGGAGTATAATACAGGATGTAACTCAGGATCAGTAATGTAATGTATGTACACAGTGACTGCACCAGCAGAATATGAGTGCAGCTCTGGGTATAATACAGGAGTAACTCAGGATCAGTAATGTAATGTATGTACACAGTGACTGCACCAGCAGAATATGAGTGCAGCTCTGGTATAATACAGGATGTAACTCAGATCGATGAAGTATGTACATGTGCACCAGCAGAATAGTGAGTGCAGCTCTGGAGTATATACAGGATTAACTCAGGATCAGTAATGTAATGTATGTACACAGTGACTGCACAGCAGAATAGTGATGCAGCTCTGGAGTATATACAGGAGTAACTCAGGATCGTAATAATGTATGACAAGTGACTGACCACAGAATAGTGAGTGCAGCTCTGGGTATAATACAGGATGTAACTCAGGATCAGTAATGTCATGTATGTACACAGTGACTGCACCAGCAGAATAGTGAGTGCAGCTCTGGAGTATAATACAGGAGGTAACTCAGGATCAGTAATGTAATGTATGTACACAGTGACTGCACCAGCAGAATAGTGAGTGCAGCTCTGGGGTACAATACAGGAGGTAACTCGGGATCAGTAATGTAATGTATGTACACAGTGACTGCACCAGCAGAATAGTGAGTGCAGCTCTGGGGTACAATACAGGAGGTAACTCAGGATCAGTAATGTAATGTATGTACACAGTGACTGCACCAGCAGAATAGTGAGTGCAGCTCTGGAGTATAATACAGGAGGTAACTCAGGATCAGTAATGTAATGTATGTACACAGTGACTGCACCAGCAGAATAGTGAGTGCAGCTCTGGGTATAATACAGGATGTAACTCAGGATCAGTAATGTCATGTATGTACACAGTGACTGCACCAGCAGAATAGTGAGTGCAGCTCTGGAGTATAATAAGGATGTAACTCAGGATCAGTAATGTAATGTATGCACACAGTGACTGCACCAGCAGAATAGTGAGTGCAGCTCTGGGTATAATACAGGATGTAACTCAGGATCAGTAATGTCATGTATGTACACAGTGACTGCACCAGCAGAATAGTGAGTGCAGCTCTGGAGTATAATACAGGATGTAACTCAGGATCAGTAATGTAATGTATGTACACAGTGACTGCACCAGCAGAATAGTGAGTGCAGCTCTGGAGTATAATACAGGATGTAACTCAGGATCAGTAATGTAATGTATGTACACAGTGACTGCACCAGCAGAATAGTGAGTGCAGCTCTGGAGTATAATACAGGAGGTAACTCAGGATCAGTAATGTAATGTATGTACACAGTGACTGCACCAGCAGAATAGTGAGTGCAGCTCTGGAGTATAATACAGGATGTAACTCAGGATCAGTAATGTATGTACACAGTGACTGCACCAGCAGAATAGTGAGTGCAGCTCTGGGTATAATACAGGATGTAACTCAGGATCAGTAATGTAATGTATGTACACAGTGACTGCACCAGCAGAATAGTGAGTGCAGCTCTGGAGTATAATACAGGAGGTAACTCAGGATCAGTAATGTAATGTATGTACACAGTGACTGCACCAGCAGAATAGTGAGTGCAGCTCTGGAGTATAATACAGGAGTAACTCAGGATCAGTAATGTAATGTATGTACACAGTGACTGCACCAGCAGAATAGTGAGTGCAGCTCTGGGGTACAATACAGGAGTAACTCGGATCAGTAATGTAATGTATGTACACAGTGACTGCACCAGCAGAATAGTGAGTGCAGCTCTGGGTATAATACAGGAGGTAACTCAGGATCAGTAATGTAATGTATGTACACAGTGACTGCACCAGCAGAATAGTGAGTGCAGCTCTGGGGTACAATACAGGAGGTAACTCAGATCAGTAATGTATGTATGTACACAGTGACTGCACCAGCAGAATAGTGAGTGCAGCTCTGGAGTATAATACAGGAGGTAACTCAGGATCAGTAATGTAATGTATGTACACAGTGACTGCACCAGCAGAATAGTGAGTGCAGCTCTGGGGTATAATACAGGATGTAACTCAGGATCAGTAATGTCATGTATGTACACAGTGACTGCACCAGCAGAATAGTGAGTGCAGCTCTGGAGTATAATACAGGATGTAACTCAGGATCAGTAATGTAATGTATGCACACAGTGACTGCACCAGCAGAATAGTGAGTGCAGCTCTGGGTATAATACAGGATGTAACTCAGGATCAGTAATGTCATGTATGTACACAGTGACTGCACCAGCAGAATAGTGAGTGCAGCTCTGGAGTATAATACAGGATGTAACTCAGGATCAGTAATGTAATGTATGTACACAGTGACTGCACCAGCAGAATAGTGAGTGCAGCTCTGGAGTATAATACAGGATGTAACTCAGGATCAGTAATGTAATGTATGTACACAGTGACTGCACCAGCAGAATAGTGAGTGCAGCTCTGGAGTATAATACAGGAGGTAACTCAGGATCAGTAATGTAATGTATGTACACAGTGACTGCACCAGCAGAATAGTGAGTGCAGCTCTGGAGTATAATACAGGATGTAACTCAGGATCAGTAATGTATGTACACAGTGACTGCACCAGCAGAATAGTGAGTGCAGCTCTGGGGTATAATACAGGATGTAACTCAGGATCAGTAATGTAATGTATGTACACAGTGACTGCACCAGCAGAATAGTGAGTGCAGCTCTGGAGTATAATACAGGAGGTAACTCAGGATCAGTAATGTAATGTGTGTACACAGTGACTGCACCAGCAGAATAGTGAGTGCAGCTCTGGAGTATAATACAGGATGTAACTCAGGATCAGTAATGTAATGTATGTACACAGTGACTGCACCAGCAGAATAGTGAGTGCAGCTCTGGAGTATAATACAGGATGTAACTCAGGATCAGTAATGTAATGTATGTACACAGTGACTGCACCAGCAGAATAATGAGTGCAGCTCTGGAGTATAATACAGGATGTAACTCAGGATCAGTAATGTAATGTATGTACACAGTGACTGCACCAGCAGAATAGTGAGTGCAGCTCTGGAGTATAATACATGATGTAACTCAGGATCAGTAATGTAATGTATGTACACAGTGACTGCACCAGCAGAATAGTGAGTGCAGCTCTGGAGTATAATACAGGATGTAACTCAGGATCAGTAATGTAATGTATGTACACAGTGACTGCACCAGCAGAATAGTGAGTGCAGCTCTGGAGTATAATACAGGAGGTAACTCAGGATCAGTAATGTAATGTGTGTACACAGTGACTGCACCAGCAGAATAGTGAGTGCAGCTCTGGGTATAATACAGGATGTAACTCAGGATCAGTAATGTAATGTATGTACACAGTGACTGCACCAGCAGAATAGTGAGTGCAGCTCTGGGGTATAATACAGGAGGTAACTCAGGATCAGTAATGTAATGTATGTACACAGTGACTGCACCAGCAGAATAGTGAGTGCAGCTCTGGAGTATAATACAGGAGGTAACTCAGGATCAGTATACCTTCTCTCCCTCGGACAGCAGATATTAATAACGTTTGGTTCCCCCTCCTGGGATGATCTACATTTGTTATCTGTGCACTTGTGTAACGACTGCCAGGATTGATGTTTGCTGACTGTGACGACAACAATATACAAAATAACGTTATATTCTTTTCTATTATGCAATTTGGGTGTGCGGGGAAATGACTCACATCCGGGCCGAGGAGAAAGAAAAAGTAAATCTCTACACTAAACAATTCCAGGTCAGTCTGGTTCACTGCCGCAGTCCATGGGGGCGAATAAGAAACAAACACAAGGTAAAAAGATCACTAAAAACGTAACTGAGAAGATATCAAAAGGCGGTAATGGTAAGAATAGTGACAGGAGAATGGACAGATCAGTGACGTCCTGCACCGATGCCGGAGGAGCACCAACGTCCTGCACCGATGCCGGAGGAGCGCCCACGTCCTGCACCGATGCCGGAGGAGCACCGACGTCCTGCACCGATGCCGGAGGAGCACCGACGTCCTGCACCGATGCCAGAGGAGCGCCCACGTCCTGCACCGATGCCGGAGGAGCACCGACGTCCTGCACCGATGCCGGAGGAGCGCCCACGTCCTGCACCTATGCCGGAGGAGCACTGACGTCCTGCACCGATGCCGGAGGAGCACTGACGTCCTGCACCGATGCCGGAGGAGAGCCCACGTCCTGCACCGATGCCGGAGGAGCACTGACGTCCTGCACTGATGCCGGAGGAGCACCAACGTCCTGCACCGATGCCGTAGGAGCGCCCACGTCCTGCACCGATGCCGTAGGAGCGCCCACGTCCTGCACCAATGCCGGAGGAGCGCCCACGTCCTGCACCGATGCCGGAGGAGAGCCCACGTCCTGCACCGATGCCGGAGGAGAGCCCACGTCCTGCACCGATGCCGGAGGAGCACCAACGTCCTGCACCGATACCGGAGGAGCGCCCACGTCCTGCACCGATGCCGGAGGAGCGCCCACGTCCTGCACGATACCAGAGGAGCGCCCACGTTTCCCGCACCGATACGAAGGAGCGCCCACGTCCTGCACCGATGCCGGAGGAGCGCCCACGTCCTGCACTGATGCCGGAGGAGCGCCCACGTCCTGCACCGATACCAGAGGAGCGCCCACGTCCTGCACCGATACCGAAGGAGCGCCCACGTCCTGCACTGATACCAGAGGAGCGCCCACGTCCTGCACT
Organism: Oophaga sylvatica; assembly: GCA_033576555.1. Classification (NCBI taxonomy): domain Eukaryota; kingdom Metazoa; phylum Chordata; class Amphibia; order Anura; family Dendrobatidae; genus Oophaga; species Oophaga sylvatica. The sequence continues at coordinate 42,300,128 of JARQOD010000010.1, read as the reverse complement.
GATGCCGGAGAAGCGCCCATGTCCTGCACTGATGCCGGAGGAGCGCCGACGTCCTGCACTGATGCCGGAGGAGCGCCCACGTCCTGCACCGATGCCGGAGGAGCACTGATGTCGTGCACCGATACCAGAGTAGCACCGACGTCCTGCACCGAGCACCGATGCCGGAGGAGCGCCCACGTCCTGCACTGATGCCGGAGAAGCACCCATGTCCTGCACGATGCCGGAGGAGCGCCCACGTCCTGCACCGATGCCGGAGGAGCGCCGATGTCCTGCACCGATACCTGAGGAGCACCCACGTCCTGCACTGATGCCGGAGGAGCACTGATGTCCTGCATCGATGCCGGAGGAGCGCCGACGTCCTGCACTGATGCCGGAGAGCGCCCATGTCCTGCACTGATGCCGGAGGAGCGCCGACGTCCTGCACCGATGCCGGAGGAGCGCCGATGTCCTGCACCGATACCTGAGGAGCACCCACGTCCTGCACTGATGCCGGAGGAGCACTGATGTCCTGCATCGATGCCGGAGGAGCGCCGACGTCCTGCACTGATGCCGAGAGAAGCGCCCATGTCCTGCACTGATGCCGGAGGAGCGCCCACGTCCTGCACTGATGCCGGAGGAGCGCCACGTCCTGCACTGATGCTGGAGGAGCGCCGACGTCCTGCACCGATACCGGAGGAGCACCCACGTCCTGCACCGATGCCGGAGGAGCACTGACGTCCGCACCGATGCCGGAGGAGCACTGACGTCCTGCACTGATGCCGGAGGAGCGCCCACGTCCTGCACTGATGCCGGAGAAGCGCCCACGTCCTGCACTGATGCCGGAGGAGCGCCCACGTCCTGCACCGATGCCGGAGGAGCACTGATGTCGTGCACCGATACCAGAGGAGCGCCGACGTCATGCACTGATGCCGGAGAAGCGCCCATGTCCTACACTGATGCCGGAGAAGCGCCCACTTCCTGCACTGATGCCGGAGGAGCGCCCACGTCCTGCACTGATGCCGGAGGAGCGCCCACGTCCTGCACTGATGCCGGAGGAGCGCCCACGTCTGCACTGATGCCGGAGGAGCGCCCACGTCCTGCACTGATGCCGGAGGAGCGCCCACGTCCTGCACTGATGCCGGAGGAGCGCCCACGTCCTGCACCGATGCCGGAGGAGCGCCCACGTCCTGCACCGATGCCGGAGGAGCGCCCACGTCCTGCACCGATGCCGGAGGAGCGCCCACGTCCTGCACTGATGCCGGAGGAGCGCCCACGTCCTGCACCGATGCCGGAGGAGCGCCCACGTCCTGCACCGATGCTGCTCACATCGCCATTTGCTAGACGACCTGGCAGCAGGTTACTAGTCCTCTAATGATAATCTCCAGTTCAGAAGTGCAGCAAGAAGCCCCATTAGTGACACGGCTGGAATCAGGGTCTCCGTCTCTACATTATGCTGCTGTCAGATTAGGTGACAAAAACCTGGCGACAGTTTCCCTTTAACACTAAGCAGCAGGTTCCATGAGTGACAGGACACACAGATCCACGGCACACGGCCACGCCTGAGCGCAGACGCTTCCTGCGCTATTTATAGCTCCATCTATTAATAGCCACACAGCTGAACAGACCAAAGGCGAGGAGTGCGGAGCTGGAATGCAGAGCGAGCGGGTCAGGAGCCGCCGCAGCGGCCGTGTCACTGAGGATGATAACGATACAGAGCAATGTGCAGCCAGCACCCACACCCGGCTGACAAGGTGCAGCCACAACACATTATCAGACAGCATAGGATTTTTCTTGTTTTTTTTCCCCAAGCACTTTACAATTTTACCCCCTTTAAAATAAATTGCAGTTTAAGGATGGGAATCAGCCTGCTTGCTGATGGTTTCTGTGCAGCATTAATCACATGTCTCAAGGACTGAGGTCTGGGAAGAGGAGAGGGCTCTGCGGATTAGCAGATGAATGCCTTGAAAGCGTCATCTTAGGGAATGTGTACCTGACTTGTGATGGAAGAGAAAAAACAAGCCGGGCAGGTCGTAAACTGCTGTCAAATAAAGACTAAAGAGCGCGTGCGGAGGGGGAAAGCACGCGTTGAAAGAGCAGGTAAAGCAGAGGAAAGTACCAGGCCCGGCTGATGCACGGCTCGGGAAAGTTTCCTCCTTTAGTCTCGTTACAACCAAATCTATCACTGAAAATAGAAAAAAATAAGTAAAAACTAGGACGGAGCCCGATGCGCTGACCCTCCTCAGCTCAGAGACGCTCCACGCACCGGCCATGCCACAGGGGCTCTCCGCGGTGTGAAAGGGAAGGCGCCAGCAGCCCTCCCAGCATTTACTTCTGCTCTTTTGTTTCTTTCTCCCCAAGAATCAGAACCATAGCACTGTGGACACTGACGTGAGGCTTCATTATATCCTCGGCTGTGAGACCAATCATCCTAACACACCATCATGACCGGAAGTGTCGGCACACTAGAAATTGTTCCAAAAAATTAAGTATTTCTGCCAGAAAATTATTGCAATTACACATGTTTTATAATACACGTATTTATTTCCTTTGTGTATTGGAACAACACAAAAAAAAAAAAAAAACTGAAAAAAAAAAAGCAAATTGGACACAATTTCACACAAAACCCCCAAAATGGGCCGGACAAAATTGTTGCACCTTTTCAAAAGAGGATAAACAACTGATTCCAGCATGTGATGCTCGTTCACACTCACCTGTGGCAAGTAACAGGTGTGGGCAATATGGAAATCACACCTGAAACCAGATGAAAGGGGAGAAGATGTCTCAAGTCTTTGCATTGTGTGTCTGTGTGTGCCGCACTAAGCATGGAGAACAGAAAGAGGAGACGAGAACGGTTTGAGGACTCGAGAACCAAAATTGTTGAAAAATATCAACACTATCAAGGTGACAAGACCAACTCCAGAGATCCTGATATTCCTCTGTCCACAGTGTGCAACATAAAAAAGTTTACAACCCTGGCACTGTAGCTAATCTCCCTGGATGTGAACGGCAGAGAAAAATTGATGAAAGGTTGCAGCACAGGATATTCCAGATGATGGATAAGCCCCAATCAAGGTCTGAAGAAATCCAAGCTGTCCTGCAGGCTCAGGGGGCATCAGTGTCAGTGTGGACTCTGTCCACATGGGAATGACATGAAAGGCTAAGGCGGGAGACCCCGGAGGACCCCACTGATGGCACAGAGACAGAAAAAAGCCACACTGCAGTTTGTCAGAATGTACAAAGCCAAAATCCTTCTGGGAAAGCGTGTTGTGGACAGATGAGACCAGACAGCTTTCTGTAAAGCAAATATTCTACTGTTCACCGAAAACTGAATGAGGCTACAAAGTAAAGAGCACAGCACCTACAGTCACGTATGGTGGAGGGTCACAGATGTTCTGGGGTTGTCTTCTGCCTCTGGCACTGGGTGCATTGACTGTGTGCAAGGCATCATGAAATCTGAAGATTACCAAAGGATTGTGGCTGGCAATTTAGGTCCCTTTATGGAGTTTTTTGTATAAATTATGTCCATTTTGCCTTTTTTCCCTCTTTTTTGTGCTGTTCCACTACATAAAGAGGAAATAAACCTGAGTATATAACATGTGTAATTGTAATAATTGGGAGATATACTTCATTTGCTGGAACAATTTCAAGGATGCCAACACTTTTGGCCATGACTGTATAATGTACTGAAAAACAGAAAAAAAAACCTAAGTGGGGTGAAATTAAGGGAAAAAAAATAAATAAATCGAGATTTCACCCGTTAGGATTTGTTTTCCTTGTATCTATCGGTCACTTGGCATTTTCTGAGAGCTAGAACTATTTTTCGGAGTTGTAATCAGGACTTATTATTTTTGCCTTTCGAGATGTAGTGTTTTTTATACCATTTTGCTGTCAGTGCGACTTTATGACCATTTATTCCATTTTTTTTTGGGGGGGGGGGAATGTAAATACCCCCCAAAATTGTCATCCTGTTGGCGCACACCCGATTAGGAGCCCAGCAGCCTTGTCTATAGATGCCGCTCCGCACCTGGCAGCACCATCGTATCTGGCAGGAGACGACCACTAACCTCGGCAGCAGCGGAGACTTTGTCCTCGTTTTGTCCTTTTCCTTGTCTTTCTGCCGCTCCTTCTCATCCCTTTTGCTTCGATCCCTCTCCCATTCATCTTTCCGCTTCTGCCGGTCCTTCTCTCGCTCCCGTTCTCTATCGCGCTCTCTTTCTCGTTGGCGACGCTCTCGATCTCTGTCTCTCTCGCGGTCTCTGTCTCGCTGTCTGTCTCTGTCCCTATCACGATCTCGCTCCCGCTCTCTTTCCTGCACAAAAAGAAAAAAAAAAGTATAAAGAGATCAGAGAGCAAAACGCCATCTACACCAAGAGACTGCAAAACTCAGCGGCTCAGGAAAGCAAGGAAGAAATCTGCCTGATGTACAGTGACTGCCCAGCAGAATAGTGAGCGCAGCTCTGGGGTATAACACAGGATCAGTAATGTAATGTACACAGTGACTGCACCAGCAGAATAGTGAGTGCAGCTCTGGAGTATAATACAGGATGTAACTCAGGATCAGTAATGTAATGTATGTACACAGTGACTGCACTAGCAGAATAGTGAGTGCAGCTCTGGGGTATAACACAGGATTAGTAATGTATGTACACAGTGACTGCCCAGCAGAATAGTGAGTGCAGCTCTGGAGTATAATACAGGATGTAACTCAGGATCAGTAATGTATGTACACAGTGACTGCACCAGCAGAATAGTGAGTGCAGCTCTGGGGTATAATACAGGATGTAACTCAGGATCAGTAATGTATGTACACTGTGACTGCACCAACAGAATAGTGAGTGCAGCTCTGGAGTATAATACAGGATGTAACTCAGGATCAGTAATGTATGTACACAGTGACTGCACCAGCAGAATAGTGAGCGCAGCTCTGGGGTATAATACAGGATGTAACTCAGGATCAGTAATGTAATGTATGTACACAGTGACTGCACCAGCAGAATAGTGAGTGCAGCTCTGGAGTATAATACAGGATGTAACTCAGGATCAGTAATGTAATGTATGTACACAGTGACTGCACCAGCAGAATAGTGAGTGCAGCTCTGGAGTATAATACAGGATGTAACTCAGGATCAGTAATGTAATGTATGTACACAGTGACTGCACCAGCAGAATAGTGACTGCAGCTCTGGAGTATAATACAGGATGTAACTCAGGATCAGTAATGTATGTACACAGTGACTGCACCAGCAGAATAGTGAGTGCAGCTCTGGAGTATAATACAGGATGTAACTCAGGATCAGTAATGTAATGTATGTACACAGTGACTGCACCAGCAGAATAGTGAGTGCAGCTCTGGAGTATAATACAGGATGCAACTCAGGATCAGTAATGTAATGTATGTACACAGTGACTGCACCAGCAGAATAGTGAGTGCAGCTCTGTAGTATAATACAGGATGTAACTCAGGATCAGTAATGTAATGTATGTACACAGTGACTGCACCAGCAGAATAGTGAGTGCAGCTCTGGAGTATAATACAGGATGTAACTCAGGATCAGTAATGTAATGTATGTACACAGTGACTGCACCAGCAGAATAGTGAGTGCAGCTCTGGAGTATAATACAGGATGTAACTCAGGATCAGTAATGTAATGTATGTACACAGTGACTGCACCAGCAGAATAGTGAGTGTAGCTCTGGGGTATAATGCAGGATGTAACTCAGGATCAGTAATGTATGTATGTACACAGTGACTGCACCAGCAGAATAGTGAGTGCAGCTCTGGGGTATAATAGAGGATGTAACTCAGGATCAGTAATGTAATGTATGTACACAGTGACTGCACCAGCAGAATAGTGAGTGCAGCTCTGGAGTATAATACAGGAGGTAACTCAGGATCAGTAATGTAATGTATGTACACAGTGACTGCACCAGCAGAATAGTGAGTGCAGCTCTGGAGTATAATACAGGATGTAACTCAGGATCAGTAATGTAATGTATGTACACAGTGACTGCACCAGCAGAATAGTGAGTGCAGCTCTGGAGTATAATACAGGATGTAACTCAGGATCAGTGCGATGAGATGAGAGAAGAGTGACAGCAGAGGATTGTTGCAGCCACTTTGCAGTTACGTACTCTATAGCGATACGGCTCTGCCTCTGTGTACTGTACACGGAAGTTTTCATACTGCCCGCCACGCCAGTATCTCTCCATGTCCAGGTCATAGTAGGGATCAGCAAAGGGATCGGGGCTGAAACAAACAATAATAGACAGAACAGTTAAGGTAATGTAAAGCAATACAAGAGGCTGTTCAGTCCACGCGCGAGTCGTGTCATCAGCACAAATAAAACCGTAAAATGGTCACGAGGTGTAAACAAAACAGTGTAAGCATTTCCTCCATGTGTCCCTGTGGAAAGTTTTTGTCCCTCAGTTATTTACAAATGCCTCATGGTCCATAAAATAAATATGGCTTCTACAAGAATATGCAAAAAATAGACATCATCATAAAAGGATTTATACGGTGTCCCGTGCCGATATACAGCTGTACAGAAGCAGGGAGTGGATGCCGCATACGGCGGTGGAACTTTACTCCACACCCTCTATAGTAAAGCCACGTGATTAAAGCTCTGGGTAATTTCCAAATCGTAAACATTGTACGTCAGAGGTCTGGCGAGTGCAAACCAAGCGTAGGATCTTGCCTGTGTGAACTGCGGCTAAGAAGCCCAACACTCAGAGGCCATGTGGATGCACAGTCTGCAGTGGGGGCTTCACACAAAGATTATCCCCACACCAGATAAGGAAACTTTGAGAAGCGGCAGAACTTGTCTGTAAGTGGAGAGGTCATGAACGCCCACATTTATCACACTTTGCACCCCTGAAGTGCGTAATTTATAACAGATGCGGGCGCCAGACCCAGAGCGTCGCACATATCTTGTCGTGGTGCTCGCATCTTACTCCAAGACGCCAGCCTTCAAGAACCGGGTCTGGACACTGCTCCAGAGGCAAACAATTTGACAATTCGGGAAGCAACTGGAGAGGGGGTCTCTGGCTCCGGCCCCCCACAAGCTGTGGCATCTGTAACAGCGGCCACGCACATCAGACTAAAGATGGTCGACCCCGCCGATTTTAGCTTAAAGGTCCAGGTAGCCACGTTACGGACAGCAGCCACTTACCCTTGTGTCACCGTCTCTCGAAATTCTACTTCTCTGGAAAAGAAAAAAAAATATATAAAGTTTAAAATCTAGAAATATTATTTAATATTTTATCATTTATATATGTGCACTACAGGCACCAGCAGCACTTTTTGGATGGGGTAGAAGAGTCACTGCTCCTCATTACTGAGCCCTATCACCTTACGGATTATTGGAGGCTCCGGACTATGGGTCGCCCCAGCGGCTCCGGGCTATGGGTCGCCCCGGCGGCTCGGGGCTTTGCACGGTTACGTGGCCCCGGCATTGAGTTCGGAACTGGCAGAGAAGCAGAAAACATGCACCAAACGTACAGATCTCACACACTTCCATACTCCACTGCCGGCTGACTGACCTCATCCTAATATTTAGCACCAAACATTGATGCAATTAATACGTCCGCTGCATTTTATAAATCCACTCTGTCGCTTCACCAAAGTGTTGGGAGCTGCGAAACGCGTCAGCACCTCTGGTGATTGTGCAGCGCCAAGTCACTTTCTTTGGCTGAATTTGAGCCACAGTTTTGACCTCATCGTGCAGTAAAGGGTCTTCAGTCCGATATCAACGGGACCTGATAGAGGCTGAAATCTCAGGTGTTATGGGTTAGGGAGCCTCATACAAATGCAAGGACCAGAGATCCCTCGGGAAAACACCGAGCCAAAATAAAAGGTAGACACAAAGCCCGGCCGGGGACTCCGCAGTGCAGGAGACTTGTCCGAGGCAGGTGCATGGAGGTCTCTCCCCGCTGCACTCACCTACACATGAATGCGTGTGCACAGGCAGAGACCTGTCAGTCAAGGGGAGCGGGGAGAAGACGCCGGGGGCTGCACAGGCCTTGTCATCCAAGATGCATAGTCCCCGGCAGGTTCCCTTTAATCGGAGGAGGTTCCTGTCTGTTTCTCTCCTCTCCGCCTTCTGCTCATGTGAAATTCCACTCTGGATTACAGCGCTCTTCTGGATACAAGCTCCAGATTATAAAACTTTATTACGGGACTATAAATCGCCAGACTATGATAATAAAAAAATGTACTTTCATTTTCATTGCTTTGGTTCTATTCTAGGATTCATCGGCATCTAATATCATATGCAACACGGGAGCGAGGCAAAAAACGGGAGTGAGGCAAAAAACGGGAGTGAGGCAAAAAACGGGAGTGAGGCAAAAAACGGGAGCGAGGCAAAAAAACGGGAGCGAGGCAAAACGGGAGCGAGGCAAAACGGGAGCGAGGCAAAACCGGGAGCGAGGCAAAAAAACGGGAGCGAGGCAAAAAAACGGGAGCGAGGCAAAAAAACGGGAGCGAAGCAAAAACGGGAGCGAGGCAAAAAACGGGAGTGAGGCAAAAACCGGGAGCGAGGCAAAAAAAACGGGAGCGAGGCAAAAAAACGGGAGCGAGGCAAAACGGTAGCGAGTCAAAAAACAAACAAACCGGTAGCGAGGCAAAAAAACGGTAGCGAGGCAAAACGGGAGCGAGGCAAAACGGGAGCGAGGCAAAACGGGAGTGAGGCAAAAACCGGGAGTGAGGCAAAAAAACGGGAGCGAGGCAAAAAAACGGGAGCGAGGCAAAACGGGAGTGAGGCAAAAACGGGAGTGAGGCAAAAAACGGGAGTGAGGCAAAAAACGGGAGTGAGGCAAAAAACGGGAGTGAGGCAAAAAACGGGAGTGAGGCAAAAAACGGGAGTGAGGCAAAACGGAGGCAGGCAAAAAAACGGGAGCGAGGCAAAAAAAAAAAAAAAAAAAAACGGTAGCGAGTCAAAAAAAAAAAAAACGGTAGCGAGGCAAATAACGGTAGCGAGGCAAAAAAAACGGGAGCGAGGCAAAACGGGAGCGAGGGAAAAAAAAAAAAAAACGGGAGCGAGGCAAAACGGGAGCGAGGCAAAACGGGAGCGAGGCAAAACGGGAGCGAGGCAAAACGGGAGCGAGGCAAAACGGGAGCGAGGCAAAAACTGGGAGTGAGGCAAAAAAACGGGAGCGAGGCAAAACCGGGAGCGAGGCAAAAAAAACGGTAGCGAGTCAAAAAAAAAAAAACGGTTAGCGAGGCAAATAACGGTAGCGAGGCAAAAAAAACGGTAGCGAGGCAAAAAAACGGTAGCGAGGCAAAAAAACGGGAGCGAGGCAAAAAAACGGGAGCGAGGCAAAAAAACGGGAGTGAGGCAAAAAAACGGGAGCAGGGCAAAAAACGGGAGTGAGGCAAAAACCGGGAGCGAGGCAAAAAAACGGTAGCGAGGCAAAACGGTAGCGAGTCAAAAAAAATCAAACCGGTAGCGAGGCAAATAACGGTAGCGAGGCAAAAAAACGGGAGCGAGGCAAAACGGGAGCGAGGCAAAACGGGAGTGAGGCAAAAACCGGGAGCGAGGCAAAACCGGGAGCGAGGCAAAAAAACGGGAGCGAGTCAAAAAAAAAAAAAAAAAACGGTAGCGAGTCAAAAAAAAAAACGGTAGCGAGGCAAATAACGGTAGCGAGGCAAAAAAAACGGTAGCGAGGCAAAACGGGAGCGAGGCAAAACGGGAGCGAGGCAAAACGGGAGCGAGGCAAAACGGGAGCGAGGCAAAAAACGGGAGCGAGGCAAAACGGGAGCGAGGCAAAACGGGAGCGAGGCAAAAACGGGAGCGAGGCAAAAACCGGGAGCGAGGCAAAAAAACGGGAGGCAAAAAAAAAAAAAACGGTAGCGAGTCAAAAAAAAAACCGTAGCGAGGCAAATAACGGTAGCGAGGCAAAAAAACGGTAGCGAGGCAAAAAACGGGAGTGAGGCAAAAACCGGGAGCGAGGCAAAAAACGGGAGCGAGGCAAAAAAACGGGAGCGAGGCAAAACGGGAGCGAGGCAAAAACCGGGAGCGAGGCAAAAAAAAACGGGAGCGAGGCAAAAAAACGAGCGAGCGAAGCAAAAACGGGAGCGAGGCAAAAACCGGGAGCGAGGCAAAAAAACGGGAGCGAGGCAAAAAAACGGGAGCGAGGCAAAACGGGAGCGAGGCAAAAAAAAAAAAAAAAAAACGGTAGCGAGTCAAAAAACAAACAAACCGGTAGCGAGGCAAATAACGGGAGCGAGGCAAAACGGGAGCGAGGCAAAAACGGGAGCGAGGCAAAAAAACGGGAGCGAGGCAAAAAAACGGGAGCGAGGCAAAAACGGGAGCGAGGCAAAAAAAAAACGGGGAGCGAGGCAAAAAAACGGGAGCGAGGCAAAACGGGAGGCGAGGCAAAAAACGGGAGCGAGGCAAAAAACGGGAAGTGAGGGCAAAAAACGGGGGAGTGAGGCAAAAAACGGGAGGTGAGGCAAAAAACGGGAGCGAGGCAAAAAAACGGGAGTGAGCCGAGAGGCAAAAAAAACGGGAGCGAGGCAAAAAAAAAAAAAAACGGTAGCGAGTCAAAAAAAAAAAAAAACGGTAGCGAGGCAAAAAAACGGGAGCGAGGCAAAAAAACGGGAGCGAGGCAAAAAAAACGGGAGCGAGGCAAAAAAACGGGAGCGAGGCAAAAAAACGGGAGCGAGGCAAAAAAACGGGAGCGAGGCAAAAAAACGGGAGCGAGGCAAAAAAACGGGAGCGAGGCAAAACCGGGAGCGAGGCAAAAACCGGGAGCGAGGCAAAAACCGGGAGCGAGGCAAAAACCGGGAGCGAGGCAAAACGGGGAAAAAAAAACAACAGATGATTTATAAAGAATAAATGATTAGAAAACAAAAAGGGCCGTGTAGTAAGAATCTGTGCCACATACAATGGGACATACGGACCCGAAAAGGTGGGACATACGCACCCAATTACACAACACATACAGTGGGACATACCGTATATACTCAAGTATAAGCCGACCCGTGTATAAGCCGACCCCCCTAATTTTGCCACAAAAAACTGGGAAAACTTATTGACTCGCATATAAGCCTAGGGTGAAAAATGATTATGCCCCCATATGATGCTCCACAGATTATGCCCCCATATGCTCCAGATTATGCCCCCATATATTCCACAGATTATGCCCCAGTATGATCCACAGATTATGCCCCCAAATGTTCCACAGATTATGCCTCCATATGCTCCAGATTATGTCCCATATGTTCCACAGATTATGCCCCCATATGCTCCATATTATGCCCCCATATGTTCCACAGCTAATGCCCCCATATGCTCCATATTATGCCCCCATATGTTCCACAGTTTATGCCCCCATATGCTCCAGATTATGCCCCCATATGTTCCACAGTTTATGCCCCCATATGCTCCAGATTATGCCCCCATATGCTCCAGATTATGCCCCCATATGCTCCAGATTATGCCCCAATATGCTCCAGATTATGCCCCAATATGTTACACAGCTTATGCCCCCATATGCTCCATATTATGCCCCATATGCTCCAGATTATGCCCCATATGCTCCAGATTATGCCCCATATGCTCCAGATTATGCCCCATATTGCCCAGATTATGCCCCATATGCTCCAGATTATGCTCCATATGCTCCAGATTATGCCTCATATGTTGCACAATTATGCCCCATAGTATAGGCCTCATATGCTGCTGCAAAAAAAAAAATGACATACTCACCTCTCGTCGCTGGGGGCCAGGTGCTGGGGTCCTGAGCAGGCGGGGACACCGGCGCGCTATTGGGGACAGGTGCCGGTGTCACCGCTCACTCAGGACCCCGGCACCTGAGATATTTACCTGTCCTCTCTGCACCGCTGCACACTGCTCCCTCGGTCTGACTCCTCTGGCTGTGAATAATCTGGCAGGGGGCGGGGCGTGCACTAACGACGTCATCGCGCCCTCTGCCTGAACATTCACAGCCAGAGGAGTCAGACTAGGACGCAGCTCAACGGTGGCACGGGGACAGGTAAATATCGCTATACTCACCCCTCCGTCGCGCGTCCCTGCAGCCTCTCCTCTTCTCCCGGCGCTCTCCGCAGCGCTTCAGTCCTGCAGTGGTCACGTGGAACCGCTCATTAAAGCCGGAGCCGGAGATCGTGGGAGAAGCTGGGGGGCTGCGCCGGCGGAGGGGTGAGTATGATCCGACACCCCCGCCCCCCCTCTCCCGCGACCCCCGTATATGACTCGCGTATGAGCCGAGAGGGGACTTTCAGCCCTAAAAAATGGGCTGAAAATCTCGGCTTATATATGGGTATATACGGTACGCACCCAGTTACGCGGCACATACTGTGGGACATACGCACCCAGTTACGCGGCACATACGGTGGGACATACGCACCCAGTTTCACGAACTTCTCTAGTGATCCGATAATTCCAGTCCCGTAAATAGTCGTTCTCCTTATCAAACTCCCTCTCGTCTTCCCCGATGGTGACGGTAAGACGTTTCTCCTCAAAGTCGGGCTCCTGCTCTTTTCTCATTGTGGCTTTCTTCAGCACCTAAAAAAACAGATTAAATAGTATAAAAAAACCTAACCTTTTTAAAGGAAAGCAAACTCTCCAAATCACCGAGCCCACATCTTTCCCGGCTGATGATGGCTTATCTATTCAGCCACCATCTGCCTCCAACAGCCACGGGTGGAGCAGAGCGGCTGTGACGGGATTACGGGGCAGCAATGGGTTATGACAGCCAGGGGTCTTCTGATGACCCCAAAGCCTGTCATTACGATACTCCTGTGAAAGCCGCTCATCAGAGATCGTGGTTTTCTCTATACGTAGTGATGCTGAGGCCCTGCTGTGTACAGTACAAGCGACAGGAGCAAGAATGAAGGCTTCGGAGCGGAGCGCCCCCGATGGTGAAGAGGTTTTGTAAAAGTGCCTTTATTTCTACACTATAGAAGCCCGGCCGCACCGGCGGATTCACCACACGCTTTATCTGCAGGAGAATATGCAAACCAGATGACGGGAGCGGTTATCTGGCACAGAAAAACTAACCGTGAAGTCGTCGTCAGCTCAAAAAAAAAGCACTGCGTTACCTCTTTGGCGTGCCGGAGGCCTCTCTCCCAGGCACTCTCTGTCGGGGGGTCCAGCACTGGGGGGAGTAGTAATTCCTCAGAGGCCGGAGCCCCCTGTAGAAGAGAAATGTAGTTACAAAAAGTACAATTCTGCCCAAGAGTAAAGCCTCCATGGAAATGTGTGGGGGCGGCACAGACTATTACCCCGGAGGGGAACTGCGGCTCCTCTTACTCCAAAAAGGGTCCCAGATAAGTCTGAAATGAAGGAGCAGCACCCCGTAATTACCCCAATGACAGCTCCTAGGTGCTCAGGGGGTACGGACACTTACCCAGGGGTTCGGAGCCAGCGGCGCCCCTCCAGCAGAGGTGCCGTTCGTGGAGAAGGGGTCGGGTTTGGTGATGAGCGAGTAATTCCCCTTATCATTCATGCCGGGGTGTAAGAAGCGACAGCTCATCCCCCATGTGCAGTTCCCTACAAGAGACACAGGTAATAAAACATGCAGCACAGTTCCTGTAATCCGGCACTGACCCGACCCAAAAGGCACCAAATATTCTGGATTATCAGACACTGTTTCCTCCGCTCCTGTGTAATTTCCTATAAACGTTGCAACTCAGAACTGGAAACGAGTTCCGGATTATCAGACATTCTGGAGTACTGGATGCCAGAGTAAAGGCCACTGGCTGGATAATTGTGATGGACCTGGCTGAACCAGAGGTCCATCGCGTCTCATACTCCAATCACAACCACTGGAGCCTTGCAGAATTCCCCTTCTAGGTCACTTCCAATGAAGGTTTCAGCTGCAGCTTTGGATGTGACTAGAGAACACAACACCTCTGTAGCTGCAGCCAAGTAACGGATTGCGCCCCTTGGTAGGTTTTCTCTGCAGGAGTCGGAAGGAAAAATGTTTTTTAACTATTTTATCATATTATGCCTGCAGTACCAGGCACGACCATGGAGAAGAGTGGCGCCATTTCTGGTGGGGGAATAATACGGGATGTTCAGCGAACCCAAATAATGGCTGCAGCCAATCACTGGCCTTTAAAGCGATACAGGTGCAGGCCAGAGACTGGCTGCAGCGGTCGTGTGGTCGGCTGCCTTTGCTCATTAGGGAGCACTGCTGTAATTTGGGGATTCTGGATGATTCCATCCCTGGGACACAAATAGACAAACATCATGACAGTTTTACTCTAGTAATTGGAAACAGTCAGCAAGTGTGACGACAGACCGGCGGCCAATCAGGGGCAGCGATCGGCGCGTCTATAGGTGACTCAATTACAGGTGACTTCATTTCATTTTCCTCTGATTGTAGAAACAAGGTGCAAAAGTGAAGTAACCCTAAAATTTGGGATGAAGCTTCTCTCCAGAAACCGGGTGTGACGTCACCGCCATTGTACGTGAAGTGTCGACTGAGTCACGGGCCGGTGTCACAAGAGCGTACATTACTACCCGGCAGGACAGGATATTGCGCCACCGCACAGGTATGTCCAGTAATCACCGGCACCAGAGGCGGCACTGACATCACACATCTCCCCAAAACCCAGAAATTGTAAAACATCGTCTAAAAATATACAGGACATCGTCATGGTATAGGGTGACGTTAGCGGGGGATTTCATGAGCCAAGAAATAGGCAACACCGGCTCCGAAGTGGCTCCCGAGGGCCCCATCTGCCCTCTGACATCTTCAGGGGAACCTCCTGCCAAAATAGGGAGCACATCCCACCGACAAAAAGCAGGAAAAGGCTCCAAAATCCCATCAATACGAAGCTACAACCTGTCGACGCCCAAGGGATCAGCGAGCTCACCTCCTGAAATACTCTGTGCTGCTGTGAGGCAATGAACCCTATGAGTCTTCAAAGTCCCAAAACCTCACCGAGCTCATCTCCTGAAATACTCTGTGCTGCAGAAAGGACTCAACTCCTCCAATCACCTAACTCTCAGGCTGCGATTACCCACAAGATCCGCACATTTCTCTCCTGAAATCCTCTGTGCTGCTGGTGCTCCTTATCAGAGAGCAGTCAGTCCCCTGCACTGGAGCATGTAATAGAATGTACAGCATATCCATATATTTGGGGTCACCCAATCGCCCCCTTATTGCCAGAGGCAGATTACAATGTGTTAATGGAAGATGTCACCCACAGTAAAAAATCCCAGGTGAGAAGTGCGCCGACGTCTCCTGCGCCCCCTGCCGGCGTCTCCTGCGCCCCCTGCCGGCGTCTCCTGCGCCCCCTGCCGGCGTCTCCTGCGCCCCCCTGCCGGCGTCTCCTGCGCCCCCCTGCCGGCGTCTCCTGCGCCCCCTGCCGGCGTCTCCTGCGCCCCCTGCCGGCGTCTCCTGCGCCCCCTGCCGGCGTCTCCTGCGCCCCCTGCCGGCGTCTCCTGCGCCCCCCTGCCGACGTCTCCTGCGCCCCCCTGCCGACGTCTCCTGCGCCCCGCCCCCCTGCGCGCACGTCTCCTGCGCCCCCCTGCCGACGTCTCCTGCGCCCCCCTGCCGACGTCTCCTGCGCCCCCCTGCCGACGTCTCCTGCGCCCCCCTGCCGACGTCTCCTGCGCCCCCCTGCCGACGTCTCCTGCGCCCCCCTGCCGACGTCTCCTGCGCCCCCCTGCCGACGTCTCCTGCGCCCCCCTGCCGACGTCTCCTGCGCCCCCCTGCCGACGTCTCCTGCGCCCCCCTGCCGACGTCTCCTGCGCCCCCTGCCGACGTCTCCTGCGCCCCCTGCCGACGTCTCCTGCGCCCCCTGCCGACGTCTCCTGCGCCCCCTGCCGACGTCTCCTGCGCCCCCTGCCGACGTCTCCTGCGCCCCCTGCCGACGTCTCCTGCGCCCCCTGCCGACGTCTCCTGCGCCCCCTGCCGACGTCTCCTGCGCCCCCTGCCGACGTCTCCTGCGCCCCCTGCCGACGTCTCCTGCGCCCCCTGCCGACGTCTCCTGCGCCCCCTGCCGACGTCTCCTGCGCCCCCTGCCGACGTCTCCTGCGCCCCCTGCCGACGTCTCCTGCGCCCCCTGCCGACGTCTCCTGCGCCCCCTGCCGACGTCTCCTGCGCCCCCTGCCGACGTCTCCTGCGCCCCCTGCCGACGTCTCCTGCGCCCCCTGCCGACGTCTCCTGCGCCCCCTGCCGACGTCTCCTGCGCCCCCTGCCGACGTCTCCTGCGCCCCTGCCGACGTCTCCTGCGCCCCTGCGACGTCTCCGCCCCCCCTGCGCCCCCTGCCGACGTCTCCCTCAGCGATATCAGACAGCAGGCTAGCTGCCAGGGGCTCCCCCCTTGGTACCCCATCTTGTTGGTCTACCTTCTACATTAGGGCCATTCCCCTAGGGCCCCAAGGCTATGGACCCCCTCCCTTGTCTACACCTGCTGGGGACCCATCTGCCGGGAATGGTGGCACCGAAGCACAAGACAGCCGTCTGGATGCTGGCCAGTGATGTGAATAGTAGTTTGGGTGGGGGGCGTCCCAGGTGGTGGCACCTATTCAGACGGAAACTGATAAGGGCGAGACGATTTATTTGGATGATAAAGTGCGGGGCGAAGTTTGTGTTTGGCCCCCACATTTACTAACAGGATACAAGCTTTTGGGATTATCGCAAAGTATTACGGGGAGAAGGCGTCTGAGAGTTGCTCCCTTTTCTATTTTGAGTCCATAGGTAAAGTGTATAGGGTTTATGGGGGTCAATGGTGATTCTTGCGACTGGACGTGGAAGAGAAAGGGTTCCTTTTCCAGGATCAACACGGTTTGGTCCAAGATCGTTCCCCAGATGGAGCGGCGAATCGCTCGGTCAGTTGAGAAGTTAAAACAAGGCTCCAATAAAGGTGAACAGGGCGATTTCACACTTTGTTTCTCATAATGGGACGTGGCGGTGCCGCATTGTTATTTAGAAAGTGGTAACGACAAATTTTGGTTAGGGGACGGGGTGCACCTGAATGTCGTGGGAATTGATTTATAGGCTATGGCGTCATGAGAAAACATCGAGCATTGAAAGATAAGGGGGTCTTGAGAATTTGAGGGTTCATTACTCAGGTGCCAATATTATCCAACTTGCGGGTAAGGGTGGGGGCTAGCTGGACCACCGGAGAGTCGACCATACCAGCGTCATGAGAAACAGGGGAATGTCACGGGCACCATGGGGTGTAATTTAGGACACTCATTCTTTTCCCATGTAATGGCCGTCCTCGCAGCAGCAGTAAGGCGAGACACACGACTGATCCTATCTGCACGGACACATATTTTTCAGCGCCCGGAGGCAGCGAGTTCTCGTCAGTTATGTCCGCCGGCAGACCAGTTCCTTACCTTTCATGAAGAAGCGGCAGGTGAGCCGGGGTCGGGTTTTTCGGTCGTTCGGATCTTTCACTTCGCCTTCCTCCAGGTCGTCGTCCTGCGGTAAGAAATGAATTGTGTGAAGGGTCTGGATATAAGAAAAAAGAGCAAAACCGCTCAGGACACATGAGACTGTTCACACCTGGTTAAAAAAAAAAAAAAAAAAAGTGCAATTTGCCCAGTGTATGCAAAAAATACACTATTTGGGGGTGCGGAGAGCTAAGGAGACGGCAGGGAATACTCCCATCATGCACAAAAATGAGTGAACATCGCCCATACCGCCGCTCATTACCCCAGCCACATAGCATATGTATAGAATGACATCTCCTGAAATACTCTGTGCTGCTGACAACCCTGTCTTATTACCGAACAGGTAATTGCCCACCATAGCCCAGATCGTAAATACTCTGTGCTGCTGTGAATGTTTAATCTGCCTAGTTAACGATCAAAATAAAAGTGATCAGGTGACATGTGACGAACCGTCGGGGTGATTTACAGCCGTCTACGATGACAAACTGGTCCGAGGGGTAAGGCGTAAAAAACTTTCCACCACTAGATCCCGCTGCGGCGGCTTTCATGGTGACAATACTGACACCTAGTGGCACAAAAATAAACAGCACCATCAGTTTGTCTCTGAATATTGTGAAGTCTTATGCGGCCCCTGTTGCTGAAATGAGGTACTGCACCAGGAATAAAAAAAAATTAAAATAAAATTATTCTATATTAAAAAAATAAAACTAAGAATGCAGACAGCACTTTTACTTGCACCAAGGCTTGACATCAACCCCAACTATCATTGCCCCAATTGCCACTGCACCAGGGCTATCGGGAAGAGCCGGGCAAAGCACCAGAACTGGAGCACCTCATGTTATGCGCCATTTCTGGGCGGCTGTGGATTCGTATTTTTAGGCTGGGAAGAGCTCAATAACCAGAGACCTCCCCAGCCTGATAATATCAGACCCCGGCTGTCTGCTTTACCACTGCTGGTTATCAAAAATAGGTTGTTTGTCTCATTTAATTATTAGCTTCATACGTTTACAAGAAGTTACAAGCGCGAGGCCCTAATTATCTACCATGGATATCCATTTACCTAAATAGAAATATCAAAATCACCACTGAAATCGGCGTCCAGGAACTGCAAACTGTGCGTGATCTCAGTAAACCGGCAGTAGGGGGAAAAAGGAAGCGTCTAGCGTGTCTGCGCATGTGTCGGCCATATTGGAGACCAACAACCCGGTCTGATCTGTGATTATCTCATATACGGTGAACGTATCGCCGTGCTTTTATTCCTGATTATGTCCCATTTCCAAGAGTGCGACAGAAGTCCTTAACTTATATAAATACAGAGACCGTTATGAGCAATTCAAAGATGGCAACGAGAACCTTATCGGCATATGATGCATGCAAAAAATCCAGACCGACGGCGCATGTGAGGACATGAGAAGATGGCTGCTGCTCTCCAATATGGCCGACACACATGCTCCAATCTTCTCCTGTATTTATACATTGCTAGTCCCAATATGGCCGACACACATGCTCCAGTCTTCTCCTGTATTTATACATTGCTAGTCCCAATATGGCAGACATGCATGCGCAGACACGCTAGACCAGTGATGGCGAACCTTGGCACTCCGGCTGTTGGAGAACTACAACTCCCAGCATGCCTCAACTGCTGCCTCAACTGCTGCAGGTTGCAAGGGCATGCTGGGAGTTGTACAACAGCTGGAGTGCCAAGGTTCGCCATCACTGGTCTAGACCCTTCCTTTTTCTATCTTTACCTTTGCACATCTTTCACTTCTGCATTGTACTCTGGTACGTGTCACATGGACGGCACACGGATGACACCGGTGCTGGTTTTTCCGGTACCGGACGTGTGAAGGGGGCCTTACATGGAGCGTTCCTTAAAGTATCTAATAGGATATTCTTACCTCAGCTGTCCAGTCTCTTTTGCAGCGGCCACAAGAGATCGGGGCTATAGAAGTAACAGGTCGGGGCGCAGTGTTGTAGCAACTCCTTTAGTAATGAGCGCCCCCTGTGTCCGCCCCGTTCCCAGCACTAATGGCGGAGCTGGAATAACTGAGCTCACCAATGCTGTTGGAAACCCATGAAATATGAGGTGTAACCCCCCCAGTCACTCACATCAATCTCCCCTTCATCCATCTCTCCATCGTCCTCCTCCTTCTTCTTGTCCTTCGGCCCCTCATCCTTCTTGGTGAGCGGAGATCCTTCTCGATCCTTCTCTTCTTCGTCGTCAGCCACCAGTTTCTCTTGGTCGTCTTCCGGGTTGGGTCCCGCCGGTTCTTCTGGGACCTCTTCGTCATAGTCCAGTTCGTGCTCATCCAGTTCTCGAGTCACAGAAGAAGCCTCATCGTGAAGGTCGTTGCCTCGCTCGTGGTCATCATCGTTCCCTTTCGGAGAATGCGGAGCGTCTCGGATGCGTTCGCTCTCGGAGCCCAGAGACTTGGTCTCACTCACGTGATCCTCGTCGTCGGAGGGGAGAGGGGACCTCGCGGGGCGGCTCTCGGGCTCTTCTGGGCCATCTTGGTTCCTTTCTGTAAGGTCTATGCAGCCTTTCTCAACTGGAGGGGAATCGGGGGAATCTTGGAGGGGCTCAGAGTTGGCCCCAGACATGGCTTTATCCTCCGAGAAAGACTTTGGCGAATTCTTATTGTTTGAGATGGGGGAAGAGTAATCTCCGGAGCCCGAGAAAGGTTCGGACAAGTCATTGAGAGGGCTCGTATCTTCCATCGGGTCCCTGTGGCTGTCCTCATCCTCCTCCTGTCCATCCACCTCATGGTCTGAAGACTGATCCCCGTCATCGTCTTCCTCTTCATCTGTCAGCTCAGGTAAGATTTCTTCAGGAGATAGTGGGTCCCGTTCAGGACTATCCGGGGATTCCATTTATCCAACGTACCTGAAAAAAACAATATGAAAGCATAAAACGGCGGAAAGCAGGATCCGGATACGTCTCAGCCACTACGAAATATGTGCTTGCTGTCAGTGAATGGAACATTTCCCGTTTCCATGGAACTGAAAAGAAGTTTGTTGTAAAAAATATCAGAGCAGGAAAAATGTTAGTGCAGCTTCTATCACAGGCAAATGTCCAGACCGGATGCAGCTGTAGCAAACCCTCAGCTGTGAAAACTACTACGTTTTCAAAAAGTCCATTCATTGACAACAAAAAAAAGACGCTTAAAGGGTCTTTCTCTTTTCAGAACTTTGCACACAACAGTTATTACACGCAGCGCCTCGCAGACTTGTGTCTCCATGATTGCAGACCTCCGGCTTATGGCTTAAAATCAGAACAAACGGACTGCAGGATCGCTGTCCGGAGGCCATGACAGCAGCCCGTGACCTCTGGGCCAGAGACCTGCTACCCTCCCCCTACATGTGCATGACTTATCACTAACAGGCAGAAGCGTCAGGGATGCCGGCAGGTGGGAGGATCAGATTGGCGGCACCGATTAATAACGTGTAGTCGCCAGCCGGCAGTGATCACATTGCTCTGTACCTGGCACAGTCTCCTTGCCTGATGCTGCGCGTTGCGCAGTAATACCCAGTGCAGCGTGCAGGCAGACGGCACAGCATTAGCACGGCGCCCCCTACAGCCAAGGAACACACCGTCCTGACACTGAAGGCCTGTCCTAAGGAACGTCCCTTCTCCCCGATGGTGATGGACATAAGAGTAAGAAGAGAAAGCGCAGGTTTGCTTGTTGTCTGCAACCAGGACACACGGGAGTGCACAGGAGCATACGGGGGTCTCTCCCGACAGGTAACAGCTGCACCCACACTGTGAACGTGACAGGGGTGTCGCTGTACCGAGAGGACATGTTTGCAGTATTTTTCTATGCTGTGATGGATTATACCTTACATCAGGAGATCCGGCCACCACTGAAACAATCAAACACAAAACAGGAATTTCTATTGTGAGATAATTGATCCCGATGGGAAACGAATCCAAGGAAGCAGCAAAACCCCAGACGCACCGAGGCCAAGAATGGAGAGGGGGAGAGTGCCAGACAGGGGGTCACAGCCCCCGACAGCAGCAGCAAGGGTGGATACACATGTACTGCTCATCAGCCATGCCGGTCAGTGGTGGATCGGAGGTGACGAGCCCTGCACCTATGTGCACAATCCGTGCAGGAGCAGGGAGGCTTCACACCGTGTGTCAGGGGTGTATAGTATGTGCACAACCCGCGCAGGAGCAGGGCAGGCTTCACACCGTGTGTCAGGGGTGTATAGTATGTGCAGCACAATCCGCGCAGGAGCAGGGGAGGCTTCACACCATGTGTCAGGGGTGTATAGTATGTGCACAACCCCCGCAAGAGCAGGGGAGGCTTCACACCGTGTGTCAGGGGTGTATAATATGTGCAGCACAATCCGTGCAGGAGCAGGGGAGGCTTCACACCGTGTGTCAGGGGTGTATAGTATGTGCACAACAAGAGCAAGAGCAGGGAGGCTTCACACCGGGTGTCAGGGGTGTATAGTATGTGCAGCACAATCCGCGCAGGAGCAGGGGAGGCTTCACACCATGTGTCAGGGGTGTATAGTATGTGCACAAACCCCCGCAAGAGCAGGGGAGGCTTCACACCGTGTGTCAGGGGTGTATAATATGTGCAGCACAATCCGTGCAGGAGCAGGGGAGGGTTCACACCGTGTGTCAGGGGTGTAAAGTATGTGCACAACCCCGCAAGAGCAGGGAGGCTTCACACCGTGTGTCAGGGGTGTATAGTATGTGCAGCACAATCCGCGCAGGAGCAGGGGAGGCTTCACACCATGTGTCAGGGGTGTATAGTATGTGCACAACCCCCGCAAGAGCAGGGGAGGCTTCACACCGTGTGTCAGGGGTGTATAATATGTGCAGCACAATCCGTGCAGGAGCAGGGGAGGCTTCACACCGTGTGTCAGGGGTGTATAGTATGTGCACAACCCCCGCAAGAGCAGGGGAGGCTTCACACCGTGTGTCAGGGGTGTATAGTATGTGCAGCACAATCCGTGCAGGAGCAGGGGAGGCTTCACGCCGTGTGTCAGGGGTGTATAGTATGTGCACAACAAGAGCAAGAGCAGGGGAGGCTTCACACCGGGTGTCAGGGGTGTATAGTATGTGCACAACCCGCGCAGAAGCAGGGGAGGCTTCAGACCGTGTGTCAGGGGTGTATAGTATGTGCACAACCCGCGCAGGAGCAGGGCAGGCTTCACACCGTGTGTCAGGGGTGTATAGTATGTGCACAACCCACGCAAGAGCAGGAGAGGTTTCACGCCGTGTGTCAGGGGTGTATAGTATGTGCACAACCCGCGCAGGAGCAGGGGAGTCTTCACACCGTGTGTCAGGGGTGTATAGTATGTGCACAACCCACGCAAGAGCAGGAGAGGCTTCACGCCGTGTGTCAGGGGTGTATAGTATGTGCACAACCCGCAGGAGCAGGGAGTCTTCACACCGTGTGTCAGGGGTGTATAGTATGTGCACAACCCACGCAAGAGCAGGAGAGGCTTCACGCCGTGTGTCAGGGGTGTATAGTATGTGCACAACACGCGCAGGAGCAGGGGAGGCTTCACGCCGTGTGTCAGCGTTGTATAGTATGAGCAGCACAATCAGCGCAAGAGTAGGGAAGGCTTCACGCCGTGTGTCAGGGGTGTATAGTATGTGCAGCACAACCCGCCTAAGAGCAGGGGAGGCTTCACACCGTGTGTCAGGGGTGTATAGTATGTGCAGCACAATCCGTGCAGGAGCAGGGGAGGCTTCACACCGTGTGTCAGGGGTGTATAGTATGTGCAGCACAATCCACGCAGGAGCAGGGGAGGCTTCACGCCGTGTGTCAGCGTTGTATAGTATGAGCAGCACAATCAGCGCAAGAGTAGGGGAGGCTTCACGCCATGTGTCAGGGGTGTATAGTATGTGCAGCACAATCCGAGCAGGGGAGGCTTCACACCGTGTGTCAGGGGTGTATAGTATGTGCAGCACAATCCACGCAGGAGCAGGGGAGGTTTCACACCGTGTGTCAGGGGTGTATAGTATGTGCAGCACAATCCACGCAGGAGCAGGGGAGGCTTCACTCCGTGTGTCAGGGGTGTATAGTATGTGCACAATCCGCGCAGGGGCGGCTTCACGCCGTGTCAGGGGTGTATAGTATGTGCACAACCCCCGCAGGACCAGGGGAGGCTTCACAACGTGTGTCAGGGGTGTATAGTATGTGCAGCACAACCCGCGCAAGAGCAGGGGAGGCTTCACACCATGTGTCAGGGTGTATAGTATGTGCACAATCCGTGCAGGAGCAGGGGAGGCTTCACGTCGTGTGTCAGGGGTGTATAGTATGTGCAGCACAATCCACGCAGGAGCAGGGGAGGCTTCACGCCGTGTGTCAGCGTTGTATAGTATGAGCAGCACAATCAGCGCAAAGAGTAGGGGAGGCTTCACACCATGTGTCAGGGGTGTATAGTATGTGCAGCACAATCCGAGCAGGGGAGGCTTCACACCGTGTGTCAGGGGTGTATAGTATGTGCAGCACAATCCACGCAGGAGCAGGGGAGGTTTCACACCGTGTGTCAGGGTGTTATTATGTGCAGCACAATCCACGCAGGAGCAGGGGAGGCTTCACTCCGTGTGTCAGGGTGTATAGTATGTGCACAATCCGCGCAGGGGCGGCTTCACGCCGTGTCAGGGGTGTATAGTATGTGCACAACCCCCGCAGGACCAGGGGAGGCTTCACAACGTGTGTCAGGGGTGTATAGTATGTGCAGCACAACCCGCGCAAGAGCAGGGGAGGCTTCACACCATGTGTCAGGGGTGTATAGTATGTGCACAATCCGTGCAGGAGCAGGGGAGGCTTCACGTCGTGTGTCAGGGTGTATAGTATGTGCAGCACAACCCGCGCAAGAGCAGGGGAGGCTTCACACCGTGTGTCAGGGGTTATAGTATGTGCAGCACAACCCGCGCAAGAGCAGGGAGGCTTCACGCTGTGTCAGGGGTGTATAGTATGTGCACAACCCGCGCAGGAGCAGGGGAGGCTTCACGCCGTGTGTCAGCGTTGTATAGTATGAGCAGCACAATCAGCGCATAGAGTAGGGGAGGCTTCACGCCGTGTGTCAGGGTGTATATGTATGTGCAGCACAACCCGTGCAAGAGCAGGGGAGGCTTCACACCGTGTGTCAGGGGTGTATAGTATGTGCAGCACAGTCAGCGCAGGAGCAGGGGAGGCTTCACACTGTGTGTCAGGGGTGTATAGTATGTGCACAACCCGCGCAGGAGCAGAGGAGGCTTCACGCGTGTGTCAGCGTTGTATAGTATGAGCAGCACAATCAGCGCAAGAGTAGGGGTGGCTTCACGGCATGTGTCAGGGGTGTATAGTATGAGCAGCACAATCCGAGCAGGGAGGCTTCACACCTTGTGTCAGGGGTGTATAGTATGTGCAGCACAATCCACGCAGGAGCAGGGGAGGTTTCACACCGTGTGTCAGGGTGTATAGTATGTGCAGCACAATCCACGCAGAGCAGGGGAGCCTTCACTCCGTGTGTAAGGGGTGTATAGTATGTGCAGCACAATCCGCGCAGGGGCGGCTTCACGCCGTATGTCAGTGGTGTATAGTATGTGCACAACCCCCGCAGAGCAGGGGAGGCTTCACACCGTGTGTCAGGGGTGTATAGTATGTGCAGCACAATCAGCGCAGGAGCAGGGGAGGCTTCACACGTGTGTCAGGGGTGTATAGTATGTGCACAACCCGCGCAGAAGCAGGGGAGGCTTCACACCGTGTGTCAGGGGTGTATAGTAAGTGCAGCACAATCAGCGCAGGAGCAGGGGAGGCTTCACACTGTGTGTCAGGGTGTATAGTATGTGCACAACCCCCGCAGGAGCAGGGGAGGATTCACACCGTGTGTCAGGGGTGTATAGTATGTGCAGCACAATCAGAGCAGGAGCAGGGGAGGCTTCACACTGTGTGTCAGGGGTGTATAGTATGTGCACAACCCCCGCAGGAGCAGGGAGGATTCACACCGTGTGTCAGGGGTGTATAGTATGAGCAGCACAATCCGAGCAGGGGAGGCTTCACACCGTGTGTCAGGGGTGTATAGTATGTGCAGCACAATCCGCGCAGGAGCAGGGGAGGCTTCATACCGTGTGTCAGGGGTGTATAGTATGTGCAGCACAATCCGCGCAGGAGCATGGGAGGCTTCACGCCGTGTGTCAGGGGTGTATAGTATGTGCAGCACAATCTGCGCAGGGGCGGCTTTACGCCGTTGTCAGGGTGTATAATCTATACTCGTGACCCGGAGGGGCTGACATATTTACTGCACAACCAACTATTTTTCCCCGTTTTAAAGCTTTAGGTCGATTGTGACGTGGAAAAAAAAAAGGTAAAAGACAAAACTAAATTGCATTATTATAAAGAACTTGGAGCTAAAAAGACAACGAATATCATTAGTGGGAGAAGTGGGGGCCCAAACACCAGGCAGGTCACTAACACCAGGGGTACCCCGACACCGGCCAGGTCATTAACACAGGGAGGGACCCAAACACCGGCCAGGTCATTAACACAGGTGAGGACACGACTCCGACACCGGCCAGGTCATTAACAGGGGGGGGACTACGACACCGGGCAGGTCAATAACACAGGGGAGGACACGACTCCGACACCGGGCAGGTCATTAACAGGGGACGGGACCCCGACACTGGGCAGATCAATAACACAGGGGAGGACGGGACCCCGACACAGGGCAGATCAATAACACAGGGGAGGACGGGACCCCGACACAGGGCAGGTCAATAACACAGGGGAGGACGGGACCCCGACACCGGGCAGGTCAATAACACAGGGGAGGACACGACTCTGACACCGGGCAGGTCAGTAACACAGGGGAGGACGGGACCCAGACACCGGGCAGGTCAATAACACAGGAGGGGACACAGACTCCGGGCAGGTCAATAACACAGCGGGGGACCCGGACTCCGGGTAGGTCATTAACACCGAGGGGATCCCAACACCGGCCAGGTCATTAATACCGACGGGACCCCGACACTGGCCAGGTCATTAATACCGAGGGACCCCGACCAGGTCATTAATACCAAGGGGACCCCAACCAGGTCATTAATACCGAGGGGACCCCGACATCGGCCAGGTCATTAATACCAAGCGGACCCCGACCAGGTCATTAATACTGAGGGGACCCAGACACCGGCCAGGTCATTAATACTGGGGGGACCCCGACACCGGCCAGGTCATTAATACTGAGGGGACCCCGACACCGGCCAGGTCATTAATACTGAGGGGACCCCGACACAGGCCAGGTCATTAATACTGAGGGGACCCCGACACAGGCCAGGTCATTAATACCGAGGGTACCCCGACACTGGCCAGGTCATTAATACTGAGGGGACCCCGACACCGGCCAGGTCATTAATACCGAGGGGACCCCGACACCGGCCAGGTCATTAATACCGAGGGGAGCCCGACACTGGCCAGGTCATTAATACTGAGGGTACCCCGACACTGGCCAGGTCATTAATACTGAGGGGACCCCGACCAGGTCATTAATACTGAGGGGACCCCGACACCGGCCAGGTCATTAATACCGAGGGGAGCCCGACACCGGCCAGGTCATTAAAACTGAGGGGACCCCGACACCGGCCAGGTCATTAATACTGAGGGGACCCCGACACAGGCCAGGTCATTAATACCGAGGGGACCTGACACCGGGCAGGTCATTAATACTGAGGGGACCTGACACCAGACAGGTCATTAATACCGGGGGACCTGACACCAGACAGGTCATTAATACCGGGGGGACCTGACACCGGGCAGGTCATTAATACCGGGGGGACCCTGACACCGGCCAGGTCATTAATACTGAGGGGACCTGACACCGGGCAGGTCATTAATACCGGGGGACCTGACACTGCGCAGGTCATTAATACCGGGGGACCTGACACCAAGCAGGTCATTAATACCGGGGGACCTGACACCAAGCAGGTCATTAATACCGGGGGACCTGACACCAGGCAGGTCATTAATACCGGGGGACCTGACACTAGGCAGGTCATTAATACCGGGGGACCTGACACCGGGCAGGTTATTAATACCGGGGGACCTGACACCAGGCAGGTCATTAATACCGGGGGACCTGACACCAGACAGGTCATTAATACCGGGGGACCTGACACCAGACAGGTCATTAATACCGGGGGGACCTGACACCAGGCAGGTCATTAATACCTGGGGACCTGACACCAGGCAGGTCATTAATACCTGGGGACCTGACACCAGGCAGGTCATTAATACCTGGGGACCTGACACCAGGCAGGTCATTAATACCGGGGGACCTGACACCAGGCAGGTCATTAATACCGGGGGACCTGACACCAGGCAGGTCATTAATACCGGGGGACCTGACACCAGGCAGATCATTTATACCGGGGGGACCTGACACCAGGCAGGACATTAATACCGGGGGACCTGACACCAGGCAGGTCATTAATACCGGGGGACCTGACACCAGGCAGGTCATTAATACCGGGGGACCTGACACCAGGCAGGTCATTAATACCGGGGACCTGACACCAGGCAGGTCATTAATACCGGGGGACCCTGACACCAGGCAGGTCATTAATACCGGGGGGACCCTGACACCAGGCAGGTCATTAATACCGGGGGGACCCTGACACCAGGCAGGTCATTAATACCGGGGGGACCCTGACACCAGGCAGGTCATTAATACCGGGGGGACCCTGACACCAGGCAGGTCATTAATACCGGGGGGACCCTGACACCAGGCAGGTCATTAATACCGGGGGGACCCTGACACCAGGCAGGTCATTAATACCGGGGGACCCTGACACCAGGCAGGTCATTAATACCGGAGGACCTGACATCAGGCAGGTCATTAATACCGGGGGGACCCTGACACCAGGCAGGTCATTAATACCGGGGGGACCCTGACACCAGGCAGGTCATTAATACCGGGGGGACCCTGACACCAGGCAGGTCATTAATACCGGGGGGACCCTGACACCAGGCAGGTCATTAATACCGGGGGGACCCTGACACCAGGCAGGTCATTAATACCGGGGGGACCCTGACACCAGGCAGGTCATTAATACCGGGGGGGACCCTGACACCAGGCAGGTCATTAACACCGGGGGGACCCTGACACCAGGCAGGTCATTAATACCGGGGGGACCCTGACACCAGGCAGGTCATTAATACCGGGGGGACCCTGACACCAGGCAGGTCATTAATACCGGAGGACCTGACATCAGGCAGGTCATTAATACCGGGGGACCTGACACCAGGCAGGTCATTAATACCGGGGGGACCCTGACACCAGGCAGGTCATTAATACCGGGGGGACCCTGACACCAGGCAGGTCATTAATACCGGGGGGACCCTGACACCAGGCAGGTCATTAATACCGGGGGGACCCTGACACCAGGCAGGTCATTAATACCGGGGGGACCCTGACACCAGGCAGGTCATTAATACCGGGGGGACCCTGACACCAGGCAGGTCATTAATACCGGGGGGACCCTGACACCAGGCAGGTCATTAATACCGGGGGGACCCTGACACCAGGCAGGTCATTAATACCGGGGGGACCCTGACACCAGGCAGGTCATTAATACCAGGGGGACCCTGACACCAGGCAGGTCATTAATACCGGGGGGACCCTGACACCAGGCAGGTCATTAATACCGGAGGACCTGACATCATGTGACCTCTGAGCCCATTATCTGCACCCACTATACACAGGTACTGGCCCCAGGATACAGACCCCCTATGCTAGGGCTGACTGCAGTCGAGGAGGAGAAGATGAGGAGTCTCCCAGAGAGAAGAGCCCCGGAGTGTGGAGCGGCCATGACAGGAGCGCCCGGTACAGCCCGGTACGGGCCGGCTCACAGCACGCCGCCTCCGGCCCCTCACATCCCGCTTACCTGAGGCCGGAGGGCCGGGGACGGCGCCGGGCTCCTCGCTCACACACAGGCGACAACGAGTGACGGTATCCCGCTCCTGCTGCAGGCGGCCTCACTGACGTCATCAACCGGCGCCGTGCAGGGACCTGTGACGTCACCACGCACGTAACGCGCATGGCGCCTGCGCGAGACGGGAGGGCGGCGAGGCGGGAAACCCCTCAGTACCAGAGCCCTCAGCCGCGCGGCGCTCTCTCCAGGACCCCACACTCACACGGCGGTGAGGTCATGTGCTGGGGGACAGAACTGTGCTGGCACCACAAGTCCCAGCATCTCCTTCACTACATAGTAACA
The DNA here is from genome assembly GCA_033576555.1 of Oophaga sylvatica. Taxonomy (NCBI): domain Eukaryota; kingdom Metazoa; phylum Chordata; class Amphibia; order Anura; family Dendrobatidae; genus Oophaga; species Oophaga sylvatica. The sequence continues at coordinate 42,270,557 of JARQOD010000010.1, read as the reverse complement.
TAGCAAGGCCGGAATCAGCCATGTGTCACCCAGGTCAGCCTGTATTCCGTCAGAATAAATCCCCGGATCTGCGTCCTCCTACAGAACCGAATATTACTGTAAGGTCCAATATTGTGACGCTGCAGGAAGACGTCCAGCCTCTCCTGAGCCTCCACTGAGGTCGCCATGTCCCAGCGTGCGGCTGGAGCAGCTCGGGCCACTATGTAGCTACATAGGACTAAATACAAGACCTACTGTGGTAAAACGCGCTAATATCAGGGTCTAATATAAGGTAGTACACGTCTTAATTATGTACAGGGGTTGGGGTAGCCCCCTCATAGAATATAATGCAGCACCCCACAAAATATAATGCTGCCCCCCTCATATGGTATGATGTAGCCCCCAGAATATAATTCAGCCCCACCACAGAATATAATGAAGCCCCCCATAGAGTATACTGTAGCCCCCAGAAAATAATGTCCCCTAAGAGAATAATGAAGCCCCACCACAGAATATAATGCAGCCCCCCATAGAGTATACTGTAGCCCCCCAGAAAATAATGTAGTCCCCTGAGAGAATAATGCAGCCCCCATAGAGTATAATGCAGACCCCCAGAAAATAATGTAGTCCCCTGAGAGAATAATGCAGCCCCACCACAGAATATAATGCAGCCACCCATAGAGTATACTGTAGCCCCCCAGAATATAATTGTCCCCTGAGAGAATAATGCAGCCCCACCACAGAATATAATGTAGCCCCCCAGAATATAATGTAGTCCCCTGAGAGAATAATGCAGCCCCCCATAGAGTATACTGTAGCCCCCAGAAAATAATGTCCCCCTAAGAGAATAATGAAGCCCCACCACAGAATATAATGCAGCCCCCCATAGAGTATAATGTAGCCCCCCAGAAAATAAAGTAGTCCCCTGAGAGAATAATGAAGCCCCACCACAGAATATAATGCAGCCTCCCATAGAGTATACTGTAGCCCCCCAGAAAATAATGTCCCCTGAGAGAATAATGCAGCCCCACCACAGAATATAATGCAGACCCCATAGAGTATACTGTAGCCCCCTCATATAGTAATATGTATCCCCCCAGAATATAATGTCCCCTGAGAATAATGCAGCCCCACCACAGAATATAATGCAGCCCCCCATAGAGTATGATGTAGCCCCCTGAGAATAATGCAGTCCCCCCACAGAATATAATGTAGCCCCTCATAAAGTATAATGCAGCCCCTCTCCACCCCATTATTATCCTCATAACAACCTCCATCATTGCCTTCTCCCTCACCACCCTTATCATTTCCCCCCACCACCCCATCACTGACCATTCCACCACCTCAATCATTGCCTCCTCCCCACCACCATCATTGCCCATTTCATCACCTCCATCATTGCTTCCCTCACCACCATCATTGCCCATTTCATCACCTCCATCACTGCTTTCCCCACCACCATCATTGCCCATCACCTCCATCATTTCCTCCCCCACCACCATCATTGCCCATTTCATCACCTCTATCATTGCCTCCCCCCACCACCATCATTGCCCATTTCATCACCTCCATCATTGCCTCCCCCCACCACCATCATTGCCCATATCACCTCCATCATTGCCTCCCCCACCACCATCATTGCCCATATCATCACTCCATCATTGCCTCCCCCACCACCATCATTGCCCATTTCATCACCTCCATCATTGCCTCCCCCACCATCACTGCCCATTACTTCCATCATTGCCTCCCACACCTCCATCATTGCCTCCCCCATCGCTATCATTGCCTTCCACCACCTCTTTCACACACACACAAAGCAACGCATCACTCTCTCACACAAAGCACCGCACCACATACACACACGTAGGCACACAGCACAGCTCACCTCCCCACAGCAGCACATCCCGACAGCCTCTTCCTCGTCGGCAGCTTTCTGTCTGAGACAGCGCGCTGGATGATGACATCCAGCTAGGCTGTCTCAGACAGGAAGAGCTGGCCAGGACGTAGGACGCCAGGCTGTGTGTGTGGTGCGGTGGTGGGGCTCTACATGTGGGCAGTGTTAGCTGCAGCCATGCTCTCATCATGTGTATCTAGACCTCTTTATGCACCCCATGATCTTGTTTGCCTTGGCAGCCGCTGCCTGGCACTGCCTGCTCCAGGTAAGTTTATCATTAACTAGGATCCCCAAGTCCTTCTCCATGTCAGATCCTCACCCAACCGCCTCCAAGACTTCTCCCGAATATCCCCCATCCTCTGGAATTCTTTGCCCCAACACATCCGACTATCAAACTCATTCAGATCCTTCAGACGGAACCTGAAAACCCATCTCTTCAGGAAAGCCTACAGCCTGCAATGACCCTGCTGCCTCCTCACCACTACCGGAGTTATTGCCTCAACCAACACCGGAACTGCTGCAACCCCCCGACCTACTGTCTCCTGCCTCACAATCCTGTAGAATGTAAGCCCGAAAGGGCAGGGTCCTCTCCCCTCTGTATCAGTCTGTCATTGTTAGTTTGTTTACTGTAAGTGATACCTGTAATTTGTATGTAACCCCTTCTCATGTACAGCACCATGGAATCAATGGTGCTATAGAAATAAATAATAATAATAATAATTTACCCAGTGGTTTCCCGTTCAGTGTGTAATGATGATATTGATTCCTTCTTCCCATGTGTATAACCTTACATTTATCATTGGTAAACTGCATCTTCCACCTTTCGGTCCAAGTTTCCAACTTACCCAGATCTATCTGTAGCAGAATACTATCTTCTCTTGTATTGGCTGCTTTACATAGTTTTGTTTCTTCTGCAAATATCAATATTTTACTGTGTAAACCTTCTACGACTGGTCGCAGCGCCCCTGCGTTCCCCACTGGTCACAGCGACCCAGTTAGTTCAATGTTTTTGTGACTCCCTGACAAGTCCCCCTAACGAAAGACAAATGAAACTACAATATTGTGGTCGCTATTTCCTAGATGCCCGACGACCTGCAGATTTGTTATTCTGTCAGATCTATTAGATAGTATTAGGTCTATATGTGCTGCTCCTCTGGTGGATTCTGCACCAATTGTGAAACATAATTTTTCTTCGTTATTAGCAGAAACCTGTCGCCTTTATGGGTTTCGCAGGTCTCTGTTTCCAGTTAATATCCAGGTATATAAATCCCCCATAACAAGGACCTCATTATGGGTTGCAGTTTTATCTATCTGCCTTATAGTAGACTTTCCATGATTTCTGCTATATTTGGGAGTTTGTAACAGACCCATGAGAATTTTGTTACTATTTTTCCTCCATGTATTTCGACCCATATGGACTCGACATCCTCATTCCCTTCACTATATCACTCCCACCACTAGTCCCAGCATCTCCAGCGCCACTAGTCCAGCATCTCCTCACTCTAGTCCGCATCTCCAGCCACTAGTCCCAGCTCTCTGCACCATAGTGTCAGCATCTCCAGCGCCACTAGTCCCAGCATCTCCAGCACCACTAGTCCCAGCATCTCCAGCACCGCTAGTCCCAGCATCTCCAGCACGCTAGTCCCAGCATCTCCAGCACCGCTAGTCCAGCATCTCAGCACATAGTCCCAGATCTCGCACCGCTAGTCCCAGCATCTCCAGCACCGCTAGTCCCAGCATCTCCGCACCGCTAGTCCCAGCATCTCCGCACCGCTAGTCCCAGCATCTCCTGCACCGTATCCCAGCATCTCCTGCACCGCTAGTCCCAGCATCTCCTGCACCGCTAGTCCCGTCTGCCCGCACCCTAGTCCCAGCATCTCCGCACCTTCAGTCCGCGTATCCAGCACTCGCCCAGCCAATCTCCTGCACCGCTAGTCCCAGCATCTCCTGCCACTCTCTACCGTTCCCAGCATCTCCTGCACCGCTAGTCCCAGCATCTCCTGCACCCTAGTCCCAGCATCTCCTGCACCGCTAGTCCGATCTCTGCACGCTAGTCCAGCATCTCCTGCACCGCTAGTCCCAGCATCTCTACCTGCCACTCTGCTGTCCAGCACCTGCGTAGTCCAGCATCTCCTGCACCGCTAGTCCAGCATCTCCAGCACCGCTAGTCCCAGCATCTCCTGCACCGCTAGTCCCAGCATCTCCTGCACCGCTAGTCCCAGCATCTCCTGCACCCTAGTCCAGCATCTCCACCCTTAGTCCAGCATGATCTTCCCCATCTGACCGTAGTCCCAGCATCTCCGCTCGCTAGTCCAGCATCTCGCACCCTAGTCCCAGCATCTCCTGCACCGTAGTCAGCATCTCCTGCACCACTAGTCCAGCATCTCCTGCACCGCTAGTCCAGCATCTCCTGCACCTAGTCCAGCATCTCCATGCACCCTAGTCCCAGCATCCCTAGCACGTAGTCCAGCATCTCCAGCACCGCTAGTCCCAGATCTCCTGCACGCTTGTCCCAGCATCTCCTGCACCGCTAGTCCAGCATCTCTGCACCTAGTCCAGATTCCTGCAGCTTAGTCCCAGCATCTCCTGACTCGTAGTCCAGCATCTCTGACACCAGCATTCCTCTAGTCCCAGCATCTCCTGCACCGCTAGTCCCAGCATCTCCTGACCGTAATCAGCCATCTCTGACTCTGTCCTGCTTTCACTCCTAGTCCAGCATCTCCTGCATAGTCCGCATTACCTAGTCCCAGCATCTCCTAGCCCCTAGTCCAGATCTCCTGCACCTCTAGTCCCAGCATCTCCTGCACCTCATGTCAGCATCTCCAGACCGACTTAGTCCCAGCATCTCCTGCACCTAGTCCCAGCATCTCCTGCCCTAGTCCCAGCTCTCCCCCACAGCATAGCCATCCGCATCTCCCACCTAGTCCAGCATCTCCGCCCTGTCCCAGCATCTCCGCCCTAGTCCAGCATCTCCGCACCCTAGTCCAGCATCTCCGCACCCTAGTCCCAGCATCTCCGCACCCTAGTCCCAGCATCTCCTAGCAGCATCCCACTCCAGCCGCTGTGTCCCGCATCTCTCAGCACCCTAGTCCCGCATCTCCTGCACGCTAGTCCAGCATCTCCAGCACCGCTAGTCCAGCATCTCCGCACCTAGTCCCGCATCTCCGCACCGCTAGTCCCAGCATCTCGCACGCTAGTCCAGTCTCCTGCACCCTAGTCAGCATCTCCGCACCTTAGTCCCAGCATCTCCGCACCTCTAGTCCCGCATCTCCTGCACGCTAGTCCCAGCATCTCCGCCGCTAGTCCCAGCATCCCTGCACCGCTAGTCCCAGCATCTCCGCACCGCTGCCTAGCATCTCCTGCACGCTGTCCAGCACTCCTGCACCCTAGTCCAGCATCTCCTGCACCCTAGTCCCGCATCTCCTGCACCCTGTCCCAGCATCTCCTGCACCTAGTCCAGCATCTCCTGCACCGCTAGTCCAGCATCTCCGCACGCTAGTCCAGCATTCTCTGCACCGCTAGTCCAGCATCTCCTGCCTGCCAACTCTGACGCTAGTCCAGCATCTCCTGCCCCTAGTCCCAGCATCTCCGCACCTAGTCCCAGCATCTCCAGCCCTAGTCCAGCATCTCCGCCCCGCTAGTCCCAGCATCTCCTGCACCGCTAGTCCAGCATCTCTGCACCTAGTCCAGATCTCGCACCTAGTCCAGCATCTCCTGCCACGCTAGTCCAGCATCTCTGCACGCTAGTCCCAGCATCTCCTGCACCGCTAGTCCCAGCATCTCCTGCACCGCTAGTCCCAGCATCTCCTGCACCGCTAGTCCAGCATCTCCTGCACCCTAGTCCCAGCTCTCGCCTCTAGTCCAGCATCTCAGCACCTCTAGTCCCATCATCTCCGCACGCTAGTCCCAGCATCTCCTGCACCGCTAGTCCCAGCATCTCCTGCACCCTAGTCCCAGCATCTCCGCACCCTAGTCCCAGCATCTCCTGCACCCTAGTCCCAGCATCTCCGCACCCTAGTCCCAGCATCTCCGCACCCTAGTCCCAGCATCTCCGCACGCTAGTCCCAGCATCTCCAGCACCGCTAGTCCCAGCATCTCCGCACGCTAGTCCAGCATCTCCGCACCTAGTCCCGCACATTCTCGCACCCTAGTCCCAGCATCTCCGCACCCTAGTCCCAGCATCTCCTGCACCGCTAGTCCCAGCATCTCCGCACCGCTAGTCCCAGCATCTCCTGCACCGCTAGTCCAGCATCTCCTGCACCTAGTCCCAGCATCTCCTGCACCGCTAGTCCAGCATCTCTGCACCGCTAGTCCCAGCATCTCCGCACCCTAGTCCAGCATCTCCCTCCTAGTCCCAGCATCTCCGCACCCTAGTCCCAGCATCTCCTGCACCCTAGTCCAGCATCTCCGCACGTATCCCAGCATCTCCGCACCCTAGTCCCAGCATCTCCAGCACCGCTAGTCCAGCATTCCTGCACCCTAGCCCAGCATCTCCAGCCCCTAGTCCAGCATCTCCAGCACCCTAGTCCCAGCATCTCCAGCACCGCTAGTCCCAGCATCTCCAGCACGCTAGTCCCAGCATTCCGCACCGCTAGTCCCAGCATCTCCGCACCCTGCCCAGCATCTCCTGCCCTAGTCCCGCATCTCCTGCACCGCTAGTCCAGCATCTCCTGCACCGCTAGTCCCAGCATCTCCTGCACCCTAGTCCAGCATCTCCTGCACCCTAGTCCCAGCATCTCCTGCACCCTAGTCAGCATCTCCAGCACCTAGTCCAATCTCCTGCCCGCTATCCCAGCATCTCCGCCGCTAGTCCACATCTCCGCACGTAGTCCAGCTCCCCACCTGTCCAGCACCAGCACCGGCCCAGATCTCACCTGTCCAGCATCTCTGCACCTTAGTCCCGCATCTCCCACCTGTCCGATCCCTGCACCCTATCCGCACTCCCACCGCTATCCCATTCCTCACCGTATCAGCATCTCCTGACCTAGTCCCACATCTCCGCCGTAGTCCAGCATTCCGCACCAGTCCAATCTCCGCCCTATCCACATTCCACGCTATCCCAATTCTACCTTCCGATTCCGCACCCTGTCCCGCATTCCGCACCTGCCAGCATCCTGCACGCTAGTCCGACCTCACTAGTCCATCCCGCACCCTAGTCCCAGCATTCTGCACCTATCCCACATTCACCCCTAGCCACATTCCGCCCTATCCCATCTCGCACCTATCCAGCATTCGCACGCTAGTCCAGCATCCCCTGTCCCAGCTTCCAGCACCTATCCCGCATCTCCGCCCTCGCATCTCTGCACCGTATCCCAGCATCCGCACCTCCAGCATCTCCGCACCTAGTCCGCTCTCTGCCTGTCGATCTCTACCATCAGCATCTCGCACCGCTAGTCCAGCCCGCACTACCCAGCATCTCCACTTAGTCCCGTTCGCACCTTCCGCATCCGCACCCTAGTCGCATCTCCGCCTAGTCCACCCAGCACCTTCCAGCTCTCCGCACCGCTATCCGCACTCGCCGAGTCCAGCTTCTGCACACTAGTTCCAGCCT
>JARQOD010000010.1:42182924-42263030 GCA_033576555.1 Oophaga sylvatica | reverse complement strand
GGACTGTCAAACCCAAGGAAGAAACTGGAGGAGAAAGCAGTGCCCCTGTGATAACCGTGAAAGTCGAAGAGGGTGCGGGCACCGAGAGTGAACCCATGGGGAGCGGGCATGTCAGTGAAGGCAGCCAGAGCCCTAGCTCCTTAGATGACACCGACGAAGATCCGACCCGCACAGTGTGTGAGGCGTGCAACATCCGATTCAGCAGACATGAAACCTATGTGGTCCACAAACGTTACTACTGTGCCTCGCGCCATGACCCTCCCCTGCGCCGGACTGGCATAACCAAGCCAGGGCCGCCGTACACACCTCAGCCCACTCCGCGCACACGTAAAAGAAGGAAGCTCTATGAAATCCATGGAATGACCCCCGCAGAGGTGACGCCACCGGCATTGCTTCCGCTAAACAGGATAGAAGCGCTGCCCCTCATACAAGGCCTCATCGCCGCTCCTGCCGTACCCTCCCCGAGTTCCAGCCCGGATGCTGCTGATGGGCCGATAGACTTGAGCAAGAAACCTCGTCTTCTGGTTGAAGCTCCGGTGCCATCTCCGGCCGTGGCAGTGGTCCCATTAACAGACTACCATGAGTGCACCGCTTGCCGGCTCAGCTTTAACAGCCTTGAAAGCTACCTGGCACACAAGAAGTTTTCTTGCCCCGCCGCTCCATTACAGCAAAAGGCTTTGCAGCAACTTCAGAAAATTAAAACTCCAGTCAACGCGACTGCAAAGATGGCAGAAGACACCGTGAAGGTGAAAGTAGAGAGACAGAGTCCTGTATCTGTGAGTGAGCCCACCCAGTCTACTGCTGTGCCCTTCAGCTCCATTCCCGACACTAAACCTATCCTGCAGTACTCCCCCGCTGCAGAGGCATCGCCATCGTCTACAGCCTCATGTCCTTATTGCCCTCCGAATGTGGTCATCCGAGGAGACTTACTTGAACATTTCAGAAGCGTCCATGGTTTGCTCTTGGCAAAAGCCACCCCAGGTCACCGTCTACAAGGCTCATTCATGGAAGTGATCCTACCCGCGAGAGCGCAATCAAATACTGTGTCAGAGGGCAGCTTGCCCAGTCCTCCGGTGTCATCCGCTTCTCCATTGCAGATGCCAAGAGAAAATACCAACAGCAAAGATGGCTCATCTTCATCGTCCTCTGCCAATGGTAGTCCTGTTTCCAACTCCGCTCCCCGGCCGGTGTTAACCAGCACCCCCAGACCTCTGCTGCCAAACTCTCCAGCCCTCCCTCTAAATTCTTTGGTGGATGCACGAAGAGAAGACGGACTCAGGGCAACCACATTAGCTCTCCTGCAACCACCGAAGCCAGGTCTGGCTACTCCATTACCGAATGGTAACCACAGGTACTGTCGCCTCTGTAACATCAAGTTCAGCAGCTTGTCCACGTTCATCGCCCACAAAAAATACTACTGTTCATCGCATGCAGCCGAGCATGTGAAGTAACCCGCTCCAGAGACTTTGCTTGAATTTGTCATGAAGCACTAATGTGACCGAGATATCCAGGGACAACAAAGGTCGTTGTGACTCCATGAGGCGCCTGTGCTACAACATGCTGCCACACGATTAGCAAATTAGTCATAAAGGATTTGCTGTCATATTGACACTTGGAATGAATCTGTGGCCGTGCCGGGAGCATGGCCACCAATCTATATAGCAAAATACCCCAAGAGGGTATCGTGGTGCGCTGCCCATGGACAGGATACACAGGTTCGCTCCTCTGATCCGTTCAGTGACGACAGTACGCGTTTCGGTCCAGCCTTCATCTCCCACGCGTTTCACAAGTGCACTGTCAGTCACCAACACCCAAGAACTGTAAGCCTCAGAGTCCGGACTCTGCAGTGAACACCTCCTTATTGTAAAGCACAATAGCTGTTACAGCGAATGAAAACCATGAAGACAAGCGCGCGGGTGTCTTTGTTACAGGGCGGGGGAAGGGAATGCGTTGTTTTGTTTTTCCTTAAGTTATTTCTCAGATGTATTTAATGCAAAGTTAAGAAGAAGAAGAGGAAAAAAAAAATGTTTTCTTTTTTTTTTTTTTTTATTATGAAAAGTTCATAAAATAAATTCCCTTAATATTTCCAGCGTCTAAGAAAATGAAGATTTTACGCGGGGAGGAAGAAAGTTCTTTACTTTCAGACAGTTTTATAAAGTTTTGAACAGACTCATCGGTCCTGTCCTTGTCATATACCTGAAAACAATTTTTGGACGTAGGGGTCTTGAGGTCCAGATGTTTTTTTTCCATCTGGAAAGCGCGGCTTCTCTTCTCCCTTTTCTTAGATTTCACCAGGTCAGCGTTTCGCTTTGTATCCCAATACTGTATGTTGCTTTTATACCCTTGTCAGATACTGCAACGAGAGAGGTGGCCCATTTACATCACAAGAATACATTAAACAAAAGCCCCCCCCCCCCGGACCCTATTAACATGAAGGCAATTGATGTCCCCTTAGACATGACATTTGCATTTTGGAATGTTCCAGATTTGTCAAATATTGGGGCAATTAAGTTTACAAAACGCGTCGCGTCCCACGATTGAGTCACCGTTAGGAGGATGTGACGGTAGCGCGGGGGAGGGACGGTAACTGGCACTGTCTACAGGTAACGGGTTGGTTTTTGCCCCCTTGCCTTCTAATCCCTGCTCCACTTTTTGTTTTTATTTGTATTTTTTACATGGCATTATATACATGACAAAAACTGGAAAAAAAAACAAACAATTGTGTTAAAAAATAGTCCTTAAATATATTTATATATTAATATAGATACGGAGAGCACTGATTTACAAATAAACACACATTTCTGGTGACTAACAAGTGTGTATAATTGTGTACAGAAATAAAGCCTGTGTATATTACCGCCTCCCCTCGCATTGTCCTTCTGTTCACCGGCAGGCTTTGGGGGTCCTGTCTGTATCAGCCCCACAGCCGCAAACGTCTACAAGCAGGAAACGACTGATCATGGGCGACTCCAGAACTTTTCCACGTGTGGATGGGATTTGGAAACACTTTTCCTTGAGGATCTGGCTACCTACGTGATTTCCTGTGAATTATGCAGAGGAAACTTTGTAATGGACGGCTGGTCTGGGATGATCGTCTGAGAAGTTGTCCCCTTACATAACAAAGTCGCACGCTGAATCGCTATAGCGTGCAAACATGAAATATATAAAACTGGAATTGCATTACTGCTCTAGGAACAAAATGAAGGTCATAAATTGGCAGATTCATGTGTACAGGTGGAATCGATCACACATGAATTGGCCAATGTATGCGCTAAGTATCTTCGTTTACAAAACAGATTACCGGTGTGAATAGGCGCATACTAAAAGCAGCCATCTCCTTACATAAGTATCTTTGTTTTCCTTATTTTCTAAAGCAGTAATGCAATTCAGATTTCTTATATTTCATGTTTACATGTTATAGCGTTAGCGTGCTACTTTGTTAGTTACATACGGAGATGGCTACTTGTAGTATGCACCTGTTCACACCTGTTCTGTTTTGCAAACGGTCAGTCTTTGATATCTGTCCCCTTACATAAGCACATTTTATTTTTTTAATGTCTCAGATCTGCTAGCTTAATCTGTCATGGGGTATGTCGGATCGTCCACAGATCCGCTAGCTTCATCTATCACGGGGTACATCGGATCGTCCACAGATCCGCTAGCTTCATCTGTCACAGGGTATGTCGGATCGTCCACAGATCCGCTAGCTTCATCTGTCACGGGTACATCGGATCGTCCACAGATCCTACTTCCTGTCACAGTAGTCATTCCAATCCGCTAGCTCACTCACAGGGTATGTCGGATCGTCCACAGATCCACTAGCTTCATCTGTCACAGGGTACTCGGATCGTCCACAGATCCGCTAGCTTCATCTGTCACAGGGTATGTCGGATCGTCCACAGATCCGCTAGCTTCATCTGTCACAGGGTATGTCGGATCGTCCACAGATCCGCTAGCTTCATCTGTCACGGGGTACATCGGATCGTCCACAGATCCGCTAGCTTCATCTGTCACAGGGTACATCGGATCGTCCACAGATCCGCTAGCTTCATCTATCACGGGTACATCGGATCGTCCACAGATCCGCTAGCTTCATCTGTCACGGGGTACGTCGGATCGTCCACAGATCCGTTAGCTTCATCTGTCACGGGTACATCGGATCGTCCACAGATCCGTTAGCTTCATCTGTCACGGGTACATCGGATCGTCCACAGATCCGCTAGCTTCATCTGTCACAGGGTACATCGGATCGTCCACAGATCCGCTAGCTTCATCTGTCACAGGGTACATCGGATCGTCCACAGATCCGTTAGCTTCATCTGTCACGGGTACATCGGATCGTCCACAGATCCGCTAGCTTCATCTGTCACGGGTACATCGGATCGTCCACAGATCCGTTAGCTTCATCTGTCACGGGGTACGTCGGATCGTCCACAGATCCGCTAGCTTCATCTGTCACAGGGTACATCGGATCGTCCACAGATCCGCTAGCTTCATCTGTCACAGGGTACATCGGATCGTCCACAGATCCGCTAGCTTCATCTGTCACAGGGTAAGTCGGATCGTCCACAGATCCGCTAGCTTCATCTGTCACGGGGTACATCGGATCGTCCACAGATCCGCTAGCTTCATCTGTCACAGGGTATGTCGGATCGTCCACAGATCCGCTAGCTTCATCTGTCACAGGGTATGTCGGATCGTCCACAGATCCACTAGCTTCATCTGTCACAGGGTACATCGGATCGTCCACAGATCCGCTAGCTTCATCTGTCACAGGGTATGTCGGATCGTCCACAGATCCGCTAGCTTCATCTGTCACAGGGTATGTCGGATCGTCCACAGATCCGCTAGCTTCATCTGTCACGGGTACATCGGATCGTCCACAGATCCGCTAGCTTCATCTGTCACAGGGTACATCGGATCTTCCACAGATCCGCTAGCTTCATCTATCACGGGGTACATCGGATCGTCCACAGATCCGCTAGCTTCATCTGTCACGGGGTACGTCGGATCGTCCACAGATCCGTTAGCTTCATCTGTCACGGGGTACATCGGATCGTCCACAGATCCGTTAGCTTCATCTGTCACGGGGTACATCGGATCGTCCACAGATCCGCTAGCTTCATCTGTCACAGGGTACATCGGATCGTCCACAGATCCGCTAGCTTCATCTGTCACAGGGTACATCGGATCGTCCACAGATCCGTTAGCTTCATCTGTCACGGGGTACATCGGATCGTCCACAGATCCGCTAGCTTCATCTGTCACGGGGTACATCGGATCGTCCACAGATCCGTTAGCTTCATCTGTCACGGGGTACGTCGGATCGTCCACAGATCCGCTAGCTTCATCTGTCACAGGGTACGTCGGATCGTCCACAGATCCGCTAGCTTCATCTGTCATGGGGTACATCGGATCGTCCACAGATCCGTAGCTTCATCTGTCACGGGGTACATCGGATCGTCCACAGATCCGTTAGCTTCATCTGTCACGGGTACATCGGATCGTCCACAGATCCGCTAGCTTCATCTGTCACAGGGTACATCGGATCGTCCACAGATCCGCTAGCTTCATCTGTCACGGGGTACATCGGATCGTCCACAGATCCGCTAGCTTCATCTGTCATGGGGTACATCGGATCGTCCACAGATCCGCTAGCTTCATCTGTCAGGGGTACACGGATCGTCCACAGATCCGCTAGCTTCATCTGTCACGGGTACATCGGATCGTCCACAGATCCGCTAGCTTCATCTGTCACGGGTACATCGGATCGTCCACAGATCCGTTAGCTTCATCTGTCACGGGGTACATCGGATCGTCCACAGATCCGTTAGCTTCATCTGTCACGGGTACTCGGATCGTCCACAGATCCGCTAGCTTCATCTGTCACGGGTACATCGGATCGTCCACAGATCCGCTAGCTTCATCTGTCACGGGGTACATCGGATCGTCCACAGATCCGCTAGCTTCATCTGTCACGGGGTACATCGGATCGTCCACAGATCCGTTAGCTTCATCTGTCACGGGGTACATCGGATCGTCCACAGATCCGTTAGCTTCATCTGTCACAGGGTACATCGGATCGTCCACAGATCCGCTAGCTTCATCTGTCACGGGGTACATCGGATCGTCCACAGATCCGCTAGCTTCATCTGTCATGGGGTACATCGGATCGTCCACAGATCCGCTAGCTTCATCTGTCATGGGGTACACCGGATCGTCCACAGATCCGCTAGCTTCATCTGTCACGGGGTACATCGGATCGTCCACAGATCCGCTAGCTTCATCTGTCACGGGTACATCGGATCGTCCACAGATCCGCTAGCTTCATCTGCCACGGGGTATATCGGATCGTCCACAGATCCGCTAGCTTCATCTGCCACGGGGTCCATCGGATCGTCCACATGAACAATCACACTACGACTGATCAGCCATATTCAGGCCAATCTGTAATGTTCACTGTCGATTCAGATCCCATCGGTCTGATCCCAAGTAATCAGTAAGGTTTCCCATCAGAGGAGGGTAACTTTACCACGGGATATGGTTAAGTGAGTGATCGGTTGAGGATCGCTATGATATGGTCCTATAACACCAACCATCCGGATGTGTTTGGGGACACGCAGCCACTCTGGCTATCATGACACCCCTGTTCCCAAGAGGCGAGGCTGCACTTACAACAGATCGTACGGACATGCCATAACTTAGCGGAATAGGAATACCCGTTAATTAAGTTGACTTAAACAGACATTACTGCATAGAACCACCGGGGGCAGTAGAATTACATTCAATTTTTTTTTATAGAGTTAAAAAAAGAAACCCCAAGTGGATACACAGCCCACCAGGGATACTGCCCTTACACACACACATAGGGCTGGAAATAGACATAATGTCGCTCTCCACAACCAGTGCTTAGAAGATCCACTATTGCTATGCGATGATCGAGATTTACAGGATTCCTACAATTCCCTTTGATGAAATGTTGGTAAACAAAACCCATCTAAAGGGTTATACCCCGAAAATGAAGTTGGACCGGGGGGAGGGTGAGCATTATCTGCGTTTGATCATTTTTATTAGTATCTAATCATTTTGGATCCACTTTTGTAAAAGGTGTCTCCTCCTGTGGTCTTCATATTGGCCAATAGGGGGCAGTGTTCTATCACTAGAACCTGCAGTTTCCAGGAGTAGCCTCCTCCAACCTGGGTTCCCTAAGCACAATATTTCTTTAGATGGACGTTTTAGGATAGTTTTTAATCATTTTATTAATTCTATGCTCTTTTTTTTGGGGGGGTATGTCTGTTCAGTCACCCTCCTGCAGGAACCTCCGTGAATATTGCAGTAAAATGTCAATGATCAGAGTGGGGGTCGCTGTGTTGTGGAGCTGCCCGGTTGCCCTGTGATGTGATGCGGATTACAACCTGGACAGCCGCGTTTGGGCGCGGATACCCCACGCTGCACGCTCGTCCATCTCCCAGCACATTCCTATATTGACATCCTGATAACACTACAATTACGTTCTATTAGTGCGGTTCGGCATTGTTGTAATAATGACAGTATAATTGTAGCTATTATTGCTGATTACATTAAGGGGTGGAGGGGCTGCGGGAAGCAGCGTGATATTCCTCGCTTTCTTCATTGTTAAGAGGCGCTTTTGTCTTCAGAAGAATCTGATTATCGGCTTACGAGCGCCCTTCTGTGATGTTTATTAAATCAAGAGCGTGACGGAAAAGTCGGATCTTTCCCTCATCGGAATTGTTTCTTGGCCTTCACCCGCATTGTATACTCGCGTGTCTATTGATCCTGCGCCAGAAAAGCAACATTAGAAACTTTATTTATTCACTCGTTGCTTCATTGTGCGAAAAAAGTGATGCAAGAGCATAAAGAGGCACAAGATTGATAGACGCTGTTCCGTGTAATATGTAGGATAAATATCAATTGCACGCTCCTTATTAATGCAAACAAGATTACTTTTAATGAAGTTCAGAGAATAGGAGCAACCTTTGAATGTCGACGCGTTTCGGCCAAACAGGCCTTTTTCATGACAGTTGCACTTAGTAGATATTCTCTTCTAGAACGGGATTTCTCTTCCCAAGAGGTGCGATTTATTAAGTCTGGAAGGTATTGTTCAAGAGATACCTTTGAGTAGGTTGATGAATGTGGAAAGCCTGTATTTCACGTGTCCCGGTCTGGGTAGTTGCTATAGTGTGCCTGTGTAATATGTTTTCTGTTCTTCAATCAAGACTAGAGGAAATTTACAGGATCAATCACAATCCCACTTGTGCAGCTTTTATTTTTAAAGTGGATTGGGTACCCCCATAAAACCTACATGTATAACACCTTTCCCCAATCCCCACCTGATGAAGACGGGTTACAGTCGAAACGCGTTGTGGGCTAAAGAAACGTTTGCATTGTCCGTGTGTTCTTAGCGCTCCCTTTGACGGTGTATTGTTTCCCTCTTTTGCTTAGTCTTTATCCACTAGCTCAGAGACAACTGGTCTTGCCTGTAAGGAAGGACACATTGTACAAAACGATCAGAGAGTAATTGAAACACAAAGTGTGATGAGTATTTTGTAGAATTTTGCTTATGAACTATATTGTTCCTATTATATTTTACCTGTTGGTAGATTTATGCAGATGTGATCACAGGAAAGTAACTGTTTGTTACAAAGTGTCCAAACTAGAGTCAGACTAAATCTTTCTAGTCCTGTTTGCTACAATGTCTCTGTGGGAACTTAGAACTTTCTCCTCCATCCAGAGAATATTGGTTGAGACTGGATACAATGGTAGCAAATCTTCAGCTCCACAGGTGCTGCCCACTCAGATGGCAAAGTGACTGCCGAATAACCAGGACCACCCGAAAGACCTGAAGGAGGGCAGCGGCTGAGATCTGACCTGATCGTCGCATAGTATATATACAACGCACAGATGTAGTTATGATATTAGAACAAGTTATGAAGACGCTGCGCTATAACCAGCCGGAGCCATCACATCTCAGATCAATCACTGCTGCTGGAATAAATAAACACCCCTCCCCGGATACCTGGAGAGAAGCCACAGCCGAGCGCAGGAAACAAAAAAGAAGTAAAAATAAATTGTTTTGAAATGAGAATCCTGAAGATTCGAGCGTCAGAAGATCAAAAAGTCACTCGAAACAACTTATTACTGGTGGGAAACTGAAATTCACACCTCTATATGCATAAGTATGTGCCCCCCACTAACACATCAGCCTCTTAAGAGTTTTAATGCTCTCGAAATCTCCGACTATCACATTAGGTGGACGTTCTGAGGGAATCAGAAGAACAGGGAGCACCATAAAAAGTGTATAATTTGTATGATTTCTGCACTCAGAAGCTTCCAATTGGCAGATTTGTTTTACTTGATCTAAAAGGCCCCCCATATACATTACATATACATTAGACTAAGGTCTGTGGTACTAGATGGACGCCTGAATGCACTTCAGAAAAGCAATGTGAACTGGGTCTGAAGCCCCCATATACAACAGATACACTGGCATGTAAAAGTTTGGGCACCCCTGGTCAAAATTACTGTTATTAGGAACAGTTAAGCAAGTTGAAAAATTACAATAAATTAGTTATTACCTAGTAGCGCCCTCTTTTTAAGGCATCACAGCTTGTAAATGCTTTTCGTAGCAGACAAGAGTCTTTCAATTCTTGCTTGCTTGTTTTTTTCCTGAAATTCTGTACCCTTTTTTCTCCACACATACCTTTGATCATTGTGGCCACAGAGTGCTATTTTACCAGGACTTGTGTCCGATATGCATCAGGCATGTTTAGATGTTCTTGTGCTTCTGATGCTAAATTTTATGGTGAGGGTGCAGGAGAGGTTCACTTCTTATGACTCTTCCTCCAAACCCCACTGTTCTCCTCCTGTTATCCTCCTCTGTTCTTTTCCTTCCCTCGGAAAGAGGAGTCTGGAGGAAGGACACAGTAGTCTGGAGGAACAGGACAGAGGGGTATGGAGCTGGGGACAGGGGGGTCTGGCAGTAGCTCTCTCATAGTAAACATAGAAACACTGGGCTGAACCAACTTGTGTATGGGGAATTTGAGAAAGAGAGGTCGGCCGACCCATCACTCAGCCAACAATCCAACAGTTATCCGTGTGGGCATAAACATATTACAATGTTACCCTAAGAAGACAAAAACCCCTATTCTATCCATGGAGATGCATTACTTACTAGTCACTGTCTTATTTATGAAAACCCCTAGTGCAGTGGATGTGCGGGCCCTTCATCCCTTATTACTCATGGACACACTTGAGTAGTAGCAGAACGCACATAATAGCCATAGTTACTTGTAGTTATTGTCTCAGAAAGTCTATTCTGTACTTTTTATTACAATCTTTGGCATGGGGAATCTTGATCCGTCCTGAGCGCAGAGGAGAGATATTATTACCTGACATTTCCTTCTTATGTGAAACTTTTAGAATAAATCCGAGCGATTGCAGCTGCACTTGAATGAGCTGTGAAGCATTGTGTGGGCCGGAGTACTGCGGATAAGAGGGTCTCCCTGCTGCCTCCGGCTCTTGTACCCGGGCTCAGGCTGTGGACGGCGTGGACCAGAATCGCTCTGATTACTGCTCATTATGGAAACGTTACAATATCTAACGATACAAAGAAAACATTGTGTATGGAGAGAAAGAACACGAAGTTCAGTACTTCTACTAATCAACACTACAGCGACCTGGAGAAGATAAAAAGGGTCCTGGGGCCAATAATAGCGGTCATATGTAACTAGACGCCTATAGACTGGCTTCTATTAATCTGCAGATAACATTTAGAGCTGTAACAATGTAAATTACTATTATATGATGTCACCCAACAAGAAACAGAGAAAAATAGGAACTAAGGAATTCTAATACTGTAACACAACGTGACGTCCGAACATGAGCCCGTCCATCACCTTTTATAGCTCCCCCTAGTGGAGACTGCAGACATGATCTTGTGTATCTCTGTATACAGAAAGCTCCCCCTAGTGGTGACTGCAGACAGGATCTTATCATGTATCTCTGTATACAGGGAGCTCCCCCTAGTGGTGGCTGCAGACAGGATCTTATCATGTATCTCTGTATACAGGAGCTCCCCCTAGTGGTGACTGCAGGCAGGATCTTATCATGTATCTCTGTATACAGGGAGCTCCCCTAGTGGTGACTGCAGACAGGATCTTATCATGTATCTCTGTATACAGGGAGCTCCACCTAGTGGTGACTGCAGACAGGATCTTATGTATCTCTGTATACAGGGAGCTCCCCCTAGTGGTGACTACAGACAGGATCTTATCATGTATCTCTGTATACAGGGAGCTCCCCCTAGTGGTGACTGCAGACAGGATCTTATCATGTATCTCTGTATACAGGGAGCTCCCCCTAGTGGTGGCTGCAGACAGGATCTTATCATGTATATCTGTATACAGGAGCTCCCCCTAGTGAAGACTGCAGACATGATCTTGTGTATCTCTGTATACAGAGAGCTCCCCCTAGTGGTGGCTGCAGACAGGATCTTATCGTGTGTCTCTGTATACAGGAGCTCCCCCTAGTGGTGACTGCAGACAGGATCTTATCATGTATCTCTGTATACAGGGAGCTCCCCCTAGTGGTGGCTGCAGACAGGATCTTATCATGTATCTCTGTATACAGGAGCTCCCCCTAGTGGAGACTGCAGACATGATCTTGTGTATCTCTGTATACAGAGAGCTCCCCCTAGTGGTGGCTGCAGACAGGATCTTATCGTGTGTCTCTGTATACAGGGAGCTCCCCCTAGTGGTGGCTGCAGACAGGATCTTATCATGTATCTCTGTATACAGGAGCTCCCCCTAGTGGTGGCTGCAGACAGGATCTTATCATGTATCTCTGTATACAGGAGCTCCCCCTAGTGGAGACTGCAGACATGATCTTGTGTATCTCTGTATACAGAGAGCTCCCCCTAGTGGTGGCTGCAGACAGGATCTTATCGTGTGTCTCTGTATACAGGGAGCTCCCCCTAGTGGTGGCTGCAGACAGGATCTTATCATGTATCTCTGTATACAGGAGCTCCCCCTAGTGGTGGCTGCAGACAGGATCTTATCATGTATCTCTGTATACAGGGAGCTCCCCCTAGTGGTGGCTGCAGACAGGATCTTATCATGTATCTCTGTATACAGGAGCTCCCCCTAGTGGTGGCTGCAGACAGGATCTTATCATGTATCTCTGTATACAGGGAGCTCCCCCTAGTGGAGACTGCAGACATGATCTTGTGTATCTCTGTATACAGAAAGCTCCCCCTAGTGGTGGCTGCAGACAGGATCTTATCGTGTGTCTCTGTATACAGGGAGCTCCCCCTAGTGGTGGCTGCAGACAGGATCTTATCATGTATCTCTGTATACAGGAGCTCCCCCTAGTGGTGGCTGCAGACAGGATCTTATCATGTATCTCTGTATACAGGGAGCTCCCCCTAGTGGTGACTGCAGACAGGATCTTATCGTGTGTCTCTGAATACAGGGAGCTCCCCCTAGTGGTGGCTGCAGACAGGATCTTATCATGTATGTCTGTATACAGGGAACTGTTTTAATATAAAAAATACAAAACTTACAATTAATAAAGAACAAAAATCCAAACCCCAGCAAAACAACCGTCCGAGTCCAACATTACCCCCCCAGTCCAAGCAAAAGTCCGAGTCCAGCATAACTGCCCCCATTCAAAGCAAACCCCCCTCTGTATACAGGGAGCTCCCCCTAGTGGTGGCTGCAGACAGGATCTTATTGTGTGTCTCTGTATACAGGGAGCTCCCCCTAGTGGTGGCTGCAGACAGGATCTTATCATGTATGTCTGTATACAGGGAGCGCCCCCTAGTGGTGGCTGCAGACAGGATCTTATCGTGTGTCTCTGTATACAGGGAGCTCCCCCTAGTGGTGGCTGCAGACAGGATCTTATCATGTATCTCTATATACAGGGAGCTCCCCCTAGTGGTGGCTGCAGACAGCATCTTATCATGTATCTCTGTATACAGGGAGCTCCCCCTAGTGGTGACTGCAGACAGGATCTTATGTATCTCTGTATACAGGGAGCTCCCCCTAGTGGTGGCTGCAGACAGGAACTTATGTATCTCTGTATACAGGGAGCTGCCCCTGGTGGTGGCTGCAGACAGGATCTTATCATGTATCTCTGTATACAGGGAGCTCCCCCTAGTGGTGACTGCAGACAGGATCTTATCATGTATCTCTGTATACAGGGAGCTCCCCCTAGTGGAGGCTGCAGACAGGATCTTATCATGTATCTCTGTATGCAGGGAGGTCCCCCTAGTGGTGGCTGCAGACAAGATCTTATCATGTATCTCTGTATACAGGGAGCTCCCCCTAGTGGTGGCTGCAGACATGATCTTATGTATCTCTGTATACAGGGAGCTCCCTCTAGTGGTGGCTGCAGACAGAATCTTATCATGTATCTCTGTATACAGGGAGCTCCCCCTAGTGGTGACAGGAGACAGGATCTTATCATGTATCTCTGTATACAGGAGCTCCCCCTAGTGGTGGCTGCAGGCAGGATCTTATGTATCTCTGTATACAGGGAACTCTTTTAATATAAAAAATACAAAACTTACAATTAATAAAGAACAAAAATCCAAACCCCAGCAAAACAACCATCCGAGTCCAACATTACCCCCCCAGTCCAAGCAAAAGTCCGAGTCCAGCATAACTGCCCCCATTCAAAGTAACCCCCCCCCAAAACAAAACCTGTCTTCTTCCTCAGAGAGGCTTCCTCCTTCATCTTTCTCTCTGATGCTGCACCAGGGATTCCCGGCCGGTCTCCCATTCCTGGACTTGCCCGGCCTCAAGCTGCTTAGCGGCTGCGATCTGAGAAAGGCGACTTCAGCCTAGAATGGCAGCCGACTTCATCTCACTTCTTGTTTCCTCTAGATCTCCTCCTCCCCAGGTTACGTCACCCAAGGAGAGAAGAAACATTTTATTAATACCACACATACACACTTCACACCAAACCTGACAAAGAAAACTCTGGTCCATCGCCCAAAAAGAAACACAAAAGCCACCTGGCTTAAAACACATCTATCTAAACCACACAATTTTTTTTTTCCTTTTATATACATATATATATATATATATATATATATAAAATATATATATATATATACATAATATATATATATATATATATATATATACATACACACATTTTTTTTTTTTTTTTAGTTACACAGCAAATACAACTATAACAAACCTACCACCAACCCCCTCCCACCACCATAAAACCCCCCACACAATACAAAAATAAACTTCACTGAGGAACTCATGACCTCCAGGAACATCTTACAATACAATACAATACAACCTAACTCTCTATATTACAACACTTCCCCAGAGCCAGGATTGGTGCCTGTAAGCCCTATATCAGTAATTCACTTCTGCAAAACAAAAATCTGACAGTGAAAAGCCCTCAGCCCGTCACCAGGAACCCGGAGATGACCGGCTTCTATCCTAACAATCCCTACTCTACCAGCCGTCCCTACCTGCCTAACCATCTGCCCCTATTTATCTACCTACCTTTCCCTGTCTCTCCCTGCCTGACCCTACTACCCTACCTAACTCACCGCGTGCCTACCTAACTGTCCCTCGGCTGTCCCTGTCCTGTCCCTAACTATCTACCTGTCCCTACTGAAGCTATCTACCTGTCCCTACCACTTACCTGCTTATCTAGGCCCTAGGGTACATTAAATGAGAACCCTCTCCAGAGAAGAGAGGCCCTCGCTGCACCCAGCCTGTCATACTCCAGAGAGCGCACCTTCACCAGGCCACCCAGAATGTTCCTAACAACCTCGTCCCGGGGGAGGATTTTCTGCTGAGTTGACACTAAGCACCGTGCGTTCCACGTGTAAAACCTGACGACTAAACTGACTAGAAATAAAGTGCCCCGATCTCGGCCACCCAGGGATCCGAATGCCCCATACGCCCACTCCGCATAGGAAAGGTATGCCAGCCGAGGCCAGCCTATGGAAGCACCCACCCTGTTGTAGACCCCTGCATTAAAAGGACACTGAAGGAGGAAGTGCTCCATGCTTTCCAGCGTGTCGCAACACTCCTCACGGGACAACCCCGATCTTCGAGTTCCTACACTTCAGGTTGTCCCTTACATACAGTTTCCCGTGGAAGCAGCGCCAAGCCAAGTCCCAAAACTTCAAGGGGACCCGTGCAGAATTCAATAACCTCAGCCCGCCCTCCAGATCCCGACTTGGGCAATCTTTGAGCACCAGAGGCTTCTGGAAATGGGTCAACAGGACCCTCCTGTCAAGGAATTTCCTCGACATGGTCCTGATCTCCCACATTCCCAGACCCCACCGGCGGATCACCTTCAGAACCGGGGTAGCGTAAGCCGGGAGATGCCCATGCGGTGTGCGCAGGTCCTTCACTTGCCCTCCTGTCTCCCATTCCTGGAAGAAGGGCCGAAGCCATCCCCTGCAGGAGAATACCCACGGAGGAGCCCTCTCTGACCAGAGGTTGGCGATGTTAGTCTTGACAAAAGTGTTTACTAGAAACACCACTGGGTTGACCATACCCAACCCTCCTAGTCTCCTTGTGCGATATGTGACCTCTCGCTTGACTAGGTTCAGCCTATTTCCCCATAACATTTGGAAAAACAGGCTGTAGACCCGTGTCCAGAGCGGCTCTGGCAACATGCAGACACTGCCCAGGTATATTAACAAGGGTAGCAAAAAACCCTTAACCAGGCTAACCCTTTCCCTCAGGGTCAAAGACCAACCCTTCCATTGGTCCACCTTCTGGGCGGCGATCCTGAGTCTGCCCTCCCAATTTTGCTGGGGGTAGTCCCCGGGCCAAATTCGATGCCTAGGATTTTTGCTGATGCCTGAGGCTCTGGAAGAGTGTCCGGGAGACCGAAACTAGGATCTCCCCCTCCCAGCCAGAGACTCTCACACTTTTCCTGATTAATTCCGGACCCAGAAGCCTCCGAGTAGCGACCAACCTCAGACATGACCCACTCCGCCTCCTCACCCGAGGATACGAAAAGGGAGACGTCATCAGCATACGCTACCACCCTCAGAGTGGCTTCTGGGGCCGCCTGGTCCATCCTGACTCCCGCCAACGGCCCGCGCTCAATCCTCCTTAAAAGGGGATCTATCGCGAACACGTATAACAGCGGGCTCAACGGACAGCCCTGGCGGACCCCAGACCCAACCTCAAAAGGGTGGCCAGACCAACCATTCACGAGCGGGAAAGTCTCTGCCCCCGCATACAGGATCTTTAGCCAATTTACAAACCCCCCAGGCAGACCGTACCTCAGAAGGACGGACCAGAGGTACTCGTGGTTAACCCGATCAAAAGCCTTCGCCTGATCTAAAGACAGCAAGTACCCCTTCCAGTGGCCAGCCCTACCCTGCTCCACTGCCTCTCGGACACCGAGTACTGCACTAAAAGTGCTGCGGCCTGGAACAGAGCAATGCTGGGCCCCCGAAAGGAGCCGGGGTGCAAACTTCACCAGCCGATTGAACAGCACCTTTGCCAGAACCTTCCGGTCCGTATTGAGAAGCGCTATGGGACGCCAATTCTCAATACGGGACGAGTCTTTACCCTTTGACAGGATAATCAGGGCTGACTGCCTCATTGACCGGGAAAGAGCGCCCGAGGAGAGACACTCGTTAAACACCTCAGTCAAGAGGGGGACCAAGGAGTCCCTAAAGGTCTTATAAAACTCGGATGTTAAGCCATCCGGACCTGGCGATTTCTTAGGCCGAAGCCCATCAATGGCCAGTCGCACTTCCTCTTCCCTGATTGCCTCTGTCAAAACGTGAAGCGAGGGGTCATCCCCTGGCTCAGGGATGGCTTCGGCCAGGAAAGCCGACATCACGTTCCGATCCAGATCCCTCTTCCCCAAGAGGTGTGAGTAGAAAGATCTGATCACCTCCAGGATCCCTGATTTGGATCTGTTCAGGGAACCCGTACTGTCGATCAGTCCTGTCACCACCTTACAACTCACTGACATCTTACAGTTTCTGTAGGGTCGGGCGAGCGGTACCTCCCGAAATCCCTCTCAAAAACCAAAGATGTGTGCCTATCGTACTGACACCTCTTGAGTAAAGACTTCACTCTGGAGATCTCCTCACGGTCACCTCCAGCCGAGACGAGATGTTCGAGTTTCCTCCTCAGTTCCTGATACAGGCGGTACCTGCTCAGGCTCCTGTGGCTCGAGAGCTGGCGGAAGAAACTCGCAACCCGTTCCTTGAAGATCTCCCACCACTCTGACTTATCGCTACAGAGATCCAAAAGCGGTACCTGGCTCTGAAGAAAGTCCTCAAAGGATTGTCTTATCTCTGCTTCTTCCAAGAGGGACGAATTCAGCTTCCATAGTCCCTTTCCCATCCGAGGGGTTTCTGAAACATTCAGAGAAAAAGAAATCAGACAGTGATCGGAGAACTCCACCTCAACAACGGACACTGCTGAAGAGATGGCTTCCTCCTTCAAAAAAAACCTGTCTATCCTAGACCTACAGCTACCTCTATGAAAGGTGAAACCACAGTGACCTGGGGTGTGCCGGATGTGGACATCCACCAGGCGAGCGTCACTAGCTATGCTATTAAGAGTATTACTATCATAAGCCAGCCGGTCAATGGAGCCTCCCCTATCACGAAGCCTTGTGACATGTTAAAGTCACCTCCAAAGACCACCTGCCGACTCGTAAAAAGATAGGGCTTAATCTTCAGGAAGAGACATTTACGGTCCCACTTTGACTGTGGACCATAGATGTTAATGAGCCGAAGCTCCTGTCCCCTCATGAAGACGTCTAAGACCAGGCACCTACCCATTTCTACCTCGATAACTCTCCGGCATTCAACCGATGCAGTCTTAAAAAGGACTGCCACCCCGCTACACGGCTCGGCCGCAAGAGACCAGTACGAGGACCCGCACCTCCACTCACTCTCCGCCTTGCGTATGGCCCCCATATCCGTAAGTCTGGTCTCCTGCAAAAACAAAATGTCAGCCTCAAATCGGTGAGAAAATCAAAGGCCGCAAATCTAGCCGCATCTGACTTTATACTAGCAACATTAATGGTTGCCAGAGTCAACGGGGTGGGTGCCGCCATCATGAGTGATCGAGTTAGATGGCCTTTTTCTTCCCCCCACCCTTTTTCCTAGCCCGCTCATCTCCGGACGATGAAGCCCCCCCTCTTCTTTTCAAAGAGACAGAGGTATCCATCCCCCCCACCTCTTTCTCATCTCCGGACGCAGGGTTGGCCCCACCTCCTGAAAAAGACATACCCTCCGGAGAAGGGACTCCGCCCCCTCCCAAAGACCCTCCAGATGTTACCTCCGGAACCTCACCCCCGACCCCCATCTCAGCAGGGTCATCAAGGGCTTGGAACCGGTTGGAGAGGGAGATCAGAGGGAGTAGGTGGGACCTTCCTTAGGCACCTTGGTCAGGGAAGAAGATTTTCCACCTTTTTTCTTCTTTTTTTTTATTTTTGGCACTCTTGGTACCCTTGTCACCCATTTCTTTTGGCTGTTCCCCTCCATCCTCATCAAAACTTTCATATTGTGAGGCATCTGAGAGATCAGCCACTTCCTCATTCTCCATCCGACTGATCTCCTCATTCACCGCTTCCTCCCCCGGGGCCTCAGTGACATGGGCCGTCGCCTCGGAGGAGGGGCAGTCATTACCCCAGTTTCCCGGGGCTCCTCCTGCCCCCTGCCCTCCTGACGCCTTGCCTTCCTCCGCTGGTAAGAGGGACCCCTAGCCCTGCCATTCCTCATCGGCCCCTCAGCTCCTCCCCTGCCGCCACCGCCAACCCCCGCAGAAGTTGCACCGCCAAGAACTTCCTCGCGGCTCCCCTCCGCCCGGCTGGCCATGGCATTAGAGAATGAACGAGGGCAGCGGCTGAACGGGTGACCTAGATCACCACACAGGTGACATCGAATGACACCACAGGACGCGGCGAGGTGACCCACCTCACCACACAAGGCACATTTCTGCACCTTGCAGCCCGCGCTGAAGTGGCGAGGATCACCGCACCTGTGGCAGACCTTCGGCTGCCCCTGGTAGAAGACCAGAATACGATCCCTTCCCAGGAAAGCCGAGGAAGGGATGTGGGTGACAGTGCCCCCTGAACGCTTCAACTTTACCATGAAGGTCCAGCCTCCTGACCAGATGCCAAAATCGTCCCGATTCTTTTTAGGGACCTCCACAACCTCGCCGTACCGGCTCAACCAGGTCATTATGTCAACGCCAGAAAGGGACTCATTACATGTTAAAACGGTCACTTTCTTTGGCCCACTTTGGCGAGAAATTGCCTCCACAGCAAACCCTCGCCAGCTGGGCTCCTCTTTTACCAGCTCATAATTTGACCAAAAGAGCTCTAAGCCCTCTGGCCGAACAAAGCTGATATCAAAGGTGGAGGTCCCAAAAGGATGTATCAGAGCAAAGATGTCAATAGCCCTGAAGTCCATCTTCATGAGGAGCTTCACCACATTTGTCCTAGATGGACAGGCCTCATCGCCCCTCCAGCGAAGACGAACAACATTTCTCCTGGAGACCCCCTGCCCGGCTGTCGGGAGGGACCACACGGTCTCCACCCCCCTTTTCTCTTGGAAGGCAGCTAGACCAAACTTATCTAGCCAGTAGGACAACTCCACCTCTCTTCCCTCTACATTGATCGTCCGCTCCCCTTTTTTGAGGGCCTCCAGGAAGCGGCGGCGAAAAGCATCATTCCCTGGGTCCGGAGATGAGGAAGACCCCCGCAGAACCCCACCGGCAGCAGCCGCATAACTTATGGTGCCTGCAGGTGAGGTGGACGATGGACCAGCCCCTATATTCTCTGAACCCTCAACTTCACAGTCAACCATCTCCACCTCACTTACCTCAGCCACACCATTTTTACTAGTAGAACTTTTATTTTTTTCCTTTCCCACACTGGCACCATTCACACCAACCATACCTCCAGCAGAAACCACCCCTCCAACACCTGACCCTTCACCATTGTCACAGACACTATTCACACCACTTGCACCACTTCCATTCTCATTTACATTTTCATTTGTGTTTTTTTCACTGCTTTCTGCTGGGGGGGTTGTTATTTGCAGTGCTACTGCCCCTTTAAGAGAGGTATTGCAGAGTTTAGTTACCACACCCTGCTTTTCAGCAGAGCATGTGCTGCTTGCAGGCTGTTGCTCCAGCCTCTCCTGCAGACCATCTCCACACTCCTGTGTGCACTTCACCACCGGGTCCCCCGCAGATACAGGTGACAAACATGCAGATGACCCCGGTGGTGCGATCCGGGCCGGCATTACCGCAGCCATTACAGCTGCACCTGAGATGATAACTGGTGCCGGGGCCCCTGACTTTGACCCAGCATCGGATCTGCATGTGGGGGACCCCAACACCACAGCACACGCCGCCGATGATGCGTCCCTGGCTGACAGTGCACCGCCAACACTGCGGGGAGCGGTGACCACCGGCAAGGTACCCACAGCCTCCACCCCCCGAGCGTCAGCGGGTGCAGCAGGCGCCAGGCCGTCCCCGGTTTTCACAGAGGATCGGGCCTGGACACCTCCACAGATCTTATTACCGCCCGCCACAGGGCCACACTCCAGACCATGCACACTGTCCGGCTCTGCAGCCGCATGCCCACTCTCGCCCCCTCTGCTACTGCCAGCAGAGACGGCGACCGGCGCCATATGACTTGTACTCTCCCCGCTCCCTCGCACCGGAACCACTGCAGGTCCCGGGCCGGGGTGGGTAGCGGGTTCCACACAGCGGGACTGGGGGGTCCCAGGAAGGGGCACAAACACCAACCTCTCCTCCGATGTTTTCTTCCTTTTTTTCCGTTTCTTTTTCCCCCTCCTGGTCGCCTCGTCCCCGCAGACCTCATCCCCAAACTTCAGGTGGGCATAATTTACTGGGGACTCCAGCTGACGGTGTGTAGCCCTGGTACACAATACCAGGAGGATGAGTGGAGAGGTAACAGTTAAGGTCTCTTCATGACATCATGTACACTTCTGACACACCCAGCAGGGGTGTGGAAGGGAGTGATTTTAGTCAGTCAGTTTCCTGTCCTTGGACAGAGTAGACATGTCCAGTTTTGAGCCTGTCAGCAGTTCAGAAAGTGGAGGCTGGTACAGGTGGTCTAATTCACCTTAGTCTAGTCAGAGCTGTGCCCCACTGGAAGAAAGACTGAACTATCTATTAAGAGTCGAGCAAATCGAAGGGCAAAGTGGAAGGAAGATTATTGGAAAAGTGCTTTTGGCTTGGAAAAGTCCTGCACATTGCTACCGGTCACTGGGGACCGAAGGATCACTATTAGCTACAAGCATAGTGGTAAGAAAACCAGAGATTTACCGGACCCTAGGTCGCGGCAAACAGCCCCATATAGTCAGTACGTAACTGGAGTCAGGTGGAATAGGGACTTTGAGTCAAGCGCAGACAAAAGCAGGAACCTAGTTTCATCAATTGGAAGACTTCACCACAAATCTGACTGGGCAGAACAGCTCTGGAATAGCTGAAATTAAAGAGGGAACTACGCTGCAAGCTGGTTGTACTCATCATTATTGGACAGTAAAGGAGGCCCCTAACTTGCTTAGCCGTTGCCTCAAAGCTCATCCTCCACCAACCCCATCAGCCTCCCTGGGACCTGCCTTACCATCTTGCAAGTAAAGGTATGGAAAGACGCTGACCGTGTGAGACTGAGTTATTATTGCATGCCTGCACAATCCCTACCTAACTACCGACCTGAGGGAAGAGTCCCACCTGTAGGGGACCCGACATCTAGCTGCATCACCATCCCCTCAGAGATCTATAGCAGCGCTGGTACAAATTACCAGAATACTACAGGTGGCGTCACGAACTGTAAATATATCTATCCCCTGTAAATATTTCCCCAACATACGCCAGACCGCCAGGGCCACAGACCGAGCCACCGCTACCTGTGACAATCCCCATAGACTTCTACGGGCTCGGCTCTGAGTACCCCATTGCCCTGGTAACCCACAATTGTGGTGGCGGGTCGACACAAAACTTTGGCGTCACGAACAGGATCCGAAACTTGCAGCATTGCGAGCCCTGTGTGCCTGTGGAGTGTTTTTGTGAAAAAGGACTGTTTGCACTTTTGGCGCCAAAAATCGCCATCTTTGTCGCCATATTCGCGCCCTAAGGCGCTGGAGAAGAAGGTGGGCGTACCTGAAAGAGCGCGCAAAGTCTTGGACACGCCCCCGGCTCTGACTCATCGGCAGGTCCTGCAACAGGAAGTGGACGCTCTGACATCAGAGCGCCTGCGACGAAGGTCCTGTTCTCACTGCGGTGCCTGTGAAGTAGCAGCATCTGAAACCGGTAGGCTCCGTTTAACCAAGGGGGCGCTAAGATGTCACAACAACCGGCTGACAGTGCGGCCCCGGCCGGAGGCCCCAATCCCGCACCGTCTGGTATTGTAGCGCAAGATGGGGGCGCAGGCCCTGCACCCAGTCCGGTAGTCCCGATCATGCCACTAACGCTCCCATATATGCCTGGGGCGAAATGGCTTCCCCAATACAGCGGTGGGCCAGGCACATTAGCAGGATTCAAGCGGAAGTTATGCAGCATCCTAGAAATGTACTCCATGCCTGAGAGACAAAAAGCTGCTGTGCTAATAGGGCAGCTAACTGGTGCTGCTGAGAGGGAAGTGGAGACTTGGGATACCGTTGATCAGGAGTCGGTACCTGCGATCTTCCTTAAGCTGCATGCCATATTTGAAGACCGCACAGAAACGGATCTCCGGATGGCCTTCTATCACTGTTCACAACAGCCAGGTGACAGCATCCGGGACTATGCTTGCCGACTACAGGAGCCCTGAGAGCCCTCAAGCAAATTAACAATTTAAATGCTATCGACGAGAATAGAATGCTGAAAGAACAATTTATACAGGGATTGAGATCCCCAGAGGAACGCAGAACTGTAAATTGGTGGTCCTTAGATCATCCGGATGCTACCTTTGATGCCCTAAAGGACATGGCAATAAAAGGGCTGCGGCCCCTGGGCAAACCTGAGGTGGCCACCCAACATCATCAGGCTGAAGTCACTCCGGAACCGGCAGTAACCCCCTTTTCCCCGCTAGTGGCTGAAGCCAAAGCGCAGGTGACACCTCCTAGTGAATTGGACTGTCTGCGCTCAGAGGTGCGCCAGCTGACTAAAAATCTGGCTGCTGTAATGAGTGCCCTGCAGCTGCGGAAAGAGGAGGAAGGAAGATCTTGTTAGCTGACTGCCCAGAAGACGTCCCGTGGATGCACCGGAGAAGAAGGAAGACGTCGCCCCCCCGGAGGAGGACAACGCCACCCCCAGGAGCAACCTCTGATCAACACCCTCCTCGTCGAGAGATCATCTGTTATCGCTGCAACCGGAAAGGTCATCTGTCTACACAGTGTCCTTTAAACGGGCAGAACCTGGGTCCAAGGGCCAACACCCAGGAGAATACCCGTCAGGCCCCCTAGACTGGAACCGCAGGTATGTGGGCGGGCGACCCTACCTGTCTATTATTCTAGATGGTATTGCTGTTCCAGCATTGTTAGACACTGGGTCCCAGGTGACCCTAATACCTGATGCTCTATATACCAAGTACTGGTCAATGGACAGTCTTAAACCTCCGAGCCTTGACTTTACTGTGTATGCTTCTAATGGTCTTCCTGTAGAAGTACTCGGAACAAAATGTGTAGATGTAAAGGTGGGCAGAGAGGAGTTGAAAGACCAAGGGCTTCTGGTAGTAAAGACTGTAAATGAGGAGAACGGTTTAAATATAATTTTGGGTACTAACATTATCGTAATTGTTTGGGAGAAGTTGTGTTCTTACTCCAACAGCTCGCTGAGATTGCCCGACCAAGGCAGAGGAGTAATCCAAAGAGAGATCCGGGCCCTGGTGTGTCAGCAGCAAGCGAAGCTTACAGACGGCGAGATTGGTAATGTACGGGTCACTGACTCGGATCCTATTGTGATACCCCCAATGAGTGAAATGATCATTTGGTGCAGGGCGGCCATAGGTCTGAGAGGACAGAATTACCAAGCTGTAGTAGAACCCCACCATTCAGAACATAGACCTACACTATGACTGCTAGAGGAGTAGTAGAAGTGGTGAATGGAAGAGTACCGGTACGGCTTCTCAATTGGGGAGATGATGAGGTAAATTTACCCCGTTATGCAACCATTGCTAAACTTCATGCTGTTGATAATAATTCTATTCTCCCGGCTGAGTCCTTAGACTCCTGTCAAATAGCGGAGGACAATGACCCAGCAACTCAGGTGGCGGAATGGTGTCAGCAACTCCATGTTGGGACGGACACCACTCCCGCTCACCAGAAGCAAGGGGTATTACGGGTGGTGCAAGAGTACGCCCAAGTGTTTAGCAAGAATCCACTTGATTTTGGGATAATTAAGGGAGTACAACATCATATCCCTACAGGCAGTCATCCTCCCATCAAAGAGCGGTATAGGCCCATACCTCCAGCTCATTATCAGAAGGCTAAAGAAATGTTGAATGATATGAAGAAAGCTGGGGTGATAAGGGATAGTTGTAGCCCCTGGGCAGCCCCTCTAGTTCTGGTTAAAAAGAAAGATGGTAGTATGAGAATGTGTGTGGATTACAGGCAGGTGAACCGCATAACACACAAGGATGCATACCCGTTACCACGTATAGAGGAATCATTAGCTGCTCTGAAAACGGCTAACTACTTTTCTACCCTCGATCTGACTAGTGGTTACTGGCAAGTGGCTGTGGCTGAGGAGGATCGTGAGAAAACGGCTTTCACCACCCCAATGGGGCTCTGTGAGTTCGACAGAATGCCGTTTGGGCTCAGCAGTGCCCCAGGAACATTTCAGAGAGTGATGGAAAACTGTCTGGGACATCTCAATTTTGAAACCGTGCTGCTATACCTAGACGACGTTATCGTGTATTCCAAGACATATGAGGACCATCTGAAGCACCTGGCAGAAGTGTTTGAGTCCCTGTCCAGGTACGGGATGAAGTTGAAACCCTCAAAATGCCATCTACTCAAACAGAAGGTACAATACTTGGGGCACATCGTCAGTTCGGAAGGAGTAGCGCCAGACCCAGAGAAAGTCACTGCCATCCAGAAGTGGCCGGAGCCGAAGAACCTTAAGGAAGTGCGACAGTTCCTGGGACTAACGGGTTACTACAGGAGATTCGTGAAAGATTACACGAAGAAGGCAGCTCCTTTACAGGACCTCCTGGTAGGACAATCTTTAAAGAGCAGAAACCCTCCCTTTAATTGGGGTAAAGAACAGGCTGAAGCATTCCAAAAGATGAAAGAGATCCTTACAGGTGATGAGATCTTAACCTATCCTGATTACAGCCAACCGTTCCTGTTGTACACCGACGCCAGTAATGAAGGGTTGGGAGCAGTTCTCAGTCAGAAGCAGAATGGCCAAGAAAAAGTCATCGCATATGCCAGCAGAAAACTCAGGCCAACTGAGAGGAATCCGGAAAATTATAGCAGCTTCAAGCTAGAGTTTCTGGCGCTGGTCTGGGCCATTACTGAAAGATTTAAGCACTATCTGGCCTCCAACAAGTTCACGGCGTACACAGACAACAACCCGTTAACGCACCTGGAAACTGCCAAGCTGGGTGCCATGGAGCAGCGATGGATGGCTCGGTTGTCCAATTACCAGTTTACTATCAAGTACCGGGCAGGTTGAAAGAATGCTAATGCTGATGCGTTGTCCCGAATGCCGCATGACTCTGATACGGAAGAAGAATCGGACGACCTGGAAGAAATTGAGCTACCTGCGTTCCATCGAAATGGGGTAGTCCACGAGCATCGAGTCCACAGAAAGCAGTATGGTGCAACATTAAATCCTTTACCCCATCACAGCTGGAAAGAGACTCAGGACAGTGATCCAGTGGTCAGCCGCATCAAGGAGTTGTTAAAACAGGAAGGTTCCTCCTTGGAAAAGGATGCACCTATGTCAGCCAAGCTCCTGTGGAACGAGAAAAGCAGGTTGTTCCTATACCGTGAGAAGTTGTGCAGGAGATACGTCAACCCCAGAACCCATGAAATGGTCTGGCAAATAGTGGTCCCCAAGGCAGACGTCCCAATGGTGTTAGAAGCGTACCACGATCAAGCAGGACACTTTGGCTGGAGAAAGCTGGAGACCCTGTTGAGATGCCGGTTCTACTGGGTAGGAATGCGCAGCTCCATCGAGAGGTGGTGTCGGAACTGTGGACCCTGTGGTCTCAGAAGAAAGGACTACGGTAGTCAGAAGGCACCCCTGCAACCTATCCGGACGACTCGTCCCCTGGAGATTGTGGCCCTGGACCATGTCAAATTGTCGCCAAGTAGATCTGGATACTCATACGCCTTGACCACGGTGGACCATTACTCCAGATTTCTGGTAGTCGTTCCAGTTAAGGACCAGACCGCAGTGACGGCTGCGAAAACCTTTCAAGCAAGCTTCTGCAGACCGCATGGGTATCCCGAGCAAGTATTAACCGATCAGGGACCTGCTTTCGAAGCTGATTTATTCAAGGAATTCTGTCACATGTACGGGTGCAAGAAAATAAGAACAACACCATATCACCCTCAAACCAACGGTCTTTGTGAAAAAATGAACCATATTGTCCTTGACTTGTTGAGATCCATACCGTTGGAAGACAGGAATCGATGGCCGGACTTACTACCTGATTTGGTTGATTTGTATAATCATATACCTGTAAGCTCAACTAACTGCACTCCAGCCTATCTGATGAGAGCAAGGCCCGGAAAACTACCAATGGATCTAGAACTTGGAGTGGTAGAACCGGAGGCAGACGACGCCGTTGAAAACTGGGACGTCAATCGGCAAGAGCAGTACAGAAGAGTGCAAATCTGCGTGGAGGAAAGTCTCAATAAGGCACGGGAGAAACAGGAAGATGTTTACAACCGAAATGCTCCTGCCAAGCCTTTGATGCCTGGAGAGGTAGTATTAAAAAGAAAAAGGAAGATGCACAAACTGGATAACCAGTGGGAGCAAGAACCCTACGTCATACAAGATTCTAAATATGACAACAGAAAAGTTTGTGTCGTCAGTAAGGACGGAGGAAGAACAACAATCACTGTGTCCAGAGATCATTTGAAGTTGTGTCCAGAACACTTAAAGCGTTGTGAAAAGAACCCTGTCCTCAATCAAGGAGAAAGAAAGGAAGAGGTCATACACACCGATCTGGGAGATTTTCCTGCGGATTGGCCTAGACTGGGAGATGCTGTGATAATTCCAGTGTTGCCGTTTTATCAGCCACAAGAGGAAGTTCTACCTCCAGTTGTGCCTGTGGTGCCAGTTGAGCCCGCTCAGGAGTTACCCATCCCAGCAACACCTCAACCTGTGGAATCTCAAGATGGATCATCTGAAGCAGCGCCCCATACTATGGGATCCCCTGGTGAAGCTGACTCACACCGCCCAGCCATCAGTACGCTTGCCAGATCCATAGAAAGATTAAGGCAGTTCTATAGTTTGCCGTTACGCAGTGCAGACAGATCGCAACTTGATATAACTGAGGCTACACCACGTAGATCAGAGCGAACCACCAAAGGGAAGTTACCCATTAGATATCAGCAGTGATTATAACGAATTGATGTGAATATTGTGAAAAGTCTATATATATATATGTGTTTTTCCCTATTATGTCTTCGTTTAACAATGGACTCAGAGGCTGAGGACTGAGCCAGCCCAAAAACTGTATCCTGTAAATAGTTGCACTAAGGTGCCTTTTTAATGGTTTCACATGAAGCCTTGACTTACCTCTGAACCAAAAACCCGTGTGGTGTGGCACTGAGTGAGGTCTGCATTTGGATGTCCTGCAGCCCACCCAGGACCTACGTTGAAGGTTTGGTGCGGGTCCTTCACAAGGAATACTGTATATTTATTGAATGCTATTTTATATTTGTATTTTTCTATAATGTTATTGTTTGCAACGTTCAAGATATCCTCACCTCCCGGATGGGACGAATTAATGTTATTGTTGATGTTTTCATGCATAAACAAAAATGTCTCTTTATATTTTACAGCCCGGGAGTGCTGTCGTTTACCATGGGGGAATGTGTAGCCCTGGTACACAATACCAGGAGGATGAGTGGAGAGGTAACAGTTAAGGTCTCTTCATGACATCATGTACACTTCTGACACACCCAGCAGGGGTGTGGAAGGGAGTGATTTTAGTCAGTCAGTTTCCTGTCCTTGGACAGAGTAGACGTGTCCAGTTTTGAGCCTGTCAGCAGTTCAGAAAGTGGAGGCTGGTACAGGTGGTCTAATTCACCTTAGCCTAGTCAGAGCTGTGCCCCACTGGAAGAAAGACTGAACTATCTATTAAGAGTCGAGCAAATCGAAGGGCAAAGTGGAAGGAAGATTATTGGAAAAGTGCTTTTGGCTTGGAAAAGTCCTGCACATTGCTACCGGTCACTGGGGACCGAAGGATCACTATTAGCTACAAGCATAGTGGTAAGAAAACCAGAGATTTACCGGACCCTAGGTCGCGGCAAACAGCCCCATATAGTCAGTACGTAACTGGAGTCAGGTGGAATAGGGACTTTGAGTCAAGCGCAGACAAAAGCAGGAACCTAGTTTCATCAATTGGAAGACTCCTACCACAAAACTGACTGGGCAGAACAGCTCTGGAATAGCTGAAATTAAAGAGGGAACTACGCTGCAAGCTGGTTGTACTCATCATTATTGGACAGTAAAGGAGGCCCCTAACTTGCTTAGCCGTTGCCTCAAAGCTCATCCTCCACCAACCCCATCAGCCTCCCTGGACCTGCCTTACCATCTTGCAAGTAAAGGTATGGAAAGACGCTGACCGTGTGAGACTGAGTTATTATTGCATGCCTGCACAATCCCTACCTAACTACCGACCTGAGGGAAGAGTCCCACCTGTAGGGGACCCGACATCTAGCTGCATCACCATCCCCTCAGAGATCTATAGCAGCGCTGGTACAAATTACCAGAATACTACAGGTGGCGTCACGAACTGTAAATATATCTATCCCCTGTAAATATTTCCCCAACATACGCCAGACCGCCAGGGCCACAGACCGAGCCACCGCTACCTGTGACAATCCCCATAGACTTCTACGGGCTCGGCTCTGAGTACCCCATTGCCCTGGTAACCCACAATTGTGGTGGCGGGTCGACACAACGGATCTGCTGCAAGACGAGGCAACCCCCACTACTGCTGTTATCGCTGCCGCTATCATCCGCATCACCCCCATCATCCTCTGAAATGCTATTGTCTGATGGGAGTGGGAACTGCACTGGATCTATCCCACTGTGTGTGGCCTGGAGATCACTTACCAAGCCCCCAGGTGGGTACGGTGCCTCCTCCATCTCCACATGGTCCACCTCCTCCACCTGGGTCGGACGCCGAGACCCCTCTGGCTCCTTCACAGCAGCCATGTTATGGAATCTGTCCTCATTGTCCAGTTTTTCCCGGAAAGGCCCGCTGTTATCCAGTATAGCCGCTCTCCGGGCTTCCATGCCCTCAATGCCGATCCTCAGACTGGATATCCTGGCTGTTAGGGCAGACTTCTCTGTACGGGAGGCCCTGTCTGCAGCCTGCCTCGCCTCCTTCATTTCCTCCCGGAGCCTCCTCAGGGTCTTCCCAGCCTCCTCATACTCGCAGAGGTACACATGGATGCGGGAGCCATAGCTGGTAACCGGCTCCCCTGCGGCCCTAGTGCCCCAGTCCTTCTGCACCGCCGCCGCTGGACCTCTGCGAGTACTCCGCTCACCTCCGGGAGGAGACACCACAGTGGCCCTCGCCTCAGCCTTAGGAGCTTTGCAGCCCTCCTGGGTCTTCCTGGGCTCCTCCATGTTTCGGGCCTTGCTGGATCTGGTGACCCTCTTTGCCGGTAGCAATGAGCTCCCACCCCCCGCCGGCTTAGACCGAGGGGTGGGAGACGGGGACTTAGCCCCACAGTTCATCCACTACACCCCTCTCTTTCCTGGGTCACAGAGGGGGGGATTCCTGGGTGTAAGGAAAAAAAACTGGTCTCTCTCCTGGAGCAGTCGCACACCTTCCTCCACAGACTACAGGCCTCTAGTGATGGCTGTATGACTCTGTATACAGGGAGCTCCCCCTAGTGGTGACTGCAGAGAGAATCTTACCATGTATCTCTGTATACAGGGAGCTCCCCCTAGTGGTGGCTGCAGACAAGATCTTATCATGTATCTCTGTATACAGGGAGCTCCCCCTAGTGGTGGCTGCAGACAGGATCTTATCATGTATCTTTGTATACAGGAGCTCCCCTAGTGGTGGCTACAGACAGGATCTTATCATGTATCTCTATATACAGGGAGCTCCCCCTAGTGGTGGCTGCAGACAGGATCTTATCATGTATCTTTGTATACAGGAGCTCCCCCTAGTGGTGGCTACAGACAGAATCTTATCATGTATCTCTGTATACAGGGAGCTCCCCCTAGTGGTGACTGCAGACAGGATCTTATCATGTATCTCTGTATACAGGGAGCTCCCCCTAGTGATGACTGCAGACAGAATCTTATCATGTATCTCTGTATACAGGGAGCTCCCCCTAGTGGTGACTGCAGACAGAATCTTATAATGTATCTTTGTATACAGGGAGCTTCTCCTAGTGGTGGCTGCAGACAGGATCGTATCATGTATCTCTGTATACAGGGAGCTCCCCCTAGTGGTGGCTGCAGACAGGATCTTATCATGTATCTCTGTATACAGGAGCTCCCCCTAGTGGTGACTGCAGACAGTATCTTATAATGTATCTCTGTATACAGGGAGCTCCCCCTAGTGGTGACTGCAGACAGGATCTTATCATGTGTCTCTGTATACATGAAGCTCCCCCTAGTGGTGACTGCAGACAGGATCTTATCATGTGTCTCTGTATACAGGGAGCTCCCCCTAGTGGTGACTGCAGACAGAATCTTATCATGTATCTTTGTATACAGGGAGCTTCTCCTAGTGGTGGCTGTTGACAGGATCGTATCATGTATCTCTGTATACAGGGAGCTCCCCCTAGTGGTGGCTGCAGACAGGATCTTATCATGTATCTCTGTATACAGGAGCTCCCCCTAGTGGTGACTACAAACAGGATCTTATCATGTATCTCTGTATACAGGGAGCTCCCCCTAGTGGTGACTGCAGACAGGATCTTATCATGTGTCTCTGTATACAGGGAGCTCCCCCTAGTGGTAACTGCAGACAGAATCTTATCATGTATCTTTGTATACAGGGAGCTCCCCCTAGTGGTGGCTGCAGACAGGATCTTTGTCACGCTGTCTAATGATATGTATACAATGTCAGTAAACTATTAATACAGGAACAACACTCTATACAACAACTAGTATAGCAACATCAGCATGTAAATATAGAATAGATTTACCTGACACGATATCTGCTGAACTCAGGGTTAATCTTGAGGACTTGATGAGCTGAAACAGGAAAGAGGTGGACCGGGATCTAACCTGACCCTAAACTGGGGTCCTAACTAATCCCTCACCTTGGAGGTACTGATAATGGTTCAGAGGTCCAAGTCTCCAACCTAACCCTGTCTCCTATTAGACCCTGAACCCTGTAATCAGTCCTAAGAAGGATCCTGACTACCACCAAAGGGATATGGGCTGATCTCAGCTAAATACACAGATTAGACATATAAGACAGACAGGATAACACTCGCTTGCATACACACTCAAACACCAAAGGAACATAAATGGTCTGGGAAATAAACTCTAACCAAGTTGAGCTTAGAACAACTAAGGAGCTCACAACTAAAGTCTATACAGATTCATTCCTATCTGTGGTCTGCATGAAGGTTTCACTGGCAACTCCCCAAGCAGACAACCAGGAATTTAAAGGAAACCAATCAACAAATAATCAATTGCAGCCGGGAGAAACTGCACTCAGTCCCAGCACCGAGCACAGACAGAATTAACTCCCTAGCTGCCAAACACAAAGAAACAGCAGATCAGCTGTGAGAAGTCAAAATGTGCAACCGCGACGATCTTCGTGGCAATGCACACATGACAGTACCCCCCCTTCTACGAGGGGCCTCCGGACCCTCAGGGCCAGGCCTGCCCGGGTGAGTTCTGTGGAAGGTCCGAACCAAACGATCTGCGTTAACATCAGACGCAGGGACCCACGTCCTCTCCTCTGGACCATACCCCTTCCAATGCACCAAGTACTGAAGGGACCGGCGATTCAAACGTGAGTCAATGATCTTTGATACTTGAAATTCCAAGTTACCATTGACCACCACTGGAGGAGGAGGTATAGGTGATGGTATGACTGGTGCCACGTACCTCTTAAGTAATGACTTGTGGAACACATTGTGGATTTTAAACGTAGGAGGGAGGTCCAGACGAAATGCCACAGGATTAATTATGGAACTGATCCTGTACGGCCCGATGAATCTGGGACCCAGTTTCCAGGAGGGCACTTTAAGTTTTATATTCCTGGTAGACAACCATACCAGATCGTTCACATTAAGATCTGGACAAGAAACTCTCCTCCTATCAGCCATCCGTTTATAACGGTTCCCCATAGCACTCAGATTATTCAATACACCTCTCCACACTGAAGCAAGTGACGACGAGAAACGCTCCTCCTCAGGAACCCCAGAAGGGCCCCCCCCATTGAAAGTACAAAACTGGGGATGGAAACCATATGCCCCAAAAAACGGGGACTTACCAGTGGACTTGCTCCGCCTGTTGTTAAGAGCGAACTCTGCCAGAGGCAAGAAAGAAGACCAGTCCTCCTGGTTCTCTGAGACAAAACACCGGAATATGTCTCTAAGCTCTGATTCAGACGCTCTGTCTGACCATTGGTCTGCGGATGAAAAGCCGAGGAAAATGACAATTGCATCCCCCGACGTAAACAAAATGCCCTCCAAAATTTGGACACAAACTGAGACCCCCTATCTGACACCACATCAGAAGGCAACCCATGAAGTCTAACGATCTCCCTAATGAACACCTGCGCCAGAGTTTTAGCATTAGGGAGTGCAGGAAGAGCAACGAAATGTGCCATCTTACTGAACCTGTCAACAACCACCAGTATGACAGTCTTCCCTGACGACTGAGGAAGGTCCGTGATGAAGTCCATAGACAAATGAGTCCATGGACGCTCCGGAAGTTTCAAGGGTAAGAGGGTCCCAGACGGACGGGTATGAGGGGTTTTAGAGCGAGCACACACCCCACATGACGCGACAAAAGTTATAACATCTTTATTAGCGTTAGGCCACCAAAATCGGCGAGAAAGGAGATCTAAAGTAGCCTTACTCCCTGGATGTCCTGCTAGAGCAGAATTATGATGTGCCTCAATAACTTTTTGTCTCAACAGATTTGGGACAAACAGTCTCCCTGGAGGTCCTGCAGGGGCGTCCCCCTGAGCCTCTAACACCTCCTCCTCAAGCTCAGAAAATACAGCCGACACTACCACCCCCTCCTGAAGGATAGGACTCGGGTCATCCGTTTTCCCGGCCCCTGGGAAACTGCGAGACAAGGCATCAGCCTTTACATTCTTAGACCCCGGGCGACAAGTGACAACAAAATTAAACCTGGTAAAAAACAACGACCATCGAGCTTGTCTGGAATTCAGACGCTTAGCAGATTCCAAATACAACAGGTTCTTGTGATCAGTAATAACGGTAACCGGGTGGACTGCCCCCTCCAAAAAGTGACGCCATTCTTCAAAAGCCAACTTAATGGCCAAAAGTTCCCTATTGCCGATATCATAATTCCTTTCGGCGGACGACAATTTCTTAGAAAAGAAAGCGCACGGATGCCATTTACCAGGGGACGGACCCTGGGACAATATTGCACCCACCCCTACGTCAGACGCATCCACCTCCACAATGAACGGCTGAGATGCATCTGGTTGGATGAGAACGGGTGCCGAAGCAAAACATTTCTTCAAAGAGGAAAAGGCTTGGCAAGCTTTGTCCGACCATTTAGAAAAATCCGTCCCTTTTCTTGTCATGTCAGTGAGAGGTTTGACAACAGATGAGAAATTACAAATAAATTTCCGGTAGTAGTTAGCAAACCCAGAAAACGCTGCAGAGCCTTAATATCCTCTGGCTGATCCCATTCAAGCACTGCTCTCACCTTTCAGGGTCCATACGGAAACCGGAGGCTGACACCAAAAAACCCAAAAACTGAAGTTCCTGTACGGCAAAAACACACTTCTCCAGTTTGGCGTATAGTTTATTGTCTCGCAAGATCTGCAACACCTGTCTCACATGCTCCTGGTGAGACACAAGATCTGGTGAGTAAATTAAAATGTCATCCTAATATACAACCACAAACAGCCCCACAAGGTGACGAAAAATGTCATTAACAAAATGTTGGAATACTGCTGGTGCAGTAGTCAGACCAAAAGGCATGACAAGGTTCTCATAATGTCCCTCCGGCGTGTTAAACGCCGTTTTCCACTCATCCCCTCTTTTATCCTAATCAGATTATACGCCCCCCTGAGATCCAATTTAGAGAACCATTTGGCGCCAACAATTTGATTGAAGAGATCAGGAATAAGAGGGAGTGGATACGGATCTCGAACAGTAATCCGATTAAGTTCGCGGAAATCCAAGCAAGGGCGTAGGCCTCCATCTTTCTTCTTCACAAAGAAGAACCCCGCGGCTACTGGGGAAGATGAAGGTCTAATATGCCCTTTGGCCAGACTTTCAGAAATATAATCTTTCATAGCCTGCCTCTCAGGACCAGAAAGATTATACAACCTAGCTTTAGGCAACTTAGCATCAGGAAGTAAATTAATAGAGCAGTCATACACGCGATGAGGAGGCAACTCCTGACACCCCTCCTCAGAGAACACATCCCCAAAGTCCTCCAAAAAAGGAGGCAATGTACTAGGCACGACCGCACTGATGACTTGTGTTCATGCAGGTGCTTTTGCAAAACTCCCCCCATTGGCTTATATCTCTGGACTGCCAATTAATCACAGGGTTGTGTTTAACCAGCCAAGGAAGTCCCAACACAATAGGAGTAGGTAGACCCTCCAACACATAACAAGATAATTGTTCCCTATGTATTGCCCCTACCCAAAGGTCAATGTTATGAACCTCATGAACAAAGCTACCTTGGCCGAGAGGCCTGGCGTCAATGGAGAATATAGGGATCGGTTTGACCAATACACTCAGATGCATACCTTGAGCCTGAGCAAACTGAGCGTCAACCAGATTAGCCCCGGAACCACTATCAAAAAGAACAGACAATCTCTCCACTCTCGTACCAACTACCACCTCCACTGGTACAAGGAACTGAGAAGAACTGGCGGATGAAATACATACTCCCAGGTTGTCGTCCACCACACAACCTGGGATTAACAGTTTTCCGGCGACTTTTGGCTCAACAAGGCACGGGATGGACATTC
The DNA here is from genome assembly GCA_033576555.1 of Oophaga sylvatica. NCBI lineage: Eukaryota > Metazoa > Chordata > Amphibia > Anura > Dendrobatidae > Oophaga > Oophaga sylvatica. The sequence continues at coordinate 42,227,666 of JARQOD010000010.1, read as the reverse complement.
TCCAACAAAATGTCCCTCTTTCCCGCAGAAAAAACATCTTCTAGTCCTGCGGCGTACCGCCAATCCCCTCCTACGAAATGATGTCCCTCCCAACTGCATAGGCTCCTCCGAACAGACAAGGGGAACCTCAACATAAGGGACTTTAGTGGTAGGTGGAGAAACAACAGGGAGTGGAGTTACCTCGCACCTCTCCCGGAGCCGTCTATCAGTACGGATAGCTAGGGCCATAGCAGCCTCCAGTGATGGAGGAGAATCATACTGAGCCAAAACGTCTTTTAATTTATCAGAAAGCCCATGACAAAACTGGCTCCTAAGAGCTGGGTCATTCCACTGAGTATCTGTGGCCCATCTACGAAACTCAGAAGCAAATTCCTCCGCAGGACGATCTCCCTGCTGTATCTTACGTAATTTTGTCTCAGCAAGAGAGACCCGATCTGGGTCATCATATACCAATCCCAGGGCAGTAAAAAATTGATCTACAGACAGTAGAGCCGGGGATCCCGGAGGAAGGGAAAATGCCCAGGATTGAGGGTCCCCTTGCAGAAGTGAGATAACAATTCCCACTCTCTGCTCATCACTCCCTGATGATCGAGGCCGAAGCCGAAAATACAATTTACATGCCTCCCGGAAGGTGAAAAATTTGTCTCGCCCACCAGTGAACCTGTCCGGGAGAGCAACCTTAGGTTCAACTCTGGTTTGCTCCAGGGGAGACAAAACTTTGGACTTAATGTCCGTCAGCTCCATGGATAATCCCTGCAACTGCAGAGCCAGCTGGGCTACTGGATCCATGGTAACTGGAGATAATTTTTATGGCCAGTGAAAATGTCACGCTGTCTAATGATATGTATACAATGTCAGTAAACTATTAATACAGGAACAACACTCTCTTGCATACACACTCAAACACCAAAGGAACATAAATGGTCTGGGAAATAAACTCTAACCAAGTTGAGCTTAGAACAACTAAGGAGCTCACAACTAGAGTCTATACAGATTCATTCCTATCTGTGGTCTGCATGAAGGTTTCACTGGCAACTCCCCAAGCAGACAACCAGGAATTTAAAGGAAACCAATCAACAAATAATCAATTGCAGCCGGGAGAAACTGCACCCAGTCCCAGCACCGAGCACAGACAGAATTAACTCCCTAGCTGCCAAACACAAAGAAACAGCAGCTCAGCTGTGAGAAGTCAAAATGTGCAACCGCGACGATCTTCGTGGCAATGCACACATGACAATCTTATCATGTATCTCTGTATACAGGGAGCTCCCCCTAGTGGTGACTGCAGACAGGATCTTATCATGTATCTCTGTATACAGGGAGCTCCCCCTAGTGGTGGCTGCAGACAGGATCTTATCATGTATCTCTGTATACAGGGAGCTCCCCCTAGTGGTGACTGCAGACAGGATCTTATCATGTATCTCTGTATACAGGGAGCTCCCCCTAGTGGAGGCTGCAGACAGGATCTTATCGTGTATCTCTATATACAGGGAGCTCCCCCTAGTGGTGGCTGCAGACAGGATCTTATCGTGTGTCTCTGTATACAGGGAGCTCCCCCTAGTGGTGGCTGCAGACAGGATCTTATCATGTATCTCTATATACAGGGAGCTCCCCCTAGTGGTGGCTGCAGACAGGATCTTATCACGTATCTCTGTATACAGGGAGCTCCCCCTAGTGGTGGCTGCAGACGGATCTTATCATGTATCTCTGTATACAGGGAGCTCCCCCTAGTGGAGGCTGCAGACAGGATCTTATCATGTATCTCTGTATACAGGGAGCTCCCCCTAGTGGTGGCTGCAGACAGGATCTTATCATGTATCTCTGTATACAGGGAGCTCCCCCTAGTGGTGACTGCAGACAGGATCTTATCATGTATCTCTGTAAACAGGGAGCTCCCCCTAGTGGTGGCTGCACACAGGATCTTATCATGCATATTTGTATACAGGGAGCTCCCCCTAGTGGTGACTGCAGACAGAATCTTATCATGTATCTCTGTATACAGGAGCTCCCCTAGTGGTGACTGCAGACAGGATCTTATGTATCTCTGTAAACAGGGAGCTCCCCCTAGTGGTGGCTGCACACAGGATCGTATCATGTATCCCTGTATACAGGGAGCTCCCCCTAGTGGTGACTGCAGACAGAATCTTAGCATGTATCTCTGTATACAAGGCGCTCCCCCTAGTGGTGGCTGCAGATAGGATATTATCATGTATCTCTGTATACAGGGAGCTCCCCCTAGTGGTGACTGCAGACAGAATCTTATCATGCATCTTTGTATACAGGGAGCTTCTCCTAGTGGTGGCTGCAGACAGGATCGTATCATGTATCTCTGTATACAGGGAGCTCCCCCTAGTGGTGGCTGCAGACAGGATCTTATCATGTATCTCTGTATACAGGGAGCTCCCCCTAGTGGTGAATGCAGACAGGATCTTATCATGTATCTCTGTGTACAGGGAGCTCCCCCTAGTGGTGACTGCAGACAGGATCTTATCATGTATCTCTGTATACAGGGAGCTCCCCCTAGTGGAGGCTGCAGACAGGATCTTATCATGCATATTTGTATACAGGGAGCTCCCCCTAGTGGTGACTGCAGACAGAATCTTATCATGTATCTCTGTATACAGGGAGCTCCCCCCAGTGGTGACTGCAGACAGGATCTTATGTATCTCTGTAAACAGGGAGCTCCCCCTAGTGGTGGCTGCACACAGGATCGTATCATGTATCTCTGTATACAGGGAGCTCACCCTAGTGGTGACTGCAGACAGAATCTTAGCATGTATCTCTGTATACAGGGCGCTCCCCCTAGTGGTGGCTGCAGACAGGATCTTATGTATCTCTGTAAACAGGGAGCTCCCCCTAGAGGTGGCTGCAGACAGGATGTTTTAGATCTCTGTATACAGGGAGCTCCCCCTGGTGGTGCCTGCAGACAGATCTTATCAGTATCTGTATACAGGGGCTCCCCTAGTGGTGACTGCAGACAGGTATTACATGTATCTCTGTAGCAGTGAGCTTCCCCTAGTGGTGACTGCAGACAGGATCTAATCATGTATCTCTGTATACAGGGAGCTCCCCCTAGTGGTGACTGCAGACAGGATCTAATCATGCATCTCTGTATACAGGGAGCTCCCCCTAGTGTTAGCTGCAGACAGAATGTTATGCATCTCTGTTTACAGGGAGCTCCCCCTAGTGGTGCCTGCAGACATGTATTTCTATAGACAGGGAGCACTCCCCCTATATGTTATTGAATAATGTACAGTATTCTGAGATTAAGTGGTTTTCAAGGCTTACTATAGGATGTCTTATCAATAGCTGATCAGCCGTTTTCAGGGTCAGTGGCATAAAACTCTCTATACTCATCCCTATATTTAATGACTTTAAAGTATCTACCCCGACACACATTAAAGGGTTATTCCCAGAATCACATTATTCTTCACAAAGCACAGTGAATGCATATTTATTGTTAATATACAGGCTAAACCCAACTCAAAGTTTCTTTCCTTTACCTTTTTTTCATCTCCTTCTGCTGTACATACAGCTTCACTTAGCAGCTCCATTGTTATGTGCTAAAACTATACTTCTCAGCAGCGCCTTGCTTCTCCTCCGTGCTGCAGACCCCTCGCTTCCTCTTCTGTGCTCGACTAATCCCACTAAGAAGAGCTTCAGGACAACTCAGATAAGTGTAGAATTCTTATTTTACTTCCGAGCACTCTCTGCTCCTGAACAGCACCCTGCCTGACCGATTTTATCTACTGCCGTCTACATCAGTACAGCAGCCTTTTGGTTTTATGCTATTAGCTGGTTCTAGAAGAACTCAGTGAGCTCAACTCTCCTTCCCAATTGCAGTGCAAAGCTCTATTACTCTATTTCTGACAGATCAGTTTTGAAAAACTGCCACTTTATTAATACATACAGCAGAAGATAATCATCTGTTATATGTATCAATAGAGCACCATTTTCAGATTCACATCACTGGTGTCTTAGAAGCTGTTAAACCCAGTTCAACTAATCTCAGTCTCTGTATTTCACCCCCTTTGTATAGAGGGGGTGAGAGGATATACTATAGTATATCCTCTCACCCCCTCTATACAAGGCCATATACTGCTATATCACTCCTTTCAGTCTCCTCCAGCAGTATATATCCTCTCACCCACTCCTGTACATCCTCATTCTGTAGTGTCTCTCCTCTCAGCCCCCTACTTTATCATCTCCATCCGTCAGTATATGCCTCCTCTCATCCTATGTATATAGAGCCCCCTCCTACAGCATGTCTCCTCTCAGCACCCTGTATGCTGCCCAACCTGTAGTACATCTTCCTTTTCAGCCTCTGTATACAGCCTTATTCTGCAGTACATAGCTCTTCTTACTTAATCACACACTTGCACCGCTGCTTCTTTGTATGAGCTCTGCAGTGTAATGCCGGAGACTCTTCACCTTTATGTGACATCGTCCCTCACAGTGACAGTAGAAGCTCCATTCTAGAAACGGCGCGGCTATGCAGAAAGCCGAGAGAGCGACTGTGCTGCGCAGGTTCTACCATGCCCCTAGAACTGCAAGACGGTTCCAAAGGCAACTGTACACTGAGCCCGGAGTGGCGTCTATAAGGGGGTGATATGTGTTAAAAAATGGATTATATAGTCACAAATTAATGGATATACAGTATTTATTCACGAAAGACCAAATTGTGACTTTTTGAAAAATCATTTAAATTCAGCTGATCCTGCCAATATTAGAGAGGTTGTCAGCATTCCAATGAGTATAATGGCCTCCAGAATCTGTTGGGAAAGAGAAGGAACTGGCATGCTGGATTTCCAATGGCTGATCCTTATGGTGCCAGAGGTGTGAGGAAGAGGACAGAGGAGTCTGGATGAAGGAAGAGGACTAAGGGTATGTTCCCATGGTCAGTAAATGCTGCGTTCATCTACAGCATCCAACCCGCGGAAGCCAGATGTTACAGCATTTCAAGACATCCCATGTCCACTATGCATCCTGAAACGCCTGCGGATCACCCGTGGAGACGGACATTCGGCTCGTCTTTCCAGACAGCAGCATGTCAATTTATCTTGCGGAGATGAGAGTCTTCACAAGATAACTTTTCACCCATCCAATATATTGGGACACGGTGATTTCGTACAGTTCAATGAACACATGCAGAATCACCTGCATTCAAGAGTCGGCAGAGCTTTGGACAGAGCGGACATGTGCTGCATCCAAAGCGCTGTCGATTACTGACGGTGGGGACGTAGCCAGAGGGTTCTGGAGGAAGGAAAAGGACAGAGGGAACATATTAACATAGTAACATAGTTAGCAAGGCTGAAAAAAACCATTTGTCCATCCAGTTCAGCCTATATTCCGTCAGAATAAATCCTCAGATCTACGTCCTTCTAAAGTGCGCAGGCGCCGGACCTCTCTGACCTTTCCAGGCGCCTGCGCACTGCAGTACTCTGCTCTGTCCTCACCAGGGCAGAGCAGTGCGCCTGCGCAGGAGCCGCGACGAGACGGAAAGAAGAGGCCGGCTTCGCTACAAGATGGGAGGCGCCAGACCGGACCACGACTCCTTCTGGACCGAATCGGATGCATATATAATATAATATAACTCGTTTTTCTTCTCTTTCAGGGGACATCGGGGGCTTATCTACAGCATTACAGAATGCTGTAGATAAGCCCCTGATGGCGGTGGTCGCCGCTTATAGGGCAAAAATGGGGTGACAGATTCCCTTTAAATCCAAAGAAAATTTCTTCATCTTTTTAATTCACTTTTTTCAACACATCAACAATTTTAGGATGTCTGCTTACTGCTGGTGAATAGAAATAGTTTAAATCCAGATCCTGAGAGTCAATTCTCAGAGATCTTGAGAAACACAAGAAAACAGCACTGTACAATCCATTTATTCCGATGTCAGATTTGTATCTGTCCAGTTTTTGCCCTTTTGCCCCCTTCAGTCATTTTGCTTTATTATCCTATTGGTGCCCGGTCTGTGCCCGTGATGGATGCTGTCTATTGTGCCTATAAGCAGCTATTCTGCATCATTGTGCCTTAGCTGCCATATGCCCTGCTGCTGCCCAACTCTAGATGTTGTGCCAGATTTTATCTGCCATGTCCTGTATCCGTCTGATGTGATGCAAAAGCCAATACCCAGCATCTATATAGGCAGCAGATTCCACATTATCCGTCACCTCCTCCTGCAGGCTATACAGAAAGTGAGGCTCCATAAAGCTGCAGGAAATATGGGATATATATCCAGGAAGAGACCACCAGAAATGTTCTTACTCAGCCCAGGCTCATAGGAGGTTGCCCTGAGGGTGATCCGTTACTGGGAGAGCTGGGTGTAAGCCATTATGGCAAACTGCAATATTAGTAATGCAGCAATGTGTGTAGCCCTGGTGTTAGGCACACGCAGTACCCTGGAGAGTGTGTGGCGAGACAGCAGTTTAATGCTAAATACCCATTCACTCAACATACACTAGACACACCCTTAGGGTAGTGTAGTTTACTTGAGGGAGTGGTCAGGGTGTATGTTTGTTGAGTGATTTTGAGTGATTTTGAGGGAGTGTGTTTCCTGTCTTCGGACGGAGCAGACGTCTGGAGTTTAGCTGGAGGGAGGAAGCAGTCCAGCCTGCTCATCATCAGTTCAGAACGTGGAGGCTAGTACAGGTGGTCTAATTCACCTTAGCCTAGTCAGAGCTGTACCTCATCAGAATACATCGGAAGAAAGAAGAAGCTTAGTGCAGAAAGACTTCAGTCACCTGTCTAAAGGACAGTGAAAGGTTCAGAGACGTGCTCCTGCCTAGTGATAACTGAGCATCTGTAACTAACTTTGAAGGAAGTGAATGAAGGAAGTAACTACCCGACTTTATGCAAGTGTGAGTGCTTATGCTACCAGCGAGGACAAGGCGAAAGGCACAGTGGTTTATTGGAAAGGTGCGTTTGGATTGAAGAAGTCCTGCACATTGCAACCGGTCACTGGGGACCGAAGGATCACTATTAGCTTCAAGCATAGTGGTAAGAAAACCAGGGATTTACCGGACCTTAGGTCGCGGCAAACAAGCCCCATATAGTCAGTACGTAACTGGGGTCAGGGGGAGTGAAGACTTTGAGCCTGATCAGCAATATAGGAATTCAGCTCTCTCACAGGAAGGCTCCTACCACAAAACTGACTGGGCAGTACAGCTATGGATTAGCTGGAGTTATAGAGGGAACTACGCTTCAGGCTGGTTGTACTCATCGTGTTGAAAGTAAAGGAGGCCCCTAACTTGTCCAGCTGCTGTCTCAAGATACACTCTCCTTGGATCAGCCTCCCTGGGACCTGCCTGAACATCTTACAAGTAAAGGTATGGAAAGACGCTGACCGTGTGAGACTGTGTTATTTATCTGCACCCGACTTCACTAACTTCATAGACTTTGAGGGACCAGTCCCACCTGTAGGGGACCCGACATCTAGCTGCCTCACCATCCCCTCAGAGATCTACAGCAGCGCTGGTACTAATTACCAGAAGACTACAGGTGGCGTCACGAACTGTATATAAATCTATCCCCTGTAAATATATCCCCAACATACGCCTGACCGCCAGGGCCACAGACCGAGCCACAGCTACCTGTGACAATCCCCATAGACTTCTACGGGCTCGGCTCTGAGTACCCCATTGCCCTGGTAACCCACAATTGTGGTGGCGGGTCGACACAAATGCATCTGCCATGACCATAATAACTAGATCCATGTGACTATTATTACATGTTCTATTCATTATATAAGGGCACCTTAGCCTGCTGGGAATTGTAGTTGGACACCCCTGTTGTAGGTTATGCTTGTTTCCATAATTCTGGCATCTACTGTGCACATGGGATTAGCCGGATTTAGCAGAAAGTGGATTTTTTAACATATTTTGCTCTTGGCCAGAGACGGATTTAAAACTCCAAAGATCAAAACCTTCATGAGGCCAAATCTCCGTGATCACGGCCTCAGGCTCTGCAGAAGACCCCCATGCTTGTCATGCCTGATCTGCTACGAACGTGCCCCCATGGCAGGCGTTCATAGAAGATGATGACAGGGCCCCCGGACTGAGAGGAAGGGCCCCGTCCTGGTCGGCCCCATCTCCTCTGTACTGGAAGGTCTCTCCTCTTCAGGGGGCGCTGCAACCCCAGCAAACAATATGGGAGCCGCAGACCCCCTGCCTGTGGGTAATACCCCGCACTATAGGGAGTTCTGCGCAGGTTCAATCCCTGAACGGCGAATGTCCGGTTATCGGTTTCCTGTATATTCTGTATCTAGGACCCTACAGAGACATATTTATGGTGGTAGCCCCCCGCCCCGTGTCATAAAGCCGCGGGTCACGTTGTGGAGACGCCGGCGGTCACCGCCATCTGTACGGTTTTCTATTGTGTGGCAAATTCAGCCCTCATTAAAATCGATAGGCGCTATGGCAACGGCGACCGAATCCGGTGACCAGCTGCGTATTAGCCGGAGTACAAAAGTCACCCGCTTGTCAGTGAATATTCACTACAAAGAGGGGTGGATTAACCCCTGGCTGCCCAGCACCTGCTCACATAGAGGAAAGCCAGGAATCGGATACATACATATATACCAGCATTGCAGCACTCTGTTATGGGGCTGTGATGTACAGCTGTGTGCATCCTGAGACACCGGGTTCATGAATAGAATGCCAGAACTACAGTGAAGACTGACACTAAGCAAGATACATATATACAGCTGTGCATAAGCGAGGAGGGGAAGGTAATGTGACCCTCTAAGAGCTGCATGACGGCCGCTGCTACAACACCCAAAAGAGCGCTCATCCCTATTAAGGGACTGGCAGTCATGAAGCAGAGCTGATTGGGGCTGCGGAGACTCAGCTGTGCATCAGCCACGGGTAATTGGGAATTAGTGGAGGGTCAGCAGTTCTGGAAATATAATTTCTTGGCCCGGTGACTCTTCACCTCCCCCTTAGAGGCTGTCGGCTGTGGCTGGACGTGCCGCAGTCACAGACGCCTTAACCCCTCGTTACACGGATACGTTAATAATAACGCGTCCGTTATAAAGTCCAGAACTTCAGGATCAAAAGGTAATAAATCAATAAAGTGAATTTCTGGTTTCTCAGAAATAGGGAAAAAAAAAACGCTTTATAGGAAGTAACGTGAAGAGTGAGCTCTGAAGAAAAAGAAAAGTCAGGAGGGTGGAGGCCAATACAAAGGTCAATGCAGAGGTCAAAACGGAGGTCAATATGGAGGTCAACGTGAAGGTTAAAACGGAGGTCAATATGAAGGTTTAAATGGAGGTCAATATGAAGGTTAAAACGGATGTCAAGGCAGAGGTTAATGCAGAGGTCAACGCGGAGGTCAACATGAAAGTTAAAACGGAGGTTGATGCAGAGGCCAATGCGAAGGTCAACGCGGAGTTCAACGCGGAGGCCAATGCGGAGAGCAATGTGGAGGCCTCAGTGTACATAAAGCATAATAACTGTCATGGACAGTCTGGCGACTTTCTAACGTCAGCTCCATTTGTCAGATCTTCGCTTGCTGTCAGTGAATAGAGACATTCTTGTTGACACGCTGCTGAGTCTGTACAGTTCTCACAGCTGAGGATATGTTACAGTTGCATCCAGTCCGGACAGTTCTGAAGGGAACATCCCGGACTCTGGAGTGGTATGATGTATCCGTGCAGATGTTGCCATTGTGCAGACTGGACATGTTCCACTACATGAGGGAGTTGTCCTTTATGCAGTTTCCTGTGGTTCGGTGCATCTTGCGGCCTCCTGCATGTTGCATCCATGTATCCGCCAGCTCCGGGGTCTTCCACCATGATTCATGATAAGGAATCCCCCTGCGGACTTGTCAGTGATGAGCGGCATATGGCTGTGTCTGGTGCAGGAGGGGCGCCGCTTATTGATCGCTCAGCCGGTGTCACATTCCATCAGCTTCATTATGCCACTTTTCTGAAACAACGCAGCAGATCAGCGGCGGCCCCGACGCGCGCCACAAGTCCCGGCAGAGTCTCATTTTAGCCATGGATGTGACTAATCAGATAACGAGGTGACTGTGCGCCCTGAATTAGAGGCTAATTAATCATCCCCTGCCAACTAGCAAACCTGAGGAGTATAGAGGAGCCAGGCTAGGAGGGAGAGCAGGGTCTCCCAGCAGCACAGAGTATTTCAGAAAAGAGGGTGTGCATCACAGAGAAGTGCTGAAAATACTACAACATAGAAGCGGTTAAAGCCGCCACCTTCTGACGATTTTTCTTTTCCACATTTATGAAGTCTCCGTAATCTCAGCTTCTGGGCCGAGCAAACGCTGAAAGATGGAGGTGCAGAACATCAATCCTCCCGGTTATGTATCACGTTACTGCAATGAGACAATATTCACCTCTCCGTACACATCTATGAATTATTACACAGCGGCGCCGGGAAAATGGGATTCAGAGATTATAGAAAGCCGCATTGATTTTCTGCAATCAATAAGCGACACCGTACAACAACACGACCTTTCACACTGGCGGGATTATGTGCAGCTGCCGCCGCAGCGATGGCAGTGGATATCAGTCTACGGCGGCGGCGGCATTCTCATCAATATTACCAAGACCAGACACAGTCACTATGTATCCAAAGAAGAAAGGAAGGAACACTGAAAAGAGGGGGAAGGAAGAGAAGAAGGAAGGAAAGAAAGGATGGAAACAAGGAAGAAAGAAGATAGTTATAAATAGACGGAAGAAGAAAAGATGAAAGTGGGCAAAGAATGGATGGAAAGAAGGAAGGAGATCATTATAAGTAGATGAAGGAAGAAGGAAAAGAAGTGAAAAAAGTTAAAATGGATAGAAGAAAGAATGAACAATGGAAAAAGTAAGGGAGGAATTATAAATAGACTGAAAAAGGAAGATAAAATGAAGGAGGAAAACAGTGAACAAAGAATGATAGAAGAAAGAATAAAAAGGAAGAAAGGAAAGGTGGATGAAAAAAGGTAAATTGGTAGACAAAGGAAAGAAGGAATGACATTAATGGATGGGAGGACAGAAAATAGTGATGACAGACAAATAAACAGATAAAGCAAACAAAGGATAACGTTATAAATAAATGGAAGAAGAAAAGGAGAAGAAAGGGAAACGTAAAGGATAAAAAGGGAAAGAAAAAAGTGAAGAAAGAATGGATGGAAGGAATGATGAAGGGATGGAAGAAGAAAAAAGCTTAAATCTTCAATTGTCATTATCTTTGCTTTAATTGTTGCATTATCTTTAATATTGTCACTTATAACTTGTGTATGCACTGCTGAGTGGTAAAGCGCTGTGGAATATGTTGGAGTGATATAAATAAAGATTATTATTAAGAAGTTTAAAAGGTGCTGGCTCTGAAATCTCCATAATCGGCCGCCGTCAATGTCCGCGACGCCTCCGGAGATCAGAATGTGTCCGGTCGGTCATGACTTGTTCCCTCGTGGCCCATTCCTCCGGTGTGGCATCCGCCGTCCCTATGATATGTGCTGAATTCCTCTTTAATCTGCGGCGCCTTTGATCTCCATTAATTAATCATTGATTACAAGTCACTTAACCCTTTCACACTCTAATTACTGCAAACATCCTCACACCTGAATTTAATTAAGCCTCTGCTCGTTTCCTTGGCGACCGCCATGAATACGGAATCCTGCGCGATATCGTTGATCCGTCATTCACATTTTATTCTTCCGCTGTGGAGATCAGACATGAATGAAGCTTTCACGGTAATGGACTCTTATCCAGATGACAGCAGAGGTGCTCCGCACACGATCCATCACTCCCATGCTAGTGGCCTCCGCTCATATCGCGGCAGTCATCGGAGAAAGCTCCGAACCAAAAAGAGAAAATACGGAAAAAGAAAATGGAAAGAACTGGGGCTTCTGATAATCCAGCACAGAGGGTTGTAGAAAAAAAATCTAGAGACTTGTCTAGGATGGTCCGATAATCCGGAATGTGATAATCCAGCACTTGCGGCAGGCCTGGAGGGCAGATGACAGCCAGATCCGCTCGGGTATTAGATGGAGCCGGTGAAGCAGCCGGACAGGGATGATCGCCGCTCCATCTCCACAGCTGCAGGAATTCTATGAATTTTAAGCTGTTATCGCTTTGGCGCAGGGCACTTCCGGGGCTCATCGTCGTGTCGTGTGGCCATCAGCCGGGAAATGGCACCGAACCGCAGCAGTAACCGCGTCTGGAGCAGGGAAGCCATGACGGCGACTACAACCCCATCATTATACAGGAAATCAATCTGTGAATAATCAGTAATGGCGCGTAACAGGAATCATTGACGGAAAGCTCTACTTCATCTATCAAGCCTCACTTTTCAGGATCTCCGCTTGCTGTCGGCATATAGATCATCACATAGGATGGATCTTTTCCGCTTCCCGGGTCACCGGGGTCCGATAACCGCGACAATATCACCGCTTGGGAAATTTATTGCGATTTTATTTAAGAGTCTTTTGGACATTGGCGTCTTGTGTTGCTCTTTGTCCCCAAATCACCATGAACGGCCCCAGAGTGGTGTCAGGGGACAACCAGCCGCCCACACATACCCCGTCCTTAGATCCGTTTTTGATCGCGGCTTTGATCCTCCACTCCAACCACAGCGAACCTTGACCATCATCTACTGTCTCCATTTTGTTATTTTACTTCCCCCGTCAGTCTGCGGCCACCGGCACCCAACCCCCTGGTGTCTCCACTAAGGTTTTTGATGTGGGGCCGCTCGTCTCTTTTCCAGGACTCCATTAATGAATCTCGCCAGGTGCCGTGACATATGGAGGCGGCGATATTACCCTAGGAACATGGTGGCAGCGCGTCCGCTTGTCTCAGAGGGCGCATTGTCTCCTGATGCTTCCAGCTGTACAGTCCTAGACATCCCGGGCCAAACAATATTATTAATTAAAGGGCATTTTCCTTCAATTTTCCAACCTTCAGACCCCATTACAGGTAGTGAGATGAATCTCATCAGCCTTCTTACAGTGCACAGTGTCTGCCAGGAACCCATCAATGGCTGATCGGCTCCTCACTCTTCCTGGCTTCAGGGCCTCAGTGCAACTCAAGGAAAACACCAACTATTCCCAAGTTATATGGGCTCATCGGGGGAGGTGGAGTCACTAAGCTGCATGACAAAGTGGACAGCATGGACCAGAGGCATTGATGTAGCAGAGCTGGATGGTTTGTGAAACAGCATGCACCAGTAGATCTGGATATGCAGGATGGCAGGTGGATCGGCAGAGCTGGAAGCACCGGATGCAGCAGGACCACATGGGCAGACAGTGCCAGAACAGAAGTGCAGGGATCCTGATACCTTGTTGCAATAGTGAGGTAGCACAAAACAGCAGATATGTGAGTGCGGACAACATAGCGAATAGTTGATACGAGTTAGTAATCAGGTATCTTAGTTCACAAGACTGGAGGAGAAGTGTTATGAATGTGCTAGAGATGGTTTCTGAGCAGAGGCTCCCTCTGGTGGTTACAGACAGTACTGAACCTTTCAGTGAGGAGTGGCAATCTGGGTTCACTGACTGGTCTGATATAAGGGAGGTTCCCTCCCATGATGGTTGCCGGTGATCAATTGTTCTTGTCTCAGTTGTGGTTCCTGGTTCATTTGGAAGTTTGCTGGAGTATTGCCTGCATCTCCTGCTTTCAGATAAGATATTTTTTTCTTTTCTTTTTGTGCTTGCTTTTTGCATTGTTTTCTGCACTTTTGTGGAGGTCAGCCAGGTCCCCTCCTGGGGCCTTAGCTCCTCACAGTTTTTCTGCAGCCACTGTTATTTGTTCATTTGCTTTTTCCTGTTTTTTTCAGCGGCTGCGGCTTGGTTTTGTTCACACTGAGATCTGATTTAGTGGGTGGCGAGATTGTGTGATCTCAGTATTTTTGTAATCAGAATTGTTGGATTTTTGTAGGGTTTTCTGGGTTGCAGAAAGTAATCTCTCCTGTCCTATCCTATTTAGTCAGCTTGTGGCCCCAGCGTTTGCTCAGTCTATTTTCTGCCTATGTTTGTATTTTCATCTTGTCTAACCGCCATTATATGTTTGGGGGCTTCCTATTTTCTTTGGGGATCTGCTCCGGGGCAGATAACTACACCTGAAGGCAGAAAGATGAAAGCTATCTCTCAGGCTGTGACGAGGCGTCTAGGATCAACGTAGGAACGCTCCACGGCTACCTCTAGTTGTGTGGTTAGTTTAGGAATCTGCAACCCATCAGTTACCAACATCTCAGGTGTTAGGCTGCCCTGCTGTTGTTCCTGTCCTCCTCAGCTACCGAAACATAACAGAGAAGGTTCAGTTATCAGGTAGCTCGAAAGAGTTGGAGTCACGTAATACACTAGTAACTGAGATGACATAGTGATCAGATCTCTAGATTCAGCACTAGGAATAGCAGAACCGAGTTTGGTAGTGGAATCTGGTTGCAGGATAGCAGTCAGGAGAAGCTGAGAAGACAATCACACCACTGACTGAAGCGGAGCCAAGTGGAAGGAGAGGCTTGACTCCTGGAAAACACGTGCTAGCAGAGCGCGCTGCTACCTGAATACTCAGGCAGTGCACAGCCACCTGAGCTGGACTTAAAACGCCAGCTATGATGATGTCAGAGGTGCATGCTGGATTATCACAGGGAGTCGGGCGTAGGGGAAGGAAGGGAGCACGGCGCTGCAGCCGGGACAGATGAGCAACACTAAACATAAAAGTCCAAATAGATTTAAGCTCCTCCCCTGCTTAACCAGGCACCGCCCCTGCGGAGTTCTCACTAGATGTTAATTTATCATGAGGATTAACATTTCAGGTGCAGACAATTTACCTGATTGCTTTAAGAAACTGACCAAAAAAAGTCTCTTACGTCTTTACTGTACACACACTGTATTTATAAATGTCAGTAGTGACATCATCAGCCTCCAGTTATAGAAACCTCCTTATCACTAGAATAATCCCGCTTCACCCCGACTCTGCAGATCCACTGTGACGATCCGCACACGTCCTCATAACAGACAATTTCTGATGACCTGGTTTAATTATAGAACTGTCTGCGTTACGCCCCCGGAGCAGCGCTCGCGCGACGTAAAATCTGAAAATACTTCCACAGCAGAAAGTAATGGACTGTGGAGAGAAACGGTGCAAATACAGCCACCAAATTGATATTAAGCAACTACCCTGTGTCTTGTAGGGCAGGAAGAGAACAATGGGGTCTCTCTCCAAGGCATGGCTGAGACTTGCAGTACTAGGATAGCTCAGCCTATTCGTTGTTAATGCAGCCTGCAAAGGGGGAAGATTTATGCTGCATTAAATGCTTCCCAGCCAAGGAAAAAGCACCTTGAAGGAATTCATGTGCAATAAAAGAAAATATAGTATATTTTGTACACTGCTCCCTTGTCACACGCGTCCAAGAATTCACTCAGCTGAAAGAAGTTGTTCAGGAGCTGAGGAACAGCGCCACACCTGTCCATGGTTGTGTCTGGTATTGCAGCTCAGCTCCATTGAAGTGAATGAGGATGTGCTGCAATATCACAGACAGCCTGTAGACAGAGGTGGCACTGTTTCTAGAAAAATACTTTTTTTTTTTTTTAATTTCTCAAAAAAAAACTTTTATCAGAATACACCCACACTCACCAGCATGTCACACAGTCACTAGAAGCTATATGGAGCTGACTGTAGGGTCCCATATACTAGAGAACCATCCAATGGTCCATTATAGTTTGGCTTCAGTTTCTGAGACGACCTCCAAGAATCCTCAAAACCCCCAGCAATTTCTCGCCAGGACCAGTCCCAGCCCCTGCACGTCAGGACCACGTATAAACCCCTGCACTGGCTCAAGCATCTCTGCTCGGTCTCCGTCCCCCAAAAGGCGGTAAGAGCGTCTCATCACGTCGACCTCTTGTATTCAAGGTGACAGCTGCACTGAAGTAATAGAAGCAAGCAGCATCGAGGACAAAAACGACAGAATCAGAAGTGACTTCGGGATGAGTTACCTCTGCAAGCGACTACAGCAGCCGCCACACTAGAGCCACAGGGGACATCAATGGATCTATGAGAGGGGGTGGCTATAGAGGGGCAGGAGTCCGGGGGCCATAGGTGAAGAACATACTTGTGCCTAACAAGGAAGGCGGCAACTCGCTAAGGATTTGGGGGAACACAGGGTCGTAGCTGTAGGGGTTGCAGAGGTAGCACCAGAACCCTAGTACCTAGGAGGCCACATAAGAAAACTTTGGTTTAATGAAAAGAATTTTACAGATTTTGCATTGGGGTGCAGGAGCTTTCAGTTATGTGTCCGGGGCAGGGATGGATCATGCAGGGGCCCAACAATCTGCAGGTGTCTTGACGCTGGATGTTGAGGTTCAGCACCAGGACAGCTCCCATGAAATAGAACCGAGCTATGGGGCCTGTACACATCAGCGCCCCCTGCTGGAGACTAGTGAAGAGCGTGACAGAAAAAGGATTACCAAATAATCATATCAGAGTCCTGCTCAATATATAGGAGCCCCCCATATTGTAAATAAGACCCTCGCTTATAATAGGAGACCCCCTGTGTGTAAGTGAACCTTTATTACTGCAAATATGACTCCCTCCACTACGAGCCCCCCTCTCCACTGCAAAATGTGAGCCCCCCTTCACTGCAAAGTTTGAGCCCCCCTCTCCATTGCAAAATGTGACCCCCACCTCTGCACTGCAAAATCTGAGCCCCCCACTGCACTGCAAAATGTGAGACCCCTCTCCATTGCAAAATATGACCCCCCTCTGCACTGCAAAATGTGACCCCCACCTCAGCACTGCAAAATGTGAGCCCCCCACTGCACTGCAAGATGTGAGACCCCCTCTCCTTTGCAAAATGTGACCCCCTCTCTGCACTGCAAAATGTGAGCCCCCAATCTGCTGTAAATAAGATCCCTCCATCCTATTCTGTAAATATAAGACCCCCACCTGCAGTAAATGCATGCCCCTAGACCTGCTATAATGGTAAAATCCCAATTTTAACCCTTGAATGTTTTTCCATCGCTGACGGCATTTTTCTGTTAAGTGACGGTCACATAACAGCGGGATGAGATCTCTGAGCGAGTGCTCTCTGGTATCAGCTCATAGTCGTGCCTGGACAGGGGGCAGCTGCAGACCCAGCGGGAAGGGCAACAGGAACCGGCTTCTTATCTGTAGAAGCCTCAATGATAAAAATAAAAGATCTTTGTAGATACAAGAAAGGGTTAATTACTACCAGCAAAAAGGCGCGGAGCAGCAGAACACCGCAGAGAGTGGGCGCCGCTGATCTGCCGGGGCATATAGAGGATCCAATGAATTCATTACGTAAATTGCTGTAATTAGTCACAACTCGCGGATCTGATGATTGTCTGCAGGCGCCAAGAAATAAACTGCGCTCTGAGAATGAGACACCAAAGGCGGAAGATGCGGCAACGCCGAGACCTCAGGGACCATTCACACATTGCAGATTCTCTGCAGATTTGGCGCATGAATGGAACTTGATACAAATCTGCAGCATGGAAATTTACTCCTTGGCAATGTTCCCTTGTACGTTTTTGCTGCATTTTGATGCACTTTTTTTAAGCAACTTTTTTTTTAGGAGTTTTTATTGCAGAAACCCCAGGACTCAACACTTAAAATAAACCAGTTGTGATTTTTGCACAAAGTTTTTTTTCAAGTTTAACACAGAAAGAAAGAAAAGCACCAAGATGCAGCGTTCTGCAGTATTATATGCACAGTCCGGCTGCGGAGCTGAGGGCCCAATGGGAACAGAGACTCTGGGGCACAATGTTCAGTTACATGCAAATATTACCGTACCCTCTGTCACCAATTCACCTCTTCAGCCATATAGTAATATACTGGGAGTCTGTTACATCAATGATAAGATTCAGTCTTTGCACATAGTGAATTTATTGTGTTGTGCCAACTACTGCTTATACAGGGAATTTACTCATGAAGAGGGGCCCACCGAAGGATTCGCCTGTTCTCCAGTGGGCCAGTCCAAGCCTAAGAAGTGGCTGTGGACTCTCTTATGGAGAGGGGCCCACCGAAGAAGTCGCCTGTTCTCCAGTGGGCCAGTCCAAGCCTAAGAAGTGGCTGTGGACTCTCTTATGGAGAGGGGCCCACCGAAGAAGTCGCCTGTTCTCCAGTGGGCCAGTCTGAGCCTGTACAGTGGCCATGGACTCGCTTATGGAGAGGGGCCCACCGGTGGATTCACATGTTCTCCAGTGGGCCAGTCTGAGCCTGGACTGTGGCTGTGGACTTGCTTATGGAGAGGGGCCCACCGGTGGATTTGCCTGTTTTCCAGTGGGCCAGTCAGAGCCTGGACTGTGGCTGTGTACTCGCTTGTGGAGGGGCCCACCGAAGGATTTGCTTGTTCTCCAGTGGGCCAGTCTGAGCCTGTACAGTACAGTACTGTACAAACTCACTTATGGAGAGGGGCCCACTGGTGGATTCCCATGTTCTCCAGTGGGCCAGTCCGAGTCTGGACTGTGGCCTCGCTTATGGAGAGGGGCCCACCGAAGGATTCGCCTGTTCTCCAGCGGGCCAGTCTAAGCCTGTACAGTGGCCATGGACTCGCTTATGGAGAAGGGCCCACCGGTGGATTCGCGCCTGTTCTCCAGTGGGCCAGTCCGAGCCTGGACTGTGGCTGTGTACTCGCTTGTAGAGAGGGGACCACCAAATAATTCGCTTGTTCTCCAGTGGGCCAGTCTGAGCCTGTACAGTGGCCATGGACTCGCTTATGGAGAAGGGCCCACCGGTGGATTCGCGCCTGTTCTCCAGTGGGCCAGTCCGAGCCTGGACTGTGGCTGTGTACTCGCTTGTGGAGAGGGGCCCACCAAATAATTCGCTTGTTCTCCAGTGGGCCAGTCTGAGCATGTACAGTGGCCATGGACTCGCTTATGGAAAGGGGCCCACCAGTGGATTCACATGTTCTCCAGTGGGCCAGTCCGAGCCTGCACTGTGGCCGTGGACTAGCTTATGGAGAGGGGCCCACCGAAGGAGTCACCTGCTCTCCAGTGGGCCAGTCCGATCCTGCACAGTGGCCACGGACTCGCTTATGGAGAGGGGCCCACCAGTGAATTCACCTGCTCTCCAGTGGGCCAGTCTGAGCCTGCACAGTGGCCGTGGACTCGCTGATGGAGAGGGGCCCACCAGTGAATTCACCTGTTCTCCAGTGGGCCAATCCAATCCTGCACAGTGGCCAAGAGGTTTCACAAAATCACATTTACTTCACTTGAATTGTTAAACTTGGCAGATTTTCTGCAAACAAAAAAAAGCAGCAGAAAACAGCAGCATTTAAGCTACACGAAAACATGGCTTCATATTTCACTAAGCAGACTTCTGTATCGGAATTTTATAAGACCATGGTCACAGTATATGTGGGGAGGGGGTTAAACAACAGCTGGTGAGGGATTTATCCTGCAGCTCCAGAGCAGCTGACAACTTGTGAAATGAGCGTATTTATCATGTGAGGTGTCAGACTCCTCCAGTCTCAAAAATAACAGGTGAGAATGATGTAGAAATACGCAACTCACTGCTCCAAGGCAACATCCCACCCGCACAGCAACATGATGGAAAACTCTAGAATGCAACTAGGTATTGCCTTTAGGACGTGGCATGTAACAGAGACACCGCCACCGCTCTGTATGCTAAACATTGATCTCTTGCAAAGCTACAAATCCCATTGTCAGGGGTGAACACAGACTAAAGAAGACCCCAGTGCGAGAATAAAGGATCTCTGCATGGCTATGATCATCTGACATTCGGAAAGTTGGCCGACAACCTTCTTAGTGCAATAATGGTGTCCATACGGTTCTCGTACAGTATTTCTAAACAATTACAGGATTGAATTGAATTTTAGTAACCTTGACAGATGGGACGACGATTTATCAGGGGGAAGTTGATTCTTGAGGATCCAATTTATGACACCCCCATGTTTAATTCTGCAGGATTTTCTGCATTACAGGTGTTCACTTGTCAGACGTTTCGCACATCTGTGGCTTTGTGTCCTCGCATTTACATACATTCCGGTCTGCTCTCCTATCTGGCTGCTTTCTAAGCTGACAATCACCACTAGTTTCTTGGAATCCTTTAAGGCTGCGCCATTGTATAACACCTCCAGCTGTACGCACATATGTGAGACTCAAACAATGTAGTAAATGAGGAGGATTAAGAAATGTCATCTACGGATCTAAGCTGACAGCTAAGAAGGATCAGAGTAACATGGAGAATTCTCTGGCTGTACCCCAATCAAAAAGGCAAATATCAAAACCTCCAAGTATGAGAGCAAAAAAACATCTTATTTTCTTTACACAACTAAGATACTAATACCAGTACCCGCTACTTCATGTACATAGGGGCAGTATTATAGTAGTTATATTCTTGTACATAGGGGCAGTATTATAGTAGTTATAATCTTGTATATAGGGGCAGTATTATATAGTTATATTCTTGTACATAGGGGCAGTATTATAGTAGTTATATTCTTGTACATAGGAGCAGTATTATAGTAGTTATATTCTTGTACATAGGGGCAGTATTATATAGTTATATTCTTGTACATAGGGGCAGTATTATAGTAGTTATATTCTTGTACATAGGAGCAGTATTATAGTAGTTATATTCTTGTACATAGGAGCAGTATTATAGTAGTTATATTCTTGTACATAGGGGGCAGTATTATAGTAGTTATATTCTTGTACATAGGGACAGTATTATAGTAGTTATATTCTTGTACATAGGAGCAGTATTATAGTAGTTATATTCTTGTACATAGGAGCAGTATTATAGTAGTTATATTCTTGTACATAGGAGCAGTATTATAGTAGTTATATTCTTGTACATAGGAGCAGTATTATAGTAGTTATATTCTTGTACATAGGGGCAGTATTATAGTAGTTATATTCTTGTACATAGGAGCAGTATTACAGTAGTTATATTCTTGTACATAGGAGCAGTATTATAGTAGTTATATTCTTGTACATAGAGGCAGTATTATAGTAGTTATATTCTTATACATAGGGGCAGTATTATAGTAGTTATATTCTTGTACATAGAGGCAGTATTATAGTAGTTATATTCTTGTACATAGGAGCAGTATTATAGTAGTTATATTCTTGTACATAGGAGCAGTATTATAGTAGTTATATTCTTGTACATAGAGGCAGTATTATAGTAGTTATATTCTTATACATAGGGGCAGTATTATAGTAGTTATATTCTTGTACATAGAGGCAGTATTATAGTAGTTATATTCTTGTACATAGGAGCAGTATTACAGTAGTTATATTCTTGTACATAGGAGCAGTATTATAGTAGTTATATTCTTGTACATAGGGCAGTATTATAGTAGTTATATTCTTGTACATAGGGCAGTATTATAGTAGTTTATATTCTTGTACATAGGGCAGTATTATAGTAGTTATATTCTTGTACATAGGGCAGTATTATAGTAGTTATATTCTTGTACATAGGAGCAGTATTATAGTAGTTATATTCTTGTACATAGGGCAGTATTATAGTAGTTATCAATTCTTGATACTAGGGCAGTATTATAGTAGTTATATTCTTGTACATAGGAGCAGTATTATAGTAGTTATATTCTTGTACATAGGGCAGTATTATAGTAGTTATATTCTTGTACATAGGGGCAGTATTATAGTAGTTATATTCTTGTACATAGGGGCAGTATTATAGTAGTTATATTCTTGTACATAGGAGGCAGTATTATAGTAGTTATATTCTGTATATAGGAGCAGTATTATAGTAGTTATATTCTTGTACATAGGGCAGTATTATAGTAGTTTATTCTTGTACATAGGGCAGTATTATAGTAGTTATATTCTTGTACATAGGAGCAGTATTATAGTAGTTATATTCTTGTACATAGGGCAGTATTATAGTAGTTATATTCTTGTAATAGGGGCAGTATTATAGTAGTTATATATTCTTGTACATAGGAGCAGTATTATAGTAGTTATATTCTTGTACATAGGGCAGTATTATAGTAGTTATATTCTTGTACATAGGGCAGTATTATAGTAGTTATATTCTTGTACATAGGGACAGTATTATAGTAGTTATATTCTTGTACATAGGGGCAGTATATTATATAGTTATATTCTTGTACATAGTGGGCAGTATTATAGTAGTTATATTCTTGTACATAGGAGCAGTATTATAGTAGTTATATTCTTGTACATAGGAGCAGTATTATAGTAGTTATATTCTTGTACATAGGGCAGTATTATAGTAGTTATATTCTTGTACATAGGGCAGTATTATAGTAGTTATATTCTTGTACATAGGAGCAGTATTATAGTAGTTATATTCTTGTACATAGGGCAGTATTATAGTAGTTATATTCTTGTACATAGGAGCAGTATTATAGTAGTTATATTCTTGTACATAGGAGCAGTATTATAGTAGTTATATTCTTGTACATAGGAGCAGTATTATAGTAGTTATATTCTTGTACATAGGGCAGTATTATAGTAGTTATATTCTTGTACATAGGGCAGTATTATAGTAGTTATATTCTTGTACATAGGAGCAGTATTATAGTAGTTATATTCTTGTACATAGGGAGCATGTATTATAGTAGTTATATTCTTGTACATAGGAGCAGTATTATAGTAGTTATATTCTTGTACATAGGGCAGTATTATAGTAGTTATATTCTTGTACATAGGGCAGTATTATAGTAGTTATATTCTTGTACATAGGAGCAGTATTATAGTAGTTATATTCTTGTACATAGGGGCAGTATATAGTAGTTTTCTGTACTAGCAGTATTATATAGTTTATTCTTGTACATAGGGCAGTATTATAGTAGTTATATTCTTGTACATAGGAGCAGTATTATAGTAGTTATATTCTTGTACATAGGGCAGTATTATAGTAGTTATATTCTTGTACATAGGAGCAGTATTATAGTAGTTATATTCTTGTACATAGGAGCAGTATTATAGTAGTTATATTCTTGTACATAGGAGCAGTATTATAGTAGTTATATTCTTGTACATAGGGCAGTATTATAGTAGTTATATTCTTGTACATAGGAGCAGTATTATAGTAGTTATATTCTTGTACTAGGAGCAGTATTATAGTAGTTATATTCTTGTACATAGGAGCAGTATTATAGTAGTTATATTCTTGTACATAGGAGCAGTATTATAGTAGTTATATTCTTGTACATAGGGGCAGTATTATAGTAGTTATATTCTTGTACATAGGGGCAGTATTAGTAGTTAATTCTTGTATAGGCAGTTTATAGTAGTTATATTCTTGTACATAGGAGCAGTATTATAGTAGTTATATTCTTGTACATAGGAGTGCAGTATAATTATAGTAGTTATATTCTTGTACATAGGGCAGTATTATAGTAGTTATATTCTTGTACATAGGAGCAGTATTATAGTAGTTATATTCTTGTACATAGGGAGCAGTATTATAGTAGTTATATTCTTGTACATAGGGGCAGTATTATAGTAGTTATATTCTTGTACATAGGAGCAGTATTATAGTAGTTATATTCTTGTACATAGGGCAGTATTATAGTAGAGTTATATTCTTGTACATAGGAGCAGTATTATAGTAGTTATATTCTTGTACATAGGAGCATATTATAGTAGTTATATTCTTGTACATAGGGCAGTATTATAGTAGTTATATTCTTGTACATAGGAGGCAGTATTATAGTAGTTATATTCTTGTACATAGAGGGCAGTATTATAGTAGTTATATTCTTGTACATAGGGGCAGTATTATAGTAGTTATATTCTTGTACATAGGAGCAGTATTATAGTAGTTATATTCTTGTACATAGGAGCAGTATTATAGTAGTTATATTCTTGTACATAGGGGCAGTATTATAGAGCAGTATTATAGTAGTTATATTCTTGTATATAGGGGGCAGTATTATAGTAGTTATATTCTTGTACATAGGAGCAGTATTATAGTAGTTATATTTTTTGTACATAGGGGGCAGTATTATAGTAGTTATATTCCTGTTCATAGGGGCAGTATTATAGTAGTTATATTCTTGTACATAGGAGCAGTATTATAGTAGTTATATTCTTGTATATAGGGGGCAGTATTACAGTAGTTATATTCTTGTACATAGGAGCAGTATTATAGTAGTTATATTCTTGTACATAGGGGCAGTATTATAGTAGTTATATTCTTGTACATAGGGGCAGTATTATAGTAGTTATATTCTTGTACATAGGAGCAGTATTATAGTAGTTATATTCTTGTACATAGGGGCAGTATTATAGTAGTTATATTCTTGTATATAGGAGCAGTATTATAGTAGTTATATTCTTGTACATAGGAGCAGTATTATAGTAGTTATATTCTTGTACATAGGAGCAGTATTATAGTAGTTATATTCTTGTACATAGGAGCAGTATTATAGTAGTTATATTCTTGTACATGGGGGCAGTATTATAGTAGTTATATTCTTGTACATAGAAGCAGTATTATAGTAGTTATATTCTTGTACATAGTCGCAGTATTATAGTAGTTATATTCTTGTACATAGGAGCAGTATTATAGTAGTTATATTCCTGTTCATAGGGGCAATTTTTATTGTAAAAACCAAACAAATACAAATATACTGACATTCCTCCAGTAATACAAAACTAAATTCACTTGGATTGTACATTCATTACATATCCGGATTATACATATAAAATTATCTTAAAGAGTCCATACACCTGGTTGGAAAAAAAAAAAAAAAACATCATATTTCAACCCAGTGACACATCCTTCCATAACTTAACATTTCCTAATTTTCCTAATGATTTTATCTATCTGGGCTCGGACATTATGTGGTTGACAGCGTCACAGATCTGAGTCGGAGTTATTCTAGTCACCGCCGGTCTCCATTTCAGACTCTACCCGAGAGCCTCAGGTAATGGCTTCCGCTTTTGTGGAGGACAGTCCTCTGCGTCCCTATCAAACTCTGCGTCAATTCTTCTAAGGTCATCCTCAAAATCACCGTCAGACTCAGACAGAACATCAAACCTATTAGATAAGTCCATTACACCTGCAGAACTCTGGACCTTCTTCCTGGCTCCTTGGCCAGTGTCATACTCCTTCTCAGGTTTACGGGAGGTCTTGTCCTTTTTCTTCCTTTTAGTCTGAGACACAGATGGTAGTACTGAAGTAATGCTTCCCTGTGACTGCTGCCCCTGAGGGACAACCTCCATACTTCCCTGTACACCCTCTGAACCCTGCTGCTCTGGTGTCACCTGAGTAGACCCCTGGTGGGCCTCCGGTCTGGCCAGTATTTCCCCTGACAGTAAAGCTGCCTCCTCCAGAATCTCTGCCCCTGCCACCAAATCCTCATCAGGATAGTCCTTACAGATATTGTGCCAGGCGTCAGGACAGTCCCTGTGAGGGTGACCGATCTTCCCACAGAGGTTGCACCTGATGTTCTGGCAGTCTGCAGCCACATGGCCGACCTCCCCACACAGGTTGCACTTCACCACAGTACACGTATTTGCCAGGTGACCCGCTTTGCCACATTTGAAGCACTTACGAGGCTGCCCAGGATAGAAACACACACCCCTCTCCCTCCCAATAAAGAAGGAGTTGGGTAAGTGGGCAGTGATATTATCGCACTGGCGCAGTTTCACCAAAACCCTCCACCCTCCCGTCCAGATACCATCATTGTCTCTGCTTTTGGTGAGGTCAGAGACCAGGTCACAATGCCTCCGGAGCCACACCACAATGTCCTGCGGGGAAACAGACTCATTCCAGAAGATGAGATTTACCGTAACGGTATCTGGCTTAGAGATAGGAATAAAGCTGAACTTACTCCAGCCCTCAGTGTCTCTAAACTTGGGGAAATTAGACCAAAACCTGTCCAGGTCACTCATGAGCTTAAAGCTGACGTCATAGCCCTGCCTGTCTGGAAGATTAATCACCGCCAAGATGCTGACTGGCGCAAACCCCATCTGGCGACACAAGAGCTCCCTGACCACAAACCTTCTATCTGGCAGATCTTCCTTGGCACCTCTGTGCCGGAAACGCACGACGTTTCTCCGTTTAAACGCCTGGCCGGTATAATTGGCACCAGAGGTGAAGGATGGAGCGCCACGACTCCAGGCATTACTGGGGGGAACCTGTGGGGTCACACTAGGCTGACTGACGGGTCTGCAGCAGGGGGGGCTTCTACACCTTGTGTGCTCGGAATTAAAGGGGGTAAATCACAGACATCATCATGAACATTGTTATCATCAACATCAATGTCACTATCAGACTGCGCAGCGTCCAGCAAAGATACTGTGCTCCCCCAAACCCCCGACCCCTCAGATACAGCGCGGTTATCCCCAGCATCAGAGCCCTGCTGGGCACCATCAGGAACTACCGGCACATGTCCACTGCCCAACTGTGGTGCATGGCATTCTGAGACTTGTAGTCCCTGTGCTGAAAAATGTCCATGCTGCTGCTTGGAATCTGCTGCAGGCGGCTGTACTGGGCATTCTGCGACTTGTTGTACCTCTACTGGAATGTGCCCTTCATGCTGCTGCTTGGAATCTGCTTGCAGGCTGTTGTGCTGGGCATTCTGTGACTTGTTGTACCTCTGCTGGAATCTGCACTACATGCTTCTGCTTTGGATCTGCTGCAGGCAGTTTTGCTGGGCATTTTGAGACTTGTGGTACGTCTGCTGGGGTCTGTACTACAGGCTGCTGCTGGTGCGGCATTTGCCCCTTTTGGAAGCAGAAACTTGCAGGCTGCAGCACTGGCCGCACCTGCTTCTGGGGTCCACCTGGGACAATGTCTGACCTGGAACCTGCAGAGTTCTGCTTCTGTGAATTAAACAGTTCCTGGTTCCTATAAGTCTCCGCCAGGGGCCCCATCCTCTCTAGGACGCAGTCCATGTCCCTCACCACTTTTGCCAGCAATACACCCAGTGTGTTCAGATGTCACGCGGTCTTATGATATGTGTACGATGTCAGTAAACTATTCTTAAAAGAACAACACTCTATACAACATATAGATTTGCAACATCAGCATGTAAATATAGAATAGATTTACCTGACACGATATCCGTTGAACTCAGGGTTAATCTTGAGGACTTGATACACTGTCACAGGAAAGAGGAGGACCGGGGGTCTAACCTGACCCTAAACTGGGGTCCTAACTAATCCCTCACCTTGGAGGTACTGATAATGGTTCAGAGGTCCAAGTCTCCAGCCTAACCCTGTCTCCTATCAGTCCCTGAACCCTGTAATCAGTCCTAAGAAGGATACTGATTACCACCAAAGGGATATGGGCTGATCTCTGCTAAATACACAGATTAGACATATAAGACAGACTGGAGAAAACACAGACTTGCATACACACTCAAACACAGAAGGAACATAAATGATCTGGGATATTAAACTCTAAGCAAGGTGAGCTTAAAACAACTAAGGAGCTCTTTAACTTAAGTCTATACAGATACAATCCTATCTGTGGTCTGCATGAAGAATTTCACTGGCAACTCCCAAAACAGACCACCAGAGATTTAAAGGAAACCAATCAACAAATAATTAATTGCAGCCGGGAGAAACTGCACCCAGTCCCAGAACTGAGCACAGACAGAATTAACTCCCTAACTGCCAAACACAAAGAAACAGCAACTCAGCTGTGAGAAGTCAGAATGTGCAACCGCGACGATCTTCGTGGCGATGCACACATGACAGTACCCCCCCTTCTACGAGGGGCCTCCGGACCCTCAGGGCCAGGTTTGCCCGGGTGAGTTCTGTGGAAGGTCCGCACCAAACGATCTGCGTTAATGTCAGACGCAGGAACCCACGTCCTCTCCTCTGGACCATACCCCTTCCAATGAACCAAGTACTGAAGGGACCGGCGATTCAGACGTGAGTCAATGATCTTTGACACTTGAAACTCCAAGTTACCATTGACCACCACTGGAGGAGGAGGTAGAGGTGATGGTATGACTGGTGCCACGTACCTCTTAAGTAATGACTTGTGGAACACATTGTGGATTTTAAACGTAGGAGGGAGGTCCAGACGAAATGCCACAGGATTAATTATGGAACTGATCCTGTACGGCCCGATGAATCTGGGGCCCAGCTTCCAGGAGGGAACTTTAAGTTTTATATTCCTGGTAGACAACCATACCAGATCGTTCACATTAAGATCTGGACCAGAAACTCTCCTCCTATCAGCCATACGTTTATAACGGTTCCCCATAGCACTCAGATTATTCAATACACCTCTCCACACTGAAGCAAGTGACGACGAGAAACGCTCCTCCTCAGGAACCCCAGAAGGGCCCCCCCCATTGAAAGTACAAAACTGGGGATGAAAACCATATGCCCCAAAAAACGGGGACTTACCAGTGGACTCGCTCCGCCTGTTGTTAAGAGCGAACTCTGCCAGAGGCAAGAAAGAAGACCAGTCCTCCTGGTTCTCTGAGACAAAACTCCGAAGATAAGTCTCTAGGCTTTGATTCAGACGCTCTGTCTGACCATTGGTCTGCGGATGAAAAGCCGAGGAAAATGACAATTGCATCCCCCGACGTAAACAAAATGCCCTACAAAACTTGGATACAAACTGAGACCCCCTATCTGACACCACATCAGAAGGCAACCCATGAAGTCTCACAATCTCCCCAATGAACACCTGCGCCAGAGTTTTAGCATTAGGGAGGGCAGGAAGAGCAATGAAATGTGCCATCTTACTGAACCTGTCAACAACCACCAGTATGACAGTCTTCCCTGACGACTGAGGAAGGTCCGTGATGAAGTCCATAGACAAATGAGTCCATGGACGCTCCGGAAGTTTCAAGGGTAAGAGGGTCCCAGACGGACGGGTATGAGGGGTCTTAGAGCGAGCACAAACCCCACAGGACGCGACAAAAGTTAAAACATCTTTATTAACGTTAGGCCACCAAAACCGGCGAGAAAGGAGATCTAAAGTAGCCTTACTCCCTGGATGTCCTGCTAAAGCAGAATTATGATGTGCCTCAATAACCTTTTGTCTCAACTGATTTGGGACAAACAGTCTCCCTGGAGGTCCTGCAGGGGCGTCCCCCTGAGCCTCTAACACCTCCTCCTCAAGCTCAGAAAATACAGCCGACACTACCACCCCCTCCTGAAGGATAGGAATCGGGTCATCCATTTTCCGGCCCCTGGGAAACTGCGAGACAAGGCATCCGCCTTAACATTCTTAGATCCAGGGCGATAAGTGACAACAAAATTAAACCTGGTAAAAAACAACGACCATCGAGCTTGTCTGGAATTCAGACGCTTAGCAGATTCCAAATACAGCAGGTTCTTGTGATCAGTAAAGACGGTGACGGGTGGACTGCCCCCTCCAAAAAGTGACGCCATTCTTCAAAAGCTAACTTAATGGCCAAAAGTTCCCTATTGCCGATATCATAATTCCTTTCGGCGGACGACAATTTTTTAGAAAAGAAAGCGCACGGATGCCATTTACCAGGGGACGGACCCTGGGACAATATTGCACCCACCCCTACGTCAGACGCGTCCACCTCCACAACGAACGGCTGTGATGCATCTGGTTGGATGAGAACGGGTGCCGAAGCAAAACATTTTTTCAAAGAGGAAAAAGCTTGGCAAGCTTTGTCCGACCATTTAGAAAAATCCGTCCCTTTTCTTGTCATGTCAGTGAGAGGTTTGACAACAGATGAGAAATTACAAATAAATTTCCGGTAGTAGTTAGCAAACCCCAGAAAACGCTGCAGAGCCTTAAGATCCCCTGGCTGATCCCATTCAAGCACTGCTCTCACCTTTTCAGGGTCCATACGGAAACCGGAGGCTGACACCAAGAAACCCAAAAACTGAAGTTCCTGTACGGCGAATACACACTTTTCCAGTTTGGCGTATAGTTTATTGTCTCGCAAGATCTGCAACACCTGTCTCACATGCTCCTGGTGAGACACAAGATCTGGTGAGTAAATTAAAATGTCATCCAAATATACGACCACAAACAGCCCCACCAGATGACGAAAATTGTCATTAACAAAATGTTGGAATACTGCTGGTGCAGTAGTCAGACCAAAAGGCATGACAAGGTTCTCATAATGTCCCTCCGGCGTTTTAAACGCCGTTTTCCACTCATCCCCTCTTTTATCCTAATCAGATTATACGCCCCCCTGAGATCCAATTTAGAGAACCATTTGGCGCCAACAATTTGATTGAAGAGATCAGGAATAAGAGGGAGTGGATACGGATCTCGAACAGTAATCCGATTAAGTTCGCGGAAATCCAAGCAAGGGCGTAGGCCTCCATCTTTTTTCTTCACAAAGAAGAACCCCGCGGCCACTGGGGAAGATGAAGGTCTAATATGCCCTTTGGCCAGACTTTCCGAAATATAATCTTTCATAGCCTGCCTCTCAGGACCAGAAAGGTTATATAACCTAGCTTTAGGTAACTTAGCATCAGGAAGTAAATTAATAGAGCAGTCATACACGCGATGAGGAGGCAACTCCTGACACCCTCCTCAGAGAACACATCCCCAAAGTCCTCCAAAAAAGGAGGCAAAGTACTAGGCACGACCGCACTGATGACTGTGTTCATGCAGTTACTTTTGCAAAACTCACCCCATTGGCTTATCTCTCTGGACTGCCAATTAATCACAGGGTTATGTTTAACCAACCAAGGAAGTCCCAACAAAATAGGAGTAGGTAGACCCTCCAACACATAACAAGATAATAGTTCCCTATGTATTGCCCCTACCCGAAGGTCAATGTTATGAACCTCATGAACAAAGCTACCTTGGCCGAGAGGCCTGGCGTCAATGGAGAATATAGGGATCGGTTTGACCAATACACTCAGATGCATACCTTGAGCCTGAGCAAACTGAGCGTCAACCAGATTAGCCCCGGACCCACTATCAAGAAGAACAGAAAATCTCTCCACTCTCGTACCAACCACCACCTCCACTGGTACAAGGAACTGAGAAGAACTAGCGGACGAAATACATACTCCCAGGTTGTCGTCCACCACACAACCTGGGATTAACAGTTTTCCGGCGACTTTTTGCTCAACAAGGCACGGGATGGACATCCCCCAACAAAATGTCCCTCTTTCCCGCAGAAGAAACACCTTCTAGTCCTGCGGCGTACCGCCAATCCCCTCCTACGAAATGATGTCCCTCCCAACTGCATAGGCTCCTCCGAACAGACAAGGGGAACCTCAACATAAGGGACTTTAGTAGTAGGTGGAGTAACAACAGGGAGTGGGGTTACCTCGCACCTCTCCCGGAGCCGTCTATCAGTACGGATAGCTAGGGCCATAGCAGCCTCCAGTGATGGAGGAGAATCATACTGAGCCAAAACGTCCTTTAATTTATCAGAAAGCCCATGACAAAACTGGCTTCTAAGAGCTGGGTCATTCCACTGAGTATCTGTGGCCCATCTACGGAACTCAGAAGCAAATTCCTCCGCAGGACGATCTCCCTGCTGTATCTTACGTAATTTTGTCTCAGCAAGAGAGACCCGATCTGGGTCATCATATACCAAACCCAGGGCAGTAAAAAATCGATCTACTGACTGTAGAGCCGGGGATCCCGGAGGAAGGGAGAAGGCCCAGGATTGAGGGTCCCCTTGTAGGAGCGAGATAACAATTCCCACTCTCTGCTCTTCACTCCCTGATGATCGAGGCCGAAGCCGAAAATACAATTTACATGCTGCCCTGAAGGTAAAAAATTTGTCTCGCCCACCAGTGAACCTGTCCGGGAGAGCTACTTTAGGTTCAAATCTGGTTTGCTCCGAGGGAGACAAAACTTTGGACTTAATGTCCGTCAGCTCCATGGATAATCCCTGCAACTGCAGAGCCAGCTGGGCTACTGGATCCATGGCAACTGGGAATAATTTTATGGGCCAGTGAAAATGTCACGCGGTCTTATGATATGTGTACGATGTCAGTAAACTATTCTTAAAAGAACAACACTCTATACAACATATAGATTTGCAACATCAGCATGTAAATATAGAATAGATTTACCTGACACGATATCCGTTGAACTCAGGGTTAATCTTGAGGACTTGATACACTGTCACAGGAAAGAGGAGGACCGGGGTCTAACCTGACCCTAAACTGGGGTCCTAACTAATCCCTCACCTTGGAGGTACTGATAATGGTTCAGAGGTCCAAGTCTCCAGCCTAACCCTGTCTCCTATCAGTCCCTGAACCCTGTAATCAGTCCTAAGAAGGATACTGATTACCACCAAAGGGATATGGGCTGATCTCTGCTAAATACACAGATTAGACATATAAGACAGACTGGAGAAAACACAGACTTGCATACACACTCAAACACAGAAGGAACATAAATGATCTGGGATATTAAACTCTAAGCAAGGTGAGCTTAAAACAACTAAGGAGCTCTTTAACTTAAGTCTATACAGATACAATCCTATCTGTGGTCTGCATGAAGAATTTCACTGGCAACTCCCAAAACAGACCACCAGAGATTTAAAGGAAACCAATCAACAAATAATTAATTGCAGCCGGGAGAAACTGCACCCAGTCCCAGAACTGAGCACAGACAGAATTAACTCCCTAACTGCCAAACACAAAGAAACAGCAACTCAGCTGTGAGAAGTCAGAATGTGCAACCGCGACGATCTTCGTGGCGATGCACACATGACATCAGAGTCTCATCATAAAAATCATGACTCCCGGGATTAATAGCCTTTAGCTTATAGCAAGTGTCTATCTGCATCTGTAGTGCGTCTTTCTGCTGCTGTAACTCACCGAACTTCTTGACCAGTGCTGGGATCTCCTCTGCGAGCTGAAGCTCAGGTGCACGTGGCGTCTCCTCCTGGGATCCTGCATTCAGCGATGTCCCCGGCTGCTTGAACCCAGACGTCTCCTTAATTTTCACCTCCGCTGGTTTCATGGCTCCAGGCTCCACAGCACTTTTACTGCTGCCACCTGACTGCGACGTGTGCGTCCTGACCGCGCCATACTGCCATGCTGCTGTAAGTTCTCCTGGATGGTTTGTCTTTCCAAAGACGTCCGTCTCTGCCTGGGAGCAGGAGAGGTGATCTGCACAGCTGGGACTGATCTCACCTGTGCACCCGGCAGGAGCTGCTTGCTGACTGGGGAGTTACCTGACTTCACATTGTGCTGTAACCCATCACTGACCGACACTTTTCCTTCTTGCTTCTTTGCTGGACTTGGAGAAGGTTTTCCTCCCAAAACTTTACTGACGGCTTTTTCCTCCTTCACAGAACTGCTGCAGCTTTGGCTCGCTGCATTCACTGCTCTGACAGTGGCTCTGGGATTAACATTCCCATTAGGAGAGGCCTGGGAGGCTTGTCCCAGTGTAGGCCGGGAAGCCTGGGCCTTGCCTGGGAAGCTTCCCCGCCCAGGGTGGCCCCTCCCTGGGCTTGCTCCAGACATCAGGAGAGCTACAAACACACAACCTCTCAGCTAGGAGGCAGTATTATAGTAGTTATATTATTGTATATAGGAGCAGTATTATAGTAGTTATATTCTTGTACATAGGGGCAGTATTATAGTAGTTTTATTCTTGTACATAGGGAGCAGTATTATAGTAGTTATATTCATCCACATAGGAGCAGTATTATAGTAGTTATATTCTTGTACATAGGAGCAGTATTATAGTAGTTATATTCTTGTACATAGGGGTAGTATTATAGTAGTTATATTCTTGTACATAGGGGGCAGTATTATAGTAGTTATATTCTTGTACATGGGAGCAGTATTATAGTAGTTATTGTCATGTATGTAGTACAGTTCATATAGCGTCTTGTGCTTGGGTGCGATGAAAATACATGAGACACAGGTTTGATATAGAAAAGTCCTGTATTACTTCATACAAGTTGGCAAAAATAGTCACACAGTTTGCAGACACAGAAGCAGGAGACACAGCAGGCCAGAGTAATCTAAGCTCAGCAATCACTCTCCACAACAGGTTCAGGATCTTCTTCTCTGTTACCGTAAGTCCATGCAAACGTGGGTCTTTCAAGGAGCAGGGTTTAGAGTCCACAAGTGCTTCAGAGTTCCTCAGTAGGAATAGCTGGAGAACAAGGTCCAAGGCTTCAGGGGTCAGGTCACAGGTTCACTGCAGGCTAGATTCTGAAGCACTGATTGCTCAGCTGTGGCTGCTTAAGAAGCAAAAGGAGAGAATCAGGGCGGGAACATGCAAGCTGGAAACTCCATTTTGACTGAGGGCAAGATAGCTGCAGCAAGACAGAAAGTAAAATGGCTGACGAACAAACTGAGTTTCAGGAACATGTACGCAGAACCTTACATTACTCCCCCCTTAGGGACAACCTCCAGATGACCTCAGACCAGGCTTGTGTGGGTACCTCTGATGAAACTGACGGAGCAAGCGAGGAGCATTAACGTTATTGACTGGTTCCCATGAGTTGTCCTCCACTGGGTAGCCCTGCCATTTAATCAGATATTGTAACTGATTTCTATACAACCTGGAATCTAAAATCCTTTCCACCACAAATTATTCCTGACCATCGACTAGCACTGGGTCAGGGCAAGGAGAAGAACGTCCAGGAAACGTATTGGGTGTCGCAGCCTTTAGTAGGGATACATGAAAGACAGGGTGGATTCTCATAGTTCTGGGCAGTTGAAGACGACAAGCAACGGCACTTATAATTTTACTGATTTTATAGGGTCCAATGTACTTATGTCCCAGCTTAGACGATGGAATCCTCAACTTAAGATTTCTGGTTGACAGCCAGACCAAGTCTCCTACCTTGAAAGCTGGTGCAGGTTTACGAAATTTATCTGCTGCTTTCTTGTACCTTTCCTGAGCCGATTCCAGATTCTCCTTTAGAAGATCCATATTCTTCTGTAAAGACGTGATTCTTTCAGCCACTGCTGGTAAAGGCGTTTCTATGGGAAATCGTGGAAGAATGTTAGGATGATAACCTAGATTAGAGTAAAAAGGAGACTGCTTAGTGGAGGCACTCTGAGAGTTGTTATACGAGAACTCAGCTAATGGAAGTAGATCCACCCAATCATCCTGTAGGTGGCAGATAAAGCAGCGGAGATACTGCTCCAGGGTTTGATTGGTTCGTTCGGTCTGTCCATTAGTCTGGGGATGAAAAGCAGAAGAAAGGTTTACTTTAATGTCCAATGCTGCACAGAAATTTTGCCAAAACCTAGAAGTGAATTGCACCCCTCGATCCGAAATAACCTCATCCGGTACTCCATGTAAGCGAAACACATCTTTAATCATCAGATCTGATGTCTGTTTTGCAGTGGGTAAGCCGACACAAGGAATAAAATGAGCTGCCTTTGTTAGACGGTCAACCACCACTAGAATGGTGTTCTTCCCTTGAGAGGTTGGTAACTCCACAATGAAGTCCATAGAAATGGATCCCCACGGGCGGGACGGGGTGGGAAGAGGCTGTAACAGACCAGTTGGTGAGGAGCGAGGTGTTTTGCATCTTGCACAAACTTCACATGAAGTGACATAGTTTAAAACATCCTTCCTGCAAGTGGGCCACCAAAAGAAACGAGAAAGAAATTCCTGTGTCTTTAGAATTCCTCTATGCCCAGCTATCTTGGAATCGTGAATGAGTTGCAATACTCTCAATCTGACTGTTTCAGGAATATACAGGCGTTGTCCCTGAATCCACACACCATTCTTAAAGACAAGACTTACGTCCCTTGGGGGTTGTGCCAAAAAGGAATCCGCATGGTATGCTTCCTTGATGTCCTTAAGTAGGTCTTGATTATGAATTACTCCTAGGAATCTAGAGTCAGGAAGAATAGTCTTAGGAGGAGTAATTGGACGTGTCTCTGCTGAGTAAATCCTAGAGAGTGCATCAGCCTTTCCATTGCGCGATCCTGGTCTATAAGAAATGATAAAATTAAATTGGTTTAAGAAAAGATTCCAGCGAGCCTGGCGAGGAGTCAGGCACTTAGCCGACCTGATAAACTCAAGGTTACGATGGTCTGTCAGGACGACTATTTGCTGTGCAGCTCCCTGAAGAAGGTGTCTCCATTCTTTGAAGGCGGCAATAATGGCCAACAACTCTCTATTGCCCACATCGTAGTTCCTCTCAGCCGAAGACAACTGCTGGGAAAAGAAGGCACAGGGATGCAAGACATTCTTCTCACCTGTTCTCTGAGAGAGTATAGCTCCAACGGCACAGTCTGAAGCATCCACCTCTATTATGAAGGCAAGCTCGGGGTTGGGATGTACTAGGATAGGTGCAGTGGTAAATTTATCTTTTAGACGGGAAAATGCTTCCTGGGCTTGGGGAGTCCAGGAGAACCTAGACTCTTTCCGGGTAAGTTGGGTGATAGGTGACACTACCTCAGAGAAATTTCTAATGAAACGTCTATAGAAGTTGGCAAACCCGATGAAGCGCTGTACCTCCTTCACATTTCTAGGACTTGGCCAATCCTTGATGGCTTGGGTTTTGCTTCCATCCATACTAATTCCTTGTGTAGACAGTACATACCCCAGAAATTGAATTTCGGTCTTATGGAATTCACACTTTTCAAGTTTGATGTAAAGATGATTTTGTCTTAGACGTTCCAAGACCATTCTCACATGTCCATGATGTTCCTCTGTGGAGTTAGAAAAAATTAGAATATCATCCAAATAAATTACCACGAATGTATCTAGGAGATCCCTGAAGATGTCATTCACCAAGTGTTGGAAAGTGGCTGGGGCGGTACTCAGACCAAAAGGCATAACTAGATATTCAAAGTGTCCATAGCGTGACCTGAATGCAGTCTTCCATTCATCCCCAGGTCTATTACGGACTAAGTTATAGGCCCCACGAAGATCTAGTTTAGAGAAAATTTTGGCATGTCGCACTCTCTCCAATAACTCAGGGATTAAAGGCAATGGATAACGGTTTCTAATAGTAACCTTATTGAGTTCCCTATAGTCTACGCATGGTCTCAGAGATCCATCTTTCTTCTTTACAAAGAAGATGGGTGCACCTGCAGGAGATGAAGAGGGGCGTATGAAGCCCTTGGCTAGATTTTCGTCTATGTAATCCTTTAAAGCCTTTAGCTCGGGCCCCGCCAGGGGGTAGATCTTACCAAAAGGTATCTCTGCTCCAGGCAATAATTCAATTGGACAATCATATGGACGGTGAGGAGGAAGCTGGTCAGCGTTCTTCTTGTCACATAAATCCACATAGTCCTGGTATACAGCTGGTAGTTCAGGGACTGACATGGTTCCTTTAGGAATAGAGCAAGCTGAAACTTTTGGACTCATCTGTTTCTCTGGAAAGTGTAATTCCTTGGTCTCCCAGTTAATGGTAGGATTCTGAGCCTGCAGCCATGGTAGCCCTAGAATAATGGGAAAGTGGGGAGAAGAGATAAGCATAAAGGACAGTTTCTCTTGATGATCTTTACCCATAAGAACCCTCAAAGGCTCTGTTTCCTGATCCACTGGTCCAGAGGTCAGCAGGGAGCCATCCACAGTTTCCATCTGTACTGGAGTAGCCTTCTTCACTGAACGTATCCCCTGTTTCAGAGCAAAGGAGACATCCATAAAATTTCCACTTGCCCCTGAGTCGATCATAGCAGAGCTAGACACCCAAGCTGAGTCAACCCAGAGTTTGATGGAAAGAAAGCAATAAGAATTGTTTTTCTTACAACTCAGCTGGGACACCGCTGAGGAAACTTGAAAAATGGCAGCGTTTACACAGTCAACGTCCTCAGAGGTAACGGAGTTTAAGTCCGAGAAATCAAGATCTGTTGCTGCAGATCTCTCTGGAGCCTGAGGCTCGGACCTGACAGATCCCTCTCGCAACACTCACAATGAATGAGTGCTGCAGTAGTCTTACGAGAACGGCTGGGGCAGTTTATAATGAAGTGCCCTGACTTACCACAATAGAAACATAGATTCTCCTTAAAACGATGTTCCTTGCGTGCATCACTAACCCGTCGTTGCAAAGAGTCCACCTGCATGGGCTCAGGCTCAGGCTCCCGTGTAATCCTACTCAAAGGTTCCTTAGCTGGAGAGGAAGGTAGGAAAAGGTTAGTGCGATTGCTTTCGAACCATCTCTCTTGCCTGCGTTCAGTCAGACGAGTATCAATACGGATGCAGTAGTTAATAAAGTCACCTAACGCAGTGGGAGGGTCGGCACGAGCAAGTTCATCCTTAATCAGTGGAGATAACCCCTTTCGAAAATAGATTTTTTGGCGGAACTGTCCCAGGTGGTATCAAGGGCCCATCTCCTGAAATCCAAGGCATATTCAGCTACCGAGTGGTTACCTTGGCGCAAAGCTAACATGGCTGCTTCAGCTGTTGCACCTCGATTGGGGTCATCAAACACCTGCCCCATGGCTGAAATAAAAGCATCAAGGTGATTCAAACAATCATCCTCAGTCTCAATCAGAGGGTTTGCCCACATTAAAGCCTTGTTGGTAAGCAACATAATTATAGTAAGCACCTTAGATCGTTCAGTGGGAAATTGTGAAGCATGTGCAGAAAAAAAAAGATTGCATTGATTAATAAATCCCCTGAATTTCTCACGTTCACCGCCAAAACGAAAAGGGGGCAACTTGGGAATCCCAGAACTCGGGGCTACGGCAGGAGCCTGGACTCGCTCCTCTAGAACCTCAATCCTGGCTCGCAAATCCTGGGCAGTCTGTCCAAACACTTGCAAATTGTGATTAGTGAGGTCCTGTAGGTTTGTAAAACGGGTCTTTATATTCTGCAAATCTGCAAGGATATTATCAGTCACTCCGCAAAGTTCCTTTATGCGGGCCTCCATTTTCCAGATCTTTTAGGACAGGAGTACTGGAAGAAGAGGAGAGGAGAAAAAAAAAAACAATAGTGTTTACCTGTGGTAACACTGCAGAAAAAAAAATTAAGAACTGCTCACCTGGAATGGTTGTGAGAAGTCACAACCACTATCATCACAGAAAGTTCACCCGGACATCTGATATTCACAGTTACAGCAGACAAAAAAGAGAAAAGAAAAAAAAAAAAAACAATAGTGTTTACCTGTGGTAACACTGCAGAAAAAAAAACACTTAAGGGAATTGCTCACCTGGAATGGTTGTGAGAAGTCACAACCACTGTCATCACAGAAAGTACAACCGGACATCCGATATCCAGAGTTACAGCAGACACAGCCTTCCAGACCCAGCAGACACTAACGTTTGGCTTCAGAATCTTGTAATGTATGTAGTACAGTTCATATAGCGTCTTGTGCTTGGGTGCAATGAAAACACAGGAGTCACAGGTTTGATATAGAAAGTCTTGTATTACTTCATACAAGTTGGCAAAAATAGTCACACAGTTTGCAGACACAGAAGCAGGAGACACAGCAGGCCAGAGTAATCTAAGCTCAGCAATCACTCTCCACAACAGGTTCAGGATCTTCTTCTCTGTTACCGTAAGTCCATGCAAACGTGGGTCTTTCAAGGAGCAGGGTTCAGAGTCCACAAGTGCTTCAGAGTTCCTCAGTAGGAATAGCTGGAGAACAAGGTCCAAGGCTTCAGGGGTCAGGTCACAGGTTCACTGCAGGCTAGATTCTGAAGCACTGATTGCTCAGCTGTGGCTGCTTAAGAAGCAAAAGGAGAGAATCAGGGCGGGAACATGCAAGCTGGAAACTCCATTTTGACTGAGGGCAAGATAGCTGCAGCAAGACAGAAAGTAAAATGGCTGACGAACAAACTGAGTTTCAGGAACATGTACACAGAACCTTACAGTTATATTCTTGTATATAGGAGCAGTATTATAGTAGTTATATTCTTGTACATAGGAGCAGTATTATAGTAGTTATATTCTTGTACATAGGGGCAGTATTATAGTAGTTACATTCTTGTACATTTTGTACATTATTTCCGTGATAACATATTTCCGTGATAACAATAATCTGTACTTTAGGTGGTGGTGGGGTGTAGGCGGAGGGATGGAGATCAGAATGCTCTAATAAAAAAGGATTCTTTAATTTCTCCCTTCAGGCAGTGTAAAATTGCTGTGTGGCCTTTTCTTTGCTCTTCAGTCCTCATTCTCACATTGTACATACATTTATACATTTGGTTCACTTGCCCGCGGAGCTGATTTTCACTCCAGTGGCCTCACATCTTTGCCACCCACATCTGGGCAGGCATGGAGACCCTCTAGCAGTTTTCTGTAGCCGCTTCCTTCCATCGCATGTTCCTTGTTAGAGGGATTTGTATTCTCACCCTGATTAATAATTTTGTTCCATGTTTGCAAATCACACAGAACTTTTATGCCCCGAAGATTACTATCAAAGTTATAAACGCAGCCCTTGAAAAATGCCATTAATTCCAGAACTTTGAGCTCATGTAACTGAGATTAGAAAGAAAAAACACCATCATATACTAATTCTAAAGTATGTGTGAGGAAAGCACTAATATTCTGAATTATCATATTAGAGAGGGACAAATTGCCGGTATTAAGCTCCGATTCATTGGGCAAAAATTTGTGCAATTCAAATTTGTACAAAAATTGTGACCTTTCCTATTTTCACATCAATCATGGTCAGGTCCCAAAACTTATTACAAAGGGGGTAGAGTTTAGTCGAGAGGGTGTGAGGCTGAGCTCGGCTGACTAATTCATTTACTAGTTAATGGAGCCATAACTGGAGTTGATCTGCTGTAAAATAAACGTGTAATGGGGTCACCGATCTGACTGTCTGACCCTCCATATCGCCGATTCCTTATCTTGCCATTGTAAGTTCTAATTGTAACAACTTTTAAATACATTCTGTCTCGTTGCCAACGACAACTGATTGTTTCATTTCCTGTGAAGTTTATAGGAAGAGTTCTGATTGGCTGCTGTCAGTTTCGTCTCTCTTACAGTTGTGATGTTCTTACCTTTTCTTGGAGAATCTTCAGAAATAATTTTCCCTTTAAGTACACCGCTGAGCCTGTAAGTGAAGGGAACGGGTCATTTAGCCACAACATTGAGAATTCATAAATAATTAGGATTTTCCAGGAAAGGCATTAAAATGCACTTAAGACTAATCCTACAAGCCCCAGGTGCCAAAATCAAGGAGTAATCTCCTGAACAGATCCCTGCCAGTGCTGAGAGATCAGACATTGGGGACATCCAGCTGTGACTGCCCCAAATTCCATGTGACACTTGGACACGCAAGGAAAATTCAGACATTATATATAGTAATAAACGCATCCCAACATGGAAGACTAAGTGCAGATACTGGGTGTAATTCTCATTATCTGTGTTATGCTGTGTATATATACACTGCACAGTACCACTCCCCTGTATATATACACTGCACAGTACCACTCCTCCTGTCCTGTATATATACACTGCACAGTACCACTCCTCCTGTGCTGTATATATACACTGCACAGTACCTCCTGTCCGTATATATCACCTGACAGACCACTCCTCCTGTCCTGTATATATACACTGCACAGTACCACTCCTCCTGTATATATACACTGCACAGTACCACTCCTCCTGTCCTGTATATATACACTGCACAGTACCACTCCTCCTGTATATATACACTGCACAGTACCACTCCTCCTGTCCTGTATATATACACTGCACAGTACCACTCCTCCTGTATATATACACTGCACAGTACCACTCCTCCTGTCCTGTATATATACACTGCACAGTACCACTCCTCCTGTATATATACACGACAGACCACCCCCCCCTTTGTATTATCACTGCACGTCCACTCCTCCGTCCTGTAATATACAACTGCACATACATCCCCTGATTATACATCACAGTACCCCCCTCCTGTATATTTTTACACGACAGACCCTCCTCCTGTAATTATCCTGGGCCCCCCAAAACCCCCCTCCTGTATATTACATGCACATACCCCCCTTTCCCGTATATATACACTGCCGTACCACCTCTGTCCGGGTTTATTTAAATGCCCCGTACCACCCCTTCCCGTATATATACACTCACAGTACCCCTCCCCTGTCCCGTTTTATACACTGACAGTCACCCTCCCCTGTATATATAACCAAATACCCCTTCCTGTATATATACCTGAAGTAATTTGTCCGAATTTTGGTACATTTTCCTGTCCCGTTTTACTGCACAGTACCCTCCCCCCTTCCTGTTATATACACTGACGTACCCCTCCTCCCCTGTATATAAACATGCACTACCACCTTTTTCCTGTTAATACACTGCACAGTACCCTCTCCGTCCTGTATATACATCCAGTACATCCCCCCCTGTCCTTATATAACACTGCACGTACCCCCCTCTGTTAAAATACACTGCCATACCATCCTCCTGCCGTTTATACATGCACAGTACCACCCCCCTGTCCCTTTTATACATGCCTTCCTCCTCCTGTTTTATACATGCCCCAGTACACTCCTCTGTTATTTAAATAAAATTTTTTTTTACCTTTCACAGACCAATCCTCCTTTTATTACATGACAGTACCACCCCCCTTTCCCGTATATATACATGACAGTACCACCCCCCGTATTATACATTTCAATACCCTCCTCCGTCGTTATTCATGCACCCCTCCCCCCTTGTATATATACACGACAGTACCACCCCCCTTTCCTTTTATATATCTGACAGTTCCCCTCCCGTAATTTAAGCACAGTAACCCCCTCCTCCTGTTATAAACACTCACGTCCACTCCTCCTGTCCTGTATTTACATGCACGACCACCCCCTTCCCGTTTATATAAATGCACATACACTCCTC
This sequence comes from Oophaga sylvatica, assembly GCA_033576555.1. NCBI lineage: Eukaryota > Metazoa > Chordata > Amphibia > Anura > Dendrobatidae > Oophaga > Oophaga sylvatica. Next base: position 42,185,073 of record JARQOD010000010.1, on the reverse strand, counting down.
CTGTCCTGTATATTACACTCACAGTACCCCTCCCCTGTCCCGTATTTACACTGCACAGTACCCCTCCCCTGTATAATACACTGCACATACCCCTCCCCCCCCCCCTGTTTTATACACTGCACAGTACCACTCCTCCTGTTGTTTATTCACCGCACAGTACACTCCTCCGTTAATACCGCACAGTACCCCTCCCCCCGTCCTGTTATTACCTGCACATACCCCTCCTCCGTTTATACCTGCCGTACCCTCCTCTGTCCTGTTTTTTAAAACCGAATTTCCCTCCCCTGTTTTATACACTGACAGTACCCTCCCCCTTCCTGTATTTCTGCCAGACCCCCTCCTTTTATTAACTAAAAAGCCACCCTCCTGTCCGTATATTACACTGACAGTACCACCTCCTGTTTTATATACACGCACAGAACCCTCTCCTTCCTGATATAAACTGCCAGTACCCCTCCTCCTGTCCCCGGGTTTTTACATGCAGTCCAAATCTCCGTTATATAAAAGACTACCCCCTCTCCTGTTATTACCGACAGTACATCCTCCCGTATATATACATGCCCGACCTCCCCCGTTTATCAGCCGACCCCCTCCTGGATATTACACTGCACGTACCACTCCCCTGTTATATTTTTAGAAATCCACCCCCCTTTCCGTTATTCACTGCAAGTACCCCCCCTTTTCCCTTTTTAACATGCACGTACCATCTCCGTTTATAACTGACGTTCCATCCCTGTATATTCCTGCACGACCCCCCCCGTTGTATATATTAAATGCACAGTACCCCAACCCCCCTTTTTTATATACACGCACAGCCATCCTCCCGTATATAACACGGGACAGTCCTTCCCCCTCCCGGTATATTACACTGCACAGTTCCCCTTCTCCTGGGAATTTTACATTTCCACGTACCACTCCCTTTTGTATATATTCCCCTTTTTACTCATCCGGTCCTGTTTTATACACTGCAAGTACCTCCCCTTTGGTATATTTACACTGAAAAGGAACCCCTTCCCGGCCCGTATAAATTTACAAGGCCCCAAATTCCACTCCCCTGTCTGGATTTTTAATAAATCCAGCACTCCTCCGGTTTTTTAAACCTGCCTCGTACCTATCCTCCGGGTTTTTTTTAAAATGTCGTTCCACTCCTCCGGGCCCGTTTTTTCACGCAAAACCCCCCCCCCGGTTACCACGGCCCCCGGGCCTGTTTTTTACACTGCACGTACCTACCCTGTTTTATTTTCTTCCCCGTACCCCTCCTTGGGCCTGGGAAAAATTTTCTTTCCCGTACCCAAACTCCTTGGGTTTTTAAACACGGGCCCGTTACTTCCTCCTGTTGTTTTTAAAACCCCAGGGACTATCCCCGGGGTTTTTATTATTACCTGACAGACCATCCTCCTGTTTATTACACTGCCACCCAGGGGTTAATAACTCCTACCTGGCCCCCTTTTTTATTTACACTGACCGTACCCCTCCCCCCCGGTTTTTTACAATTCACAGTACCCTCCTCCGGCCCATTTTTTACCTTTCCACGTACCAACTCCCTGTTTTTTACACTGCCCGTACCCCCTCCTCTGGCCTGGGATATAACACTGCCACCTCCTCCCAATTATTAAAAAAATTTCCATTTTCCTGCACAGTACCCCTTTCCCCCGGGCTGTATTATACCCCTTTAAAAAGTACCCCTCCCCCTGTTTATATACATGACCGGACCCCTCCTGTCCCGTAAAAACACGGACAGTACCCCTCCTCCTGTTCCCGTTTAAAAACCCCTGCCAGTACCACTCTCCGCCTGAAAAATACCCCCACAGTACCTTCCCCATTTTCCCGATTATACACTGCCAGTACCTCCTCCGGGCCGTAATAAATTTCAATGAAAGTAACACCCTCCTGTCCTGTATATAAACGGGACAGTACCCCCTCCTGTCCTGTTTTTTTTCATGCACAAATACCATCCCCGGGCCGTATTTATTCATGCCCGTTCCCACCCCCCTGTATTTTTTAAAGAAAGCCCACCCCCTTCCCGTTATTTACATGCCCCAGAAAAACTTCCTCCTTTTTTAAAAAATGCATTTTCCCCCGTCCGTATTTATACACCCGCCACAGTTTCCCTCTGTCCCGTTATATACACTGCCAGTTTCCACTCCCC
>JARQOD010000010.1:42110936-42182824 GCA_033576555.1 Oophaga sylvatica | reverse complement strand
AAACACACAACCTCTCAGCTAGGAGGCAGTATTATAGCAGTTATATTCTTGTACATAGGGGCAGTATTATAGTAGTTATATTCTTGTACATAGGAGTATTATAGTAGTTATATTCTTGTATATAGGGAGCAGTATTATAGTAGTTATATTCTTGTACATAGGAGCAGTATTATAGTAGTTATATTCTTGTACATAGGAGCAGTATTATAGTAGTTATATTCTTGTACATAGGGCAGTATAATAGTAGTTATATTCTTGTATATAGGGAGCAGTATTATAGTAGTTATATTCTTGTATATAGGGGCAGTATTATAGTAGTTGTATTCTTGTACATAGGGGCAGTATTATAGTAGTTATATTCTTGTACATAGGGGCAGTATTATAGTAGTTATATTCTTGTATATAGGAGCAGTATTATAGTAGTTATATTCTTGTATATAGGAGCAGTATTATAGTAGTTTATATTCTTGAACATAGGAGCAGTATTATAGTAGTTATATTCCTGTACATAGGGGCAGCATAATAGTAGTTATATTCTTGTATATAGGGAGCAGTATTATAGTAGTTATATTCTTGTACATAGGGCAGTATTATAGTAGTTATATTCTTGTACATAGGAGCAGTATTATAGTAGTTATATTCTTGTACATAGGAGCAGTATTATAGTAGTTATATTCTTGTATATAGGAGCAGTATTATAGTAGTTATATTCTTGTATATAGGAGCAGTATTATAGTAGTTATATTCTTGAACATAGGAGCAGTATTATAGTAGTTATATTCCTGTACATAGGGGCAATTTTTATTGTAAAAACCAAACAAATACAAATATAACGACATTCCTCCAGTAATATAAATTCACTTGGATTGTACATACATTACATATCCGGATTATACATATAAAATTAACTTAAAGAGTCCATACACCTGGTTGGAAAAAAAAAACAAAAAACCCATCATATTTCAACCTAGTGACACATCCTTCCATAACTTAACATTTCCTAATTTTCCTAATGATTTTATCTATCTGGGCTCGGACATTATGTGGTTGACAGCGTCACAGATCTGAGTCGGAGTTATTCTGGTCACCACCGGTCTCCATTTCAGACTCTACCCGAGAGCCCTTAGGTAATGGCTTCCGCTTTGGCGGAGGACAGTCCTCTGCGTCCCTATCAAACTCTGCGTCAATTCTTCTAAGGTCATCCTCAAAATCACCGTCAGACTCAGACAGAACGTCAAACCTATTAGATAAGTCCATTACACCTGCAGAACTCTGGACCTTCTTCCTGGCTCCTTGGCCAGTGTCATACTCCTTCTCAGGTTTACGGGAGTTCTTGTCCTTCTTCTTCCTTTTAGTCTGATTTTTGCTATTCCCTTCAGACACAGATGGTAGTACTGAAGTAATGCCTTCCTGTGACTGCTGCCCCTGAGGGACAACCTCCATACTCCCCTGTGCACCCTCTGAATCCTGCTGCTCTGATGTCACCTGAGTGGTCCCCTGGTGGACCTCCGGTCTGGCCAGTAATTCCCCTGACAGTAAAGCTGGCTTCTCCAGAATCTCTGGCCCTGCCACCAAATCCTTATCAGGAAAGTCCTTACAGATATTGTGCCAGGCGTCAGGACAGTCCCTGTGAGGGTGACCGATCTTCCCACAAAGGTTGCACCTGATGTTCTGGCAGTCTGCAGCCACATGGCCAACCTCCCCACACAGGTTGCACTTCACAGTACAGGTATTTGCCAGGTGACCCGCCTTGCCACATTTGAAGCACTTACGAGGCTGCCCAGGATAGAAACACACACCCCTCTTCCTCCCAATAAAGAAGGGGTTGGGTAAGTGGGCAGTGATATTATCGCACTGGCGCAGTTCATCACCAAAACCCTCCACCCTCCCGTCCAGATACCATCATTGTCTCTGCTTTTGGTGAGGTCAGAGACCAGGTCACAATGCCTCCGGAGCCACACCACAATGTCCTGCGGGGGAACAGACTCATTCCAGAAGATGAGATTAACCGTAACAGTATCTGGCTTAGAGATAGGAATAAAGCTGAACTTACTCCAGCCCTCAGAGTCTCTAAACTTGGGGAAATTAGACCAGAACCTGTCCAGGTCAGTCATGAGCTTAAAGCTGACGTCATAGCCCTGCCTGTCTGGAAGATTAATCACCGCCAAGATGCTGACTGGCGCAAACCCCATCTGGCGACACAAGAGTTCCCTGACCACAAACCTTCTATCTGGCAGATCCTCCTTTGCACCTCTGTGCCGGAAACACACGACGTTTCTCCGTTTAAATGCCTGGCCGATATAATTGGCACCAGAGGTGAAGGACGGAGCACCACGACTCCAGGCATTACTGGGGGGAACCTGCGGGGTCACACTAGGCTGACTCACGGGGTGAGGGTCAGCAGCAGGGGGGGCAGCTGCACCTTGTGTGCTCGGAATTAAAGGGGGAAATCACAGACATTATCATGTACATTATCATCAACATCAATGTCACTATCAGACTGCGCAGCGTCCAGCAAAGATACTATGCTCCCCCAAACCCCCGACCCCTCAGATACAGCGCGGTTATCCCCAGCATCAGAGCCCTGCTGGCCACCATCAGGAACTACCGACGCATGTCCACTGCCCAACTGTTGTGCTTGGCATTCTGAGACCTGTAGTCCCTCTGCTGAAAAATGTCCATGCTGCTGCTTGGAATCTGCTGCAGGCGGCTGTGCTAGGCATTCTGAGACTTGTACCTCTACTGGAATGTGCCCTTCATGCTGTTGCTTGGAATCTGCTGCAGGCTGTTGTGCTGGGCATTCTGTAACTTGTTGTACCTCTGCTGGAATCTGCACTACATGCTTCTGCTTTGGATCTGCCGCAGGCAGTTTTGCTGGGCACTCTGAGACTTGTGGTACCTCTGCTGGGGTCTGCACTACAGGCTGCTGCTGGTGCGGCATTTGCCCCTTTTGGAAGCAGAAACTTGCAGGCTGCAGCACTGGCCGCACCTGCTTCTGGGGTCCACCTGGGACAATGTCTGACCTGGAACCTGCAGAGTTCTGCTTCTGTGACATAAACAGTTCCTGGTTCCTATAAGTCTCCGCCAGAGGCCCCATCCTCTCTAGGACGCAGTCTATGTCCCTCACCACTTTTGCCAGCAATACACCCAGTGTGTTCAGAGTCTCGTCATAAAAATCATGACTCCCGGGATTAATAGCCTTTAGCTTATAGCAAGTGTCTATCTGCATCTGTAGTGAGTCTTTCTGCTGCTGTAACTCACCGAACTTCTTGACCAGTCCTGGGATCTCCTCTGCGAGCTGAAGCTCAGGTGCACGTGGCGTCTCCTCCTGGGATCCTGCATTCAGCGATGTCCCCGGCTGCTTGAATCCAGACGTCTCCTTAATTTTCACCTCCGCTGGTTTCATGGCTCCAGGCTCCACAGCACTTTTACTGCTGCCACCTGACTGCGACCTTGTGCGTCCAGAGCTCGCCATGCTGGTCACCACATATTTCTGCTGCAAGTTTTCCTGTAATGTCTGCCTCTCCAGTGAGGTTCTCCTCTGCCTGCTGGAAGTCAGCTGCACACCTGAAGCCGCTGATGGCCTCTCCTGAGCTGCAGGCTGCTTTCCTCCATTCAGCTTCTCACCAGGAGATTTCTTCTGGATTTCTCCTAGTTGCACTTCACTTTGCTTGCCTTGGCTGGCCGACTGCTTAACTGCAACTTTCTTACATACAATGGCTTTTCCTTGTTCCGTTACTTTACTCACTTTCACAGCTTCATCCTTCTTGTTGCTGCTACTTCCATTCGGAGCTTTCTTCCCATCAGAAATCACTTTAGGATTTCCAACTGCATTAGAAACAGCTTGGGCGCTTCTTCCCAGTGTAGGCCTGGAAGCCTGGGCCTTGCTTGGGGAGTATCCCCGCCCAGGGTGGCCCCTCCCTGGGCTTGCTCCAGACATCAGGAGAGCTACAAACACACAACCTCTCAGCTAGGAGGCAGTATTATAGTAGTTATATTCTTGTACATAAGAGTATTATAGTAGTTATATTCTTGTACATAGGGGCAGTATTATAGTAGTTATATTCTTGTATATAGGGAGCAGTATTATAGTAGTTATATTCTTGTACATAGGGGCAGTATTATAGTAGTTATATTCTTGTACATCAGAGCAATATTTTAGTAGTTATATTCTTGTATATAGGGGCAGTATTATAGTAGTTATATTCTTGTACATAAGAGTATTATGAGTATTATAGTAGTTATATTCTTGTACATAGGGCAGTATTATAGTAGTTATATTCTTGTATATAGGGAGCAGTATTATAGTAGTTATATTCTTGTACATAGGGGCAGTATTATAGTAGTTATATTCTTGTACATAAGAGTATTATAGTAGTTATATTCTTGTACATAGGGGCAGTATTATAATAGTTATATTCTTGTACATAAGAGTATTATAGTAGTTATATTCTTGTACATAGGGGCAGTATAATAGTAGTTATATTGTACATAGGGAGCAGTATTATAGTAGTTATATTCTTGTACATGGGGCAGTATTATAGTAGTTATATTGTACATAGGGAGCAGTATTATAGTAGTTATATTCTTGTACATAGGGGCAGTATTATAGTAGTTATATTCTTGTATATAGGGAGCAGTATTATAGTAGTTATATTCTTGTACATAGGGGCAGTATTATAGTAGTTATATTCTTGTATATAGGGAGCAGTATTAGAGTAGTTATATTCTTGTACATAGGAGCAGTATTATAGTAGTTATATTCTTGTATATAGGAGCAGTATTTTAGTAGTTATATTCTTGTACATAGGAGCAGTATTATAGTAGTTATATTCTTGTACATAGGGGCAGTATTATAGTAGTTATATTCTTGTATATAGGGAGCAGTATTATAGTAGTTATATTCTTGTACATAGGAGCAGTATTATAGTAGTTATATTCTTGTATATAGGGAGCAATATTATAGTAGTTATATTCTTGTACATAGGGGCAGTATTATAGTAGTTATATTCTTGTATATAGGGGCAGTATTATAGTAGTTATATTCTTGTACATAGGAGCAGTATTATAGTAGTTATATTCTTGTACATAGGGGCAGTATTATAGTAGTTATATTCTTGTACATAGGGGCAGTATTATAGTAGTTATATTCTTGTACATAGGAGCAGTATTATAGTAGTTATATTCTTGTGCATAGGAGCAGTATTATAGTAGTTATATTCTTGTATATAGGGGCAGTATTATAGTAGTTATATTCTTGTACATAGGAGCAGTATTATAGTAGTTATATTCTTGTACATAGGGGCAGTATAATAGTAGTTATATTCTTGTATATAGGGAGCAGTATTATAGTAGTTATATTCTTGTACATGAGAGTATTATAGTAGTTATATTCTTGTACATAGGGGCAGTATTATAATAGTTATATTCTTGTACATAGGAGTATTATAGTAGTTATATTCTTGTAGATAGGGAGCAGTATTATAGTAGTTATATTCTTGTACATAGGGGCAGTATTATAGTAGTTATATTCTTGTACATAGGGGCAGTATTATAGTAGTTATATTCTTGTACATAGGAGTATTATAGTAGTTATATTCTTGTATATAGGGAGCAGTATTATAGTAGTTATATTCTTGTGCATAGGAGCAGTATTATAGTAGTTATATTCTTGTATATAGGGAGCAGTATTATAGTAGTTATATTCTTGTACATAGGAGCAGTATTATAGTAGTTATATTCTTGTACATAGGAGCAGTATTATAGTAGTTATATTCTTGTATATAGGGAGCAGTATTATAGTAGGTATATTCTTGTACATAGGGGCAGTATTATAGTAGTTATATTCTTGTATATAGGGGCAGTATTATAGTAGTTATATTCTTGTACATAGGAGCAGTATTATAGTAGTTATATTCTTGTACATAGGGGCAGTATTATAGTAGTTATATTCTTGTACATAGGGGCAGTATTATAGTAGTTATATTCTTGTACATAGGAGCAGTATTATAGTAGTTATATTCTTGTGCATAGGAGCAGTATTATAGTAGTTATATTCTTGTATATAGGGGCAGTATTATAGTAGTTATATTCTTGTACATAGGAGCAGTATTAATAGTAGTTATATTCTTGTACATAGGGGCAGTATAATAGTAGTTATATTCTTGTATATAGGGAGCAGTATTATAGTAGTTATATTCTTGTACATGAGAGTATTATAGTAGTTATATTCTTGTACATAGGGGCAGTATTATAATAGTTATATTCTTGTACATAGGAGTATTATAGTAGTTATATTCTTGTAGATAGGGAGCAGTATTATAGTAGTTATATTCTTGTACATAGGGGCAGTATTATAGTAGTTATATTCTTGTACATAGGGGCAGTATTATAGTAGTTATATTCTTGTATATAGGGAGCAGTATTATAGTAGTTATATTCTTGTACATAGGAGCAGTATTATAGTAGTTATATTCTTGTACATAGGGGCAGTATAATAGTAGTTATATTCTTGTATATAGGGAGCAGTATTATAGTAGTTATATTCTTGTACATGAGAGTATTATAGTAGTTATATTCTTGTACATAGGGCAGTATTATAATAGTTATATTCTTGTACATAGGAGTATTATAGTAGTTATATTCTTGTAGATAGGGAGCAGTATTATAGTAGTTATATTCTTGTACATAGGGGCAGTATTATAGTAGTTATATTCTTGTACATAGGGCAGTATTATAGTAGTTATATTCTTGTATATAGGGAGCAGTATTATAGTAGTTATATTCTTGTACATAGGAGCAGTATTATAGTAGTTATATTCTTGTACATAGGAGCAGTATTATAGTAGTTATATTCTTGTATATAGGGAGCAGTATTATAGTAGGTATATTCTTGTACATAGGGGCAGTATTATAGTAGTTATATTCTTGTACATAGGGGCAGTATTATAGTAGTTATATTCTTGTACATATGGGCAGTATTATAGTAGTTATATTCTTGTACATAGGAGCAGTATTATAGTAGTTATATTCTTGTGCATAGGGAGCAGTATTATAGTAGTTATATTCTTGTACATAGGGGCAGTATTATAGTAGTTATATTCTTGTACATAGGAGCAGTATTATAGTAGTTATATTCCTGTGCATAGGAGCAGTATTATAGTAGTTATATTCTTGTATATAGGGGCAGTATTATAGTAGTTATATTCTTGTACATAGGAGCAGTATTATAGTAGTTATATTCTTGTATATAGGGAGCAGTATTATAGTAGTTATATTCTTGTACAAGGAGCAGTATTATAGTAGTTATATTCTTGTACATAGGAGCAGTATTATAGTAGTTATATTCTTGTATATAGGGAGCAGTATTATAGTAGGTATATTCTTGTACATAGGGGCAGTATTATAGTAGTTATATTCTTGTACATAGGGGCAGTATTATAGTAGTTATATTCTTGTACATATGGGCAGTATTATAGTAGTTATATTCTTGTACATAGGAGCAGTATTATAGTAGTTATATTCTTGTGCATAGGGAGCAGTATTATAGTAGTTATATTCTTGTACATAGGGGCAGTATTATAGTAGTTATATTCTTGTACATAGGAGCAGTATTATAGTAGTTATATTCCTGTGCATAGGAGCAGTATTATAGTAGTTATATTCTTGTATATAGGGGCAGTATTATAGTAGTTATATTCTTGTACATAGGAGCAGTATTATAGTAGTTATATTCTTGTACATAGGAGCAGTATTATAGTAGTTATATTCTTGTGCATAGGAGCAGTATTATAGTAGTTATATGCTTGTACATAGGAGCAGTATTATAGTAGTTATATTCTTGTACATAGGGGCAGTATTATAGTAGTTATATTCTTGTACATAGGGGGCAGTGTTATAGTAGTTATATTCTTGTACATAGGGGCAGTATTATAGTAGTTATATTCTTGTACATAGGAGCAGTATTATAGTAGTTATATTCTTTTACATAGGGGGCAGTATTATAGTAGTTATATTCTTGTACATAGGGGCAGTATTATAGTAGTTGTATTCTTGTACATAGGGGCAGTATTATAGTAGTTATATTCTTGTACATAGGAGCAGTATTATAGTAGTTATATTCTTGTACATAGGGGCAGTATTTTAGTAGTTATATTCTTGTATATAGGGGGCAGTATTATAGTAGTTATATTCTTGTACATAGGGGCAGTATTATAGAAGTTGTATTCTTGTACATAGGGCAGTATTATAGTAGTTATTGTTGTGAATGGGTTTGAGATGGGTTCTGAGCAGAGGCTCCCTCTGGTGGTTACAAGCGGTGCTAGTGAAGATTGTGAGGACTGGGAATCAGGTGTTACTGACTGGTCTTATATAAGGGAGTCATTTTCCCATCAGGGTTGCCGGTGATCAATTGTTCTGGTCTGAATCCTTCATTCCAGTTTCCCTTGTAGCCTGCTGTGTCGTGTCTGCATCTCCTGCTTACAGATAAGACTTTTGCTTCTTTTGTGTTTTGTGCTATATTTTTGCATTTTGTCCTGCACTTCTTTGGGGCCTTCAGGGTCCCCTCCGGGGGCTTCTGCCCTCTCAGTTTAGTTCAGCCACTGAGGTTTGTTCTTTTGCTTTTTTCCAGTTTTTTCAGTGGCTGCTGTTTTTCACTGTTGTGAATGGGTTTGAGATGGGTTCTGAGCAGAGGCTCCCTCTGGTGGTTACAAGCGGTGCTAGTGAAGATTGTGAGGACTGGGAATCAGGTGTTACTGACTGGTCTTATATAAGGGAGTCATTTTCCCATCAAGGGCCGGTGATACTGTTATGTTTCGGTAGCTGAGGAGTGCAGGTAAAAAAGGCAATACACCAGAGCAGTTGGAATCTATGAGATTGCAGTACCCTGACTAACCACCACAACTAGAGGCAGCCGTGGAGCGTTCCTACGTTGGTCCTAGACGCCTCGTCACAGCCTGAGAAACTAACTACACCTAAAGATAGAAATAGGAAAGCTATCTGCCCCGGAGCAGAACCCCAAAGATAACAGAAAGCCCCCAAACATGTAATGGCGGTTAGACAAGAGGAAATACTGACACAGAAAGAAAATAGTATGAGCAAACGCTGGGGCCCAAACTATCTAAATAGAAAAGGATAGGAAGGGTACTTACTGCAATCCCAGAAAACCCTGAAAAGCACCAACTCTACTAATTTCAAAATCACCTGAGATCACACGACCTCTACCACCTAAATTAGTTCTCTGGTGTAACAAAATAAAAACAGCAGCCACTGAAAAAACTGGAAAAAGCAAAAGAACAAAACTCAGTGGCTGAACTAAACTGAGAGGGCAGAAGCCCCCGGAGGGGACCCTGAAGGCCCCCAAAGAAGTGCAGGACAAAATGCAAAAATATAGCACAAACACAAAAGAAGCAAAAGTCTTATCTGTAAGCAGGAGATGCAGACACGACACAGCAGGCTACAAGGGAAACTGGAATGAAGGATTCAGACCAGAACAATTGATCACCGGCAACCCTGATGGGAAAATGACTCCCTTATATAAGACCAGTCAGTAACACCTGATTCCCAGTCCTCACAATCTTCACTAGCACCGCTTGTAACCACCAGAGGGAGCCTCTGCTCAGAACCCATCTCAAACCCATTCACAACAAGTTATATTCTTGTATATAGGAAGCTGTTATGATTTGGTAGCTGAGGAGTGCAGGTAAAAAAGGCAATACACCAGAGCAGTTGGAATCTATGAGAGGCAGCCGTGGAGCGTTCCTACGTTGGTCCTAGACGCCTCGTCACAGCCTGAGAAACTAACTATACCTAAAGATAGAAAGAGGAAAGCTATCTGCCCCGGAGCAGATCCCCAAAGAACATAGAAAGCCCCCAAACATGTAATGGCGGTTAGACAAGAAGAAATACTGACACAGACAGAAAATAGTATGAGCAAACGTTGGGGCCCAAACTATCTAAATAGAAAAGGATAGGAAGGGCACTTACTTCAATCCCAAAAAACCCTGAAAAGCACCAACTCTACTAATTTCAAAAACACCTGAGATCACACGACCTCTACCACCTAAATTAGTTCTCTGGTGTAACAAAATCAAAACAGCAGCCACTGAAAAAACTGGAAAAAGCAAATGTACAAAACATCAGTGGCTGAACTAAACTGAGAGGGCAAAAGCCCCGGAGGGGACCCTGAAGGCCCCCACAGAAGTGCAGGAAAAAATGCAAAAATAAAGCACAAAAACAAAAAGAAGAAAATGTCTTATCTGTTAGCAGGAGATGCAGACACGACACAGCAGGCTACTAAGGAAACAGGAATCAAGGATTGAGACCAGAACAATTGATCACCGGCAACCCTGATGGGAAGGCGACTCCCTTAAATAAGACCAGTCAGTAACACCTGATTCCCAATCCTCACAATCTTCACTGGACAGTCCAGTACCGCCTGTAACCACCAGAGGGAGCCTCCGCTCAGAACTCATTTCAAGTCCATTCACAACAGTACCCCCCCCTTGAGGAGGGGTCACCGAACCCTCACTTGAGCAACCAGGTCGGTCAGGATGAGTTCTATGATACGCACGGATAAGTCTCCTAGCATGGATGTCCGAAGCAAACACCCAAGAATTGTCTTCCTGACCATAACCTCTTCATTTAACCAAATACTGGATTTTCCGTCTAGAAAAACGAGAATTCAATATTTTCTCAACCACAAACTCCATATTGCCCTCAACCAAAACAGGGTCAGGAGGCAAAGCAGTAGGAACCACTGGCTCAACAAACCTCTTCAACAAGGACTTGTGGAACACGTTATGGATCTTAAATGTCCCTGGAAGAAGCAAACGAAAAGAAACAGGATTAAGAATCTCCATGATCTTATAAGGTCCAATGAACCTAGGCTTAAATTTAGGAGATGCCACTCTCATAGGAATATTTTTTGAGGACAACCAGACCAAGTCCCCCACTTTAAACCGAGGACCATCAGTCCTATGCCGGTTAGCAAACCGCTGGGCCTTCTCCTGAGAGAGGGACAACCTCTCCACTACCTGGTCCCAAATCTGTTGCATACGCTCCACAACAGAGTCAACACCTGGACAGGCAGAAGCCTCCGTCTGTCCTGAAGAAAATCGAGGGTGAAACCCAGAATTACAGAAAAATGGAGACATCAAAGTGGCAGAGCTAGCCCTATTATTAAGAGCAAACTCAGCCAAAGGCAAAAAAGAGACCCAGTCATCCTGATCAGCAGACACAAAGCATCTTAGATAAGTCTCCAATGTCTGGTTTGTTCTCTCAGTTTGACCATTGGTCTGAGGATGAAACGCCAAGGAGAAAGACAACTGAACACCAAGCTTAGAACAAAAGGTCCTCCAAAATCTGGAAACAAACTGGACTCCTCTGTCAGACACAATGTTCTCAGGAATGCCGTGTAAACGAACCACGTGCTGAAGGAACAACGGCACCAATTCAGAGGAGGAAGGCAACTTAGGTAATGGCACAAGATGCATCATCTTGGAAAACCTATCACAAATCACCCAGATGACGGTCATTCTCTGAGAAACAGGGAGATCGGAAATGAAATCCATAGAGATATGGGTCCATGGTCTCTAGGGCACAGGCAATGGCATCAACAAACCACTAGAGCGAGAGCAAGGCTTGGAGCGAGAGCAAGTCCCGCAGGACTGCACAAATTCCCTGACATCACGAGACAAGGTAGGCCACCAAAAGGACCGACTAACCAAGTCTCTGGTACCAAAAATTCCGGGATGACCGGCCAACGCGGAACAATGAATCTCAGACATCACACTCTTTTTCCACTGGTCCGGGACAAACAGTTTCCCAACAGGGCAGCGCTCGGGCCTATCCTCCTGACACCCCTCCAAAGCCAATCTCAAATTGGGCGAGATGGCGGAAAGAACTACACCTTCTTTCAAAATAACAGAAGAATCAGATACCTCAGGAGAGTCCGCAAGGAAGCTCCTCGAGAGGGCATCCACCTTAACATTCTTAGTGCCAGGAAGAAAGGAAACCACAAAATTAAAACGTGTGAAAAACAAGGCCCACCTGGCCTGTCTAGGATTGAGTCGCTTGGCAGATTCCAGATAGACCAGATTCTTATGGTCCGTAAGGACCACCACCTGATGTTTGGCTCCCTCCAGCCAATGTCTCCACTCTTCAAAAGCCCACTTCATGGCCAATAACTCCCGATTACCCACGTCATAATTACGTTCAGTAGGAGAAAATTTTCGAGAGAAAAAGGCACAAGGGTTACTTTTAGAGGTCTCTGGATCTCTGTGGGACAAAACGGCACCTGCCCCAATTTCAGAGGCATCAACCTCCACCTGAAATGGCAGAGAAACATCAGGCTGCCGTAGAACAGGAGCAGAAGTGAATCTCTGCTTAAGTTCCTGAAATGCAGAGACTGCCTCAGGAGGCCAATTCACCACATCAGAACCCTTTCTGGTCAAATCAGTTAATGGTTTAACAATAACCGAGAAATTACCAATAAATTTACGATAAAAATTGGCAAAACCCAAAAATCTTTGAAGAGCCTTTAATGAAGTAGGTTGGACCCAATCACAGATGGCCTGAACCTTGACCGGGTCCATTTCAATAACAGATGGGGACAAAATGAATCCCAAAAATGAGATCCTCTGTACGCCAAAAAGACACTTTGATCCCTTCACATACAGAGCATTCTCTCTCAAAATCTGGAATACAGTTCGAACATGTTTCACATGAGAGTCCCAGTCATTAGAAAAAATCAAGATATCATCCAAATAAACAATCAGAAATTTATCCACAAAATCCCTGAAAATGTCATTCATGAAGGACTGGAAGACAGAAGGAGCATTAGTGAGCCCAAAGGGCATCACAAGGTACTCAAAATGCCCCTCAGTGGTGTTAAATGCCGTCTTCCACTCATCCCCGTGCTTAATGCGAAGAAGGTTATACGCCCCCCTGAGGTCTAGCTTGGTAAACCAAGTAGCGTTTTTCACCCTGGAAAACAGGTCAGAAATCAAGGGTAACGGATATTGATATTTCACAGTAATATTGTTCAAAAGACGATAATCAATACACGGCCTTAATGAACCATCCTTTTTGGCCACAAAGAAAAAACCGGCACCTAAGGGTGAAGAGGATGGTCTGATATGACCCTTCTCCAATGACTCCTTGATATAAGACCGCATAGCGTCATGTTCAGGTACAGATAAGTTAAAAAGGCGACCTTTAGGAATTTACTACCAGGCACTAATTCAATAGCGCAGTCATAGCTCCTATGGGGAGGCAAGGATGAAGATTTACTTTCGCTAAACACATCAGAAAAATCAATCAAAAAGTCAGGAACATCCTGAGCCTGGGGGGAGGCAGAAAAAACAGGAGTGTTGGTATTAACACATTGGCAGCCCGAACTGGTTACAGACACAGATTTCCAATCCAAAACAGGATTATGAGACTGTAACCAAGGGACAGGGCCGGATTAACGTAGGGGCTGATGGAGCTGCAGCTCCAGGCCCCTTGTTAGAGATAGGCCCATCCCCCGGCCCAGCCAGCCGCTTGTTATCTAATGGCTCTCTGCTCTCCTCCCTTCCCTGTGCTGCTGAGGTCAGCCTGGTGATGGAGGGGGAGGTGAGGAGCCAGGAGAGACTGTGTGCTGGAGGGGGAGAGAGGAAACCTGGTGCTGAAAGTACTATAGGAGAGGAGTCGGCAGCAGCACAGTGTTATCTCATTCACCCAATCCAGAAGCAGGATGTAAATGAAGGCAGAACATGTGACCACAGAGCAGCCAGTCACAGCTCACCTTTCACTTGTCCTCATCCATGCACTGTCTTCTTACAGCTTTGCCTATTGGCATCCTGCCCTGTGTTCAGTGTCACGTTGTAGTGACGGTCCCTGTCTGGAGGAGAGAGTAAAGAGACAGGCAGGCAGAGGTGTGTGTGCTGTTACAAGAATCCCAGCCATATTACAGTGAAAGTAGATGGAGAATCCTGAAGTCTCTGCACAGGTTTGTGTTATAAAGTGTGTGGTTTCTGACAAATTCCATCAGTAGCATTGAATGGCCCATAGTATATATAATGCAGCATTGAGAGGCCCATTCTAGTATATAGCGCAGCATTGAATGGCCCATAGTATATAGCGCAGCATTGAGAGGCCCATTCTAGTATATATAGCGCAGCATTGAATGGCCCATAGTATATATAATGCAGCATTGAGAGGCCCATAGTATATATAATGCAGCATTGAATGGCCCATAGTATATAATATGTAGCATTGAATGGCCCATAGTATATATAGTGCAGCATTGAATGGCCCATAGTATATATAATGTAGCATTGAATGGCCCATAGTATATATAGTGCAGCATTGAATGGTCCATAGTATATATAGGGCAGCATTGAGAGGCCCATTCTAGTATATAGCGCAGCATTGAATGGCCCATAGTATATATAGGGCAGCATTTAGAGGCCCTCTCAATGCTGCATTATATATACTATGGGCCATTCAATGCTGCGCTATATGGGCCTCTCAATGCTGCATTATATATACTATGGGCCTCTCAATGCTGCTCAACTATGGGCCATTCAATGCGCATTATATATACTATGGGCCATGCAATGCTGCGCTATATATACTATGGGCCATGCAATGCTGCGCTATATATACTATGGGCCATGCAATGCTGCGCTATATATACTATGGGCCATTCAATGCTGCATTATATATACTATGGGCCATTCAATGCTGCATTATATATACTATGGGCCATGCAATGCTGCGCTATATATACTATGGGCCATGCAATGCTGCATTATATATACTATGGGCCATGCAATGCTGCGCTATATATACTATGGGCCATGCAATGCTGCGCTATATATACTATGGGCCATTCAATGCTGCATTATATATACTATGGGCCATGCAATGCTGCGCTATATATACTATGGGCCATGCAATGCTGCCTATATATACTATGGGCCATTCAATGCTGCGCTATATATACTATGGGCCATTCAATGCTGCATATATATACTATGGGCCATCAATGCTGTGCTATATATAATGGGCCATTCAATGCTGCATTATATATACTATGGGCCATTCAATGCTGCATTATATAATGGGCCTTCAATGCTGCATTATATATACTATGGGCCATTCAATGCTGCATTATATATACTATGGGCCATTCAATGCTGCATTATATATACTATGGGCCATTCAATGCTGCATTATATATACTATGGGCCATTCAATGCTGCATTATATATACTATGGGCCATCAATGCTGCCTATATATACTATGGGCCATGCAATGCTGCGCTATATATACTATGGGCCATTCAATGCTGCGCTATATATACTATGGGCCATTCAATGCTGCCATATATATACTATGGGCATCAATGCTGCGCATATATAATATGGGCCATGCAATGCTGCGCTATATTACTATGGGCATTCAATGCTGCATTATATATACTATGGGCCATCAATGCTGCCCTATATTCTATGGGCATCAATGCTGCTATATATACTAATGGGCCTTCAATGCTGCCTATATTAACTATGGGACCATGCAATGCTGCGCTATTTTACTAATGGGCCATGCAATGCTGCCTATATATTACTATGGGCCATTCAATGCTGCATTATATATACTATGGGCAATGCAAGCTGCGTATATAATATGGCCATGCAATGCTGCGCTATATACTAAATGGCTTCATGCTGCGCTATATATACTATGGGCCATGCAATGCTGCGCTAATATACTATGGGCCATTCAATGCTGCATTATATATACTATGGGCCATGCAATGCTGCGCTATATATACTATGGGCCATTCAATGCTGCATATATATACTATGGGCCATGCAATGCTGCGCTATATAATGGGCCATTCAATGCTGCATTATATATACTATGGGCCATGCAATGCTGCGCTATATGGGCCTCTCAATGCTGCATTATATATACTATGGGCCATGCAATGCTGCGCTATATGGGCCTCTCAATGCTGCATTATATATACTATGGGCCATTCAATGCTGCGCTATATATACTATGGGCCATTCAATGCTGCATTATATATACTATGGGCCATGCAATGCTGCGCTATATATACTATGGGCCATGCAATGCTGCGCTATATATACTATGGGCCATTCAATGCTGCATTATATATACTATGGGCCATGCAATGCTGCGCTATATATACTATGGGCCATGCAATGCTGCGCTATATACTAGAATGGGCCTCTCAATGCTGCGCTATATATACTATGGGCCATGCAATGCTGCGCTATATATACTATGGGCCATTCAATGCTGCATTATATATACTATGGGCCATGCAATGCTGCGCTATATATACTATGGGCCATTCAATGCTGCATTATATATACTATGGGCCATGCAATGCTGCGCTATATAATGGGGCCATTCAATGCTGCATTATATATACTATGGGCCATGCAATGCTGCGCTATATGGGCCTCTCAATGCTGCATTATATATACTATGGGCCATGCAATGCTGCGCTATATGGGCCTCTCAATGCTGCATTATATATACTATGGGCCATTCAATGCTGCGCTATATATACTATGGGCCATTCAATGCTGCATTATATATACTATATGGGCCATTCAATGCTGCATTATATATACTATGGGCCATTCAATGCTGCGCTATATATACTATGGGCCATTCAATGCTGCATTATATATACTAGAATGGGCCTCTCAATGTCGCCCTATATTACTATGGGACATTCAATGCTGCGTTATATACTAGAATGGGCCTCTCAATGCTGCATTATATATACTATGGGCCATTCAATGCTGCGCTATATATACTATGGGCCATTCAATGCTGCATTATATATACTATGGGCCTCTCAATGTTGCCCTATATTACTATGGGACATTCAATGCTGCACCATATACTAGAATGGGCCTCTCAATGTTGCCCTATATTACTATGGGACATTCAATGCTGCGTTATATACTAGAATGGGCCTCTCAATGTTGCCCTATATTACTATGGGACATTCAATGCTGCACCATATACTAGAATGGGAGCGTTTAAATGCCCTCTCTCTGTTATGTATTGAAAATAGATTGCTGAATGAGCTTAATCTTGATTCTGCAATTGAGGAATTTGCAAGCAAAAAAGCACGAAAAGTGAATGTGTAGTTTAATTTTCTTCTACCAGTTTGATTTATTTACGATAAAACACAGTTTAGCGTTCAGTGAATAACCCTGTTTATTTGCCTCATAAGTTACTATCAGCGTGATAACCATAACAGACTTTCTATATCCACCATATACTAGAATGGGCCTCTCAATGTTGCCATATATCTGTGTATGGGGCCTCTCTGACGCAATATTACTAATGTGGCTATGTATGGCAGTATTATTGAGATGGCTATGTGTGGCACTATAAGGGGCTATGTGTGGCAGTATTAAGGGCCGTTTAGACTGTCCAAATTCTTGTCTGATCGGCCGGACTTTAATTATTTCCCAGGGTGCCCTGAGGCTGAGAAGGTTGAGAAAAACTGCTATAGGAGGACGTCAGACTGAGGTGTGAGTTGTGTGTTCCTGTGGAGCAGGTACTAATGTTATAATACATCTTGTGCTGCTGACATATATACAGACATGTTACTGCTATGTATAGCTGTGGTACTGGTATATAAGCAGGTACTAATGTTATACATAGATGTGCTGCTGACATATATACACACACAGTACTGGTATATATGGCTGTGATACTGGTTATAGGCAGGTACTAATGTTATAGATGGGCTGCTGACATACATACAGACACAGAACTGGTATATATAGCCGTGGTACTGGTATATACGCAGGTATTAATGTTATATGTAGATGTGCTGCTGACATATATACAGACAGGTGGCCAATCAGGGCTACTGTCTGAAGTTCTGGCATGGTGGCCGCCATCATGCTAGGAGTTCTGACAGTGACTGCTGCAGTGGATGATTGTCACACCTGTCCGGCGCATAATCTCATTACTTGGACCATTGCCATTAATATGGAGGTTGATTGGGGATTGTGATCCACCAGCTGCTTGTTAGTCCCTGGATTGTGGATTATTATCTGTATTTACCCACATAGTCAATGTCCGCACGTGTAGATTGTGCCTGGATTGTGGATTTTAATCTGTATTTATTTGCCTCATAAGTTACTATCAGCGTGCGTAATAACCATAACATACTTTATATCCACTGTATTTATATTAGGCATGTATCATATATTTATATTTACTTTGTTCTATAGCTTTATTTACAATAAAACACAGTTTAACGTTCAGTGAATAACCCTGCTTATTTGCCTCATAAGTTACTATCAGCGCGATAACCATAACAGACTTTCTATATCCACTGTATTTTTTATTAGGCATGTATCATATATTTACTTTGTTTATATCTTTTACGTTACATTTTTGGCCTTTGTGAATTGCCGTGTTTGGCCCCACCCCTTGCCCTGCCCCTTGCCCCGCCCCTTCAGCTCCAGGCCCATCATGTTCTTAATCCGGCCCTGCCAAGGGAAACCCAGTACGATAATATCATGCAGATTATACAGAACCAAAAATTTGCAGCTCTCCCGATGATCAGGTTCAACCCTCATTATCACATGAGTAGAGAACTGAGGTTTATTCTCAGCCAAAGGGGTAGAATCGATCCCCAATAGGGGAATAGACTTCTGTAGAGGTATCAAGGGAAACCCACAACGTTTAGCAAAATCATAATCCATCAGGTTAATAGCTGCTCCAGAATCAACGAAAGCCTGAGCAGAAAATGAGGACAGAGCATATCAGAGTAACAGTTAATAAAAACTTAGTCTGAACACTACCCAAGACAACTGAGCGTGCAAAACATCTTCCCCGCTTAGGGCAGACTGAAATAGCATGAGAGGCATCACCACAGTAGAAACATAACCCATTGCGCTTTCGAAACTCATGACGCTGTGCCCCAGAAACCACTCTATCACACTGCATGGATTCAGAAGCAGGTTCACAAGGCAACACCATACCACGCATACCTCTCCGCTCACGCAAACGTCTGTCAATTTGAATCGCTAATGACATAGAATCATTGAGACCAGAGGGGACAGGGAATCCCACCATAACATCCTTTACATTATCTGACAGACCCTTCCGAAAAAGGGCCGCCAAAGCGTCGTCATTCCATTTGGTCAGGACTGCCCACCTACGGAATCTCTGACAGTATAACTCAGCGTCATCAAGCCCCTGATTTAATGCCAACAAGGCTTTTTCAGCTTGATCAGTGACATTAGGCTCATCGTACAATAACCCCAAAGCCTGAAAAAATGCATCAACATCACTTAAAACAGGATCCCCAGGTGTCAGGGAAAAAGCCCAATCCTGAGGATCGCCGCGCAGGAGAGAGATGATAATTTGAACCTGCTGCGCTGCGTTTCCTGAGGACTTAGATTTTAAGGCAAAAAACAATTTACAATTATTTTTGAAATTCTGAAACTTAGCTCGATCCCCCAAAAACAAATCTGGCATGGGGATCCTAGGTTCCACAACAGGCAACCTAGCAAGATATGCAGCAATACTCTGAACCTCAGTGGCAAGCTGATCCACACGGCCAGACAACTGTGCAAACTCCATTGAGAGAAAAAATCCTCCCTAGCACCCAGAGATACAGAGGGAAAAAAAAAAAAATGCAACAAACAGAAAAATATCTCTGACAACTCTGACCACCCTTTTTTTTTTTTTTTTTTTCTTTCACAATATTTTTTCCCTTCTGTGAGTACCATATAATTTTCAGTTTAGGCCGGTGATACTGTTATGATTTGGTAGCTGAGGAGTGCAGGCAAAAAAGGCAATACACCAGAGCAGTTGGAATCTATGAGATTGCAGTACCCTGACTAACCACCACAACTAGAGGCAGCCGTGGAGCGTTTCTACGTTGGTCCTAGACGCCTCGTCACAGCCTGAGAAACTAACTATACCTAAAGATAGAAAGAGGAAAGCTATCTGCCCCGGAGCAGATCCCCAAAGAACATAGAAAGCCCCCAAACATGTAATGGCGGTTAGACAAGAAGAAATACAGACACAGACAGAAAATAGTATGAGCAAACGTTGGGGCCCAAACTATCTAAATAGAAAAGGATAGGAAGGGCACTTACTGCAATCCCAAAAAACCCTGAAAAGCACCAACTCTACTAATTTCAAAAACACCTGAGATCACACGACCTCTACCACCTAAATTAGTTCTCTGGTGTAACAAAATCAAAACAGCAGCCACTGAAAAAACTGGAAAAAGCAAATGTACAAAACATCAGTGGCTGAACTAAACTGAGAGGGCAAAAGCCCCGGAGGGGACCCTGAAGGCCCCCACAGAAGTGCAGGAAAAAATGCAAAAATAAAGCACAAAAACAAAAAGAAGAAAATGTCTTATCTGTTAGCAGGAGATGCAGACACGACACAGCAGGCTACTAAGGAAACAGGAATCAAGGATTGAGACCAGAACAATTGATCACCGGCAACCCTGATGGGAAGGCGACTCCCTTAAATAAGACCAGTCAGTAACACCTGATTCCCAATCCTCACAATCTTCACTGGACAGTCCAGTACCGCCTGTAACCACCAGAGGGAGCCTCCGCTCAGAACTCATTTCAAGTCCATTCACAACAGGGGGCAGTATTATAGTAGTTATATTCTTGTACATAGGGGCAGTATTATAGTAGTTATATTCTTGTACATAGGGGCAGTATTATAGTAGTTATATTCTTGTACATAGGAGCAGTATTATAGTAGTTATATTCTTGTACATAGGGGCAGTATTATAGTAGTTATATTCTTGTACATAGGAGCAGTATTATAGTAGGTATATTCTTGTACATAGGGGCAGTATTATAGTAGTTATATTCTTGTATATAGGAGCAGTATTATAGTAGTTATATTCTTGTACATAGGGGACAGTATTATAGTAGTTATATTCTTGTACATAGGAGCAGTATTATAGTAGTTATATTCTTGTACATAGGGGACAGTATTATAGTAGTTATATTCTTGTACATAGGGGCAGTATTATAGTAGTTATATTCTTGTATATAGGAGGCAGTATTATAGTAGTTATATTCTTGTACATAGGAGCAGTATTATAGTAGTTATATTCTTGTACATAGGGGCAGTATTATAGTAGTTATATTCTTGTACATAGCAGGCAGTATTATAGTAGTTATATTCTTGTACATAGGAGCAGTATTATAGTAGTTATATTCTTGTACATAGGGGCAGTATTATAGTAGTTATATTCTTGTACATAGCGGGCAGTATTATAGTAGTTATATTCTTGTACATAGGAGCAGTATTATAGTAGTTATATTCTTGCATATAGGGGCAGTATTATAGTAGTTATATTCTTGTACATAGGAGCAGTATTATAGTAGTTATATTCTTGTACATAGAGGCAGTATTATAGTAGTTATATTCTTGTACATAGGGGCAGTATTATAGCAGTTATATTCTTGTACATAGAGGCAGTATTATAGTAGTTATATTCTTGTATATAGGGCAGTATTATAGTAGTTATATTCTTGTACATAGGGGCAGTATTATAGTAGTTATTTTCTTGTACATAGGGGCAGTATTATAGTAGTTATATTCTTGTACATAGGAGCAGTATTATAGTAGTTATATTCTTGTATATAGGAGCAGTATTATAGTAGTTATATTCTTGTACATAGGAGCAGTATTATAGTAGTTATATTCTTGTACATAGGGCAGTATTATAGTAGTTATATTCTTGTACATAGGAGCAGTATTATAGTAGTTATATTCTTGTACATAGGGGCAGTATTATAGTAGTTATATTCTTGTATATAGGGGCAGTATTATAGTAGTTATATTCTTGTATATAGGGAGCAGTATTATAGTAGTTATATTCTTGTATATAGGGAGCAGTATTATAGTAGTTATATTCTTGTACATAGGAGCAGTATTATAGTAGTTATATTCTTGTACATAGGGCAGTATTATAGTAGTTATATTCTTGTACATAGGAGCAGTATTATAGTAGTTATATTCTTGTACATAGGAGCAGTATTAGGCTAAGTGCACACGTTCAGGAATATTTGCGTTTTTTTCGCGTTTTTTCGCGGGAAAAAACGCGTCAAAAACGCATGTATTAAGCATCCTATCATTTAGAATGAATTCCGCAAATTTTGTGCACATGGTGCGTTTTTTTCCGCAAAAAAAACGCATCGCGGAAAATCTAGCAGTTTGTCCATTAATTTTGCGGATTTCTAGCGTTTTTCCCTCTTTATTATTGACCTAGAAAGTTCAGGAAAAAATCGCGGTAAAAACGCGTCAAAACCGCGCAAAAAACGCACCAAAAACGCGCAGAATCCGCGCAAAAAAAACGCGCGTTTTTGCAGCGCAAAAAAGTCCGGTTTTGCTCAGGAATATTCTGCAAACATTCTGCAAACGTGTGCACTTAGCCTTAGTAGTTATATTCTTGTACATAGGGGTAGTATTATTATAGGTAATGTTATATTCTTGTACATAGGAGCAGTATTATAGTAGTTATATTCTTGTACATAGGGCAGTATTATAGTAAGTATATATTTCTTGTACATAGGAGCAGTATTATAGTAGTTATATTCTTGTACATAGGGGCAGTATTATAGTAGTTATATTCTTGTACATAGGAGCAGTATTATAGTAGTTATATTCTTGTACATAGGGGCAGTATTATAGTAGTTATATTCTTGTACATAGGGGCAGTATTATAGTAGTTATATTCTTGTATATAGGGGCAGTATTATAGTAGTTATATTCTTGTACATAGGAGCAGTATTATAATAGTTATATTCTTGTATATAGGGAGCAGTATTATAGTAGTTATATTCTTGTACATAGGAGCAGTATTATAGTAGTTATATTCTTGTACATAGGAGCAGTATTATAGTAGTTATATTCTTGTACATAGGGGCAGTATTATAGTAGTTATATTCTTGTACATAGGGGCAGTATTATAGTAGTTATATTCTTGTACATAGGGGCAGTATTATAGTAGTTATATTCTTGTACATAGGGGCAGTATTATAGTAGTTATATTCTTGTACATAGGGGCAGTATTATAGTAGTTATATTCTTGTACATAGGGGCATTATTATAGTAGTTATATTCTTGTACATAGGGGCAGTATTATAGTAGTTATATTCTTGTACATAGGAGCAGTATTATAGTAGTTATATTCTTGTATATAGGAGCAGTATTATAGTAGTTATATTCTTGTACATAGGAGCAGTATTATAGTAGTTATATTCTTGTACATAGGGGCAGTATTATAGTAGTTATATTCTTGTACATAGGAGCAGTATTATAGTAGTTATATTCTTGTATATAGGAGCAGTATTATAGTAGTTATATTCTTGTACATAGGGGCAGTATTATAGTAGTTATATTCTTGTACATAGGGGGCAGTATTATAGTAGTTATATTCTTGTACATAGGAGCAGTATTATAGTAGTTATATTCTTGTACATAGGGGCAGTATTATAGTAGTTATATTCTTGTACATAGGGGCAGTATTATACAATATCAGCTGATACTTAGCCTTGAATGTTATCTTCAAGCTGATTATTGTCCTGTGTGGACATTCTTGTTGGTACTGCAGTTTATTTTTCCTCCAGCAGGGGGCAGGCTGTGCACACACCTGTGCTGTTCTGTGTGCAGGTGATGTAATATTTCTCGCTTTCTCGGTAATATCACATTTAGGGAGTATCATTTCTGATTATCTACGGGATTTACCTTGTGGCCCCTGAGACCTAGTAATGAGGATGGATAAGAATGTTACCGGATTAGTACAGACACTGGACATCTTCTGCTCCTCTCCGGCTCCATTAGAACTTTCCTGCTTTATAAGGGCGACACGTACAAATATTTTTAGGATTTGTTATGTAAGCAGTTGTCTAATATACAGATAAGCTATAAATCAGCAATTATCGTGACTCGTCATTTCAGAGCTGAGAGTTTGTTACAATTGAATCCAGCCTAGACAACCATCTGTGAGTTTAAGTGGATTGTCCGCGTATCCCCTCAGATAGGACATTAATATCTGATATCCAGGTGCCCCCATTAATATCAGGTGTCGGACCCCACTGATCTAATATTGATGACTTATCTGACTGATACATTGTAGCAAATCATCAGGAAAGTGGTGAAAAACTGTAACAAGTTGTATCAGAAAGCACAAGATCCGCGTTTGTCGATCCGTTAAGATTTTCGTACGTTCAGTGGAATCTGCAGATTTCGGTACATGGCGGTGCCGTCCGGCCACACGCGCTTCTCCCGCTAACTCTTCGGGGGGATCTGCGGCTTCTCTTCAGTCCTCTACCATCTAGATAATTTCTGCCACAACAAAGGCGCCATGAAAAGGACTTTTTTTTCCCTTTGCTGTTACAGGAGCTCTCCGCCTCTCGTTCGCACTCACCGCCAATTTGCACAATATCAGAGAGGGCTGCGGAGGGACGCGATTGGACGCTTTTTGCTTTTTCTTTGCTCCAAAAAGGTGCATTAATGTTGCTAAGAGACAGATCGTCAGCGAGTGTCGAAATGGCGCCTGACCGAGCTGGCAGGCAAATCCTCTGGCATCTGGAGCGCTGCACGGTGTTAGAAACAGTAATCAGCTTCCTCTCCTATTGTTCTCTGTTATCAGCCATTTTGCACTTTATGAAGTCAGCATTTGTGCTGATTTTTTGCTCCTTTAATTCTGCCAGTAGGAGTTAACGGAGGCTCCAGAAGTCAATTCATGGTAGAGGTTTCTTCAATCTTGTGTCTGTGTGCTCAGGACAGTAGTTACAGTGCGGTGTCCAGCAGGTGGCGAGAGAGCGCAGGACAAGACTCCTCCCAGGAGAGTCAGCTGCTCCCCCCAAGGCATGATGGGAGGAAAATTCTTAGCGGAATAACTGGGCTAGCACACCCCATTTTATAAAATGGGTAACACTGAGATGGGATCTGTGACCGAGAAGCCATTCCGCCACCGTTACTGTTAAAATAACCAGTGACCAGCGAAGCCCTTCAAGGTCTATGGTCCAGGCCGTGACATAGGTTTTGTTTGTTGTCAGAGCAAGGACTATTTTCCTGTCGCTGACAGTCAAGATTAATTACCAGGAATATCACCGCTAATCAGAGCGCTCTGCGTCTCAGTGCTACAATTACAGAGCCGAGCCGGGTAATTAACTGGTAACATATTTACATCAGAAATCGCTCGTCTTCTCCGAGCAGATGGATGATTGTGTGTTCCCCTGAGGCGGAGGATGACAGCTTCACCTGCCAGGGACTCCGCAGGTTTAAAGGGGCCCGGTAATGATGTGTGGCTTTTTTTATGCAATTGCTCACCAGTTTAGGGGTAAAAAACTTTTTTTTTTTGCCAACATGAAGACCATCGTGCGACATTGTAAGGGATTTTGCAACTCAAAAGAGGCAAAAAAAACAAAGGTAAAAGACAAAAAAATAGCATCTTTTACACAAAAATTGATCAAGCGCGCGCCAGCTTTGAAAAATTTGGCACGAACAAAATGTCAACGAATAACAAAGAAAAAAAATCAAGTGGTAAGTCGGCGCCAAACTTTATATGAAAGTTGCAGGACTTTCATCGTTAAATATTGACCTTTACGAGTTCAGCCGTGAATTAAAGGGAAAGTTGACGTAGAAGAAAGGGATCGTTGTCAGGAAGGTCACGGATAAACGAAATCTGCGTAAAGCAAGTTTCCAGGCGTCTATAAATAACCATTAATCGCAGTATAATGGAAAGTTTTGTCACTTTCTAATAGACTTTGGATTTTAGTTCGTCACCATTTTGCAAGATCCCTGAATAGGATTGATATTGTTTACTGCAGTAACATCACTATAGAGCTCATACTTCTCACAGATGAGAGTTTGCTACAATTGCATCCAGTCTGGATAATTCTTTGTGAGCTGCAGCAGAATGATGGGATCTGTACTGTTACATTGTAGCAAATCATCAGGACAGGAGAGAACTGGACACGGCTTAATCGTGTGATCAGGGATGTTCCCATTCCCTCACAGCAAGCAGAGCTCCTAAATATCACAGGTAGTTAACGGGTTATTAGAAAAGAAAAAGCTATTTCCCATTCATAGGATGTGTGATAACTTGCTGATCACTGAGGATCTGACTACCAGGACCCCATAGATCCCAAAAACGGTGCATTATGTGAGGGGTGGGGGTGCACTTTGGCATGTGCTCCAGCGCTAAAAATCTGACTCCAGAATTTGCTCCGGAAAAATTTTCTCCTTCATCCGCAGCAAAAATCAATTTTCCGCAACAAATTTTTAATAATATGGGTGACGCTGTAGCCACAGAAGGTTGTCACCCGGCTTTCCTGGATTCCTGAATGTCGTGTCTGCCTAACTATTCAGTGATATGATAAAGAGGGGATTATCACCAGGAAGGTTTGTTATTCAGGAGCTTGGGAAAGTTGGGTGACAACTCCCACCTATCCTGCGATATGTTTATGGAACAACCCCTTTAAGAAAGCTTTATGACTTATTGATGACATTTCCGAGTTCTTTTATTTTCAGAGGCAGATGTGCTCTGACATACGGTGATGGACGCTGCGCTCCTCCGGTGTTTGGCTTCATTATGACTCTCGGAGTTTATTAGATTCTTCTCAGTTGCAGTAATCAGAGCGTAATCAGCGGCGACCGGCACAAGGATCCGAGACTGCCACCGTCTGTGAGAGATCAGCATATTCCTCATGGCTCCAGTGACACAAAGCAAAATCAGAACTCGGCAATCGGTAAGTGAGGAAAGCCACCGAGGGATAGCACCCAAATAATGGTGATGTACAGCGCCCAGATAAATGGTGATATACTACAACCAGTTAAATGGTGATGTACAGCCCCCAGATAAATGGTGATGGATGGTGTCAGATCAATGGTGTTGTACAGCACCCAGATAAATGGTGATGTACAGTGCCAAGATAAATGGTGATGGATGGTGTCAGATCAATTGTATTGTACAGCACCCAGATAAATGGTGATGTACAGTGCCAAGATAAATGGTGATGGATGGTGTCAGATCAATGGTGTTGTACAGCACCCAGATAAATGGTGATGTACAGTGCCAAGATAAATGGTGATATACAGCCCTAAGCTAAATAGAAATGTACAGTGCCAAGATAAATGGTGATGTACAGTACCCAGATAGTGATATACAGTACCCAGATAAATAATGATGTAAAGTGCCCAGATAAATGGTGATATACAGCGCCCAGCTAAATAGAAATGTACAGTGCCAAGATAAATGGTAATGTACAGTACCAATAGTGATATACAGTACCCAGATAAATATTGATGTAAAGTGCCCAGATAAATGGTGATATACAGTGCCCAGCTAAATAGAAATGTACAGTGCCCAGATAGTGATATACAGTACCCAGATAAATAATGATGTAAAGTGCCCAGATAAATGGTGATATACAGCGCCCAGCTAAATAGAAATGTACAGTGCCAAGATAAATGGTAATGTACAGTACCAATAGTGATATACAGTACCCAGATAAATAATGATGTAAAGTGCCCAGATAAATGGTGATATACAGCACCCAGCTAAATAGAAATGTACAGTGCCAAGATAAATGGTAATGTACAGTACCAATAGTGATATACAGTACCCAGATAAATATTGATGTAAAGTGCCCAGATAAATGGTGATATACAGTGCCCAGCTAAATAGAAATGTACAGTGCCAAGATAAATGGTGATATACAGTGCCCAGCTAAATAGAAATGTACAGTGCCAAGATAAATGGTGATATACAGCGCCCAGCTAAATAGAAATGTACAGTGCCAAGATAAATGGTAATGTACAGTACCAATAGTGATATACAGTACCCAGATAAATATTGATGTAAAGTGCCCAGATAAATGGTGATATACAGTGCCCAGCTAAATGGAATTGTACAGTGCCAAGATAAATGGTGATGTACAGTGCCCAGATAGTGATATACAGTACCCAGATAAATAATGATGTAAAGTGCCCAGATAAATAGTCATGTATAGTGCCCAGATAAATGGTGATGTACCATACCCAGATAAATGGTTTTGTATAGTGCCCAGAAGAATGGTAATATACAGCGTCCAGATAAGTTGTGTACTGAGTGCACATGTAGTGTAATGCTGTGCTCAGACACCTGCTCTATAGATCCACACACGGTCCCTGGTTAGTGATCTGCAGCTCTCGGTTACACTGGATGTGAGCATATAGGCTCACATAATAGCAGTCAGTAAGAAATGACAGAGCCATAAAGAGCCCACATCCGACCAAACACTGCCACATAGTGCTGTACTGTGCCCTGGTAGAGCCTCAGTGACCACATGCTGCCACGTTGTGCTGATACGGAGCCATATAGTGATAACTGGTCAGTGACCGGTAACAATGTATCGAGCGTCATCTCTTTGGGGTCCTGACATTGTTGACTTTGTTGATGGGTTCAGGGAGGGATGAAGGTCAGAGGAGATGATAACAGTCCCCGGGATCGAGGATCTGTCACTAGTCATATTCCTTGTAAAGGTCGTATCCATCGTGGATGAAGACATGGGATAATGAGCCCCGGGCAGCGGAGTCACATGGACTTCACCTCCCATGTGTGGACCTGGCGGAGATACAAGAACTGTCCTCACATGATTAATCTGACACTTGATGGACGCCACAGAAGACAATCTCCAGCGTATATTATCCGCAGTGATGGAAGATACAAGACCTAAGGTGCAAGACGTCAGGACTGTCCTCAAGGAGTAAAGATCTGACCGACCTCATGGCTTCCGTCTCACCCTCACATCGTGATTCAGCCGTGTCCTCCCTGACGTCACGAAAGGACGGGAAAGGGAGCAACAAGCTTCCCACAAAAGCAGCACTTTCCTCTTCTGAAATACTCTGTGCTGCCGCTTCATGATGAACCAGCTCCTGTGAATGGAAATCCTCAGGTCACTGCTCCCCACAAGGTCAGCGCACTCCTCCGCTGCCGTGGGCATTTCCAGGAGTCTTCTTCATGTGATAACTACAGTTATCACCCTCTTGTCACATCGCAGGGACCACCCATGTGCGGATCCATAATGTCGCCACCTAATGCGCCCCCCAGGTAGCCCCATTAGTCTATCGTCTTCCATCATGTGGCCCCGACACATAAAGCTCTGTGATTTATGCACTTCTGCATTTTGCTATTTCTCGGCCCAGCGGAAGAAGCGGCAAAGCTTAAATATTAAATTTACTGCTCCGTGAACCTTTGTGCCTGGAAAACGAGGCCTCCAGGATCTCCACGCATCATAACGATGACCACTAGGGGCAGTATTCCACTGTATTACATAACGATGACCACTAGGGGCAGTATTCCACTGTATTACATAACGATGACCACTGGGGCAGTATTCCACTGTATTACATAACGATGACCACTGGGGGCAGTATTCCACTGTATTACATAACGATGACCACTGGGGGCAGTATTCCACTGTATTACACAACGATGACCACTGGGGGCAGTATTCCACTGTATTACACAACGATGACCACTGGGGGCAGTATTCCACTGTATTACACAACGATGACCACTGGGGGCAGTATTCCACTGTATTACATAGCGATGACCACTGGGGCAGTATTCCACTGTATTACATAACGATGACCACTGGGGGCAGTATTCCACTGTATTACATAACGATGACCACTGGGAGGGCAGTATTCCGCTGTATTACATAGTGATGACCACTGGGGGCAGTATTCTGCTGTATTACATAACGATGACCACTGGGGCAGTATTCCGCTGTATTACATAACGATGACCACTAGGGGCAGTATTCCACTGTATTACATAACGATGACCACTGGGGACAGTATTCCACTGTATTACATAACGATGACCACTGGGGCAGTATTCCACTGTATTACATAACGATGACCACTGGGGGCAGTATTCCACTGTATTACATAACGATGACCACTGGGACAGTATTCCACTGTATTACATAACGATGACCACTAGGGGCAGTATTCCACTATATTACATAACGATGACCACTGGGGCAGTATTCCAATATATTACATAACGATGACCACTGGGGGCAGTATTCCACTGTATTACATAACGATGACCACTGGGGACAGTATTCCACTGTATTACATAACGATGACCACTGGGGCAGTATTCCACTGTATTACATAACGATGACCACTGGGGCAGTATTCCACTGTATTACATAAAGATGACCACTGGGGGCAGTATTCCACTGTATTACATAACGATGACCACTGGGGGCAGTATTCCACTGTATTACGTAACGATGACCACTGGGGGCAATATTCTGCTGTATTACATAACGATGACCACTGGGAACAGTATTCCACTGTATTACATAACGATGACCACTGGGAGCAGTATTCCACTGTATTACATAATGATGACCACTGGGGGCATTATTCCACCTTATTACATAACAATGACCACTGGGGGCAGTATTCCGCTGTATTACATAACGATGACCACTGGGGACAGTATTCCCCTGGAGCGATGGAAGATGGTGGCCTCGTCTGATGCAGCACATCTTTCATTCTGCAGGTGCATGTATGAAGGGCAGAGATGGCACCAAGATACTATAATGGAAGACAGATGGGGCAATGTCCTGCTGGCATCACCTAGGTATGACATGTCACCTACCTATACAGTCGCCCTTCATGGCAGCGGGTTTGTTGTATGTCAGTGTCTCCATCTGCAGGAGAATGGTCTGAGAAACAAGACAAAGAAATCAAGGTGATGACTTGTCTCCAGCGTCTGATCCATGGAGGCCGCAAGGAGCAATGCACAGGACAGTAGAATGCCAGATAGTGCTGGACACCTTTAGAGGTCATGAGAAGTCACGGCGTTCAGGAGCCTGGGAGAGCTGAGTGGCAGCCACTCTGGGAGCTGTAATGGTGGACATAGGGGTTGTCCATGCATCTCCCTGTTGTCGTGAATCCAGTTAAAAAAAAATTCCCAGAGAGCAGAGCAGGAATTAGACTGGTATTTTTCTTGACAATGAAGGGGTTGCACCTTTAATCGACTGTTCAAGTAAGGAAGCATGCAATGCTCTGCAGAGAGTTTAGCACCATGGACAGGGGTCCTGGGGACGGATCAGCAGCATGGACTGGGGTCCTGAGGACAGATCAGCACCATGGACTAGGGTCCTGGGGACGGATCAGCAGCATGGACAGGGGTCCTGGGGACGGATCAGCAGCATGGACAGGGGTCCTGGGGACGGATCAGCAGCATGGACAGGGGT
The DNA here is from genome assembly GCA_033576555.1 of Oophaga sylvatica. Lineage (NCBI taxonomy): Eukaryota > Metazoa > Chordata > Amphibia > Anura > Dendrobatidae > Oophaga > Oophaga sylvatica. Next base: position 42,151,498 of record JARQOD010000010.1, on the reverse strand, counting down.
CCTGAGGACAGATCAGCACCATGGACTAGGGTCCTGGGGACGGATCAGCAGCATGGACAGGGGTCCTGTCATGGAAATATATATGTATTCCATATATTCAAAGTATATTCACATATATGTATTCACAGTTAGATAGATCTCACTTGCTAAAAAAACCCTGTGCTCACATTTTTCTAGGCCAGATATAATCAGTCGTTTTAAAGAAATCTGGCCTTCATAAGAGGCCTTCGTAAAGGAACAAATGCATGAAGTACAAAAAGTCCTATTAGATATCTGTTGTTTACATTATAGTTATGCAAGACAACTAGGTCACAAGAATATAAACAATAATTCTGCAACTTCAGCTCTTTTAATCATGATTATCATAATTATCATATTTACACTAGAACAGCCAATAATCTAGCAGCTTTTAATTGTATGTTAATTGACAAACCAGCCCCTTTTTGTAAACGTATAAAACCTTGAATGAATAATAAATGGATGTCTTTGACAAACTGTTATACTGACACTTGCGTTGTGGACAGTCCTCATTTCGTTCTGAGCGCTCAAAAAAGACATTAAATAGAGATTTGGAGAAGCAAGCAGCAAACACAGAAGGATATTTTTTATCCTAATTAAATTTCCATATCAGTTGGCGCCTGCACGCGGGGCATTGGACGAAACGCACGAGGACCCGGCCGACCGGAGAGACGGGGGTGTTGGCCCTGGCCTTGGCACACGGGACGGAGACTGCAGCTCCATCAGTAAGGTAAGAAAACTTTGTCATCTTACCTGAATGTTCCCTGTGCCTAGTCCTAGCCTACACTTCCAGCCGGTCGGACGTGGTCATCACCGCATTCCCAGGTTGTGTAAAAAGTCCATACCCTTATCCAAAAGCCCTGGGATATAAGCCGAGTTGGTTGCTGCTGTGCTGTATATGTTTCATGTTTTATGTGAACCGGGAGAAAGTTGGAACGGTGACTGTGTTTTTGCTTGCTGATCTCTGGGGCTGTATAGCAAAAGACAATTGCTGCATAAGTTCCCGCAGTAAACTTTCACGCACCGGGAGGCCATCCCAGTCAAATCAGACGTGAAGGGCGGGAGCTTTGTTTTGGATAAGTCCACGCAGATATTCTTCACACATTGGAGGGAGGTTATCCCAAAAAATCCAGTTGTGGAAGCGAGGGCTTTGTTCGGTTAAGTTTCTGCAGTAAACTTTCACGCACTGGGAGGCCATCCCAGTCAAATCAGACGTGAAGGGCAGAAGCTTTGTTTTGGATAAGTTCTCACAATAATTGTCCACGCACCGGGAGGCCATCCCAGTCAAATCAGACGTGGATAGTGAGAATTTTGATGAAGGCTATTGCAGATTACTGTGACCGGCGCACCAGCCAGGGCGTACGATACAGAGCGATAGAACCTTGAGCTTCACCGCGCTCAGTGCAATTGGTGAGTTATCAGTTACCAGAGCAGCTTGTATGTGTCACAGATCATCAAAAGAGGGATTCGTATTCTCCCGGGTGTCTGTCTCATTGTCTGTATCAGGTACTGTCGCTTTAAATCACATCTCCGTGCGCTCTGTCAGTAACTCATTCAGAGCAGTGTGCTGGCTGCAGCAGCGAGAAAACCCCTTTGACCCCCCCTCCTCTGCTAATCACGTTATCAGGCATTCTGTTTCTTGGCTTTGATTTTTTATTTTTTTAAGCTAGTTTTTTGGCTACAGGTTTTAATGTGAAAATTCTCAGGCATTCAGACTGAACTATATTCATTTTTTGCTATTCTGAGGAATAATAATTTTTTTTTTTTTTACGTGATTTCAGTGCCTATAGAGACAGCAAGCAGAGATTAAGGAAGGGAGGGGGGAAGCAGCCAGCTGACATTCCAGAGATTTTTAATTAGCTGTTTTAGTAACAAGGGTTGTTTTTCAGAGTTTTATGATTAATACGGTTTTTCTTTTCTCCCCTTTTTGGTGAATTTATTTTTTTTTGTTTTCTTTTTCTAGAGTTTTTTTACTAAATCTAACTTTTGTTTTTAAAATTTTTCTTTTAAGTACATTTTTAAATGATTTTGGAGAGATTTTTTCTCTAAGCAATTTATTTTAGAGCTTTATTTCTCCAGCCATTTTTTTTTTCTACAAGCTTGCTTTAGAACAAGGTCACATAGATAAGGAGAATTACAGGCTGAGGGAGAGAGCAGACACAAACTACGCAGTGGTCTGAGTAGCCCCTCCCGTCGGGCATTCGGCGAGGAAGTGATTTTTTTTTTTTTTTTATGTGAATAAGTTTGAAAAGGTGTTAAATCATCTGTGAGAAAAAGATCACTGACATGTCACAAGAGCAGAATTCAGAGTCACACACATCACATGTCCATCATGTGGAGACACGGGACAGGTGTAGGCTGCTCTCATTGAGTAAGGAGCCTTGTACAGGGAAAAACGCTCCCCGCCTCTCTCCACAGGGAGAAGGCATTTTTGTTTCAACCATCCCCTCTCAAGAGTCACAGGGGGACACCCTCTCCTTTTTCTTCTCTCAGTCCCTTTCTCTTTCTTCTTCAGACTTTTCTCCTCTTTCCTCGCTGCCATCCCTCTCATTCCTTCTTTTCCCTCCATCACATCTCTGACACATCCATTTTCTTCATCTTCCTCTTCTTCTATCTCTTCCTCTCCAACTCTCAAATCTTGTTCTTCATCTTCTTCTACTTCTCCCCCTCCATCTTTCTTCTCTCTCTCTCCTCCATCTTTCTCTCTTTTCCCCCTTTCACTCTTCTCTCCCTCCCTCCTCTTTCTCTCGCTCCTCCCTCACACCTCCCTTCTCTTCCTCTTTTTTCTACTTCGTCATCAACTGTGTCAACGCCCAATCCAAGCAATGTGGTGTCCCTGTATTCAGTGTTTCCAGAACAGGGCACCTTGTCTATCCCAAGCACAGTACAAACATTGCCAGTCATTATATCAGGAGAAGAAAGTGCAGATCTCCCTACACAAAATGCTACATGTAGCCCCCAGACACAACAGTCCACTGCTAGGGCTTCACAGGGGAGTGGTATAGCTACAGGGCTGCTAGCATGGAACCATGACACTGATCCACCGCAGCCTCAGCAAGGAAGTGGGAAATCCCCATGCAGCAAGACAACTTTAAAGCCCAAATTTCACCCAGTGTATGCACCAAGTACACCATGTCACTTCTTATCTGATGAAGATGAAGATGCAACGTCACACATGCTGCCCAATACTAGGGAAGAAAACACACAAGCACCAATAGAGCAGGGACAGGTAGAGGCACCATCCTATGAGCCCTTCATCCCAAGCCAGGTGATCAGTATGCTGTCAGACCCAGGGATACACCCCATGCTATTTTGCCAAAAAAATGCAGCAGATCCAGCAAACGTATACAGCAGCCTGGATTGATCTCTGGACCGAAATGGAAATAAAAGCAGGTGATGCATTCTGGTCAATTATGAGAGAACACTTCAAGCATCCAGCAGAGTTAGATGCGTATGCCTGGGAGACAGGACCAAAGCTAATTGAGCAACTCGGAGAATGGGCCAAAAGCAGACTGACAGGACAAACTCTCAGCCTACATGTCACGAGTCAAGACAAGACAGAGTCTGTGGAGAAGTTCCATGACAGAATGATGCAAGTGTTTCAAGATTTGGGCCTCATTACCCATGATCAGACACACAGACGGATGTTAGCACAGGCTTTTGTGCATGGACTGAGAGAATCAATCAGGAAACCACTGGTAGCAGCCAGGCCTGAGTACACGTCAATAGCAATGGATACCCTGCTCACAGTAGCAAAAAGGATTGAGTCCCGCCGGGACAGAAGGGATGTCAAGTGTTACAACTGTGTCGAGTTTGGTCATTTCCGGAACCGATGCAGAACACTGACTTCACCCAGAAAAAGAAGAAACACAGAAAGCAGTGAAGAACCCCGTCCATAGGACAAGAGCACACCAAGTCCACAAGGAACCCCACCAGTGGGACCAATATCCTGAGAGTGGATGGCGTAGTCAGATCTTTTCTTGTGGAACTCCGCAACATCACCTATCTATCAGAATCTTCTGCTTCCTGCATGGGAATTGATGGTCAAGTCAGATATTTCCAGATTATGAAGCCCCTGAGCGTGTGGACTCAGCCAGAACACTCCATCATGTCCCAGTTTGTTGTGTAAAAAACCTGCACCCTCAACCTATTGGGAGTGGACCTACTGCAGAAGCTGAAAACGACCAGAGTGTTCCAGGAAGATGGGACCATGAAACTTTCTTCACCCCTGACCCAAGAAGAAACAGGAACCTCAAACAACCACACTGCAGACCTATCACAGGAGGTGCTGGACATAGTACCAGAAAAGCCACTCCATCACCCAGAGTCAAGATGTCTCTGACCAACTGAAGGTCTAAGTGAACTCACCTAAGAAGACGGCCTGAGAACTTTGACATTGGCCAGGATATTCAACTCAAGAAGGACTCTTCTCGCTTCATGGAATGGCAACACCTCATCCAGCTCTAACGCCAGAGGTTCATCTTTTGCAAGCACCAGGAGGTGCCCCCTGCAATCAACCAGTTCACCCAGGCCCTAGACCGGAAAAAGGCCACTCAGCTCTTCAAACTTGTGCACAAATACTGACCTGAGATCGAGCTGGAGAAAAAGAAACTACTGATGGCCCGTGCTGAGAAAAAAGCAGCCGTTCAAGGAGACGTCCCAACAAGAAGACCCCCTGTGACCAGAGAATGTGCTAACACAGTGACTGTCTTGGTGGAGAACAAGAAAGCCAGCTGGTCGTCATCTCTCATGATGTGGATCCTAGTAGACGGCTTGTTTTCCCGCCAGCTCTGCACCAGCAGATGGGAGTCCCCTGCCGCATACTGAAGGACAAGGCCAAACTGGGCTGCCTCGCCCATCGGAATCAATCCCAGCTTTCCACAGTGAAGAAAAAGACTGTAAACCCCACTGAGTTCAGAATGGTGCAAGGCCTAGAGGCCGCGAAAGAGGCTACGGTATTTGAAACCCCAACAGTGCTGAACTATCACACTCTGCTCTCAAGAGTCCGCGAAAGAGGCTACGGTATTTGAAACCCCAACAGTGCTGAACCATCACACTCTGCTCTCAAGAGTCCCAGTCACCGCAACGGTATTCACGGTGATCAACCTGGCCAGTACCTTCTTCAGTGTTTCCCCTCCATCTGGAGGCCTGCTTTCACGCACCAGTGCAGTGCATATGGACAATGTTGCCTCAAGGTGCTCAAAACAAGCCCTTCAAGTTTCACCAAGACAATGTCCTCCATCCTCATCAACTGGATTGCAGAATATGCAAGAGTCACTCTTCTACAACACGTGGATGACTTTCTCTTTTGTGTGGTTGACATCGACACCTGCACAGTCTATTCCTTATCTCTCCTACTCTACCTGGAAGAACAGCAACGCAAGGTCTGGAAGAACAAAGTCCAGTGATGCCAGAAGCAAGTTACATCCCTGGGACACTGTATTGCCCACAAGACGAAACACATGTCAAAAGACTGGAAGACCACTGTGGAGAAGATGGCTCCCCCAACAACTCCAAGAATGCTGCAGGACTTCCCTGGTCTAGTGTCATATTGCAGAATCTGGATCCCTGATGCCTCAGTCCTAATGCAGCCTCTGTGCGCTTGCATCAACGCAACCCCGCTCCTTCTATCAGACGCAGCCTTCAACCCATTCAGGAGATTGGAAGAACTCCACAGTCTCAGCGCCAATACCAGGCCTACCTGACTATGAAAAGTCTTTCCGTCTACCTGATGGAAGAAAGAAGGTCATGCTACTGGAGTCCTGGCACGGATTCACAGGGGAAAACAGAGACTTTTAGGCTGCCTCTCAGCCCGCTTGGATCCAGTTGCAAGAAGAGCACCCTCCTGCCTGATGGCAGTATCCGCAGCACACACCCTCCTGGACAAGGTTGCTGACATCGCTCTTGGACAGCCACTGGAAACTCTCACTCCACATGACATCTTGGCAATCTTCAATCAAGCTCAACCAACAGTAATCTCTCCACCGCCAGGCATCTTTGTGGCGCCTCTATTGCCTTTGTCTCATAATGTCACCGTCTCCAGACCTACAGTCCTCAGCCCGGCCACTCTACTCCCACTCCCAAGGGGGGATACTTGGATGGCTCCAGAAGAAGTTTCAAACAGGAAGTGCAGTGACCAGCAATCAAGAAATCCTGTGGTCCAGAAGTCTGTCACCTAGCCTGTCAGCCCAGGAAGCAGAATTGATAGCGCTGACGAAGGCCTGCCAGATGGGAGAAGGCAAGACTGCAAACATCTACACGGACTACAGGTACTCGCATGGCATAGCACACGACTTTAGACCCATCTGGGCTACAAGGGACTTCATCACAGCAAACGGGACAACCGTGAAGCATCATGGAGCCTTCAGGGACCTACTGGGTATACTCGAACTTCCAAAATGGTGGCAATTTGAAAAATCAAAGTGCATGAAAAACTGAGAACAGAAGAGGCGTGAGGCAATAACATGGCGAACATGGCAGCCAAAGAAGCAGCCAAAGGAAGACAACATGGAGAAGTGGGAGAGGTCGTAGAGCCGGACGGCTACTACATGACGACTGAAGACAAGAAACCTGACAAAGAGACGTCCTGGAATCTGCTCAAGAAGTTACAAGACCAAGCTCCAAAAGGAGAAGAAGAGATGAATGGGAAAAAAAAAAGCAACACGTGAAGAAAGAAGGCTATCAATAATAGACTTCAAACTCTGCCTACCACAAAGTATGCACCCTATGGTGGTCCAATGGGTAGATGGACCCACATCCACATATCAAAGACACAAATGAATGATCTGATTGGTGCTTACTGTTTCGCTTCAGGGATCTCCACCCTAACAGCCAAATTCACCAGCAGCTGTCTGACCTGCGGCAAATGCAAGCCCGGACGTATGGAAGAAAGACCCCCTCACCTCATCTGGAAAGACCACTCTACCAGCTTCAAAGGATCCAGATAGACCACATCCAGATATCGCCAAGTGAAGGATTCAAATACGCCATTGTGGTCAAAAGAAGAATTTTCAAGATGAACAGAAGCCTTCCAAGTCAGCAAAGACTACTGCAACGAAGCTACTTTCGGAAAATAGTGTGCAGATACGGGGTTCCAGAAATGATAGAAAGTGATCAGGGACCCGCATTCACAGCAAATCTGACACACAAGACCCGATTAGCAGTAAGGTCAGATTTAGGCCTACACACTCCTTACCTGTCACGCTGTCTAATGATATGTATACAATGTCAGTAAACTATTAATACAGGAACAACACTCTATACAACAACTAGTATAGCAACATCAGCATGTAAGTATAGAATAGATTTACCTGACACGATATCTGCTGAACTCAGGGTTAATCTTGAGGACTTGATGAGCTGAAACAGGAAAGAGGTGGACCGGGATCTAACCTGACCCTAAACTGGGGTCCTAACTAATCCCTCACCTTGGAGGTACTGATAATGGTTCAGAGGTCCAAGTCTCCAACCTAACCCTGTCTCCTATCAGACCCTGAACCCTGTAATCAGTCCTAAGAAGGATCCTGACTACCACCAAAGGGATATGGGCTGATCTCAGCTAAATACACAGATTAGACATATAAGACAGACAGGATAACACTCGCTTGCATACACACTCAAACACCAAAGGAACATAAATGGTCTGGGAAATAAACTCTAACCAAGTTGAGCTTAGAACAACTAAGGAGCTCACAACTAAAGTCTATACAGATTCATTCCTATCTGTGGTCTGCATGAAGGTTTCACTGGCAACTCCCCAAGCAGACAACCAGGAATTTAAAGGAAACCAATCAACAAATAATCAATTGCAGCCGGGAGAAACTGCACCCAGTCCCAGCACCGAGCACAGACAGAATTAACTCCCTAGCTGCCAAACACAAAGAAACAGCAGCTCAGCTGTGAGAAGTCAAAATGTGCAACCGCGACGATCTTCGTGGCAATGCACACATGACATTACCACCCCCAGAGCAGCAGGAAGGTAGAAAAAACTGAACGAAACACTTAAGAATAGAATGCTGAAAAATTGCCCAAGAGACACGCAAACCATGGCATGACACACTCCCTATTGCACTGTTTAGCGTAAGGCACACTCCCAGAGACCCAGAAAAGCTGTTTCGTGCCTGCATCTTCTGCTAACAGATAAGACATTTTCTTCTTTTAGTTTTTTGGTGCCTGCATTTTGTCCTGCACTTCTGTGGGGGTCTGCCGGGTCCCCTTCGGGGGCTTGTGCTCCTCTCAGTTTAGTTCAGCCACTGTTTGTTCATTTGCCTTTTCCAGTTTTTTTCAGTGGTTGCTGTTTAGTTTTTGTTACACCAGAGAACTAATTTAGGTGGTAGAGGTCGTGTGATCTCAGGTGTTTTTGTAATTAGTAGAGTTGGTACTTTTCAGGGTTTTTTGGGGTTGCAGTAAGTGCCTTTCCTATCCTTTTCTATTTAGGAAGTTTGGGCCCCAACGTTTGCTCATACTATTTTCTGTCTGTGTCAGTATTTCCTCTTGTCTAACCGCCATTACATGTTTGGGGGCTTTCTGTTATCTTTGGGGATCTGCTCCGGGGCAGATAGCTTTCCTTTTTCTATCTTTAGGTGTAGTTAGCTTCTCAGGCTGTGACGAGGCGTCTAGGACCAACGTAGGAACGCTCCACGGCTGCCTCTAGTTGTGGTGGTTAGTCAGGGTACTGCAATCCCATAGATTCCAACCTCTCTGGTGTATTGCTTTTTTTGCCTGCTCTCCTCAGCTACCAAATCATAACACTTATGTAATTGAATTGGTCAAAAACTAATGTCCATTCTCGAGTTTTTCTCCTCACTGCCAGATTTGATGATCCTGTCCAAGAGCCCCAGATGACATCAACCTCTGTGTAACTAGAGGGAAAGCCTGTTTGAATCCACGTATCGCATTGCAAGGAAGCTCCCGTACCAGGAGAGACACCTAAGCCATGAAGGATGTCGTGGATGCTCTGACTGACCAGACAGATGACCAGATGACCTACCTGATGAGTTCAAGGCCAGAGACCAAGTTAAAGCAGGATTTGAGTCACTATAAAAAAATGTTGATTGGATAAATTACATCTATTATAACCAGCAGAGATTTGTTAACTTCACCATAGATGCTGTAAAAGGTTTGGCAGCACAGTTAGGCCCCACTTCCATTATGGCATTCCAGAATAGAATGGCTTTGGATATGATTCTAGCTGAGAAAGGAGGTGTTTACAAAATGATCAAAGACACCTGTTGCACCTACATCCCAGACAACACTGGCCCAAATGGTAAAGTCACAATGGCAATACAGAAACTTAATGAGTTATCAGAGGAACTGAAACAGAACTCAGGTGTCACTGACCCATGGGATCGATACTTTGGGTGGATGAGTGGGTGGCAGAAAATGTTGGCACAGGTTGGGACAACCATTATGGGGGTTCTCATTTTTGCATTAATTACTGGTTGCTGTGTAATTCCTTGTATCCGCAGGAAAATGGAAAAAAGCTGTTCAGGAGACAACCAATTTGATGCCACTCACCATCTTGGACCTCGCACCAGTCCGGATAGAACTGCCTGGCTTGACCAGATCTCCGAACTACCTCCAGACTGAGAATACACATCCTTGATGAAACATCATATCAACTATGAGATTATGATTGCAAACACATAAACCCCCGACAGGGACAGTCCTCCTGACCGCCCATTTGCGAAAAGTTTGTATTCGGTGGGGGAGACATGCGCTAGGCATATTCTCAACCCGCCGGCAGCACAAAAGAGTTGCAGCGCTTTGGGCCAGGAGCAGGTTTTTAGGGCAAGTGGTATCTAAGGGGGGACTGTCATGGAAATATATATGTATTCCATATATTCAAAGTATATTCACATATATGTATTCACAGTTAGATAGATCTCACTTGCTAAAAAACCTTGTGCTCACATATTTCTAGGCCAGATATAATCAGTCGTTTTAAAGAAATCTGGCCTCCATAAAGGAACAAATGCATGAAGTACAAAAAGTCCTATTAGATATCTGTTGTTTACATTATAGTTATGCAAGACAACTAGGTCATGTAACGGGTCTGGTAGGTGAAACCACTGAGCTTTATTATACAAGACAGTATACTTGTAAGAGAGCAGGTGGCGCCCGGGGAATACGGACAGGAATTCACGGGAAGTGACCAGGGCAGTCTCTGGGTAGGCAGGTTGTCACAGCAAGTGACCAGGGCAGTCTCTGGGCAGGCAGGTTGTCACAGCAAGTGACCAGGGCAGTCTCTGGGCAGGCAGGTTGTCACAGCAAGTGACCAGGGCAGTCTCTGGGCAGGCAGGTTGTCACAGCAAGTGACCGGGGCAGTCTCTGGGCAGGCAGGTTGTCACAGCAAGTGACCAGGGCAGTCTCTGGACAGGCAGGTTGTCACAGCAAGTGACCAGGGCAGTCTCTGGACAGGCAGGTTGTCACAGTAAGTGACCAGGACAGTTTCTGAATAGACAGGCTTATACGACCTGAGATGTTGGAGCCTCCTGGTAGGCTGCAGTCTGATGGCAGATGATCGCTCCCAAGCGAGCAGGCAGGAATCTCTGGAGTAGCCGGTGATCACTGCTGGAGATGTCCGAACCTTCGGATAAAGCTGCAGTCGGATGGCAGATGATCGCTCCCAAGTGAGCAGGCAAGAGTCTCTGAAGTAGCCGGTGATCACTGCTGATGAAGTCCGAACCTTCGGATAGAGCTGCAGTCGGATGGCAGATGATCGCTCCCAAGTGAGCAGGCAAGAGTCTCTGTAATCGCCGGGGATCACTGCAGGTGATGTCCGAACCTCCGGGGAGGGCTGCAGTCAGATGGCAGACAGCAAACAGACGGGTAACAGGCAGGCAACTGGAAACAGGAGCTGAGGGCTGAAGCAGAGTTATACAGTGCAACAACAACATTGCTCGGGCACCTCCATTAAGGAGGAAGCCCTTAATATAGGGTGGAGTCCTCCGGCATTGGCCGGAGACTAATTTGGAAAATGCGCGCGGCTCCTTTAAGAGCGGGGGAGGGCGCGGGCGCGCGCCCTAAGTCCAGCAGCAGGGAAGGAGCGCGCGGGCCCAGCAGGGCGGAATGAGGACGCCGAGGATGCTGGGGGTGCTGAGGACGCTGGGGGCGCTGAGGACGCTGGGGGCGCTGAGGACGCAGAGCGCTGGTAAGGGGAACGGCGTCCCTGCCTGGCAGAGGGCCGGGACGCCGATGCTACAGTACCCCCCCTCTAGGCCCCCCCTCTTTAGGCCAGAAAGAAATTTAGCTAGGATGAGAGGGGCATGGATGTTCTCCCGAGGCTCCCACGTTCTCTCCTCAGGACCAAACCCCTTCCAATCCACCAAAAAATAAGTCTTTCTTCCTACCCTTTTTGTGGCCAGAATGTTCTCTACCTCAAATTCATCATCAGAAGACACTGGAGCAGGAGGTGTACCTGTAGACTTGAAAAAAGAGTTAAGTACCACAGGTTTGAGGAGAGACACATGAAAAGAGTTAGGAATTCGCAAATTGGCCGGGAGTTTCAGTTTATAGGACACTGGGTTGATCTGCCTGATGACCTCAAAAGGACCGATAAACCGAGGACCTAACTTGTAGGAAGGAATTTTGAGCCGAACATATTTGGACGAAAGCCAGACTTTGTCCCCAGGACGGAATTGAGGAGGATCCAGACGTTTCTTGTCAGCATGTCTTTTCATGCGCTCGGATGACTGAATGAGTGCGGACCGGGTACTCTCCCAGATGGAGGAGAATTCTCTAACCAGAGATTCCGCAGCTGGATTGTCCACAGAGATGGAAACGGGGACAGGAATCCGAGGGTGCTGACCGAAGACTATAAAAAACGGAGACTTGGTGGACGATTCGCTCTCGTGATTATTGTAAGAGAATTCGGCCCAAGGCAGGAGCTCCACCCAATCAGAATGATGAGCATTAACGAAGTGTCGGAGATAGCTGGTCAGATTCTGATTTATTCGCTCAACTTGTCCATTGGACTGTGGGTGGTAAGCGGAGGAGAAATCCAAGGTGACGTCTAGTAACTTACAAGTAGCTCTCCAGAAACGTGAAGTGAACTGTACCCCACGATCCGACACAATGTGACGAGGCAAACCATGGAGATGGAAGATGTGGCGGATAAAGTCTTTAGCCAACTCGGGTGCAGACGGAAGACCTGGCAGAGGAATGAAGTGAGCCATCTTGGAAAAGCGGTCAGCGACCACCCAAATGACCGTACAACCGGCAGAGACGGGCAGATCCGTAATGAAGTCCATGGCTATATGTTGCCAGGGAGCAGCGGGTACAGGAAGCGGAAGAAGACGGCCGGCAGGCAGGTGTCTCGGAACTTTGTTGCGGGCACAGGAGACACAGGCAGAAACAAAGTCTATTACGTCTTTGTGCAGGGTAGGCCACCAATAATGCCGGGTAATGAGTTGGAGGGTCTTTTTCTGACCAGCGTGGCCAGCGAGTTTAGACGAATGACCCCAATGTAGAATTCTCTTCCGATCAGTCTCTGATACGAACGTCTTACCAGGAGGGAGACGGTTTAGACTCACGGGAGCCACCTGCATCACTCTGGCGGGATCGATGATATGTTTAGGCTCATCTTCGAGATCCGACACCAGGAAGGACCGGGACAAGGCATCCGCCTTGATGTTTTTGTCAGCCGGGCGAAAATGCAAGAGAAAATCAAAACGGGCAAAAAACAAGGACCACCGGGCTTGGCGAGGGTTAAGTCTCTGAGCATGCTGAAGGTAAGACAGATTTTTGTGGTCCGTGTAGATGATTACCGGATGAAGAGCCCCCTCGAGTAGGTAACGCCACTCCTCCAATGCCAATTTAATGGCCAATAACTCTCGATCTCCTATGGAGTAGTTGCGCTCGGAGGAGGAGAAGAGTTTGGAGAAGAAACCACAGGAAACCATCTTCCCGGATGAAGATTTTTGAGTAAGTACCGCTCCGGCTCCAGCAGAGGAAGCGTCCACCTCCAGGAAGAACTGCTTGTTGCCGTCCGGGCGATGCAGCACTGGAGCGGAAGAGAAGGCTTGTTTCAAGGAAAGAAAGGCCTCCTCTGCTTCGGGCGTCCACTGTTTGGGGTTAGCATCCTTGCGGGTGAGCGCTGAGATTGGAGCAGTCCTGGAAGAGAAGTGCGGTATGAAGAGACGGTAATAGTTAGCGAATCCCAGGAACCGCTGAATGGCCTTCAACCCCTCTGGTCGGGGCCACTTCTCGATGGCAGACAGTTTCTCCGGATCCATTCGTAGGCCTGTCTGAGAGATAATGTAGCCCAGAAACGGAAGCGAGGTCTGCTCAAAGAGGCACTTCTCATATTTGGCGAAGAGGTGATTCTGCCTGAGCCTGAGCAGAACCTGACGAACATCCCTCCGGTGAGACTGGAGATCCGGAGAGAAGACCAAGATGTCGTCAAGGTACACCACAACGCAGGAGTAGAGGAGGTCCCGGAAGATGTCATTGACCAACTCCTGAAAGACTGCTGGAGCATTACAGAGACCAAAGGGCATAACCAGATACTCGTAGTGGCCATCCCGGGTGTTGAATGCCGTCTTCCATTCATCTCCTCGACGGATACGAACCAGGTTGTATGCTCCACGAAGATCCAGTTTAGTGAAGACTCTAGCCCCTCTAAGACGATCAAACAACTCCGGAATGAGCGGAAGAGGGTACTTATTCTTCACTGTGATCAAATTTAGGCCTCTGTAGTCAATACAGGGACGGAGAGATCCGTCTCTCTTTTTTACAAAAAAGAAACCTGCTCCCGCGGGGGAGGTAGATTTACGGATGAATCCTTTCGCTAAATTCTCCTCGATATATTCTGACATCGACCTGGTCTCTGCAGCGGACAATGGGTAAATACGCCCACGGGGAGGCGTAGTACCGGGTAGCAGGTCGATCGGGCAATCATATGGTCTATGCGGGGGTAATGTCTCTGCTTCCTTTTTATTAAAGACATCCGCGAATGACCAATATGGAATCGGGAGTCCAGGTAGATTAGCAGGTGTAGGAGAAGAACGGACGGGATGGACAGGCACCAGACACGTTTTATGACAGTCCTGTCCCCAGCGAAGAATCTCTCCATTCTGCCAGTCGAGCACGGGTGCATGTTTTTGGAGCCAAGGCAGACCTAGTAAGAAAGCATGAGAGAGTCCAGGTAAAACATGAAACGAGATGCTCTCAGAATGCAACATTCCCACCTGCAGGGTTATGGCTTCGGTGATAAGTTGGATGGGACGAGGTAGGAGACCCCCATCCACAGCAGCAACAGATACTGGTTCAACCAGAGGTTTGGTGGGAATGCGATACTTCTCTACTAGAGCCTGTGAAACAAGATTCCCAGCTGCTCCAGAATCAAGTTGGGCCAGTTCGAAGTAACTGTTCTTACCGATGAGAATAGAGACAGACAGCAGCAGAGATGAAGAGGATTTATTCTGGTCTAGGTGGACCTCTCCGAGCGAACCTAGACACAGGCGTTTCCCGACCTCTCCGGACAGGTGCGGATCCAGTGCTCCTTACTGCCACAGTAGAAGCAACTCCTCTCGGCACGGCGTGAGTCCTGACGGGCTTTGACCATCTTGGTCTGGTCGACCTGCATAGGCTCAGCAGTGTGCATCTGGGGAGAAACGGAAGGGGTTATAGGTCTCTGAAACGAGGGTGCAAGACGAGGAAACCCTCTCTCACGGGTGACCTCTTTGGCACGTTCCTGGAACCGTAGATCAATTCGATTGGCAAGATTTATTAAATCATCAAGGGAGGTTGGAATGTCCCGACCGGCAAGTTCATCTTTAATACGGCCGGACAGACCCTCCCAGAAGACCGAAATCAGGGCGTTATTGTCCCAAGCCAACTCTGAGGCTAGAGTACGGAACCGTATGGCATATTGACCAACGGTGAGACTCTCCTGACGGAGACGCAACAGAGATGATGCAGAGGAGGTCTTCCGTCCAGGTTCGTCGAATACCTTCCGGAAGGCCGAGAGAAAAGCAGGCAGGTCAGATACCAGAGGATCTTCTCTCTCCCAGAGAGGATTAAGCCAGGCCAGAGCCTCTCCGGTGAGATGGGACATGATGAAGGCAATTTTGGCCCGGTCAGAGTTAAACTGGTGTGCCAGGAGTTCGAAATGCAGGGTGCACTGGTTAATGAACCATGAGCCAGAACAGGGTCGCCTCCAAACCTAGGAGGAGCTGAAAGACGAGGTCCGGGAATGGAAATCACGGAATTGGGAAGCAGCGAGACTGCCGGATTGTGAGTCATGGCTCCAGCGGTAGTTGCTGGTGATGGATTCAAAGTGTCCAAGCGGGAACTGACGTTCCGCAGGTGACCCAGGATGGCCTCCTGTTGCGACCTCTGGCGAGATAGTTCATGACACAATTCCGGGAGTGAAGGGGTTTGGGTGCCACCGGGTTCCATGGCCCGAGCAAACTGTAACGGGTCTGGTAGGTGAAACCACTGAGCTTTATTATACAAGACAGTATACTTGTAAGAGAGCAGGTGGCGCCCGGGGAATACGGACAGGAATTCACGGGAAGTGACCAGGGCAGTCTCTGGGTAGGCAGGTTGTCACGGCAAGTGACCAGGGCAGTCTCTGGGTAGGCAGGTTGTCACAGCAAGTGACCAGGGCAGTCTCTGGGCAGGCAGGTTGTCACAGCAAGTGACCGGGGCAGTCTCTGGGCAGGCAGGTTGTCACAGCAAGTGACCAGGGCAGTCTCTGGACAGGCAGGTTGTCACAGCAAGTGACCAGGGCAGTCTCTGGACAGGCAGGTTGTCACAGTAAGTGACCAGGACAGTTTCTGAATAGACAGGCTTATACGACCTGAGATGTTGGAGCCTCCTGGTAGGCTGCAGTCTGATGGCAGATGATCGCTCCCAAGCGAGCAGGCAGGAATCTCTGGAGTAGCCGGTGATCACTGCTGGAGATGTCCGAACCTTCGGATAAAGCTGCAGTCGGATGGCAGATGATCGCTCCCAAGTGAGCAGGCAAGAGTCTCTGAAGTAGCCGGTGATCACTGCTGATGAAGTCCGAACCTTCGGATAGAGCTGCAGTCGGATGGCAGATGATCGCTCCCAAGTGAGCAGGCAAGAGTCTCTGTAATCGCCGGGGATCACTGCAGGTGATGTCCGAACCTCCGGGGAGGGCTGCAGTCAGATGGCAGACAGCAAACAGACGGGTAACAGGCAGGCAACTGGAAACAGGAGCTGAGGGCTGAAGCAGAGTTATACAGTGCAACAACAACATTGCTCGGGCACCTCCATTAAGGAGGAAGCCCTTAATATAGGGTGGAGTCCTCCGGCAGTGGCCGGAGACTAATTTGGAAAATGCGCGCGGCTCCTTTAAGAGCGGGGGAGGGCGCGGGCGCGCGCCCTAAGTCCAGCAGCAGGGAAGGAGCGCGCGGGCCCAGCAGGGCGGAATGAGGATGCTGGGGGTGCTGAGGACGCTGGGGGCGCTGAGGACGCAGAGCGCTGGTAAGGGGAACGGCGTCCCTGCCTGGCAGAGGGCCGGGACGCCGATGCTACAGGTCACAAGAATATAAACAATAATTCTGCAACTTCAGCTCTTTTAATCATGATTATCATAATTATCATATTTACACTAGAACAGCCAATAATCTAGCAGCTTTTAATTGTATGTTAATTGACTAACCAGCCCCTTTTTGTAAACGTATAAAACCTTGAATGAATAATAAATGGATGTCTTTGACGAACTGTTATACTGACACTTGCGTTGTGGACAGTCCTCATTTCGTTCTGAGCGCTCAAAAAGACATTAAATAGAGATTTGGAGAAGCAAGCAGCAAACACAGAAGGATATTTTTTATCCTAATTAAATTTCCATATCAGTCCTGGGGACGGATCAGCAGCATGGACAGGGGTCCTGGGGACAGATCAGCAGCATGGACTGGGGACGGATCAGCAGCATGGACAGGGGTCCTGGGGACAGATCAGCAGCATGGACAGGGGTCCTGGGAACGGATCAGCAGTATAGACTGGTCCTGGGGATGGATCAGTAGCATGGACTGGGGACGGATCAGCAGCATGGACAGGGGTCCTGGGGACAGATCAGCAGCATGGACTGGGGTCCTGAGGACAGATCAGCACCATGGACAGGGGGCCTGGGAACGGATCAGCAGTATAGACTGGTCCTGGGGATGGATCAGTAGCATGGACTTGGATCCTGAGGATGGATCAGCACCATGGACAGGGGTCCTGGGGACGGATCAGCACCATGGACATGGGTCCTGGGGAAGGATTAGCACCATGGACAGCGCAGAAGCTCAGCCAGAACTGCAGGTCATCAAATGGAGAATGATGAGGTATATACCAGGTAGGGGTTACTGGGGTATCTCAGCTCCTCCACAAGATGATCTGTAAGTCATCCTCCCCCTAGAGCAGGGTATAAGGGTTATATCCTAGGTGGGGCTCTCAAGGAGGAGGGGGTTACTGGGGCACCTCAGCTCCACAAGGTGATCTGTCAGTCATCCACCCAGTAGAGCAGGGTATAAGGGTTATATCCTAGGTGGGGCTCTCAGTGAAGAGGATGGTGTTACTGGGGTACCTCAGCTCCACAAGGTGATCTGTCAGTCATCCACCCAGTAGAGCAAGGTATAAGGGTTATATCCTAGGTGGGGCTCTCAGGGAGGAGGATGGGGTTACTGGGGTATCTCAGCACCTCCACAAGGTGATCTGTCAGTCATCCACCCAGTAGAGCAAGGTATAAGGGTTATACCCTAGGTGGGGCTCTCAGGGAGAAGGATGGAGTTACTGGGGTACCTCAGCACCTCCACAAGGTGATCTGTCAGTCATCCACCAGTAGAGCAAGGTATAAGGGTTATATCCTAGGTGGGGCTCTCAGGGAGGAGGATGGGGTTACTGGGGTACCTCAGCACCTCCACAAGGTGATCTGTCAGTCATCCACCCAGTAGAGCAAGGTATAAGGGTTATATCCTAGGTGGGGCTCTCAGGGAGGAGGATGGGGTTACTGGGGTACCTCAGCTCCACAAGGTGATCTGTCAATCATCCACCCAGTAGAGCAGGGTATAAGGGTCATATCCTAGGTGGGGCTCTCAGGGAGGAGGATGGGGTTACTGGGGTACCTCAGCACCTCCACAAGGTGATCTGTCAGTCATCCACCCAGTAGAGCAAGGTATAAGGGTTATATCCTAGGTGGGGCTCTCAGGGAGGAGGATGGGGTTACTGGGGTACCTCAGCTCCACAAGGTGATCTGTCAATCATCCACCCAGTAGAGCAGGGTATAAGGGTCATATCCTAGGTGGGGCTCTCAGGGAGGAGGACGGCATTACTGGGGCACCCCAGCTCCTCCACAAGGTGATCTGTCAATCATCCACCCAGTAGAGCAGGGTATAAGGGTCATGTCCTAGGTGGGGCTCTCAGGGAGGAGGATGGCGTTACTGGGGCACCCCAGCTCCTCCACAAGGTGATCTGTCAATCATCCACCCAGTAGAGCAGGGTATAAGGGTCATATCCTAGGTGGGGCTCTCAAGTAAGGGGAAGGAGATCATTGGGGTCTATCAGCTGCTTTTGAGCAGATCTGACAATCATTAATACACTACTGCAGAATATAGTCATTTTTTTACCAAGTGGTAAGGAGATCGCTCTCAAGAGAGTAGACCTGTCAATCATCCACCCATTAGAGCAGGGCACAGAGTTGGGACCATGATATAAGTACTGGATGGCAGGGTTTTTCATCTGTTTCGGAACCTTTGATGAAACGGCTGTCAGTCATCCATTCATTATAGCCAAGTGTATAGGGGTGGATCATTCTGCCACTACAGCAGAGGCTGTGTGATCACCAAGCCTGAAATGAGACTTACAGTGGCTTGCGAAAGTGGCTTGCCATTTTTTGTGTTTTGCTACCTCACAACTTGGAATTCCATTGTTTTTTGAGGGTATGCATCACTACACGTAGAGAACTGTGAACACTTGGTTTTGTTTTTTATTTTGAAGCAAACAGCAAATAGGACAAAATAACTGAAAACTTCAATGTGCATAACTGTTCACCCCCTAAAGTTAGTACTTTGTGGAGCCTCCTTTTGCGGCAACTACAGCTGCACGTCGCTTTGGATAAGTCTCTATGAGCTTTCATCTTGCTACTGAGATTTTTGCCCATTCCTCAAGGCAGAACTGCCCCAGCTCCTTCAGGTTCAGTGTTTCCTCTGCTGAACATCGAACTTCTTCAAGTCTGACCACAGATTCTCAATTGGATTAAGATCAGGGCTTTGACTAGGCCACTTCAAAACATTTACACATTTGCCTTTAAACCAATCGAGTGTTGCTTTAGTCCATGACTTGTTTGGAGATCTCCTTGGTCTTCATGGTGGTGTTTGGAGATTTCCTTGGTCTTCATGGTGTTGTTTGGAGATCTCTTTGGTCTTCGTTTTTGATTAGAGATCTCCTTGGTTTTCGTTCTTGTGATTGGAGATCTCCTTGGTCTTCATGGTGTTGTTTGGAGATGTTCTTGGTCTTCATGGTGTAGATTGGAGATCTTCTTGGTCTCCGTGGTGTTTGGAGATCTTCTTGGTCTCCGTGGTGTTGTTTGGAGATCTCCTTGGTCTCCGTGGTGTTGTTTGGAGATCTCCTTGGTCTCCGTGGTGTTGTTTGGAGATCTCCTTGATCTTCTTGGTGTTGTTTGGAGATCTCCTTGATCTTCATGGTGTTGTTTGGAGATCTCCTTGGTCTTCGTGGTGTTGTTTGGAGATCTCCTTGGTTTTCATGGTGTTGTTTGGAGATCTCCTTGGTCTTCATGGTGTTGTTTGGAGATGTTCTTGGTCTTCATGGTGTTGTTTGGAGATGTTCTTGGTCTTCATGGTGTTGTTTGGAGATGTTCTTGGTCTTCATGGTGTTGTTTGGAGATGTCCTTGGTCACCGTGGTGTTGTTTGGAGATGTCCTTGGTCTGCGTGGTGTTGTTTGGAGATGTCCTTGGTCTCCATGGTGTTGTTTGGAGATGTCCTTGGTCTTCATGGTGTTGTTTGGAGATCTTGGTCTGCGTGGTATTGTTTGGAGATCTCCTTGGTCTTCATGGTGTTGTTTGGAGATCTTCGTTGTTGTGATTGGAGATCTCCTTGGTCTTCTTGGTGTTGTTTGGAGACCTCCTTGGTCTCCGTGGTGTTGTTTGGAGGTCTCCGTGGTGTTGTTTGGAGATCTCCTTGATCTTCATGGTGTTGTTTGGAGATCTCCTTGGTCTTCATGGTGTTGTTTGGAGATGTTCTTGGTCTTCATGGTGTTGTTTGGAGATCTTCTTGGTCTCCGTGGTGTTGTTTGGAGATCTCCTTGGTCTTCATGGTGTTGTTTGGAGATGTTCTTGGTCTTCATGGTGTTGTTTGGAGATGTTCTTGGCCTTCATGGTGTTGATTGGAGATCTCCTTGGTCTCCGTGGTGTTGTTTGGAGATGTCCTTGGTCTTCATGGTGTTGTTTGGAAATCTCCTTGGTCTTCATGGTGTTGTTTGGAGATCTCCTTGGTCTTCATGGTGTTGTTTGGAGATCTTCGTTGTTGTGATTGGAGATCTCCTTGGTTTTCATTGTTGTGATTGGAGATCTCCTTGGTCTTCTTGGTGTTGTTTGGAGACCTCCTTGGTCTCCGTGGTGTTGTTTGGAGGTCTCCGTGGTGTTGTTTGGAGATCTCCTTGATCTTCATGGTGTTGTTTGGAGATCTCCTTGGTCTTCATGGTGTTGTTTGGAGATGTTCTTGGTCTTCATGGTGTTGTTTGGAGATCTTCTTGGTCTCCGTGGTGTTGTTTGGAGATCTCCTTGGTCTTCATGGTGTTGTTTGGAGATGTTCTTGGTCTTCATGGTGTTGTTTGGAGATGTTCTTGGCCTTCATGGTGTTGATTGGAGATCTCCTTGGTCTCCGTGGTGTTGTTTGGAGATGTCCTTGGTCTTCATGGTGTTGTTTGGAAATCTCCTTGGTCTTCATGGTGTTGTTTGGAGATCTCCTTGGTCTTCATGGTGTTGTTTGGAGATCTTGGTCTTCGTGGTATTGTTTGTAGATGTTCTTGGTCTTCATGGTGTTGTTTGGAGATGTCCTTGGTCTTCATGGTGTTGTTTGGAGATCTCCTTGGTCTTTGTGGTGTTGTTTGGAAATCTCCTTGGTCTTCATGGTGTTTGGAGATCTCCTTTGTCTTCATGGTGTTGTTTGGAGATCTTGGTCTTCGTGGTATTGTTTGTAGATGTTCTTGGTCTTCATGGTGTTGTTTGGAGATGTCCTTGGTCTTCATGGTGTTGTTTGGAGATCTCCTTGGTCTTTGTGGTGTTGTTTGGAAATCTCCTTGGTCTTCATGGTGTTTGGTTAGTGGTGCCTCTTGTTAATGGTGTTGCAGCCTCTGTGGCCTTTCAGAGAAGGTAAAGTGTATATACTGACAGACATGTGACACTTAGATTACACACGGGGACGTCCTGTCGCTAAGCATGGGACTTCTGAAGGGAATCGCTTGCACAAGAAATTTTTAGGGGCTTAATAGTAAAAGGGATGAATACATATGCACATACAAATTTTTACCTATTTGATCCCATAAATTCAATTTATGCCTATATTTTTCTCACTTCACTAACTTAGACTATTTAGTGCTGATGCATCACACACAAATCGTCAAAATGTCACAAGTGTGCAGGCATCAAGATCTGCTGGAATCCTGCCTGTGATCCAGTGCACATACTCCGCGCTCAGTAGCATACCCACACACATAATGTGCTCTCTCAGTCATACAGATTAGCCCCCTGCAGTCTCGGTAGTGACCCCCTGATTGAGCATGCTGGAGGGAGGGGGTGAGGACTCTGCGCTCCTATAGGCTGTTGCGCAGAGGAGAACCATCAGCTGGTGTGAAGCCCCCTTATAACTGTCTGCGCAGAGCATGAGGACGGAGAGAGGGAGCGCTGGAGGCAGCAGCTCCGACCCTGCCCAGCGAGAGGAGCCACGGACAGGTAAGGCACATTGACTTTCCTTCAGTCCCAGCGCCTTTCCCCCGTCCTGCAGGACTCATCACCTCCATCAACCACTTCCTCTCTTCAGCAGTTGTTCGGTGCTTCGATGTTGTGGAGTTTTGCACTTTTTAATTGAATGCATTTTTTATGATCCTTCTCCCCGTTCACATTTGCTTCACATAGAGATTGGAATAGAAAAATAGAAAACCGCTCAACCCAGTAATGATCTTTGCCGTCTCCCCATCACCCATCACACTGCTTTATGGAAATTGTTTTATGCCCTCGCTCTGATAAAACGCAAGTCTTTTGCGTATTCTCCAACATTGCGGGGGGGAAAGGGAAGATTGGGGTCCGTGTGTCGGAATGTGATTCATCCATCCATTCCCTACAGACAAGCAACAGGCTCCGTCCTGCCTGAAAGGGGGGATTATACTGAGACGGGGTAGAGGTGTGATGGGTCCATTTTACCCAACTTCTTCCATTAATACTGAGTCAGACAATCATTATAGGACCGGGAAGAAAAATAATGCAAAAACATAGACAAAAGGGAATGGACTCCGTGATCCTGTAGTAGGAATGTTGTTAGCTAAGAGCCTCCATTACTTGAGGATGAAGTGATCTAAGTCTCCTAATGTCCCCGAACATTCAGTGCCCAGATAACAATATTCACAGAATGCATTCATTCATTGGAGACAGTTCAGACTCATCCGAGGGAATGCCTGTTCTTTATGAGTGACGGAGTCTAAACAAATACAGAGGATTCCAGATTTCTTTCCTTCCCTCCATCTCACATATCACAAGTGTCGGCTGATATTCTGTTATTGAGCAGCTCAAAGATGTTCTGCAGCTGCCAGATGACTAACAATTGCATAGTGTCAGCAGTCGCATGAGTCATCTCCGTATTCCGCACGTAACGTGCATTTCAATAAGGGGATAAGTGGAAGTCAGAAGATCCAGGCACTGCTTATCTCCATGGATGACATCCAGCCTTATGGATCCTTATTTCTGCCCCCATCAGGAGGTGGCGCTATAGAGGTTGTCATTGTACCCGGACGCTACAGGGGGGTCCCTCTGCCTCATATGAGACCAGCGCTAGAAATGTGATTGTCATCGGAAACATCACAGATAAGTTAATCCTCGTTCGGTGCTTTGTTTTCTGCAGGGTCTTATAATCCGCCGCCACGTATATTTGTCTGCTTCACCCTTGATTTGTATCACTGCGTGCAGCTCCATGGAGAACGGTGGCGCCATCCAAATACTAGACGTAAAGGGTTTTTCTAGTTTCAGAAAACCCCTGTCTCCAGGCTTCAATTAAAAAAAAACCCCTGTTTTTTACTCACCCTCCTCCCCAGGTCCAATGCTGAGTCTTTGCTGCTGCACCCTGTGTACTGTGTCTACCGTCCACTCCAGCCGAGCTCTTGAGCTCCCTGATTGTCTGCAGCTCTGTAGACAATAATAGGCACCAATAGGCAATTCATCAATTGCAACTATTTAAAAAAGTTTTTGCTCAAATTTATTCCAGTCTTACATTTTTGAGCAAATTTATGCATTTTATCGAAATATGTGACTTTTTTGCTCTAGAAAGTTGCAACAAAAAAAAAGAAACTGACAAAAATAAAGATTTTTCCTTTTGTGCAAAAATCATGAACCAGGTGCTCCATTTTGAAGAATTTGGTGCAACAAATGACGAATATCAGAAAGAAAAGTGAGTTAAAGAAAAAAAAAATCACAAATGGTGATTTTATCACAGAGCCATGGAGATGTTGAGATACCTGTGATTGTCTTATGCCAACACTCCATACCGCAGTGCCCTGTGGCCCTCATCCTCGATCTTGGTAGAACCAGCTCTGTTAATCCTGAGCCTCCTGGTTCATAAACATACTGCCAGTACTGTGCTGACCTTTATGCCTGGGAAAGTTACAAGAAGACCATGTCTATCATAAGGCTTGCGAAGGAGAGGGCTTTTGAGAGACCCAATCAAGTTGAACAGTCTCTGAAAACTCAATAAAAAAAATGTCAGTCCCAATGCTCTAAATCCCACATCATAAAGAAGCGGGACCTTCCTGCCAACCAAATTGGTGAGCCATTACAAACATTAGCCTATGCACTTGCTTTATATATTGTAAGAATCCCTGAGCTCCCCTGATTCTGACACTCTCCTCCGTTTTGAGCTGCGTCGCTCCATTACAGAGATATTCACATTTGTATCTTTTGGAGCGCAGTATAGGAAATCTCTGATTGTAGTCCACGCTTGTAGTGCTTTTCTTCAGAGTCTTCTATGACTTGACCCATCTCTCCCAGACGGTGCCAATTAGAGCTCAGAAGCGTTTTAGACTGATAGATCAGCTGTCAATCTGCAATTCTCAGCCTCTTGAAGGGAGGGGTAAAAATGATGCTGAAGAAATGCAAAGTTGCGCTACAAGCAGAAATTTCCCAAACTGTGATCCAAAATATATAAATGTGAATATCTCTGCAATGGCGCAACACAGCACAAAATGGAAAAGAGCGGCAGAATCAGCGGAGCTCGTGGATTTTTGCAAGATATTTAGCTCAATTTTTTTGAGCAAGTGACGTCAACCCTCGACCTGACCATGATTGGAGAACTGGAGATGAGAAGACTTGTCTGAAAACAGTTTTCCTAACCTAAACCACAGAGAGACGAGGATGAGTTGAAAGATTGCTAATTAACAAGCACTTGGTCCTGACATTTAGTGCGTCTTCGTTGCCTTCAGCATTGGGGCTGTCAGGAGCGGAGTCAGGCGAGGCGCTGCTCTGGAGCGGTGCTTAATTAACTGGAGCTGAGTTAAGTGGCGCTGTCACCGCGCGCAGGTAGGAAACTTGTCATGAGGCCGCCAGTCAAAGCCTGTTAAAGTATTTATGAAGTGATATGTCATCAGTGAGTGTGAAGAATGAGCCCGGATGGACAGCCGCGCCGGCGGAAATCAATAGCGTTTGTGTTAAAGGGCAATGATTGAAACCTTGGAATCAATGGTCCTGCCGTATCTCTGCCACCGGTTACGAGCAGCAGCTGCGACTACAACAAATGTGAGATTTCCACTGTCATGTCAAGTATCGGACACCATAAAACACGGACTGTAGATATAAGACCCTCGGCCGTCATCGTGGGACTAACAGGAATCTCCAATTTAAAAGGTTTTCCAGCTTCTTGTATAATATAAAGGAGCTAATATACTCTCAATCGATTGTCATTTTAAAGATCTCCGTTTGCTGTAACTGAATGGAAACAAAAAGTCTACTTTGCATTATATTGTATGTCCAATAGTTTTACCAGCTCAGGTTGGGATAATCCTCTTAGATGTAAGCTGCCCGGATCCTAGACATCTTATCTGCACCGATGCTTTGTAACAAAGTAATAACCAGGAGAAAGATGTTCTGCTGATGTAATTGTTAAGCTCATCAGGAGGCTCAGGATGAACGGGGTCATAAATCTGAGCCAGACAATAAGTCGTCATTATCAGCGATGCTGCATCTATAGAGCTCCTGCTATCAGCTGTTATACTACGCCGATCTGTTTTCTACCAGCTTGGCCGATGGTCGGCAACTCTGCCCCGGCACATGTTTGCCCAGCTGCTGTAAGGTGTTGTGTCCAGTTGGTGTAGGGGTCTTGAAAATAGCCCTTACAAGATAATTTTCTTCCTACTTAGTCCTCCATACAGTCTTCCTTACAGTATTATGGGCACCACATAATCCTCCATATAGTATTATGGACACCACATAGTCCTCCATACAGTATTATGGGCACCACATAATCCTCCATATAGTATTATGGGCACCACATAGTCCTCCATACAGTATTATGGGCACCACATAGTCCTCCATATAGTATTATGGGCACCACATAGTCCTCCATATAGTATTATGTGCACCACATAGTCCTCCATACAGTATTATGGGCACCATATAGTCCTCCATATAGTATTATGAGCACTACATAGTCCTACATACAGTATTATGGGCACCACAGTCTTCTTTACAGTATTATGGGCACCACATAGTTTTCCTTACCGTATTATAGGCACCACATAGTCCTCCATATCATATTGTGGCCACCACATAGTCTTCCTTAAAGTATTATAGGCACCACATAGTCTTCCAAACATTATTATGGGCACCACATAGTCCTCTGTACAGTATTATGGGCACCACTTATTCCTCTGTACAGTATTATGGGCACCACATAGTCCTCTGTACAGTATTATGGGCCACATATAGTCCTCCATACAGTATAATATGCCTCATATAGTGCATTTTCTGGTCTTCCGACCCTCTGCACTGCTCAGCACAGAGGGCGCTCTGTAGTGACGTCATTGCGCCCTCTGAGCTGAGACGTCACTGAGCTCAGACAGGGGGAATGATGGGAGAGGGAGTGTCTCCCATCATTGTATTGAACTGTATCACCATACAGGATGCCAAAACAGTTGAATGTGCAATCCGGGGGGCACCCTGATTCACATACCCAATAGCCCCAATGTTGACCCTCACAAAGCAGCAAGTTCTGCTGCAGAACGAGAGTGCAGACATTTCTAGGTTGTGAAGATCCGAGATCGGGGATCTGTGGGATCTGTAGCGTTAGACGTCACATTACTGACATCAGAAGCTTTTCCACCAGAAACCTCCTCAGGCCGAGTCCTGTAACATCGGAGATTCTGGGATTTCTCCTCCACTATTCGGCCTCCATTCATCTTGGGAATTTCTGCTTGGATTTATTTGCCGGATGTCAGAATCCCCCCCAGAGCTGCTGTTCTGATGTGATCGGCCCCCCACCCTCATAGATCTTCTGAGGATACTGTAAAGGTTCTCACTAGGGCTGAAGTCAGGGGAGGGTGGTGGCCGCCCTATGAGTCTCTCTTCTTTTTGTACCATGGAATAAAGTGGTTGTCACAAACTATATATACGTTCAAGGACCTTAAAGGGGCTACCAGCTCCCCCCATGACTCTGCCCCCTTTGCTGCCCTGTGAGGACGCGGTGGCCGTCCACCAACCATCCACCCTTACATTTTTGTGAAGCATCTATTGTTTTTACACCTTGTCCGAGGCATTATTTGAGACTTTTCAGCAGCAAAGATCCTTATTCTTTCCCATATTTCCTGAATCCTGCTGCTCCTTAATAATATGGTTCATTCTTCTTAGGGTATGTGCACACATTGCAGATTTCTGCACCTCTTGGCAGAAAACGCATGCCAAAATCTGCGCTTTTTTTTGCGGATTGGCATGCATTTTTAGCCCTGCGTATTTCATTAATAGAATGGGTGTAAGAACGCATGCGGATCCACAAAAAGAATTGACATGCTGCGGAAAATAAACCGCTGTGGATTCCGTGCAGAATTTTCCGCAGCATGTGCGCGTTTTGTTTTTTTTACATTGAATTACATTGGTTGGTCAAACAGTTGCGGATCTGCAGCGAATCCACATGGAAAATCCTCTGCGGACCGCAACTAATCTGCAACATATGCACACAGCCTTAAGGAGCTTTCCTTTTTTTGGGCACCTGGTGAGAGCGATCATGGGATTCAATAAGAATAAACCCATCAACCAGGGAGAAGCTCAGGACAAGATAGACAATGACAGCTCGATATAGGCGCCATATGCATCCTGTCCCTCCTATGGGTAATGTTTGCTCTATGATGGTGACTATTGTCCAGGGTCATTGAGTCTAATATGAAACCATGATGAAAGCCTGCACAATGCAGTGTAAGTGTAAGAAATCTATAAATGGTGAAGTGTCCAGATTTGGAGAGACTCATCGTTAGTAATAATTCGCTCAAGTGACGGCGGCCGAGCTCCTCACTGACCCTGAATATTATCCGGTCTTCTCCGCAGTCCGTGCGCAGCGTGAAGCCTGACAAAGCCGCAAATAACACAGATGGCGAGGAAAACAATTGTATCTTCAATAGCACGAGTGATCAATGTTATCTCACACCCAGAACTGTTCTCAGAACTGCTGGTTGCCCTTGGAAACAGACTACAATGTATCTGTAGTCAGACATGTAATCCAACGGCTGAGAGTTATGGAGGATCTAAGCTGCGATCAGGCATTGAAGCAAGTAGAATACCGTAACCATCCATTTTTGGATTTCTGGCAGATCTGGTTCCATTGAGTAAAACCTTTTTTCCTTTCAGGCCAGCGGGGGTTAAATGTCAGTTTTTGCTGGCAAGCTAGTGTAATTGCATTGCTGCTGGGTCAGCTGATGTGGGTGGTGGCCACTCCTACCATCCTTTAAAAGGTCACCAGATGCATCAGCTGACTCGGTGTTAGAGTGACTAAAATGGAGTAAGGAGCTCTCTGGGTGCAGTGGAGAAAGCGAAGTGTGGTGTTTCTGCTGCCTTGTCCCTTTAGTGTATGTCACTTCCCCCTGTGTTTATTACCTGCAGAGGTGAGGCTAGTGCTCCTTGCTGGCCAGTGCAATAGCCAGGGCAGTTATAGGTGACAACTAGGGACGAGGCATCCTGACTGCGGCAGGGGGAAGGACCTGTATAGGGCGTTAGGGGAGTGAAGGGGCAGGATCAGGTTTGAGCTCAGGTGATGACCATCCCTCATTCCGTATTGGTAGGGCCTTCCCCTACTTATTCCATCCCCATTGTGTGTTGTGTCGTTAGCTGATTGACCATCTGTTGGGTCGTGTCACACCGTGACAGTCACTCCGTGACATGTGGCTTTGGATGTCCCTGGAGCTTAGGACACACTGTGGCTCTAGATGTCACTAGAGATTAGGACACGTTGTGGCTCTGGATGTCCCTAGAGCTTAGGACACACTGCAGCTTTGGAAGTCCCTAGAGCTTAGGACATGCTGCGGCTTTGGAAGTCCCTAGAGCTTAGGACATGCTGCGGCTTTGGATGACACTGAAGCTTAGGACACGCTGTGGCTTTGTATGTTACTGGAGCTTAGGACATGCTGTGGCTTTGGAAGTCCTTAGAGCTTAGGACACGCTGTGGCTTTGTATGTTACTGGAGCTTAGGACACGCTGTGGCTTTGTATGTTACTGGAGCTTAGGACATGCTGTGGCTTTGGAAGTCCTTAGAGCTTAGGACACGCTGTGGCTTTGGATGACACTGGAGCTTAGGACACGCTGTGGCTTTGTATGTTACTGGAGCTTAGGACACGCTGTGGCTTTGGATGACACTGGAGCTTAGGACATGCTGTGGCTTTGTATGTTACTGGAGCTTAGGACACGCTGTGGCTTTGTATGTTACTGGAGCTTAGGACACGCTGTGGCTTTGGAAGTCCCTAGAGCTTAGGACACGCTGCGACTTTGGATGTCGCTGGAGCTTAGGACACGCTGCGACTTTGGATGTCACTGGAGCTTAGGACACGCTGCGGCTTTGGATGTCGCTGGAGCTTAGGACACGCTGCGACTTTGGATGTCACTGGAGCTTAGGACACGCTGCGGCTTTGGATGTCACTGGAGCTTAGGACACGCTGTGGCTTTGGATGACACTGGAGCTTAGGACATGCTGTGGCTTTGTATGTTACTGGAGCTTAGGACATGCTGCGGCTTTGGATGACACTAGAGCTTAGGACACGCTGTGGCTTTGTATGTTACTGGAGCTTAGGACATGTTGTGGCTTTGGATGACACTAGAGCTTAGGACACGCTGTGGCTTTGTATGTTACTGGAGCTTAGGACATGCTGCGGCTTTGGATGACACTAGAGCTTAGGACACGCTGTGGCTTTATATGTTACTGGAGCTTAGGACATGTTGTGGCTTTGGATGACACTGGAGCTTAGGACATGTTGTGGCTTTGGATGTCACTGGAGCTTAGGACACGCTGTGGCTTTGGATGACACTGGAGCTTAGGACATGCTGTGGCTTTGTATGTTACTGGAGCTTAGGACATGCTGTGGCTTTGGATGACACTAGAGCTTAGGACACGCTGTGGCTTTGTATGTTACTGGAGCTTAGGACATGCTGTGGCTTTGGATGACACTGGAGCTTAGGACACGCTGTGGCTTTGTATGTTACTGGAGCTTAGGACATGCTGCGGCTTTGGATGACACTAGAGCTTAGGACATGCTGTGGCTTTGTATGTTACTGGAGCTTAGGACATGCTGTGGCTTTGGATGTCACTGGAGCTTAAGACACGCTGCAACTTTGGATGTCACTGGAGCTTAAGACATGCTGCGGCTTTGGATGTCGCTGGAGCTTATGACACGCTGTGGCTTTGGATGTCGCTGGAGCTTAGGACACGCTGTGGCTTTGGATGTCACTGGAGCTTAAGACACGCTGCAACTTTGGATGTCTCTGGAGCTTAGGACACGCTGCGGCTTTGGATGTCACTGGAGCTTAGGACACGCTGCGGCTTTGGATGTCACTGGAGCTTAGGACACGCTGCGGCTTTGGATGTCACTGGAGCTTAGGACACGCTGCGGCTTTGGATGTCTCTGGAGCTTAGGACACGCTGCGGCTTTGGATGTCACTGGAGCTTAGGACACGCTGCGGCTTTGGATGTCACTGGAGCTTAGGACACGCTGCGGCTTTGGATGTCACTGGAGCTTAGGACACGCTGCGGCTTTGGATCACAATACTTTATATGTGGAGTTTTTGCTGTAAAACGTTGCACTTTAAAAATTTATTTCTTCCTGTTTTTATATAGTCACCGTACAACCTGCAGGTTATGCAATATTAATGTTATCAGATCTGCAAATCTTTAAAGGGATACTCCAGGAACACAGGGCTTTAAGGGGCAGTAGATGATCCTACCTGGTCTGTGAATGAATGACGCAGAGACCACACATGCACATCTCCGCACCATTCAATAAGTGGCTACAGATCTCTTCTCTTTGGATTCTCAAGCAGCAATCTCAGGGTCGCTGGGGGTCCCAGTGGTGGTCAGACCTCCGGCGATCAACAAGTAATTCCCTAACTGTTAATGCTTGTATTCCCTATGACTTAACAATTCTGGAGGATCTTTTTTTAGAACATTGGATTATGCCGTCCCTCTGTTATTCCTCCTGGAAATGAATGAATAACTGGGCCCCACCTTTTGGTTTGTCAGTAGGATTTGTCCCGACACTTCTTGTCGCTATCAGCACTGATTGTGATGGGGCAGATCCTCCTGTCAAAGAGATCTGGCATTTCCAGGAGGAATAACAGAGGGGGAGCACAGAGGTCTAAGAAAAGATTCTCCAGGATTGTTATTTCATAGGAAGTACAAGTATTTGTTAAAATAGTCCAGAGAGGAGAATAAATAGGGACTTGTTACACTTTGAGACGCTGCTCCTCACTTTTCCCCACACAAAAATTAAGAAAATCTCTGCTTTATTTGTCTCTTCATCGTTTCTTCTTGTATCATTACACTTTATATAACTTTGGGTTAAATTTGTCTCTAAATCTTAGAAATTGATTCCAGATTTGTGCCAATAACTATTTTGCTTTTCCTCTTTTTCCCAGGTGTTGACTGGTCGGATCGGTATGTCCCGGTATGTCCGTCCCATCCATCTCCCAGGACTCGCCATGACAAGGCCGGTCTCCGGTTCTGACCCTGAGCCCACCATGGAGGTAGTGTCGTAGATCAGTCTTGAGAATCCAGCGTCTATCAGGTTACAACATGGAGAACGGCAGCAAATTCGACAACCCGACCAACATCTCCTTGGCCAACAAGGACTTGGTTTCCAGCATGATCGAGTACAAAGCCATCTCCGTCTTTCTTGTCCTGCTGATTTGTGGCGTTGGTATAATAGGGAACATTATGGTGGTCCTGGTGGTCTTCATAACCCGGGACATGAGAACCCCGACCAATTGTTATTTGGTCAGCCTGGCCGTGGCCGACTTGATGGTCCTGGTGGCGGCTGGACTACCCAACGTGTCAGACAGCCTGGCAGGAACGTGGATCTATGGGCACGCTGGATGCCTGGGGATCACCTACTTCCAGTATTTGGGGATCAACGCTTCGTCCTGCTCCATCACAGCCTTCACCGTAGAGAGGTGAGTCCATACCTGACGTGTGAGACGAGTGGTTGCAAATTGTCTCCTACTATGTTCCTCCAGGTCGGTGGTCTCCAACCATCCATGGTGATATCATATGTTTTATCGTCCCTCTATAGGTACATCGCCATCTGCCACCCGATAAAAGCTCAGACAGTGTGCACGGTGTCCCGCGCCAAGCGCATCATTGCCGTCGTCTGGTTCTTCACCTGCATTTACTGCATGCTATGGTTCTTCCTCGTGGATATTCAGGTGAACAAGGACCAACAGGTGGAATGTGGCTACAAGGTCTCCCGCAACCTCTACCTGCCCATATACTTCACGGACTTTGCCATCTTTTACGTCATCCGCTGTTCGTGGCCACCGTCTTGTATGGGCTGATTGGTCGGATCTTGTTTCTCAGTCCGATCCCCAATCACCCGGAGAGCACCATAGAAAGATGGCGGGAGAAAAGCTGCAAGGAGAAGAACGGGACCAAATCCGACGGCGGCAAGACGAACAGTCGTAATCGACCTAAGGGGGCGCTGTCCTCAAGGAAACAGGTACGTGCTAAACTTCTATGCAGAAACAGCCGCTCATTCTACAGAACGTCAAGGTGTAGGGGACACAGTGATGGATGCGATCGTGGTGCACCCCACCTGATGGCCGGAGGTCTGTATTATATGGCTGCTCCGTGGGAGGACTGTGCATTAGTCTTAGGCAGGCGTGGAAACAATCAGGCAGAATAGAAGTGACCTTTCCATAACTTTTCATTCTTTGATTTCCCATCCGCCGTCGATCCTTCGTCCGCTTGTTGCTTTCCTAATTTACCCCATAAGGATCCTGCAGGAATATTCATCAGGTTTTTGTTCTTTTTTTCGCCTCGTTATTGCCGTGTGACAATCACAGATCGGGACACAATCAGTCACTGGCAGCCATGAATATGGATGAGGTGCAATATTGGATATTATTCCGCCATTGTTATGGGCGCCTGATCTGTCTTTCATGTCAGACCCCAGCCGGGATGAAAACTTTTTATAATGTCAAGACAATTTCTACGCAGTGAATGCAAAGCGGTAGAGCCACAAGTGATTGACTCATAAATTACCGCCAAGAGCGATAATGGGGGGGGAAGCGTCACTTCTGGGGATAATTGTACATAAGAACGTCCTGCACTAAACTCCCCCATTACCCTCTCACATATTTTACCAATGTCCATTTATCCCCGAATCAACCGCCAATATATCTTTCCAAATTGTGAGGAGGAGTCGTAAGAGACAGATGCGGGTGTACGGCCCAGGAGAGAATGAGACTGCACGGCCAGCTGCTGCAGCACTTCATAGGCGCTCCGCAATCTTCAGCCCTCTTAAATAGTGCTCACTAAAGCACTACTCTCCCCAGATCCATAGAGACCATCTTTAGGGAGATCAGCACCAGGACTGACACCGATGTGGTAGTTATTGGGGTGAATGAGTCGCCTTTTAGGACATCCATGTGCCGTAATAGAGCGTCCTGACTTCTGCATTAACTGTCTGCCGCGTGTCCACCATGCTCGTCAATGAGATGCCAGCCTCACATTGTGTGGGGGTATGTCCATCGAGGAACGCGCGTCGCGCTCACATCCTGTCCTTCTGTCTAATTAACAAGGTCCATTACAGTGGAGTTGGCCGCCATTGATTTCTGCTGCTATGTCGCATTTTGTATTGAGCCCACCAAGGTCGTCCCCATTATTTCCACCAGGGTAAATCATTGACTTTTAGGAAACAATAAACAGGAATGACACAATAGAAGTTCCAGCATCTGAAAGCTGATGGCCCCCAGCAGCGACACCCCGGCCCCTCCAAACAACCAGTGAAGGGGATTAAATGGGGCACGTGAGGTTCACTTCTGCTAACAAAGAGCAGCACGTCTTATCCCGGAGCGAGTCCTACTGTATGACATGGCCGGGAGTAACATGTACATGACGGAAACAGCAGAGCCGTCACTGGTGAGCGGGGCTCGGGGTGTGGGTGGCGCGAGGTGGCCGGCAGCTTCCCTTATTACCCCCACCTTGCTTCATTGCTTTTATAGTTATTATATCCTCCAAACACATCCAGAGCTGCCTGCAAACAATGCCTGGAAAAGGACAGAGAGGTAGCTTAAAGGGAATGTGTCAGCAGAAAATAGGCATGTTCTGGAATGTGCAGAGAGAAGGAGGAGGTGAGCTGTGACATCACTTATTGTGAATGGTGGGTTCTGTGTTATCTACTGTATATAGAGGTGTTATCAGTCATTGTACAGGAGGAGAAGGTGAGCTGTGACATCACCTATTGTGAATGGTGGATCCTGTGTTATCTACTGTATATAGAGGTGTTATCAGTCATTATACAGGAGGAGGTGAGCTGTGACATCACCTATTGTGAATGGTGGATCCTGTGTTATCTACTGTATATAGAGGTGTTATCAGTCATTCTACAGGAGGAGGTGAGCTGTGACATCACCTATTGTGAATGATGGATCCTGTGTTATCTACTGTATATTGAGGTGTTGTCAGTCATTATACAGGAGGAGGTGAGCTGTGACATCACCTATTGTGATTGGTGGATCCTGTGTTATCTACTGTATATAGAGGTGTTATCAGTCATTATACAGGAGGAGGAGGTGAGCTGTGACATCACCTATTGTGAATGGTGGATCCTGTGTTATCTACTGTATATAGAGGTGTTATCAGTCATTGTACAGGAGGAGGAGGTGAGCTGTGACATCACCTATTGTGAATGGTGGATCCTGTGTTATCTACTGTATATAGAGGTGTTATCAGTCATTGTACAGGAGGAGGAGGTGAGCTGTGACATCACCTATTGTGAATGGTGGATCCTGTGTTATCTACTGTATATAGAGGTGTTATCAGTCATTGTACAGGAGGAGGAGGTGAGCTGTGACATCACCTATTGTGAATGGTGGATCCTGTGTTATCTACTGTATATAGAGGTGTTATCAGTCATTGTACAGGAGGAGGAGGTGAGCTGTGAATCACCTATTGTGAATGGTGGATCCTGTGTTATCTACTGTATATAGAGGTGTTATCAGTCATTGTACAGGAGGAGGTGAGCTGTGACATCACCTATTGTGAATGGTGGATCCTGTGTTATCTACTGTATATAGAGGTGTTATCAGTCATTGTACAGGAGGAGGAGGTGAGCTGTGACATCACCTATTGTGAATGGTGGATCCTGTGTTATCTACTGTATATAGAGGTGTTATCAGTCATTGTACAGGAGAGGAGGAGGTGAGCTGTGATATCACCTATTGTGAATGGTGGATCCTGTGTTATCTACTGTATATAGAGGTGTTATCAGTCATTGTACAGGAGGAGGTGGAGCTGTGACATCACCTATTGTGAATGGTGGATCCTGTGTTATCTACTGTATATAGAGGTGTTATCAGTCATTGTACAGGAGAGGAGGTGAGCTGTGACATCACCTATTGTGAATGGTGGATCCTGTGTTATCTACTGTATATAGAGGTGTTATCAGTCATTTACAGGAGGGAGGTGAGCTGTGACATCACCTATTGAATGTGATCGTGTTATTATGTAATAGGTGTTCAGTCATTTACAAGAGGAGGTGGCTGTGACTCACTATTGGAATGTGATCCTGTTTATTACGTATTAGGTGTTATGTCATTACAGGAGAGGTGAGCTGGAATCACCTATTGAATGTGACTGTGTTATTACTGTTAAGAGGTTTATCAGATTTACAGGAGGAGGAGGTGAGCTGTGAATCCATTGGAATGGTGATCTGTGTTATACTGTAATAGAGGTGTTCAGTCATTAAGAGGAGAGTAGCTGTGAATCACTATGTGAATGGGATCCTGTGTTATTATGTATATGAGGTGTTATCGTCATTTACAGGAGGAGGAGCTGTAATCACTATTGTGAATGGATCTGTTTTCCATGTAATGGGGTTATCAGTCATTGTACAGAGAGGTGAGCTGTGACATCACTATGTGATGGTGGATCCTGTATTACTGTATATAAGTGTTATCAGTCATTACAGAGGGGTGACGTGATCACTATTGGAAGTGGATCGTGTTATCTACTGTATTAGAGGTTTATCATCATTTACAGAGGAGGTGAGCGTGACATCACCTATTGGAATGTGGATCTGTTATCTACTGTATATAGAGGTGTTATCATATTGTAAGGAGGAGTGTAGCATGTAGATGATCACCTATTGGAATGGTGGATCCTGTGTTATCTTGTATATAGAGGTGTTATCAGTCATTTACAGGAGGAGGAGGTGAGTGTGATCACCATTGTGAATGGTGGATCCTGTGTTATCTACTGTATATAGAGGTGTTATCAGTCATTTACAGGAGGAGGAGGTGAGCTGTGAATCACCTATTGGAATGGTGGATCCTGTGTTTACTGTTATATAGAGTGTTATATGTCATAGGGAGGAGGTGAGCTGTGACATCACCTATTGTGAATGGTGGATCCTGTGTTATCTATGTATATGGGTGTTATCAGTCATTGTACAGGGGAGGAGGTGAGCTGTGACATCACTCTATTGGAATGGTGGATCCTGGTTATCTTGTATATAGAGTGTTTATCAGTCATTGTACAGGAGGAGGAGGTGAGCTGTGAATCACCTATTGTGAATGGTGGATCCTGTGTTATCTACTGTATATAGAGGTGTTATCAGTCATTGTACAGGAGGAGGGGCTGTGATCCTTGTGAATCTATGGGAATGGTGATCCTGTTATAATGTTATATATGTATCAGGAGTTGAGGGTGAAAGCTAGTGGAATGGTCACTACTGTGTTATTCTGTTTAGGGTTTTACTGTATTATAGAGGAGTGTGAGCTGTATATCAGCTATGGAGGGTGGATCCTGTTATTCGATATAGGTGGTTCGTTTCTACTAGGAATGAGTTTTGATCATCACTATTAAGGTGGAGTGGTTATTGACATATAGGTTTGATGTGATCTGTTTACGGAGATGGAGGTGTTATTCACTATTGTGATGGGGAGTCTGTGTTCACTTATTGGGTTGAGTCATGTACGTGTATAGGTAGCTGTGTTACATATTGTAATGGGGACGGTGAGCTGTGTATACATTGTGAATGTGGATCTTGTATTACTGTAATGGAGGTGATTATCACATTGTGAAGGGGATGCGTGTGTATCACTATTAAGGTGGTATTCGTATTGTACGAGGTAGGTAAGTGAGTGTTATCAGTCATTGTGAATGGGGGATCTGTGTTATTTGATATATAGGTGTATCGTCTGTACGAGGATTATGTATATGAGGTTATCGAATGTGATCAGTGTATGAGGTTGAGGTGTACATCACTATGAGGAGAGGGTGGATCCTTGTTTGATGGATCTGTTATATATGTTAAGGTGTACAGGAGTGAGCGGAGAGCTATGTGAATGTGGATGGTGATCTGTGTATTACTGTATATAGAGGTTTATCAGTCATTGTACAGGAGGAGGAGGGTGAGCTGTGACATCACCTATTGGAATGGTGGATCCTGTGTTATCACTGTATATAGAGGTGTTATCAGTCATTTACAGGAGGGAGGTGAGCTGTGAATCATCCTATTGTGAATGGTGGATCCTGTGTTATTACTGTATATGAGGAGGTGTTTCAGTCATTGTAAGGGAGGACTTGTAGCTGTGATTATCTATTGTGAATGTGGATCTTGTTATCATATGTATATGAGGTGTTATCAGTCATTGTACAGGAGGAAGGGGTGAGCTGTGATATTTTATTGTGATGGTGGATCTGTGTTATCTACTGTATATAGAGTGTTATCATCATTTACAGGAGGATGGTTGAGTGTGATCACTATTGTGAATGGTGGATCGTGTTATTACTGTATATGGGTGTATCAGTCATTGTACAGAGTAGGAGGTGCTGTGACATCATTAGGGAATGGGGATCTGTGTATCTCTGTATTGAGGTGTTATCGTATTGTCAGGAGGAGGTGAGCTGTGAATCACTATTGGGATGGTGGATCCTGTGTTATTACGTTATGAGGTGTTATCGTCATTAAGAGGAGGTGAGCTGTGACATCACTATTGTGAGTGTCGTTATTATGTATTAGAGTGTTACCTTTTGTACAGGGGGGGGTGAGCTGTACATCACCTATTGTGAATGGTGGATCTGTGTTATCTATGTAAAAGGGGTGTTTCTCTTGTACGGAGGAGGAGGGGGGGACTGTGCATCACCTTTGTGAATGGGTCAGTGTTATCTTTTTAAAAGGGGAGGTTTATCGTTTTTTGTACAGGGGGGGGTGAGCTGGATACACCTATGGGAAGGTGGACCTGTTTTTTTTTTAAAAAGGGGTTTTTTAGCATTGTAGGGGAGGAGGTGAGCTTGATATCCCTATTGTAATGGTGGATCCTGTGTTATTACTGAAAATAGGGGTGTCCAGTCATTGTCGGGGGAGGAGGTGAGCTTACATCCCTTTGGGGGAAGGGTGGCCTGTGTCACGCTGTATTAAAAGTTTTCATTTTTGTACGGGAAGGGGGGGGTGAGCTGTGACATACCATTGGAATGGGGATCCGTGTTTCGGTTATAGGGGTTTTTACCAGTCATTGTACCCCAGGAGGAGGGGTGAGCGTGACTCTTTGTGAAGGGGGATCCGTTACTGTTTAATGGAGGGTTATCATTTTACAGGAGGGGGGGGAGCTGTGACTTTTTTAAAAAGGTGGACCGTGTCCTCGTTATAGGGTTTCCATCTTACGGGAGGAGGTGAGCTGGCATCTATTTGAATGGTGGACCCTGTGTCATCTGCTTTTTTGAGGTGTTAATATTGTACGGGGGGATAGCTGTGCATCTAGGAAAAGGGGGGATCCGTGTCATCTCTTAAAATCCACTTTAGTTTTTTCCTAGTACATTTAAAACGGAGCCCATCACAAGGAGAAAGCAAAAAGTCCACT
Organism: Oophaga sylvatica; assembly: GCA_033576555.1. Classification (NCBI taxonomy): domain Eukaryota; kingdom Metazoa; phylum Chordata; class Amphibia; order Anura; family Dendrobatidae; genus Oophaga; species Oophaga sylvatica. The sequence goes on along the minus strand of JARQOD010000010.1, from coordinate 42,112,700 downwards.
AACCTTTCCTATCGTATGATCCCAACAGCCAATGCAGCAGGTTCGGGTTTTCTTTTACCCGACATTTAGTGCAATTCCGGGAAGCCCACCGTAAACCCCGCAATTTAAAAAGGGGCCCAGATGTCTCTATGGGCACCATGGAAGCATTGTATAATTCCCTGCCGGACAGGGCTTACTTTTTCCCCCAACCCCCCTCACCTCTCCTAAATTTTTTTACCCGTTTCTCCCCCCCCCCTTGCTCTGCCCTGATTTTCCCCTTTTCATTTTTTTTTGCATTTTTTTTTTATTACTCTTTGTCCCCTTCCCGGGCTTTCTTCTCTATCCCCCGGGCCTTTTCCCTTTTAACACTGTCTTTTACACCCTTTTTTTTGGGGTTTTTTCACCTTGACAAGGGGAAAAACATTGATTACAAAAAAAAACCCTTTTTCCCTTTTATGCCAAGGCTCCTTCTTCACCCAGTGCGCCCACCCCCAAGGCAAGTCCACACTGTCACTTAAGGGGCCCCCGGATATGTGGGGTGAACGAGCTAGTGAGGGCAGAAAGGCCTATAAGTGGGGGGAGGAAAATGCAGCCGGGGTGGGGGGGGTCCCCCCCTGACCCCTAGGGCCCCCCCCATGTATGGCAAAAGTGATCACGCCGTTCCATAAAACCCTATTCCCCACACGTAGAGGTGATCCTTGCTGGCCCCAGCCGCTTTCCCCCCTCCCCCCACAGTCCCAGCTGGCCACAGCAGGGGCGCAAAGGGCCGGGGCTTTTGGGTTTTTCTGCAGCGTTTTAGGGGCGTTCCAAACTGAGAATAAATATCAGTTGGTTTAAAAACAGTGTTGAAAAGGCCTTTAAAAGGGGGTGCCCGGCAGGCAAGTTTTTCCAGGAAATTGTGCAAAAGGGTTTTGTCTCTGGGGGGGGCCACCCTTGCAGGAGGGTTTTTGTGTGGACAATTTTTGGGGGGCCCGCCTATTTCCGATTGGCCACCTGGGGGAAAAAATTTGGGACTGCCGGGGTTTTTGTGGCGCATGGGGGCGCATGTGTTTTTTCCCGCGAACTTCAGGTGCGTTATGTATAAATTTTGGGTTTAACAAAGGGCGCCGGTCCCAGGTGTGCCATAAGTCCATTGCCCTGGAGAAGCCGGGGCCCAAACCATTACCACCGGCCCCCGGGGTCATTTTACCAAAACCACCAAACACAAAGCGCGGAGTACCAAGCCCCAGGGCCTGGCTGCTGGCCAGGCCCCCACCTGGGGCGGACCGGGGGGGCTGCAGCTTTGTGCTGAACCCCCCCTGGGGCGACTCCCCGTTCCTCATAAAATAGGGAAAAAGAAGGGGGAAAATCTTTTCTCTTTTTTGGACGCCAAAACATTTCTCCCCATCGACTTTTGTGCTTTTTTCCCCAGAAAGGGGGCGCGCGGTCGAAAAGCTTCCTGCTACCATTACTGTCGTTTTAAAAATGAGCGGGGGAAAGGGGGCCCTGAACAAGGGAAGCCCCCGAGCAGGCGACGTGATACTTTTCAGAAAACCTTTTACCCACAGAAGAGCGAGCCGGGGGATAAACAGGGGGTAACCAGCAGAATGTAAGTAAAAGTGACTGCACCCCGCAAATATGAGGCAGCTCTGGGTTTAAAAAAAGGGTGTAACTCAGATCTAAAATTAATTTGTACACACTGCACCAGAAAGGGTGCAGCCTTTTGGGTTTAAAACAGGATGTAAAACCCGGACAGTAATATAAAAATTACAAGTGAGCACCACAGAAAGTGGGCAGCTCTGGAGT
>JARQOD010000010.1:42072244-42110836 GCA_033576555.1 Oophaga sylvatica | reverse complement strand
TGGATATTACTGTATTATGGGGACACTGTGGATATCACTGTTATTATGGGGGCACTGTGGATATTACTGTTATTATGGGGGCACTGTGGATATTACTGTTATTATGGGGACACTGTGGATATCACTGTTATTATGGGGGCACTGTGGATATTACTGTTATTATGGGGACACTATGGATATCACTGTTATTATGGGGACACTGTGGATATCACTGTTATTATGGTGACACTGTGGATATCGCTGTTATTATGGGGACACTGTGGATATCACTGTTATTATGGGGGCACTGTGGATATCACTGTTATTATGGGGGCACTGTGGATATCACTGTTATTATGGGGGCACTGTGGATATTACTGTTATTATGGGGACACTGTGGATATCACTGTTATTATGGGGACACTGTGGATATCACTGTTATTATGGGGACACTGTGGATATCACTGTTATTATGGGGGCACTGTGGATATTACTGTTATTATGGGGGCACTGTGGATATTACTGTTATTATGGGGACACTGTGGATATCACTGTTATTATGGGGGCACTGTGGATATTACTGTTATTATGGGACACTGTGGATATCACTGTTATTATGGGGGCACTGTGGATATTACTGTTATTATGGGACACTGGATATCACTGTTATTATGGGGGCACTGTGGATATTACTGTTATTATGGGGACACTGTGGATATCACTGTTATTATGGGGGCACTGTGGATATTACTGTTATTATGGGGACACTGTGGATATCACTGTTATTATGGGGGCACTGTGGATATTACTGTTATTATGGGGACACTGTGGATATCACTGTTATTATGGGGCACTGTGGATATTACTGTTATTATGGGGGCACTGTGGATATCACTGTTATTATGGGACACTGTGGATATCACTGTTATTATGGGGGCACTGTGGATATTACTGTTATTATGGGGGCACTGTGGATATTACTGTTATTATGGGGACACTGTGGATATCACTGTTATTATGGGGACACTGTGGATATTACTGTTATTATGGGGACACTGTGGATGTCGCTGTTATTATGGGGACACTGTGGATATCACTGTTATTATGGGGACACTGTGGATATCACTGTTATTATGGGGACACTGTGGATATCGCTGTTATTATGGGGACACTGTGGATATTACTGTTATTAGGGGGACACTGTGGATATCACTGTTATTATGGGGACACTGTGGATATCGCTGTTATTATGGGGACACTGTGGATATTACTGTTATTAGGGGACACTGTGGATATCTCTGTTATTATGGGGGCTCTGGATGTCGCTGTAATGGGGGCACTGAGGGATTTATAGATTTCCACTTTACACCCCCGCCCTTAGTCTCCTTTGCTGGAGGGGATGGAGTGAGTGGAACATGTTGTGATATTTGTGGAGTTCCTTTATGTGAAATGAATACCCGCAAATGTATCAGAGGGAAAACGTTTTTATTTTTAACGACACCGCTTCTCATATAATATGTATGGAAACTACAGAGATATAGGCAGCAGCTACCTACAGTTGTCTTTACTATATAAGGATCCCAAGCTTCATCCCCGTCATGGTTGAATTCTACGTAGCATAGAAACAAAATGATTAGACAAAAGTCTCCGCGCCGGCACCGTCATTCTTAGGTCCCGCTATACATAACAAGAAATGCCCGATCCACCAACACGCTGATGTAAATGGATCCTAAACTTGTGTCTCTACTTAGTACTTTGAATGCACAAAGGTGGGAAAACACATTACTGTGCATCCAAGACTTGGTGGAAACCTAAGAGCCTGAACTGCTTTAAAACCGTCTCGGCTACAAAGAGAGTCTTCACAATGCACTCAAGTAGCAAAAGGAGATACTTAAAGATGACTATGGATCCGTAAACAGCAGCCTGTTGACTTATTTCCCTACTCGATGTAAAAGTAACAATCAGAGATGTGTCTATGCCAGTTAATGAATAATCATAGCTTGTAACTGTCCATGAATACCGGATTTGACATTACAGTTACACCCTCTTGCACTTGGACACATGAGAACACTTTAAGGCTTTTGTATTGTGTAACCTGTCTGCGACCAAGATGGGAGATCTTCATTAGATTTAGTTTCTTTGGTCTAATGTTGCAGTGAAAGGATCACAAAATGAATGCTGAAACCACGCGGGTCTGGATAACCCACTAACCATCGTTCGGCCCACAGCTATCTAATGTATATGTGGGGCATAGCTTGTATTTTCTGTGCCTATTCTAAGTTTGGGAGTCCAGTGGGCGGTCCTAATCAGTGATTGCTATCTCTCTGTAAGCATACCAATACAGGGAAGGCTGTCAATCACAGATAGGACCACCCACTGGACTCTTAAGCATTTCTATCTATTTCTCCTCCCTCATTTCTATCTATCGGCCTAACCGACTGCTGCGCTCTGCAAATGACTTTCGACTAACCTCTGCACTAATCCGTACCTCCCACTCCCGACTCCAAGACTTCTCCCGCGCTGCGCCAATCCTCTGGAATGCTCTACCCCAAGAAATTAGGACTATCCACAATTTGCATGGTTTCAGGCGCTCCCTCAAAACACATCTGTTCAGAGCGGCCTATCACATTCACTAATCAAAGTCATTCTATGTGTAAGTGTGTGTGTGTGTGTAGCCCAATCACTATCTCCATCCATCCCTCACTCCCTCAAGATGGCTGGACCATCATTGTAAATGCACCATTGTATATACACACCTGTACTTTGTATCTCCCCCACCTCATTGTAGATTGTAAGCTCTCACGAGCAGGGGCGGCTGATTTTGCTTTAATTATTGTATTGTTAACGTTGTTACTTATGACTTATGTTTTGAAACTGTTAAACTGTAAAGCGCTGCGGAATATGTTGGCGCTACATAAATCAAGATTATTATTATTATTCTATGTAACGTACCATTTTCTATTTCTCACAATGTCGTCTTCTTGAAAAATGTAAAATACAATAAAAACTATTGTAAAAAAGTCGTATGATGTGAAAAATGGAAAATCCATGACTACCATGTCCTGCATAATGCAAAGAGGCTCCTTCCACGTCTCTGAGATATCGTCCAGCTACAAGGTCTGGGGTCAGGCATCTCCAGTGGAAATAACATTCCAGGGGCGACATGAGATAATTCAGCCAATATGACCACTCTTAAATAGATCTGTCACCAGCACACGTTCCGTCACAGGCATTAGCTTCTATAAAGACCCTAATAAATCTGAAATAAGGGAGAAAATCTCCTAAAATCCCTCCTAAAGTGTAATTTAGGGAATGGAAAATAGCTGATGCCCCAATGCAGCTCTTCCGTCATTCAGCAGGGCAGGGGGCGATCGCAGGACACTAGGACGGTTGGTGGGTGGATCCCTGACTGGCACTTTGTGGGCTCAGATCAATAATATTAACCTTCCTAAATTTGCATTTTTGCATTAGTTTTCAGTCTAGAGATCCACCCCTGGAATGCATTGACTTGAACAAAGGTGAAACTTGAAGAACTCTTCGACGTCAGTAAAAGACCCACACCTACTATGTGCAAGGCATAACACTGGTGTCTTCTCATGGGGTGGAGGGGCTTTATGGTTATCTCAGGCACTAGGGCATTGCTGCTTCCCTCCAGCTACACCTACTTTTCATACATGGGGGACATTGGATAAAGAATGATAGGTTGATGACCATGTGAAAATCAGATATAGTTTATGGCCAGATTTCCCCACCTTCTCACTCAATGTAAGGTCTCAACAATTTGCACCGTAATAAACCTGAGCTCCAGTAGATAATGACTTTAATGCACACGCAACATTCCCCATAGGAACTAGTCAGAGGAGACAAAATCACTAAGAACACACACTGAAGAGGTCGGTCCTGTAGCAAAATCAGTCAGGGCCCCATCTCCTGCTGGTTTCGAGGTGGGGCCCAAATGGTGTCCATGATAGGTCACATTCCTACAAAAACACTAAAGCCTTATGTCCTCAATCCCCAGTGACCATAGAGCTGTTGATGTGTTAAGAGGGGGGACCTGGGGCCATCCACTTGACTCTATGGGCAACCCAATGACCTGAGGTCACCCAATGAGCAACCCCATGACCTGACTCCACCCGCCTGACTCCATGAGCAACACCATGACCTGACACGCCACCCACCTGACCCCATGGACAATGCCATGACCTGAGGTTACCCACCTCACCAAATGGGCAGCTCCATGACCTGAGGCCACCCACCTGACTCCATGTGCGACACCATGACCTGACGCGCCATCCACCTGACCCCATTGACAATGCCATGACTTGAGGTTACCCATCTCACCCCATGGGCAACTCCATGACCTGAGGCCACCCACCAGACTCCATGCGCAACACCATGAACTGACACCACCCACCTGACCCCATTGGCAACCCCATGACCTGAAGCCACCCAACTGACTGCATGGGCAACCCCATGACCTGAAGCCATCCACGTGACTCCATGTGCAACACCATGACCTGATGCCATCCAACTGACCTCATGGGCAATGCCATGACCTGAGGCTACTCACCTGACCCCGTGGGCAACTCCATGACCTGAAGCCACTCACCTGAGTTCATGGACAACCCCATGACCTGACTCCATCCACTTAACCCCATGAGCAACCCCATGACCTAAGCCACCCACCTGACTCCATGTACAACACTATGACCTGACGCCACCTACCTGATCCCATGGGCAACCCTATGACTTGAGGCCACCCAACTGACTCCATGTGCAACACCGTGACCTGACGCCACCCAGCTGACCCCATGGGCAATGCCATGACCTGACGCTACCCACCTTACCCCATGGGCAACCCAATGACCTGAGGCCACCTTCTTGACTCTAAAGGTTAACATCAGGACATTTTGAAGCCATGTGTAGCTATAATGTGTGGCTATAACAATTGCTGCACACATTGTCAGGATTCTCAAGGGTGTCAGAACTGTGGCTCTTTTTTGGGGGGTTTAGCTGAGAGTCCAGGACCCTGTGGTTCTTTAGTCACAGATGTCTTGTTGGACATACAATAGATCGTCACCTTTGCTGGTGGAACGGAGCATGGAGCGCACAGTGACCTTAGACAATACTATAATACAATTCCCCTTCCACCTTCGGGTTGTTTGACTGTTTGGGGACAACAGTTGGGTTCTCTAGTGGTGGCATCTCCTTCATCTCGGACCTGGCGTTGCTGGGATCCCTCACCATGCTGTAGTTGGAGGTGGTCATGTATGTGTTCCTCCTCTGGGTCTCCACTTGGCCACATTTACACAACCTCTTGAAAGCTGTGCGGAATTTCTGAGACATGAGGTTGTAGATGACGGGGTTGATGGCACTGTTGGCATAAACACAGATGCGACAGAACAGAAGGAACCAGGGGTCCAAGTATGGATTCTCCACAAAGGAGTTTACTAGAACTAAAGTCCGGTAGGGCATCCAAAGAAGCGCAAAGAGCACGACCACCACCGCCAACATCTTAGTGACCTACGAAGGAAGCAGAGAAAGGCATATCAATGGTGGAGAAATAAGGAACTCGAGAGGAATGCTGGAGAGGCCATAACAAGTCTACCCAATGGACTCTTGTATGATGTCATCAGAACCAGTGATGTCACATTATATGTAAGTGGACTTTTAGATAAGACATAGACAGATATGAGACAGATGGATGGACGTGGGGTGAATTCTGGACTTTCTTCCATCTCCGTACAGTCATGCTTGCTGCCTCTGTAATTACATGGAGCACAGAATCGATCGGCTTCATCCTGCGGGATCCCGCCCTCCTTGTTTTTTTTTTGATGGGCTGAAAATAAATCTACGTCTTATACGTGAGGTCTGAAATGAGCGGCGGAATCTCGGTTTCCTTTTAACTTGTTCCTTGCTGGCGAGCAGCAGAGGCTCAGTGCAGCCTGGAGATGAGAATGTCCATAATGTTCTCCGCATCTCCTGCAGTGTCTGAATCTCACCATAACTACAACTGGAGACAACCAATATTGTCCTGCTATACCAGGAACTGACTCCATGGCATCCAAGCCTCCGGCACAATGGCTGCCATTGTAGAACCCACTGGGTTTCTGGAGATCCTGCAGCAGTGAAGATCTGATTTCAATGAAAGCCTTTATCTCTGGAGGAGGCGCAGGAAGGTTTTCTAGATACTACTGACTGATTGGTCATTGATTGTTGGGAGACATGTGACTGCCCCTTTATGATGTAGATTCACTACCTACTATGATGTCTCCCATATGCAGTACACATAGACATGAGGGACTCCTACTTTCCTCTCTCTAAACTAAGCTTTGCAGTTGTGATTTCAGCACTGGAGGAAGGGAAAACATACTAGAAAACCGCTCCATTTAGGTTATTACCAAGTACTACCAAGCAGTGTAACTGTACATTCAGCTCTGGTGTGAGAGAAACACTTACTAGAAGGCATCAGCATGGAGGACATTATACAGCACTACTGAGCAGTGTAGCTGTGAATCCAGCTCTAAGTCCTACCCCTAAGGTGAAATAAACACTTACTAAAAGGCATCAGCATGGAGGACATTATACAGCACTACTGAGCAGTGTAGCTGTGAATCCAGCTCTAAGTCCTAGCCCTAAAGTGAAATAAACTATTACAACAAAGCATCAATATGGAGGACATTATGCAGCAGTACGGAGTGGTGTAACCGTGAGTCCAACTTTGGGGTAAGCCACGTTCAAAAAAACAGCAGGAACTCTTGTATTTTTTTCTTTTCTTTCTTTCACTCTCCTTCCTATCATCTCAGCAGGGAGCTGTAATCTGACCCTTATTTAGCGGACAGTGTTTTTTGTCTTGAGCAGATTGGATTTTAGCAGTATTTCAGAAAGAAAAAATACTCCAGGAGATGGCAAGCATAAGAAATGGCTCATAAGTGGAGAAAGAAGCAGATTTTACTGTAAAGAAATATTATTAACTTATGCAAAGTGTATTAAAATGTCTACTTAGAGGGGTAACATCCTAAAGACAATCCCGGTTTATATGCTACGTTATGGCAGATGGGGGTTAGATTCATCTCGCTTATATTACTGATCTATATGGCGACCACATACTTTGCAGCGCTGTACAGAGATGGGCGTTAATCACATAAGCTCCAGTTCTCACAATCTCGGGTATGAGAGGAAACCGTTTAACCCGGAAATACGGATTTTTGTGTTACTCACCGTAAAATCCTTTTCTCCGAGACGCTCATTGGGGGACACAGGACTGTGGGTGTATGCTACTGCCGCTAGGAGGCTGACACTAAGTAAACATAAAAAAGGTTAGCTCCTCCTCCGCCGTATACACCTCAGCACTGGCCGCAGGCAAACCCAGTTTAGTGCAAAAAGCAGTAGGAGGCTAAAAAATAAATCAAGAGTTAACACAGATACAGTATATTCAGAAGAAAAAACTGCTGATACCAATTTAAGGAGAATAGAGTTAACTCAATATAAAGCCAGCCGGCTCTTAGGGAGGGTGCTGTGTCCCCCAATGAGCGTCTCGGAGAAAAGGATTTTACGGTGAGTAACACAAAAATCCGTATTTCTCCTTCGTCTCATTGGGGGACACAGGACTGTGGGACGTCCCAAAGCAGTCCCTTGGGTGGGAAACCGACTCCACAGTGTAGTTTATAATCCAGCATTGCTTATAGGTGCGCAACCGCGCCCTGAAGAATCCTTCTACCCAGACTGGCATCCGCAGAAGTCTGGGTATGGACATTATAATGCTTGGAAAAAGTATGTAGACTGGACCAGGTTGCTGCCTTACAAACCTGTTCCACCGAAGCCTGATGCCGAAGGGCCCAGGAGGCACCCACCGATCTGGTGGAGTGAGCCTTGATCCCTGCGGGAACCACCGCGCCTCTGATGCGGTAAGCCTCCTGAATGGCTAACCGAATCCACCTAGCCAAGGTTGACTTAGAGGCAGCAAGTCCCTTCCTGCGACCTTCAGGGAGGACAAACAGCGTGTCCGTCTGTCGAAAGGACGCCGTCCGAGATACATATCTCCTGAGTGCTCTTACCAGATCCAGCGTATGGAGAGCCTTCTCCACTCGGTGCGTCGGAGCTGGGCAAAATGAGGGCAAAACAATGTCCTCATTAATATGAAATGAGGACACGACCTTAGGCAAAAAAGGTGGTGTTGGTCTGAGCACTACCTTATCCTGATGGAAAAGTAAGTACGGAGCTCGACAAGACAGTGCAGCCAGCTCCGAAACCCGCCTTATGGATGTTATGGCTACCAAAAACACCACTTTCCAGGAAAGAAATGACAGAGAAACCTCCTGCAAAGGTTCAAAAGGAGACTCCTGTAGGACTCCCAGGACTAGATTGAGGTCCCAAACCTCTAAGGGAGTCTTGTAGGGAGGAACTATATGGACAACCCCCTGAATAAAGGTCCTAATCTGAAAATTAGACGCGATCTTTCGCTGAAAAAGAACCGACAAAGCTGATATCTGTCGTCTAAGAGTACTAGGCGCTAGACCTGAATCTAGGCCTGCCTGGAGAAAAGATAGAATGTTCGGAATTGAAAAGAGGAGCGGGGAACAATCATGTTCCCTGCACCAATCAAAAAAGACCTTCCAAGTACCGTGGTAGATGCGAGCCGAAACGGGCTTTCGGGCGTTAGCCATCGTTGCGGCGACCTTTTTAGAGAATCCAGCCCTGGTCAGGATCCAAGATTCAACGGCCAGGCCGTCAAACACAGGACCGCTGAGTTCTGGTGGTAAACTGGGCCCTGGAGAGAAGGTCCACGCGCTCTGGCAGTCGCCAGGGTGCGTCGGCGAGCAATTGTACCAGCTCCGCGTACCATGAGCGACGCGGCCAATCCGGAGCGATTAATATCGCTGGAACCCCCTCTATCCTGATCTTTCTGATCACCCTTGGGAGAAGGGCTATTGGTGGAAACAAGTATGGAAGATGAAACTGATTCCATGGTAGGACCAGGGCGTCTACTGCAAATGCCTGCGGATCCCGGTACCGGGAGACGAAGTTGGGCACCTTGGCATTTATCTTGGAAGCCATCAGGTCCACATCTGGGGTTCCCCAGCGTCGGCATATCTGCTGAAAAATCTCGGGATGTAGCGACCATTCCCCTGACGCTATGCCGTGACGGCTGAGAAAATCCGCTGCCCAGTTTTCCTCGCCCGGAATGTGGACCGCTGAAATCACAGAGTGATTTACCTCTGCCCAGGTCAGAATCTGTTTTACCTCGTGCATGGCCGCCCTGCTGCGGGTACCTCCCTGATGGTTTATGTATGCCACTGCCGTGGCATTGTCCGATTGTATTCTGACTGGGTGGCCCGCCAGATGCTGGTGAAAATGCCTCAGAGCCAGCCGAATAGCTCGGATCTCTAAAATATTGATCGGGAGGGTCGATTCCTGCTGAGACCAAGTTCCCTGGGCTGTATGGTGACGAAACACTGCTCCCCATCCGAGCAGGCTGGCGTCCGTTGTGACAACCAACCAGAAATTTGGAGGAAACAACCGACCCTGTCGAAGAGTGGTGCTCTTCGTCCACCACATTAGAGTCTGTCTGACCTGCAGGGACAGACGGCACCGAAGATTGAGGGAGTAAGGGCTCCCGTCCCATACTGCCAAGAGTGCATGTTGAAGGGGGCGAAGATGAAATTGGGCAAATGGAATAGCCTCGATTGCTGCCACCATCCTTCCTAGGACCCTCATGCAAAACCGGATGGTGTGAGGGATTGGTTGGCGAAGGATCCGTACCTCTTGACGGAGAACCAAGGCCTTGTCCTGAGGAAGAATTATCAACCCCTGAGCGGTGTCGAAATTCATCCCTAAAAAGGTGATCTTCCGAGATGGCACGGGAGATGATTTCTTCATATTCACCAGCCACCCCAGGCGAGCAAGGGTGTCTAACGTAATGCTGACACTTTCCTCGCAGATTTGAAAAGACGGACCCTTGATGAGGAGATCGTCTAAGTAAGGCAGGATGACTACCCCCCTGGAGTGCAGAATGGACACAACAGCAGCCATGACCTTTGTGAACACCCTGGGGGCTGTGGCTAGCCCGAATGGCAAGGCTGCGAACTGAAGATGAAGTTTGCCAACGGCAAACCGAAGAAATCTCTGATGAGGAGGAAATATGGGGATGTGAAGATAGGCATCCTGAATGTCTATTGATGCTAGAAATTCCCCTTTTTCCATGGCTGCAATGACCGAACGGAGAGACTCCATTCGGAAATGTCGAATTCTGACAAACCGGTTCAGTCGCTTTAGATCCAGAATGGGCCTTACGGTACCGTCCTTTTTGGGTACAATGAACAGGTTGGAATAAAACCCCTGACCCTTTTCGATCTCCGGTACAGGCACGACAACCCTGCTGTGCCGAAGAGACTCGACCGCCCTGAATAAGGCGCGAACCCGAGATTCCTCCTTGGGAAGGCGCGAGGGAAAAAAACGATTTGTACCCCGAGGAGACTAACTCCCGGACCCACTCGTCGTGAGAAATCGATAGCCAAATGGGGCGAAACCAGAGTAAGCGGCCGCCTACTCTGGATAAATTGACCGGATTCTGCCTCCAGTCATTTGTCCGAATATCTCTGGGGTTTGGACCCTCTAGATCTTGGTTGTTGAGATCGCCCTCTTCCCAGAGGGTTGGTCCTGTAGGAGACCTGACGATCTCTGGCCTGACTAGGCCGACCTGAACCGCTGGAGGTAGCTGGCGCGGCCCAACCTGGGTTACGAAAGGCCCTAAAGCGAGGCTGAAGCTGTCGGCGAAAAGGCTGCTTAATCTTTTGCTGAGGAAGGAAACTGCTCTTCCCTCCCGTCGCATCAGATATGAGCTGATCCAACCTTTCGCCAAATAACCGATCATTCTGATATGGTAAGGATGTAAGCGATTTCTTTGAGATTGAATCTGCTCGCCAGGTTCTCAGCCACAAAGATCTTCTGATGGCAATTGCATTAGCAGCAGCTAGGGCTGCGCAATTTGCCGCATCCATGGACGCATTAATTAAGAAGTCTCCTGCAAGCGCTATCTGATTAGAAATCTCAGTTACTTCAGATGGTACCTCTATACCATGAAGCGCTCTATTTAGAGACTCCGACCAGGATATCATGGCCTTAGCAACCCAAGTCGCTGCAAAAGAAGGAGAGAGAGCAGAACCCGATGCTTCAAACACCGAGCGGGCCAAACTTTCAATCAGACGATCCGTTGGTTCCTTGATTGAGGAACCGTTAGGAAGGGAGAGGAGCGTTTTAGACGCCAAACGCGACACAGGAGGATCAACCGCAGGAGATTCCGCCCACTTCTTAAGAAGCTCGGGAGCAAAAGGATATCTAGTATTGAGAGCCTTTTGTCCTGCGAAGCGCTTGTCCGGTTTCTCCCGGTGGCGCTGCACTAGCTCCTCAAACTCAGGATGAGATCCAAAAACCTTATGAGCTTGCCTGGCTCTTTTGAAGGACACCTTATGACCGGAGGTCAAGGTGGACTCATCGTCTATCCCCAAGGTTTGATTGACAACTGTAGCGCCCGCGTCCCTGCCTGCTGCCAGACAGGGACGTCGCTCTCCTCACCTGCGCTCAGCGTCCTCAGTGCTCCCAGCCTCCTCTGCGCCCTCCTTCCGCCCTGCTGGTCCCGCGCGCTCCTTCCCTGCTACTGGCCTTAGGGCGCGCGCCCGCACCCTCCCCCGCTCTTAAAGGAGCCGCGCGCATTTTCCAAATCAGTCTCCAGCCAATGCTGGAGGACTCCACCCTATATTAAGGGCTTCCTCCTTAATGTAGGTGCCCGAGCAATGTTGTTCCTGTGCAGTCTAACTCTGTTTCAGCCATCAGCTCCTGATTCCAGTTACCTGCCTGTTACCTGTCGGCTTGCCTGTCTGCCATCTGTCTGCAGTTCCATCCAGAGGTTCGGACGTCATCTGCAGAGATCCCCGGCTCTTGCCTGCTCACCTAGGAGCGATCATTTGCCATCCGACTGCAGCTCCATCCAGAAGTTCGGACATCATCTGCAGAGATCCCCGGCTCTTGCCTGCTCACCTGGGAGCGATCATCTGCCATCCGACTGCAGCTCCATCCGGAAGTTCGGACATCATCTGCAGAGATCCACGGCTCTTGCCTGCTCACCTGGGAGCGATCATCTGCCATCCGACTGCAGCCTACCTGGAGGCTCCACCATATCAGGTCGTATATGCCTGCCCTGTTCTAGAGACTGCCTGGTCACTTGCCGTGACAACCTGCCTGTCTAGAGACTGCCTGGTCACTTGCCGTGACAACCTGCCTGTCCAGAGACTGCCTGGTCACTTGCCGTGACAACCTGCCTGTCCAGAGACTGCCTGGTCACTTGCCGTGACAACCTGCCTGTCCCATAGACTGCCTTGGTCACTTGCTGTGACAACCTGCCTGTCCAGATACTGCCTGGTCACTTGCCGTGACAACCTGCCTGTCCCAGAGACTGCCTGGTCACTTGCCGTGACAACCTGCCTGTCCCAGAGACTGCCTTGGTCACTTGCTGTGACAACCTGCCTGTCCAGATACTGCCTGGTCACTTGCCGTGACAACCTGCCTGTCCCAGAGACTGCCTCGGTCACTTACCATTACAACCTGCCTGCCCAGAGACTTCCTTGGTCACTTGCTGTGACAAACCTGCCTATCCAGAAACTACCTATATCCCCTGCCGTGATTCCCTGCCCTTTTCCCGGGTGCCACCCGCTCGCTTACAAGTAAACTCTCTTGTATAATAAAGCTTTGTGGTTCCACCCACCTGACCTGTCTCCTCAGTAGTTCCACCCACCAGACCCGTTACAGTTTGCTCGGGCCATGGAACCCGGTGGCACCCAAACCCCTTCACTCCCGGAACTGTGTCATGAGCTGTCTCGTCAGAGGTCTCAACAGGAGGCCATCCTGAGTCACCTGCGGAACGTCAATTCCCGTCTGGACACTCTGAATTCATCACTAGCAACCATCGCTGGAGCCATGACTCATAATCCGTCAGTCCCGCTGATTCCCAATTCCGTGGTTTCCATTCCCGGACCCCGACTGTCAGCTCCTCCTAGGTTTGGAGGCGATCCTGCTCTGGCTCGGGGTTTCATTAATCTGTGCACCCTGCATTTTGAACTCCTGGCACACCAGTTTAACTCTGACCGGGACAAAGTTGCCTTCATCATGTCCCATCTCACCGGAGAGGCCCTGGCCTGGCTTAATCCTCTCTGGGAGAGAGAGGATCCTCTGGTGTCTGACCTGCCTGCTTTTCTCTCGGCCTTCCGGAAGGTATTCGACGAACCTGGACGGAAGACTTCCTCTGCATCATCTCTGCTGCGTCTCCGTCAGGAGAGCCTCACCGTTGGTCAATATGCCATACGGTTCCGGACTTTAGACTCAGAATTAGCTTGGGACAATGAAGCTCTGATCTCTGTCTTCTGGGAGGGTCTGTCCGGCCGTATTAAAGATGAACTTGCCGGTCGGGACATTCCAACCTCTCTAGATGATTTAATAAATCTTGCCAATCGAATTGATCTACGGTTCCAGGAACGAGCCAAAGAGATCACCCGTAAAAAAGAATTTTCCCATCTTGCACCCTCGTGTCAGAGATCTATAACCTCTTCCGTTTCTCCTCAGGTGCACACTGCTGAGCCTATGCAGGTCGACCAGACCAAGATGGTCAAAGCCCGTCAGGACTCACGCCGTGCCGAGAAAAGTTGCTTCTACTGCGGCAGTAAGGAGCACTGGATCCAAACCTGTCCGGAGAAGTCGGGAAACGCCTGTGTCTAGGTTCGCTCGGAGAGGTCAACCTAGACAAAAATAAATCCTCTTCATCCCTGCTGTTGTCGGTTTCAATTCTGATCGGTAAGAACCGCCACTTCGAAATGGCCCAACTTGATTCTGGAGTAGCTGGGAATCTCGTGTCACAGGCTCTAGTAGAGAAGTATCACATTCCCACCAAACCTCTTGTTGAACCTGTATCTGTTGCTGCTGCGGATGGGGGCCTCCTACCTCGTCCCATCCGACTTATCACCGAAGTCATAACCCTGCAGGTGGGAATGTTGCATTCTGAGAGCATCTCGTTTCATGTTTTACCCGGACTCTCTCATGCTTTCTTACTAGGTCTGCCTTGGCTCCAAAAACATGCACCTGTGCTCGACTGGCAGAATGAAGAGGTTCTTCGCTGGGGACAGGACTGTCATAAAACGTGTCTGGTGCCTGTTCATCCTGTCTATTCTTCTCCTACACCTGCTAATCTACCTGGACTCCCGATTCCATATTGGTCTTTTGCTGATGTCTTCAATAAAAAGGAAGCAGAGACATTACCCCCGCATAGACCATATGATTGCCCGATTGACCTGTTGCCTGGTACTACGCCTCCCCGTGGGCGTATTTACCCGTTGTCTGCTGCTGAGACCAGGTCGATGTCCGAATATATCGAGGAGAACTTAGCAAAAGGATTCATCCGGAGATCTACCTCCCCAGCGGGAGCAGGTTTCTTCTTCGTAAAAAAGAAAGACGGATCTCTCCGTCCCTGTATTGACTACAGAGGCCTAAACTCGATCACGGTGAAGAATAAGTACCCTCTTCCGCTCATTCCAGAACTGTTTGATCGTCTTAGAGGGGCTAGAGTCTTCACCAAACTAGATCTTCGTGGAGCATACAACCTGGTTCGTATCCGTCGAGGAGATGAATGGAAGACGGCATTCAACACCCGGACGGCCACTACGAGTACTTGGTGATGCCCTTTGGTCTCTGTAATGCTCCAGCAGTCTTTCAGGAGTTGGTCAATGACATCTTCCGGGACCTCCTCTACTCCTGCGTTGTGGTGTACCTTGACGACATCTTGGTCTTCTCTCCGGATCTTCAGTCTCACCGGAGGGATGTTCGTCAGGTTCTGCTCAGGCTCAGGCAGAATCACCTCTTCGCCAAATATGAGAAGTGCCTCTTTGAGCAGACATCGCTTCCGTTTCTGGGCTACATCATTTCTCAGACAGGCCTACGAATGGATCCGGAGAAATTGTCTGCCATCGAGAAGTGGCCCCGACCGGAGGGGTTGAAGGCCATTCAGCGGTTCCTGGGATTTGCCAACTATTACCGTCTCTTCATACCGCACTTCTCTTCCAGGACTGCTCCAATCTCAGCGCTCACTCGCAAGGATGCTAACCCCAAACAGTGGACGACCGAAGCAGAGGAGGCCTTCCTTTCTCTGAAACAGGCTTTCTCTTCCGCTCCAGTGCTGCATCGCCCGGATGGCAACAAGCAGTTCTTCCTGGAGGTGGACGCTTCCTCTGCTGGAGCCAGAGCGGTTCTTACCCAAAAATCGCCATCCGGGAGGATGGTATCCTGCGGTTTCTTCTCCAAACTCTTCTCCTCCTCCGAGCGCAACTACTCCATAGGAGATCGAGAGTTATTGGCCATTAAGTTGGCATTGGAGGAGTGGCGTTACCTACTCGAAGGGGCTCTTCATCCGTAATCATCTACACGGACCACAAAAATATGGCATACCTCCAGCAGGCACAGAGACTTAATCCTCGCCAAGCCCGGTGGTCCTTGTTTTTTGCCCGCTTCGATTTTCTTTTGCATTTTCGCCCTGCTGACAAAAACGTCAAGGCGGATGCCTTGTCTCGGTCTTTTCTGGTGTCGGATCTCGAAGATGAGCCTAAACATATCATCGATCCCGCCAGAGTGATGCAGGTGGCTCCCGTGAGTCTAAATCGTCTCCCTCCTGGTAAGACGTTCGTATCAGAAACCGATCGGAAGAGAGTCCTACATTGGGGTCACTCGTCTAAACTTGCTGGCCACGCTGGTCAAAAAAAGACCCTCCAACTCATTACCCGGCATTATTGGTGGCCTACCCTGCACAAGGACGTAATAGACTTTGTTTCTGCCTGTGTTTCCTGTGCCCGCAACAAAGTTCCGAGACACCTGCCTGCCGGCCGTCTTCTTCCGCTTCCTGTGCCCGCTGCCCCCTGGCAGCATATAGCCATGGACTTCATTACTGATCTTCCCGTCTCTGCTGGTTGTACAGTCATTTGGGTGGTCGCTGACCGCTTTTCCAAGATGGCTCACTTCATTCCTCTGCCAGGTCTTCCGTCTGCACCCGAGTTGGCTAAAGACTTTATCCGCCACATCTTCCGTCTTCATGGTCTGCCTCGTCACATTGTGTCGGATCGGGGGTACAGTTCACCTCACGTTTCTGGAGAGCCACTTGTAAGTTGCTAGACGTCACCCTGGATTTTTCCTCCGCTTACCACCCACAGTCCAATGGACAAGTTGAACGAATAAATCAGAATTTGACCAGTTATCTTCGACATTTCGTTAATGCCCACCATTCTGACTGGGTGGAGCTCCTGCCTTGGGCCGAATTCTCCTACAATAATCATGAGAGCGAATCTTCCACCAAGTCTCCGTTTTTTGTAGTCTTCGGTCAGCACCCTCGGATCCCTGTCCCTGTTTCCATCTCTGTGGACAATCCAGCTGCGGAATCTCTAGTTAGAGAATTCTCCTCCATCTGGGAGAGTACCCGTCCGCACTCATTCAGTCATCCGAGCGCATGAAAAGACATGCTGACAAAAAACGTCTGGATCCTCCTCAATTCCGTCCTGGGACAAAGTCTGGCTTTCGTCCAAATATGTTCGACTCAAAATTCCGTCCTACAAGTTAGGTCCTCGGTTCATCGGTCCTTTTGAGATCATCAGTCAGATCAATCCGGTGTCCTATAAATTGAAACTCCCGGCCAATTTGAGAATTCCTAATTCTTTTCATGTATCTCTCCTCAAACCTGTGGTTCTTAACTCTTTTTTAAGTCTACAGGTACACCTCCTGCTCCAGTGTCTGCTGATGATGAATTTGAGGTAGAGAACATTCTGGCCACAAAAAGGGTAGGAAGAAAGACTTATTTTTTGGTGGATTGGAAGGGGTTTGGTCCTGAGGAGAGAACCTGGGAGCCTCGGGAGAACATCCATGCCCCTCTTATCCTAGCTAAATTTCTTTCTGGCCTAAAGAAGGGGGGCCTAGAGGGGGGGGTACTGTAGCGCCCGCGTCCCTGCCTGCTGCCAGACAGGGACGTCGCTCTCCTCACCTGCGCTCAGCGTCCTCAGTGCTCCCAGCCTCTTCTGCGCCCTCCTTCCGCCCTGCTGATCCCGCGCGCTCCTTCCCTGCTACTGGCCTTAGGGCGCGCGCCCGCACCCTCCCCCGCTCTTAAAGGAGCCACGCGCATTTTCCAAATCAGTCTCCAGCCAATGCTGGAGGACTCCACCCTATATTAAGGGCTTCCTCCTTAATGTAGGTGCCCGAGCAATGTTGTTCCTGTGCAGTCTAACTCTGTTTCAGCCATCAGCTCCTGATTCCAGTTACCTGCCTGTTACCTGTCGGCTTGCCTGTCTGCCATCTGTCTGCAGTTCCATCCAGAGGTTCGGACGTCATCTGCAGAGATCCCCGGCTCTTGCCTGCTCACCTAGGAGCGATCATTTGCCATCCGACTGCAGCTCCATCCAGAAGTTCGGACATCATCTGCGGAGATCCCCGGCTCTTGCCTGCTCACCTGGGAGCGATCATCTGCCATCCGACTGCAGCTCCATCCGGAAGTTCGGACATCATCTGCAGAGATCCACGGCTCTTGCCTGCTCACCTGGGAGCGATCATCTGCCATCCGACTGCAGCCTACCTGGAGGCTCCACCATATCAGGTCGTATATGCCTGCCCTGTTCTAGAGACTGCCTGGTCACTTGCCGTGACAACCTGCCTGTCTAGAGACTGCCTGGTCACTTGCCGTGACAACCTGCCTGTCCAGAGACTGCCTGGTCACTTGCCGTGACAACCTGCCTGTCCAGAGACTGCCTGGTCACTTGCCGTGACAACCTGCCTGTCCCATAGACTGCCTTGGTCACTTGCTGTGACAACCTGCCTGTCCAGATACTGCCTGGTCACTTGCCGTGACAACCTGCCTGTCCCAGAGACTGCCTGGTCACTTGCCGTGACAACCTGCCTGTCCCAGAGACTGCCTTGGTCACTTGCTGTGACAACCTGCCTGTCCAGATACTGCCTGGTCACTTGCCGTGACAACCTGCCTGTCCCAGAGACTGCCTCGGTCACTTACCATTACAACCTGCCTGCCCAGAGACTTCCTTGGTCACTTGCTGTGACAAACCTGCCTATCCAGAAACTACCTATATCCCCTGCCGTGATTCCCTGCCCTTTTCCCGGGTGCCACCCGCTCGCTTACAAGTAAACTCTCTTGTATAATAAAGCTTTGTGGTTCCACCCACCTGACCTGTCTCGTCAGTAGTTCCACCCACCAGACCCGTTACAACAGCTTCAATCAAACTGTCAATTGTGTCCTGACAATTTGGTGCCTCTAAATTAAGGGACCCTTCTGAATCAGAATCCGAATACTGATCACTTGACAGAGGTGAGGGAGAGCGGGAGACGGAACTGAAAGATGCCGAGGCCCCGGACGGCAAAGGCGACGCAGTGTGGGTTCGCTTCCCCTGCGTCTGCCTAGTGAGAGCGCGGCCCCTGCAGGCCGGAGGTTCATGAGACGTCGCCAAGACGGGTGAACCACTGTCCCTGCTCCTATCGGGAGCTTGAAGGGATTCGATTGCTCTAGTCAATGATGCCACAGATTGAGTCAGGGACAGAGCCCATTCAGGGGGACCTGACGCACTGGGTTCCGCAATAGGAGCGGGTTCCTGAGCCCGTTCGGAGTCACAGGCTTCGCAAACCCGAGTAATCTGGGCGCGCGGAAAAGGGGACCTACAGGCAATGCATGCGGTATACAGCACCGTATGAGCTTTAGTTCTTCTGGACATACTGAGTCTATCACAGAGTCCGCAATGAACTGGATGTGCGACGGTCAGTGAAAAGGAGTGCAGAAGTACTTAGTGAAGCGGAACAACCAGGCTGGAGGTAGAAGCACTTACCCCAGTCCTGTACCCCCTGCGTCCTTAAACCGCGTAGCAGTGGCGTCTGGCTCCAAATTTTTCAAAAAGAGCGCTCCCCTGTTAGAAAGGCGAGCTCATGTAGCCGAGCCTTTAGGGGGAGGGTCGAGAGGCGCGGCCTAGCCGTCAGAGGCCCGCCTCCAGCCGCGGCCTAGTCTCCAGCAAAAGCCGGGGACTAAATTTACAGCCGCGGCCTAGCACCAGCCGAAGCCGCGGCCTAGATTTCCGGCGGAGGCGGCCCCAAAATCAGAGGGCGGGCCCACCGGAAGGAGACGATGCCGGGGGCGGATCCCCGCGACCGCGGCCTACCCTCCGGCCGACGCCGGACGCTACATCTTGGGCCGCGGCCTAGTCCCCGGCAGAAGCCGGGGACTAAATTTGCAGCCGTGGCCCAGCACCGCCCGAAGCCGCGGCCTAGATTTCCGGCGGAGGCCGCCCCAAAATCAGAGGGTGGGCCCGCCGGAAGGAGACGATGCCGGGGGCGGATCCCCGCGACCGCGGCCCACCCCCCGGCCGGCGCCGGACGCCACACCTCGGGCCCCAGTGCCAGGAGCCTGTACCTGGCTGGAAGCAGAGTCTGATCCAGACGCCTGCGAAACTTGCGGTGCTCCGGCCGCTCACCATTCCATGCGTGCGGCGTTACTCCAGTATCTTCTCCGTTTTCAAAAAGGTGAGCCATTCCGCCTGATGCATTTAGAGGGGGGCTTTGTAGTAAAAAAAGGTGGGACGGTGCAGGAACCCTAACTCCATCACCCCTACAGGGATGAGGAGAGGGACCGTCCGCCTCCTTGCAGCACCGCAGTCTAGCATTGGTGGCGCAGTGGGGGCTGCACGGACAAACTCCTGCCTCTGTACAACCTAGGGTTTCAATACCTTAGGGTGGTCAGGGCTAAGTCCGGCATTCGTGTCCCACGTTGCGGGAGAGGATACGTTGGAGGCTTTACTCCACGTGCTCGCCCGTTGATGGTTTGGGGAGATCGGACCCTTTCAATAGGATCCGTCGCCCCTATCTTATCTTCGTGGGAAAAAAAAAAAAAAAAATGGTCTGGAAAAAGAACCAGACGTGTGCCTCCATCAGACACTAAGCAATAACTGGGTTTGCCTGCGGCCAGTGCTGAGGTGTATACGGCGGAGGAGGAGCTAACCTTTTTTATGTTTACTTAGTGTCAGCCTCCTAGCGGCAGTAGCATACACCCACAGTCCTGTGTCCCCCAATGAGACGAAGGAGAAACAATCCATGCAAACACCGGGAGAACATACAGGATCCAAGAAGGTGTTGACCTTCTTCTGATCCAAATCCAGGGCCCCAAAACAATAAGTGCCACCCATGAGAAGCCACCAAGAGTAGCTCCATCAGAAGCTCCAGGCACAGATCTGCTTTTCTGTGGACGCACAGTCAGGTCAGTGCAGGGAATGAGGAGAGCGCCGGGGTTATCGATAGACTCAGCTATTCTCCACATTAATTTGCTGTTTTCTCCATCCCCGGGGACATGATATCGAGCGCTCTGTTCCGGCCGACCTCTCATGAGCTGATTTCTGGGGATCAGGCGACTGTCAGAAAAACTTTGTGTTCTGCATGTGACCTGCAAGCGCCGGAAAACTCCTTGTTTCTATTGTCATACATCTTGTCCCTACATGACGCCAAGCATTTAGCGGCATCGCCCCCACAGCGACCCATCCTCCAGCACCACTCAGTAATGAAGGACAGGGGGAATATTCCACCAAATGTGTCTCTCCAGCTCCCAAATATGAGAACGAGGTTGTTTCGGTGCCTTCACATTGTGTTTAGTGGGTGCTGTCAGGGCTTGTGTCTGCGTCTCAGCTGCAGAGGCTAAAACAACTAAAGGTACTGCCACACTAAGCTATCCCGCTAGCGATCTCGTTAGCGTTGCATACTAATGAGATCGCTAGCGGGATTGTTTCTATATCGCTAAATGCGGCCACATTTAGCGATATAGTTAACGACGCTATCGCCGTTAGCGATCTTCTTAACGACTTTAGCGGTACAAAAGTACCGCTAAATCGCTAAGAAAAGGTGCCACACTAGCGATATATACTTACCCAGCGGGAGCGCCAGCGATGAAATAGGGTCCGGAACGATTCCAGCGACGAGCGAGATCACAGCAGGAAGCTCGTCGCTGGAAGCTGCCGCACTGAACAACATCGCTAACAGGATCGCTAAATAGTGACTTTTTTAGCGATCCCGTTAGCGATATTGTTTAGTGTGGCATACCCTTTACTCTCTTTACATATACTAGCTCTGGGCATTTCTTCCTTGCTGGTGAAATAATCTTCTTCATGGAAAGTGTTGAGCTGAGTACTTGAAGTGTTCTGTGTGCAGTAGTCTGAGAGTGTTTACCTCCTCATCCTTATTCCTACTTAGTTTGTTCCTCCCTATCTTTGGTGAGTGTTTTTGTATGATAGTGAATTTGAGTTATCCCTGTCTGTCTTTGTGGATTGTTTCCCTTACATTTCCATCCCATGCCTCATGGGGTGGGGGAGGGGACAGATTAGGATTTAACAGGAGTATAGTAAGGTTGGAGACCTAGGCATCTCTACAATCAAGAGTACCCCTGGGACAGGGATAGTTAGGCTCCCAGTTCCAGGGACAGTTTCAGGCCCCTTTCCCTTCCAACCCTCACATTGTGACAGCATCAGGCTTGTTTAGATATTCTTTTGCATATTTCTGACTCTGAAGTTTATAGTGAGGAGGCAGGAGAAGTTTTCTTCTGATGACTCTTCCATAAGGCCATATTTATGCAGGTGTCTCTGAACAGCAGAACAATGTACCACAACTCCAGAGTCTGCTTAATCTTTCTGAAGGTCTTTTGCAGTCAAGCGGGAGATTCTGATTTGCCTCTGTAGCCATCCTACGAGCGGCTCTCACTGAAATTTTGCTTGATTTTCCAGACCTTATCTTGACAATTTCTTAATTACATTTCGAACTGTGGAAATGGCAACTAGAAAACTCTTAGCTATATTCTTCTAGCCTTCTCCTGCTTTGTGGGCCTCCCCACTTTTCATTTACAGAGTGCTAGGCAGCTGCTTAGAATAACCCATGGATGCTGTATTTTGGCACAAGGTTAAAGGAGGCTGGGTTTTTATAAAGCTGGGAAATTTGTATCACCGGACCTTCCCTAACGATGATAGTGAACAAGCCAAAACCCTAACAGGATATTTAAGGTCTGAAACCTCGGTCAAAGTTATCTGAGCTCTCAAATCTCCAAGGTTGCCCAATCTTTTGCATTGGCCCATTGTTATTTTTGTAATGTTTAACATTTAAAAGATGAAAATATATAAAAAATGTTTTGCCTAAAATGCAAAGGAAATGTGTCATCTTTAACTTTAGCCTTTTTAGAGATAATTTCATCTTCACCTTGCATAACTGTTCACAATAACAGTCATTTTTAAAAGGGGTGCCTAAACTTTTACATGCCACTGTATAATGCTGTCAGCGGAGTAAGCATGCGCTTTGCCGTGCATCATTTTCGAGTGTGTACGGCTGCTGATTCAGACGTAGCACAGCACCATTATAGCCTATGGCCCTGACGGCACATACGTCTGAATCCTGTTTTGCGGGGGATGGGTGGATTTTCGGGGATATGCCCCTGCACTGATCCTGAGTTACTTCCTGTATTATACCCCAGAGCTGCACTCTCTATTCTGCTGGTGCAGTCACTGTGTACATACATTACTGATCCTAAGTTACCTCCTGTATTATACCCCAGAGCTGCACTCATTATTCTGCTGGTGCAGTCACTGTGTACATAAATTACATTACTGATCCTGAGTTACATCCTGTATTATACTCCAGAGCTGCACTCACTATTCTGCTGGTGCAGTCACTGTGTACATACATTACTGATCCTGAGTTACATCCTGTATTATACTCCAGAGCTGCACTCACTATTCTGCTGGTGCAGTCACTGTGTACATACATTACATTACTGATCCTGAGTTACATCCTGTATTATACTCCAGAGCTGCACTCACTATTCTGCTGGTGTAGTCACTGTGTACATACATTACTGATCCTGAGTTACATCCTGTATTATACTCCAGAGCTGCGCTCACTATTCTGCTGGTGCAGTCACTGTGTACATACATTACATTACTGATCCTGAGTTACATCCTGAATTATACCCCAGAGCTGCACTCACTATTCTGCTGGTGCAGTCACTGTGTACATACATTACATTACTGATCCTGAGTTACATCCTGTATTATACTCCAGAGCTGCACTCACTATTCTGCTGGTGCAGTCACTGTGTACATACATTACATTACTGATCCTGAGTTACCTCCTGTATTATACCCAGAGCTGCACTCACTATTCTGCTGGTGCAGTCACTGTGTACATACATTACATTACTGATCCTGAGTTACATCCTGTATTATACCCCAGAGCTGCACTCACTATTCTGCTGGTGCAGTCACTGTGTACATACATTACATTACTGATCCTGAGTTACATCCTGTATTATACCCCAGAGCTGCACTCACTATTCTGCTGGTGCAGTCACTGTGTACATACATTACATTACTGATCCTGAGTTACCTCCTGTATTATCCTCCAGAGCTGCACTCACTATTCTGCTGGTGCAGTCACTGTGTACATACATTACTGATCCTGAGTTACCTCCTGTATTATACTCCAGAGCTGCACTCACTATTCTGCTGGTGCAGTCACTGTGTACATACATTACATTACTGATCCTGAGTTACATCCTGTATTATACTCCAGAGCTGCACTCTCTATTGGGCTGGTGCAGTCACTGTGTACATACATTACTGATCCTGAGTTACATCCTGTATTATACCCCAGAGCTGCACTCACTATTCTGCTGGTGCAGTTACTGTGTACATACATTACATTACTGATCCTGAGTTACATCCTGTATTATACTCCAGAGCTGCACTCACTATTCTGCTGGTGCAGTCACTGTGTACATACATTACATTACTGATCCTGAGTTACATCCTGTATTATACTCCAGAGCTGCACTCATTATTCTGCTGGTGCAGTCACTGTGTACATAAATTACATTACTGATCCTGAGTTACATCCTGTATTATACTCCAGAGCTGCACTCATTATTCTGCTGGTGCAGTCACTGTGTACATACATTACATTACTGATCCTGAGTTACATCCTGTATTATACTCCAGAGCTGCACTCATTATTCTGCTGGTGCAGTCACTGTGTACATACATTACATTACTGATCCTGAGTTACATCCTGTATTATACTCCAGAGCTGCACTCACTATTCTGCTGGTGCAGTCACTGTGTACATACATTACATTACTGATCCTGAGTTACATCCTGTATTATACCCCAGAGCTGCACTCACTATTCTGCTGGTGCAGTCACTGTGTACATACATTACATTACTGATCCTGAGTTACATCCTGTATTATTACTCCAGAGCTGCACTCACTATTCTGCTGGTGCAGTCACTGTGTACATACATTACATTACTGATCCTGAGTTACATCCTGTATTATACTCCAGAGCTGCACTCACTATTCTGCTGGTGCAGTCACTGTGTACATACATTACTGATCCTGAGTTACATCCTGTATTATACTCCAGAGCTGCACTCACTATTCTGCTGGTGCAGTCACTGTGTACATACATTACATTACTGATCCTGAGTTACATCCTGTATTATACTCCAGAGCTGCACTCACTATTCTGCTGGTGCAGTCACTGTGTACATACATTACATTACTGATCCTGAGTTACATCCTGTATTATACTCCAGAGCTGCACTCACTATTCTGCTGGTGCAGTCACTGTGTACATACATTACATTACTGATCTTGAGTTACATCCTGTATTATACTCCAGAGCTGCACTCACTATTCTGCTGGTACAGTCACTGTGTACATACATTACATTACTGATCCTGAGTTACATCCTGTATTATACCCCAGAGCTGCACTCACTATTCTGCTGGTGCAGTCACTGTGTACATACATTACATTACTGATCCTGAGTTACATCCTGTATTATACTCCAGAGCTGCACTCACTATTCTGCTGGTGCAGTCACTGTGTACATACATTACTGATCCTGAGTTACATCCTGTATTATACCCCAGAGCTGCACTCACTATTCTGCTGGTGCAGTCACTGTGTACATACATTACTGATCCTGAGTTACTGTCATGGGTGTATCGCCACGAGGATCGTCGCGATTACACATTCTGACTTCTCACAGCTGAGTTGCTGTTTCTTTGTGTTTGGTAATGAGGGAGTTAATTTTACCTAGCTCTTTGCTAAGACTAGGTCCAGCCTCGCCCGGCTGCTTTTGATTATGTTCTAATTAGTTTCCTTTATATACCTGCCAGTCTGCTTGTTAGATGCCGGTGAAAGCATTTATGTAGTCTAGCAGACTGGATCGGTTCTGAGAATATTTAAGCTAAGAGCTCCTTAGTTGTTTTTACTCTTACAGCTTATAGTTTATCTCTGAGACCTTAGGTGTTCCTACTGTGTGTGAGTGTTGTATGTAAGACTTTATTTACTTTATTCCTTGTCTTTCTTGTATGTCTTTCTGTTCATTAACCGTTACCTGTTCATTCCCTTTGGTGGTAATCAGGGTCCTTCTTAGGACTAGATTACAGTTGGCAGGGATTGATAGGAGACAGGGTTTACGCTGGTGTCCTGGACCTCTGTACCTTTAACAGTACCTCCAGGTAGAGGGATTAGTTAGGACCCCAGTTTAGGGTCAGCATAGACCCCGGTCACCCTCTAGCCGGAGACAGCGTATAACGGATTCCGTATTGACCCACTGGACATTCTGTCAGGTAATTCTATGTTATCATATATCTATGCGCATGTTATATAGTATGTTGCCCTTTTGATATAGATTACTGTCATCACATAAATATATATATATATATATATCTGCTATACAGCGTGACATTTTCACCGGCCCAACTAAAGATTCTCCCCAGCTGTCATGGACCCAGTGGCCCAGCTGGCCCGGCAGTTGCAGGGGTTGTCCATGGAGTTTGCAGACATTAAGTCCAAGGTTTTGTCCCCCCCGGAGCAAACCAGATCTGAACCTAAGGTTGCTCTCCCGGACAGGTTCACTGGTGGGCGGGACAAATTTTTTACTTTCCGGGAGGCATGTAAATTGTACTTTCGGCTGCGGCCTCGGTCATCTGGGAGTGAAGAGCAGAGGGTGGGAATTGTTATCTCGCTCTTACAAGGGGACCCTCAATCTTGGGCGTTCTCTATTCCTCCAGGCTCCCCAGATCTCCAGTCAGTGGATCGATTTTTTACTGCCCTGGGTCTGGTATATGATGATCCGGATCGGGTCTCTCTTGCTGAAACAAAGTTACGTAAAATACGGCAAGGAAATCGTCCAGCGGAGGAATATTCTTCTGAGTTCCGTAGATGGGCAACAGATACTCAGTGGAATGACCCAGCTCTTAGGAGCCAGTTTTGTCAAGGGTTGTCTGACAAATTAAAAGATGTGTTGGCTCAGTATGATTCTCCTCCATCACTGGAGGCTGCTATGGCCCTCGCTATTCGCATTGATAGACGAATTCGGGGAAGACGCGAGGTAACTCCGCCTTCCGTGATGACTCCACCTACTACTAAAGTCCCTTATACTGAGGTTCCCCTGGTCTGTTCTGAGGAACCCATGCAGTTGGGAGGGACATCTTTTTGTAGGAGGGAATTGGCGGTGCACCGCCAGACTAGAAGGTGTTTCTTTTGCGGGAGAGAGGGACATTTTGTTGGGGGGTGTCCATCCCGGGCCTCTTTGAGCAAAGGAGTTAACCTGGGAGTGTGTATTTCGTCCCCAAATCCCTCTCAGTTTCTCGTGCCTGCGGAGGTGGTGATTGGTACTAGAACTGAGAGGATTTCTGTTTTTCTTGATAGTGGGTCCGGGGCTAATCTGGTGGACGCTCGGTTTGCCCAGGTGCATGGTATGCAACTGAGTGTATTGGCCAAACCGGTCCCTATAGTCTCTATTGATTCTAGACCTCTCGGTCAAGGTAGCTTGGTACAAGCTGTTCATAACATAGATCTTCGAGTAGGGGCAATACATAAAGAGCAATTATCTTGTTATGTGTTGGAGGGTCTACCTACTCCTATTGTGTTAGGACTTCCTTGGTTGGCTAAACATAACCCAGTGATTGATTGGCAATCCAGAAAGATAAGCCAGTGGGGTGAATTTTGCAGGAATAACTGCATGAGCACGGTCATCGGTGCGGTTGTGCCTAGGACTTTGTCTCCTTTTCTGGAGGACTTTGGGGAGATGTTCTCAGAGGAGGGGTGTAAAGAGTTACCTCCTCATCGCGCATATGACTGCTCAATAAAGTTGCTTCCTGATGCCTTATCTCGTACTTTCCCAGGGGCCGGGAAGACGGATGATCCGGTTCCTATTCCTCAGGAGGGAGTTGTAGTGTCAGCTGTATGCTCTGAGCTTGAGGGGGAGGTATTGGGGGCTCAGGGGGACGCCCCTGTGGGACTTCCAGGGAGACTGATAGTTCCAGATCGGTTAAGACTGAAGGTTACGGGGAACCGTTACAAACGGATGGCTGATAGGGGGAGAGTTTCTGGTCTAGATCTGAAGGTGAACGATCTGGTTTGGTTGTCTACCAGGAATATAAAACTTAAAGTTTCCTCCTGGAGGTTGGGTCCCAGATTCATCGGGCCGTACAGGATCAGTTCCATAATTAATCCTGTGGCATTTCGTCTGGACCTCCCTCCTACGTTTAAAATTCATAATGTGTTTCACAAGTCATTACTTAAAAAGTATGTGGCACCAGTCATACCGTCACCTCTACCTCCTCCTTCAGTGGTGGTCAATGATAACGTGGAATTTCATGGGTCGAAAATCATTGACTCACGTCTCAGTCGCCGATCCCTTCAGTACTTGGTTCATTGGAAGGGGTATGGTCCTGAGGAGAGCACGTGGGTCCCTGCGTCTGATGTTAACGCAGATCGATTGGTTCGGACCTTTCACACAACTCACCCGGGCAGACCTGGCCCTGAGGGTCCGGAGTCCCCTCGTAGAGGGGGGGGTACTGTCATGGGGTATCGCCACGAGGATCGTCGCGATTACACACTCTGACTTCTCACAACTGAGTTGCTGTTTCTTTGTGTTTGGTAATGAGGGAGTTAATTTTACCTAGCTCTTTGCTAAGACTAGGTCCAGCCTCGCCCGGCTGCTTTTGATTATGTTCTAATTAGATTCCTTCATATACCTGCCAGTCTGCTTGTTAGATGCCGGTGAAAGCATTCATGTAGTCTAGCAGACTGGATCGGTTCTGAGAATACTTAAGCTAAGAGCTCCTTAGTTGTTTTTACTCTTACAGCTTATAGTTTATCTCTGAGACCTTAGGTGTTCCTACTGTGTTGAGTGTTGTATGTAAGACTTTATTTACTTTATTTCTTGTCTTTCTTGTATGTCTTTCTGTTCATTAACCGTTACCTGTTCATTCCCTTTGGTGGTAATCAGGGTCCTTCTTAGGACTAGATTACAGTTGGCAGGGATTGATAGGAGACAGGGTTTACGCTGGTGGCCTGGACCTCTGTACCTTTAACAGTACCTCCAGGTAGAGGGATTAGTTAGGACCCCAGTTTAGGGTCAGCATAGACCCCGGTCACCCTCTAGCCGGAGACAGTGTATAACGGATTCCGTATTGACCCACTGGACATTCTGTCAGGTAATTCTATGTTATCATATATCTATGCGCATGTTATATAGTATGTTGCCCTTTTGATATAGATTACTGACATCACATATATATATATCTGCTATACAGCGTGACAGTTACATCCTGTATTATACTCCAGAGCTGCACTCACTATTCTGCTGGTGCAGTCACTGTGTACATACATTACATTACTGATCCTGAGTTACATCCTCTATTATACCCCAGAGCTGCACTCACTATTCTGCTGGTGCAGTCACTGTGTACATACATTACATTACTGATCCTGAGTTACATCTGTATTATACTCCAGAGCTGCACTCACTATCTGCTGGTGCAGTCACTGTGTACATACATTACATTACTGATCCTGAGTTACATCCTGTATTATACTCCAGAGCTGCACTCACTATTCTGCTGGTGCAGTCACTGTGTACATACATTACATTACTGATCCTGAGTTACATCCTGTATTATACCCAGAGCTGCACTCACTATTCTGCTGGTGCAGTCACTGTGTACATACATTACATTACTGATCCTGAGTTACATCCTGATTATACTCCAGAGCTGCACTCACTATTCTGCTGGTGCAGTCACTGTGTACATACATTACATTACTGATCCTGAGTTACATCTGTATTATACTCCAGAGCTGCACTCACCTTCTGCTGTGCAGTCACTGTGTACATACATTACATTACTGATCCTGAGTTACTCCTGTATTATACTCCAAGCTGCACTCACTATTCTGCTGGTGCAGTCACTGTGTACATACATTACATTACTGATCCTGAGTTACATCCTGTATTATACTCCAGAGCTGCACTCACTATTCTGCTGGTGCAGTCACTGTGTACATACATTACATTACTGATCCTGAGTTACCTCCTGTAGCTCTTTTTATTATAAAAAATATAAACAATACATACCATAATACATTTCTAACTGTACATAAATGAACATTGCTAAGATAAATAACAGAAACAAAAGAAACCAGCTTCAAAACAAAATTAAACCAAAAAGTCCAGAGTCCTTAGTCCTTTCTCTCCTTCAGAACTATTGCAGCTCCAAAGGACCCCCAGCAGGGACATTATCATTAAACAAAATTAAATATAAGACATAAAAGAAACATGCACACACACTCACACTGACACACAATCACGCACCTCCCCAAAAAAAAAAGAAAAAAGGCCTCACCTGGCCATACATACAACACAACCTATATATAAACGCTACTATATACACTACTATATACACTAAGATGTGGAATTTTTTTTTTTTTTTTAATTTTTTTCTTTTTTTTTTCCCTCACCACACCACAGGTCCATGAGTTCATGCCCTTTTCACAGCAAACTTGATGGGTCCATGAAAGTTTATGCCCTTAGAAAATTTTTCGGGTCCACGGCAGGTTCCATGCCCTCCCCCCACACAAACACCCCACCACAACCTAAACTATACCCCCCCAAACATATAACTATTTACACTTATATACAAAACATTACATTAACAGACCTACCACACAAAACACTACATTACATTACTTTACCCACATTACATTACATTAACCACACTTTGCTTAAACCACAACATTATAAACATTTACACTGTACACTGACCACATAACTTGCAAGGCCCAAGTTCAGCGCCTGCAAGCCCAATATCCATTATTTCCTGAATTTACAAAACAAAAAGCTAAATGTGCCACACACCAGCCCACCACCGGGAAACTGGAGTCCTAAGAGGCCCTGTCCCTAACCACCAACACACGCACCCTGTCCCTCACCAACTAAATCTGCCCCTAAAAGAAAAGAAACTGACCCTAACTATCCCTACCTGCCCCTACCTATCCCTACTCTACCTAGCTTATCAAAACTAACTATCTAGCTATCCCTAAACTGGCCCTCCCTGTCCCTATCTGACCCTACTTTTCTCTCCCTCAACACCCACACCACCTTATCTTACCCTACCAACAATCTCACACAGACCAGCTCTCCCTAAGGCACGTTAAAGGAAAAACCCCTCCAAAGCCAAGAGGCCCTCCTCGCGCCCAGCCTCTCGAACTCCAAAGAGCGCACCTTCCCCAGGTCACCCAAGATGTTTCTAACCACCTCATCCTGGGGGAGGACTTTCCGCTGCGTGGAAACTAAACACCGTGCACTCCAAGTGTGGAACCTAATGACTACACTAACCAGGAATAAAGTGCTCCGTTCTCGGCCACCCAGGGATCTGAATGCCCCATAAGCCCACTCCAGATAAGAAAGGGACGCCAGCCTAGGCCAGCCTATGGAAGCACCCACCCTGTTGTAGACCCCTGTATTAAAGGGACACTGAAGGAGGAAGTGCTCCATGCTTTCCAACATGTCGCCACACTCCTCACGGGGACAACCCCGATCATCGGAGCTCCTGCACTTCAGGTTGTCCCTTACATACAGCCTCCCATGGAAGCAGCGCCAGGCCAAGTCCCAAAACTTCAAGGGATCCGCTTGGAATTTAATAACCCAAGCCCAACCTCCAGATCCCGGCCTGGGCAATCCTTGAGCACCAGGGGCTTCTGGAAATGGGTCAACAGAACCCTGCTGTCAAGGAATTTCCTCGACATGGTCCTGATTTCCCACATTCCCAGACCCCACCGGCGGATCACCTTCAGAACCGGGGTAGCATAAGCCGGGAGATGTCCGTGCGGTGTGCGCAGGTCCTTCACCTGCCCTCCTGTCTCCCATTCCTGGAAGAAAGGCCGAAACCAACCCCTGCAGGAGAATACCCACGGAGGAGCCCTCTCTAAATAGAGGTTGGCAACATTGATCTTAAGAAAGGTGTTTATCAGAAACACCACCGGGTTGACCATACCCAACCCACCTAGTCTCCTCGTGCGGTACGTGACCTCTCTCTTAATTAGGTTAAGCCTGTTCCCCCATAACAGCTGGAAGAAAAGGCTATAGACCCGTGTCCAGAGAGGCTCTGGCAAGACGCAGACACTGCCCAGGTATATTAACAAGGGAAGCAGAAAGCCTTTGGCCAAGTTGACCCTTTCCCTCAGGGTTAAAGACCAACCCTTCCACTGGTCCACCTTTTGGGCGGCGATCTTAAGTCTGCCCTCCCAATTTTGCTGGGGGTAGTCCCCGGGGCCAAATTCGATGCCTAGGATTTTGGCGGAGGTCTGGGGCCCTGGAAGGGTGTCCGGGAGATCAAAACTAGGATCTCCCCCTCCCAGCCAGAGACTTTCGCACTTTTCCCGGTTGATCATGGACCCGGACGCCTCCGAGTAGCGTTCGACCTCAGACATGACCCAATCCGCCTCCTCTCTCGAGGACACAAAGAGGGAGACGTCGTCAGCGTACGCTACCACCCTCAGAGTGGCCCCCGGCTCCGCCCGGTCCATCCCGACTCCCACCAACGGTCCACGATCTACCCTCCTCAAGAAGGGATCGATCGCGAACACGTATAAAAGTGGGCTCAGAGGACAACCCTGGCGGACCCCGGAACTCACCTCAAAAGGGTGACCAACCCAACCGTTCACGAGTGGAAAAGTCTCAGCCCCCTGGTATAAGGTCTCTAACCAATTTACAAACCTCCCAGGCAGACCGTACCTCAAAAGGACAGACCAGAGGTACTCGTGATTCACCCGGTCAAAGGCCTTTGCTTGATCTAAGGACAGCAAGTACCCCTTCCAGTGACCCGCCCTGCCCTGCTCCACTGCCTCTCGGACACCGAGCACAGCACTAAAAGTACTGCGGCCTGGAACAGAGCAGTGCTGAGCCCCCGAAAGGAGCTGGGGTGCAAACTTCACCAGCCGATTAAACAGCACCTTTGCCAGAACCTTCCGGTCCACATTGAGAAGCGCTATGGGACGCCAGTTCTCAATACGGGACGAGTCCTTACCCTTTGATAGGATAATCAGGGCTGACCTCCTCATTGAGCTGGGAAGAGCACCCGAGGAAAGGCACTCATTAAACACCTCAGTCAAGAGGGGGACCAAGGAGTCCCTAAAGGCCTTGTAAAACTCGGATGTTAAGCCATCCGGACCTGGCGATTTTTTGGGCCGAAGCCCATCAATGGCCAGTCTCACTTCCTCTTCCCTGATTGCCTCTACCAAAACATCAAGAGAGGGGTCATCTCCTGGCTCAGGAATGGTCTCAGCCAGGAAAGCCGACATCCCGTCTCGATCCAGATCCCTCTTTTCCAAGAGGTGCGAGTAGAAGGATCTGACCACCTCCAGGATCCCTGATTTGGATCGGTTCAGGGAACCCGTACTGTCGATCAGTCCTGTCACCATCTTACAATTCACTGACATCTTACAGTTTCTGTAAGGGTCGGGCGAGCGGTACCTCCCGAAATCCCTCTCAAAAACCAAAGATGTGTGCCTATCATACTGACACCTCTTGAGCAAAGACTTCACCCTGGAGATCCCTCACGGTCACCCCCAGTCGAGACGAGCTGCTCGAGTTTCCTCCTCAAAGCCTGATACAAGCGGTGCCTGTTCAGACTCCTGAGGCTCGAGAGCTGACGGAAGAACCCCGCCACCCTCTCTTTGAAGATCTCCCACCACTCAGACTTACTGCTACAGAGATCCAAAAGCGGTACCTGGCTCTGAAGAAATTCCTCAAAGGACTGTCTCACTTCCGCTTCTTCCAACAGGGATGAATTCAGCTTCCACAGCCCTCTTCCCATCCGGGGCGTCTCTGTAACATTCAGAGAAAAGAAAATTAAACAGTGATCGGAGAATTCCACCTCAACGGCGGACACTGCAGAAAAGATGGCATCCTCCTTCAAAAAAAACCTATCTATCCTAGACCTACAGCTACCTCTATGAAAGGTGAAACCCCCGTGACCTGGGGTGTGCCGGATGTGGACATCCACCAGGCGAGCTTCGCTAGCTATACTATTTAATGCTGTACTATCGTAAGCCAGGTGGCCTCCGGGGCCCCCCCTATCACGGGATCTCGTAATGGTGTTAAAATCCCCACCGAAGACCACCTGCCGGCTCGTAAAAAGAAAGGGCTTGATCTTCATGAAGAGACATTTGCGGTCCCACTTGGATTGTGGACCATAGATGTTTATGAGCCGAAGCTCCTGTCCCCTCATGAAAACGTCTAAGACCAGGCACCTCCCCATTTCTATCTCAATAACCCGTCGGCATTCCACCTCCGCGGTCTTAAAAAGGACCGCCACCCCGCTATACGGCTCGGCCGCAAGAGACCAGTATGAGGGCCCACACCTCCACTCCTCCTGGCTTTATGGATGGCCCCCATGTCTGTTAGTCGGGTCTCTTGCAAAAACAAAATTTCAGCCTCAAATCGGGTGAAAAAATCAAAGGCCGCAAATCTGGCCGCATCTGACTTAATACTGGCGACATTAATGGACGCCAGAGTCAACGGGGTGAGTTCCGCCATCATGGGTGATTGGGTTAGATGGCCTTCTTCTTCCCCACCCCGTCTTTCCCATCTTTCCCCTCCGAAGAGGGGTCTGATCCCTTCCGTTTTAGGGAAGACGAGGTATCCATCCCCATGGTCTCCTTGCCTCCGGGCTCCAGGTCTGTCCCCCCCCAGAGGAAACAGCGTCCCCTGGGGGACAGACTCCGCCATCCCCTGAAAGCCCCCCAGATGGCGCCCCCGGCCCCTCGCCCCCGACCTCCGTCCCAGCAGGGTCGTCGAGGGCTTGGTACCGGTTGGAGAGGGCGATCAGAGGGGAGCCGGTGAGCCCTTCCGTTGGCATACTTACGGTCGGGGGAGGAGGTTTGGAAGGCTTAACCACCTTCTTCTTCCTCCTTCCGGTACGCTTTTTATCACCCTTCTCTACTGTAGGCTGATCCGTGACCTCCTCATCCACACTTTCATACTGGGAGGAGTTGTCGGAGTCAGCCAGGTTTTCCTCCCTCTCCAACCTCCTGATCTCCTCGCATACCTCTTCCTCCCCCGGGGCCTCAGAGACACCGGCCACCGGCCTAGAGGGGGGGGCAGGCATCACCCCAGTTGCCTGAGGCTCTCCCCGCCCCTCACCCCCGTGGCGATTTTCCTGTCTCCTCTGGTAAGAGGGACCTCTATTGGCCTTGTCCTTCCTCACTGGCCCCTTAGCCCCTCTCCCGCCACCACCACCTGCCACAGCAGAGGTCGCGCCGCCAGGGTTGCCCCCTCACGGTCTCCCCCCACCGGGCCTGCAGCGGCATTGGTAAAGGAGCGAGGGCAGCGGCTATACGGGTGACCTAGGTCACCACACAGGTGGCACCGAATGTCCTTGCAAGATGCGGCGAGATGACCTACCCCACCACACAAGGCACATTTCTGCACCTTGCAGCTTGCGCTGAAGTGGCGGGGATCACCGCACTTGTGGCAGACCTTCGGCTGCCCCTGGTAGAAGACCAGGATCCTGTCCCTCCCTAGGAACGCCGAGGAAGGGATGTGGGTGACGGTACCCCCTGAGACCTTCAACTTCATCATGAAGGTCCAGCCCCCCGACCAGATACCGAACTCGTCCCGATTTTTTTTGGGGACGTCCGTGACTTCCCCATAACGGGAAAGCCACGTCATGATGTCAACGCCGGAGAGTGACTCGTTACAAGTCACCACGGTCACTCTCTTAACGGATTTTGGCGAGACAACGCCTGTACGCGAAGTCTCGCCATCCGGGCTCCCCCTTCACCAGCTCGTAATTAGACCAGAAGAGCTCTAGCCCCTCCGGCCGAACGAAACTGATGTCGAAGAATAGGGTGGCCGAGGGATGGATCAGGGCAAAGATGTCCATCGCCCTGAAGCCCATCTTCAGGAGGAGCTCCACCACCCTACTCCTGGGTGGGCAAGCTTCACCGCCCCTCCAGCGAAGACGGACCACATTCCTCCTGGCCGGCCCTTGCCCGGCTGTCGGGAGGGACCAAATGGTTTCCCCCTCCCTTCTATCTTGGAAGGCGGCCAGGCCATGTCTCTCCAACCAGAAAGACAAGTCCACCTCTCTTCCCTCTACATTGACCGACCGCTCTCCTTTTTTAAGGGCCTCCAGAAAACGGCGGTGCAAAACGCCGTCCCCAGAGTCCGGAGGCAAGGAGACCCCCCGAGAACCCCCCGGAGCCCCAGCCACAACCCCCGCAAAAGAACGGGGTCTCACTGCTGGGGGGCCAGATGGGCCAGCCCCTCCCTCACCAACACTCACTCCCTCCGCATTCACTCCACCACATCCACGTCACTCATGTCACTCACCTCACTCATACCATTCACCTCAGCCAATTCATCAGAATTTTCAATATTATTTTCCTTGCTGTTTCGTTTTTTACCTGCTGGGGGCCCTGGCTGATTGGTGCTCTGCCCCGTATTGTTTTTGCCCAGGAGTACTGCCGCCCCTTTACGAGCCGCAGAACAAAGCCCACCTAGTAAGCTCTGCCTGGGCTCAGGAGCAGCAGCACTTCCTGAGCTCTCTGGCTCCATTTTTTTTTCTGTTGTTACATTTGGGGCAGGGACAGGCTCTGCCTCTGCACCCTGCCCCCCACTGGAAACCTGTGCTGGCTTCTCTTGGGGCACCGGAGCCCCTGCACCACCAGATGGAGGTAAGCGGGCCGAGGACCCCGGCAACCCCTTGCCAGCTCTCTCGGGCATTGTTTTGGGTGGGACAGAAGGCAGCGGGCCCGCCGAGGCCACGCCCCCCCCGCTGGTCACGGCAATGGCGGGTAGAGCGAAAGCCCGAAAGGCCACGCTCCCCCCGCCAGCCGTGAGCACAGCGAGCGGAGCTGCGGCCGCCGAGGCCACGCCCCCACCGCCAGCCGCAGTCATAGCGGGTGAGGCAGCAGCCCGCAAGGCTAGCCCCCCCCGCCAGACGCGACAATAGCGGGTGGGACAGCGGCTGAGGAGGACACGCCCCCCTCACAGGCCACCACCGCCTTCTTGTACCCACCACTCGCTTTTGGCAAGGTCGGCCACTCCCCCTCGGCGCCCAGCGGCGGCGGGGCCCCCGGCGCGGACCCCTTATTGGATCGACGCGCAGAGGACCCCGACCCTGCC
The DNA here is from genome assembly GCA_033576555.1 of Oophaga sylvatica. NCBI lineage: Eukaryota > Metazoa > Chordata > Amphibia > Anura > Dendrobatidae > Oophaga > Oophaga sylvatica. The sequence continues at coordinate 42,074,276 of JARQOD010000010.1, read as the reverse complement.
GCGGACACCGCCAGGGGAGCGACCAACAGCTTGCACTTTTTAACTTGCTGCCTTACGGCAGACTCCGCGCCCTTTCTTGGTCTCTGGACCCCCAAAAATGATCCAGTCTGAGCGGATCCGCGTGTGGGGGGCCCAGAGACCCCAGCTCTCGCCGCCGAGATGCGGCCCCGGCTGTACCGACTCCAGGTGCCGGGCCAGCCCCCGCTGCCACAGAGGACTGGGCCCGAGCACCACCACCATCAACAACACCGGCACCGACACTCTCCATATCGCTGCCTGAGTCCGAGCTGCCACCACCAGACATGGCACCCAGACCCGGGCAGACTCTTCTCTCCCCGCTCCCTTGCTGCGGACCCACCACAGGGCCCGAGCCGGGGTGGGTAGCGGGTTCCACACAACGGGACAGGGGGGCCCCAGGAAGGGGAGCATAGACGAATTTGTCTATGGTGGTGACTCTGGCTTTTTTTTTTCTTTTCTTCCCCTTCCCGGTTGCCCCATCCTCGCAGATCTCATCCCCAAACAACAGCTCTCCAAACCGTGCTGGGGACTCGATCTGCCGCACTTGTTGCAGGATGAGGCAGCCCCCCTCACTGCTGATACCACTCCCGCCATCCTCCCCCTCGCTCCCACTTTCCTCCGAATTACTGGAGTCCGGTGGAGGGCCACTTGCTCGGGGCTATCCCGCTGCATGATACCTGGGCGTTTACACTCACCAGGTCTTCAGGTGGGACTGGCGCAGATACCTCACAGCCGCCATTTTCCTCCTTCTCCTCCTCCACCTGGCTGGCGCCTCCTGACCCCCCAGGAAGACCCACCGGTCAGGGCCCTGAACCGGTCGTCGTTTTTGAGCTTCTCCTCGAAAGGGCCGCTCCCAGCCAGGATCTCTGCCCTCCGTTTTTCCAGATCTGTAATTGACCCCTTCAGCCTCTGCACCGTGGCGGTGACCTCTGCTCTCCTTGAGGCAGGGAGCTTGTTCTTCGCCATGATGCGTGCTCCCTTCAACTCCTCCCGGAGTCTCCTTAGCTGTTTGGCGGCCTCCTCGTATTCGCAGAGGTGCGCGTGGATGCGGGAGCCATAGGTGGTGACAGGCTCCCCCGCTGCCTTGGAGCCCCAGATGTTGGGGGGCTCCACCACCGCACCTCCGCTGGCCGCCTCTCTCCTCCTCCTCCGGAAGGAGTAACCGCCACGGTCCCAGCCTCGGGGGTCTTGGTTCCTGGGGTCTTGCGGCCCCCCGAGGGCTTTTTCCTCGCCATCTCCCCTGGGACCGGCTAGATGGTATGGCCTCCTGCTGGTATGTGAGGCCTCCCACCCCCAGCCGCCTTGCTGGAGGGTGGGAGCCGGCGCACGGTCCCAGGGATAAGTGTCTCTCTGTGGGAAGGCAGGCAGGTGGACCAGGGAAAAAAAAATCCTTCCTTTGCAGAGATCTTTCCAAGCAGCTGCAGACACCGAGCACACGTCAAGCTCCGCCCCTTCCTGTGTAGACTCCAGAGCTGCACTCACTATTCTGCTGGTGCAGTCACTGTGTACATACATTACATTACTGATCCTGAGTTACATCCTGTATTATACTCCAGAGCTGCACTCACTATTCTGCTGGTGCAGTCACTGTGTACATACATTACATACTGATCCTGAGTTACATCCTGTATTATACTCCAGAGCTGCACTCACTATTCTGCTGGTGCAGTCACTGTGTACATACATTACATTACTGATCCTGAGTTACATCCTGTATTATACCCAGAGCTGCACTCACTATTCTGCTGGTGCAGTCACTGTAACATACATTACATTACTGATCCTGAGTTACATCCTGTATTATACTCCAGAGCTGCACTCACTATTCTGCTGGTGCAGTCACTGTGTACATACATTACATTACTGATCCTGAGTTACATCCTGTATTATACTCCAGAGCTGCACTCACTATTCTGCTGGTGCAGTCACTGTGACATACATTACATTACTGATCCTGAGTTACATCCTGTATTATACCCAGAGCTGCACTCACTATTCTGCTGGTGCAGTCACT
>JARQOD010000010.1:42059744-42067244 GCA_033576555.1 Oophaga sylvatica | reverse complement strand
TATTCTGCTGGTGCAGTCACTGTGTACATACATTACATTACTGATCCTGAGTTACATCCTGTATTATACTCCAGAGCTGCACTCACTATTCTGCTGGTGCAGTCACTGTGTACATACATTACATTACTGATCCTGAGTTACATCCTGTATTATACTCCAGAGCTGCACTCACTATTCTGCTGGTGCAGTCACTGTGTACATACATTACATTACTGAAACCTGAGTTACATCCTGTATTATACTCCAGAGCTGCACTCACTATTCTGCTGGTGCAGTCACTGTGTACATACATTACATTACTGATCCTGAGTTACATCCTGTATTATACTCCAGAGCTGCACTCACTATTCTGCTGGTGCAGTCACTGTGTACATACATTACATTACTGATCCTGAGTTACATCCTGTATTATACTCCAGACTGCACTCACTATTCTGCTGGTGCAGTCACTGTGTACATACATTACATTACTGATCCTGAGTTACATCCTGTATTATACTCCCAGAGCTGCACTCACTATTCTGCTGGTGCAGTCACTGTGACATACATTACATTACTGATCCTGAGTTACTCCTGTATTATACTCCAGAGCTGCACTCACTATTCTGCTGGTGCAGTCACTGTGTACATACATTACATTACTGATCCTGAGTTACATCCTGTATTATACTCCAGAGCTGCACTCACATATCTGCTGGTGCAGTCACTGTGACATACATTACATTACTGATCCTGAGTTACATCCTGTATTATACTCCAGAGCTGCACTCACTATTCTGCTGGTGCAGTCACTGTGTACATACATTACATTACTGATCCTGAGTTACATCCTGTATTATACTCCAGAGCTGCACTCACTATTCTGCTGGTGCAGTCACTGTGTACATACATTACATACTGATCCTGAGTTACATCCTGTTATTATACCCAGAGCTGCACTCACTATTCTGCTGGTGCAGTCACTGTGTACATACATTACATTACTGATCCTGAGTTACATCCTGTATTATACTCCAGAGCTGCACTCACTATTCTGCTGGTGCAGTCACTGTGTACATACATTACATTACTGATCCTGAGTTACATCCTGTATTATACTCCAGAGCTGCACTCACTATTCTGCTGGTGCAGTCACTGTGTACATGTGGAATGTGTACAATTATCAGTAACCATGGATACGACTGACACTGTAGCTGCAGAATGTGCAGACTGTAAGTTTTGTGAGATTTTTGGCCCCTTTGTTCGTGCCCAGTGAGTCCTGCAGAGCTGCATTTTGTATTATACCCCAGTGCTGCGCTCTCCCAGCCTGTGTTGTTTGGTGTGTGTGTGTGCTGCGCGGTTAGTGCTGCTCTGGGTTTTGTGGCATTACATGTATGTGTTAGGTGTCTTCCCCAGCTTGCTGACTGTTTCCTCTGTCCTTGGTTGATGTCCAGGACTCTCCTGTCCGCACTCGTGCTTTGTCGTCTTCTGAGCTGTGATCTCTGAATGGTTCTGGATTCGTTTTTTTTCTGCGGAGTTGTCAGAGGGAGAGTTGATGCTCTGCAGAATGACAGCTGGCAGCTTTCTCCAGCGGACGCTGGTGATACTGAGTCCCATCCTGAGTCCTGGGTCTTGTGTGCATGGTTTGGGGGTCTCAGTGCTGTGACCTGTTTGCTGTGTGAGTGGGCTGCTTGCTGCTCCCGGCCCATCATGCAGTGCACTGTGCTCCCTCCCCCCCTTGACGGATAAGCTGCAGCTGCATCCCCGTGTATCCACAAATGCTGTGCTCTAATGGTAACTGTTTGCCTCATCAGGTTCCATCGGCAGATTCATCCCATGAACAGAGATCGCTGACGGAGCATTCCACACACAGGTGTGTACATTGGGGCGGAGCCTGATACTAGTCCACTTTACTTAAATGCTCATGATAGTCTGGGGGGCGGAGCCTGATACTAGCCCACCTGGTGCTCACTCATCCTTTGTGTCTGGTGGGTGGAGCCTAATATTAGCCCATTTGTCATGGCCTGTCTGGTGGGCGGAGCCTGACTCCAGGTGGGCGGAGCTGTGTCCCAGTCACCTACGGGCCCATGTGGTGGAGGGCTTCCTTCTCCCAGTAATTACCAGCTTCCTGCAGTCACCAGCCATTGCTGCTCTGGGTGTGTGCAGTGTACGCCGCTATCCGTCTGATCATACAGAAACTGGCAGTAAATAGCGCCATGCTGGATTACCGGTCCTGATTGTCTGCAGGGTCTCACTGGTGATCCGGACGTCAGCGCTGTATCCTTGGTGGTCACATCCACCTCCCCTTAAAGCAGCTTTGTGTTCATTCGTCCAGGAATCTGACAGCGGGTTCCAGATCAGCAGTGAGATGTGGCGAGACCCCCCTATTACAGCAGTGGCCGGGGTCTGCGGCTTCTCTCCAGGTTATGTACATCGGGTTCACTCTGCGCCTTCTTCTTCCTCCAGGTACCTTTTCTTCACATCATGGCTGCTGAAACACTAAACTTCGGGCCGGAATGGTGAGTGCTGATGTCCTGCAGTAGGGGGCGGCCAGTGAGGAGGCCCCCGTGTATCAGGAGTAGTCAGTGAGGAGGCCCCGTGTATAAGGAGCAGTCAGTGAGGAGCCCCCCGTGTATAAGGAGCAGTCAGTGAGGAGCCCCCGTGTATCAGGAGTAGTCAGTGAGGAGGCCCCGTGTATAAGGAGCAGTCAGTGAGGAGCCCCCCGTGTATAAGGAGCAGTCAGTGAGGAGCCCCCCGTGTATAAGGAGCAGTCAGTGAGGAGGCCCCCGTGTATAAGGAGCAGTCAGTGAGACGCCCCCCGTGTATAAGGAGCAGTCAGTGAGGAGCCCCCGTGTATAAAGAGCGGTCAGTGAGGAGCCCGCCGTGTATAAGGAGCAGTCAGTGAGGAGGCCCCCGTGTATAAGGAGCAGTCAGTGAGGAGCCCCCCGTGTATAAGGAGCAGTCAGTGAGGAGCCCCCGTGTATAAGGAGCAGTCAGTGAGGAGCCCGCCGTGTATAAGGAGCAGTCAGTGAGGAGCCCGCCGTGTATAAGGAGCAGTCAGTGAGGAGGCCCCGTGTATCAGGAGCAGTCAGTGAGGAGGCCCCCGTGTATCAGGAGCAGTCAGTGAGGAGGCCCCCGTGTATCAGGAGTAGTCAGTGAGGAGCCCCCGTGTATAAGGAGCAGTCAGTGAGGAGCCCGCCGTGTATAAGGAGCAGTCAGTGAGGAGGCCCCCGTGTATCAGGAGCAGTCAGTGAGGAGGCCCCCGTGTATAAGGAGCAGTCAGTGAGGAGGCCCCGTGTATCAGGAGCAGTCAGTGAGGAGGCCCCCGTGTATCAGGAGCAGTCAGTGAGGAGGCCCCCGTGTATCAGGAGCAGTCAGTGAGGAGGCCCCGTGTATCAGGAGTAGTCAGTGAGGAGGCCCCCGTGTATAGGAGTAGTCAGTGAGGAGGCCCCCGTGTATAAAGAGCAGTCAGTGAGGAGGCCCCCGTGTATAAGGAGCAGTCAGTGAGGAGCCCCGTGTATCAGGAGTAGTCAGTGAGGAGGCCACCGTGTATAAGGAGCAGTCAGTGAGGAGGCCCCCGTGTATCAGGAGTAGTCAGTGAGGAGGCCCCCGTGTATAAGGAGCAGTCAGTGAGGAACCCCCGTGTATCAGGAGTAGTCAGTGAGGAGGCCCCGTGTATCAGGAGTAGTCAGTGAGGAGCCCCCCGTGTATAAGGAGCAGTCAGTGAGGAGCCCCCGTGTATAAGGAGCAGTCAGTGAGGAGGCCCCCGTGTATAAGGAGCAGTCAGTGAGGAGCCCGCCGTGTATAAGGAGCAGTCAGTGAGGAGCCCGCCGTGTATAAGGAGCAGTCAGTGAGGAGCCCGCCGTGTATAAGGAGCAGTCAGTGAGGAGGCCCCCGTGTATAAGGAGACAGGTCAGTGAGGAGGCCCCCGTGTATCAGGAGTAGTCAGTGAGGAGGCCCCCGTGTATAAGGAGCAGTCAGTGAGGAGCCCCCCGTGTATAAGGAGCAGTCAGTGAGGAGCCCCGTGTATAAGGAGCAGTCAGTGAGGAGCCCGCGTATAAGGAGCAGTCAGTGAGGAGCCCCCGTGTATAAGGAGCAGTCAGTGAGGAGGCCCCGTGTATCAGGAGCAGTCAGTGAGGAGGCCCCGTGTATAAGGAGCAGTCAGTGAGGAGGCCCCCGTGTATCAGGAGCAGTCAGTGAGGAGGCCCCCGTGTATCAGGAGCAGTCAGTGAGGAGGCCCCCGTGTATCAGGAGCAGTCAGTGAGGAGGCCCCCGTGTATCAGGAGTAGTCAGTGAGGAGGCCCCCGTGTATAAGGAGTAGTCAGTGAGGAGGCCCCCGTGTATAAGAGCAGTCAGTGAGGAGGCCCCCGTGTATAAGGAGCAGTCAGTGAGGAGCCCCCGTGTATCAGGAGTAGTCAGTGAGGAGGCCACCGTGTATAAGGAGCAGTCAGTGAGGAGGCCCCCGTGTATCAGGAGTAGTCAGTGAGGAGGCCCCCGTGTATAAGGAGCAGTCAGTGAGGAACCCCCCGTGTATCAGGAGTAGTCAGTGAGGAGCCCCGTGTATAAAGAGCGGTCAGTGAGGAGGCCCCCGTGTATCAGGAGTAGTCAGTGAGGAGGCCCCCGTGTATAAGGAGCGGTCAGTGAGGAGGCCCCATGTATCAGGAGCAGTCAGTGAGGAGGCCCCCGTGTATAAAGAGCGGTCAGTGAGGAGGCCCCCGTGTATCAGGAGTAGTCAGTGAGGAGCCCCCGTGTATAAGGAGCAGTCAGTGAGGAGGCCCCCGTGTATAATGAGCAGTCAGTGAGGAGGCCCCGTGTATAAGGAGCATCAGTGAGGAGCCCCCGTGTAGAGCGTATAGATGTTAGGCAGTCAGTGAGGAGCCCCCGTGTATAGGAGCAGTCAGTGAGGAGGCCCCGTGTATAAGGAGCAGTCAGTGAGGAGGCCCCGTGTATAAGGAGAGTCAGTGAGGAGGCCCCCGTGTATAAGGAGCAGTCAGTGAGGAGCCCCCGTGTATAAGGAGCAGTCAGTGAGGAGCCCCCGTGTATAAGGAGCAGTCAGTGAGGAGGCCCCCGTGTATAAGGAGCAGTCAGTGAGGAGCCCCCCGTGTATAAGGAGCAGTCAGTGAGGAGGCCCCGTGTATCAGAGCAGTCAGTGAGGAGGCCCCCGTGTATAAGGAGCAGTCAGTGCCCTGTGTATAATGGTCAGTGAGGAGTCCTGTGTATAATGGTCAGTGAGGAGGTCCTGTGTATAATGGTCAGTGAGGAGGCTCCTGTGTATAAGGTCAGTGAGGAGTGATCCTGTGTATAATGTCAGTGAGGAGCCTGTGTTAATGTCAGTGAGGAGCCTGGTATAATGTCAGTGAGAGGCCTGTGTATAAGTCATGAGAGGCCTGTGTATAATGTCGTGAGGAGTCTGGTATAAGTCATGAGGAGTCCTGTGATAATGGTCATGAGGGCCTGTGTAAGTCAGTGAGAGCCTTGTATAATGTCAGTGAGGACCTGTGTAATGCAGTGAGAGCCTGTGTATAATGTCAGTGAGGAGCCTGTGTATAATGGTCAGTGAGGAGGCCTGTGTATAATGTCAGTGAGGAGCCTGTGTATAATGTCAGTGAGGAGCCTGTGTATAATGTCAGTGGAGGAGCTGACTTGTATAATGGTCAGTGAGGAGGCCTGTTAATGTCAGAGGAGCTGTTAAATGTCAGTGAGAGACCTGTGTAAATGGTCAGTGAGGAGGATCCGTGTAATGGTAGGAGAGGTCCGTGTAATAGGCGTGAGGGCCTGTGTATAATGGTCATGAGGAGCCCGTGTATATGTCAGTGAGAGCCTGTGATATGTCATGGGAGGCCGGTATAAGGTCATGAGGAGCCGTGTAAATGGTCAGTGAGGAGCCTGTTTAATGGTCAGGGGAGGCCTGTGTATAAGTCATGAGGAGCTGTTATAATGTCAGGGGAGCCTGTGTAAATGTCATGAGGGATCTGTGTATAAGGTCAGTGAGGAGCCTTGTATAATGTCGTGAGGAGCGTGTATAATGGTCATGAGAGGCTGTATAATGGCGGAGGAGTCCTGTGTATAATGGTCATGAGGAGCCTGTGTATAATGGCGTGGGAGTCTGTGTTAATGCAGAGAGCGTGTAAGTCAGTAAGCTGTATTCGAGGGCTGTAATGCAGGAGAGCCTTTATATGTCAGTGAGAGCTGTAATGTCTGAGAGCGGTAAGTCATGAGAGCGTAATGTCAGAGGAGCCGTGTAAGGTCATGAGGAGGCTGTGATAGTCTGGGCCGTTAATGTCAGTGAAGGCTGTGAATCAGGAGCCTTATATGATGAGGAGTCTTTAAGCTAGAGCGTGATAATGTCATGAGATCTTTAATTCAGTGAGGGGCTGTGATATGTCAGTGAGGAGCCGGAAATGGCTGAGAGGCTTAAGGTCAGTGAGGAGCCTGTGTATAAGCAGTGAGAGGCCTGTGTAATGGTCGGAGAGCCTGTGTATATGGTCGTGGAGCCTGATAATGCATGAGGAGCTGTTATAGCTGAGCGGTATAATGTCAGTGAGGAGCCTGTGAATGCAGTGGGCGTGTATAATGGTCGTGAGGAGATCTGTGTATATGGCGGAGGAGGCCGTGTAAAGCGTGGGGTGTGTAATGTATGAAGGCCCTTGTAATGTCAGTGAGAGCTGTGTAATGTCATGAGAGCTTGTATATGTCATGAGAGCCTATATGGTCAGTGAGGAGGACCTGTGTATAATGGCAGTGAGGAGCCTGTGTAAATGTCAGTGGGGCTGTGTATAATGGTCATGAGGAGTCCTGTGTTAATGGTCATGAGGAGCCTGTGTATAATGTCGTGGGGGCCGTGTATAATGGTCAGTGAGAGGCCTGTGTTAATGGTCTGAGAGGATCCTGTGTATAAGGTCAGTGAGAGCCTTGTATAATGGTCATGAGGAGGCCTGTGTATATGGTCAGTGAGGAGGCCTGTGTATAAGGTCAGTGAGGAGCTGTGTATAATGGTCATGAGGAGGCCTGTGTATAATGTCAGTGAGGAGGCTGTTATAATGTCAGGAGGGCCTGTATGCAGTGAAGGCTGGTATATGTCATGAGGTCGTGAATGTCAGTGAGGACGTTAATGTCAGTGGAGATCGGTAATGTCAGTGGGCCTGTGTAATGCAGGAGAGTCTATAATGTCATGAGGAGTCTGGTTAAGGTCATGGGAGCTTTAATGGTCATGAGGAGCTGTGTATAATGAGGAGAACTTGTAAAGGGGAGGGGTCTGTGTAAATGTCAGGGACCTGTGAAAGGTCATCTTGGGGCCTGTGTTATGGCAGTGAGGCGGTAATGTCATGGAGTGTGTTAATGTCAGAGGAGGCCTTGAAGTCAGGAGAGGCTGTGAATGTCATGAGGAGTGGTCAGTGAGGAGGCTCCTGTGTATAATGGTCAGTGAGGAGGACCTGTGTATAATGGTCAGTGAGGAGGATCCTGTGTATAATGGTCAGTGAGGAGGATCCTGTGTATAATGGTCAGTGAGGAGGACCTGTG
>JARQOD010000010.1:42031695-42059644 GCA_033576555.1 Oophaga sylvatica | reverse complement strand
TGCTGAACAGGAATTAGTGGGGGCTCACTGCTGAACAGGAATTAGTGGGGGCTCACTGCTGGACAGGAATTAGTGGGGGCTCACTGCTGGACAGGAATTAGTGGGCTCACTGCTGAACAGGAATTAGTGAGGGCTCACTGCTGGACAGGAAATTAGTGGGGGCTCACTGCTGGACAGGAATTAGTGGGGGCTCACTTCTGGACACGGATTAGTTGGGACTCACTGCTGGACAGGAATTAGTGGGGACTCACTGCTGGACAGGAATTAGTGGGGGCTCTCTACTGGACATGAATTAGTGGAGGCTCACTGCTGGACAGGAATTAGTGGGGGCTCTGTGCTGGACAGGAATTAGTGGGGGCTCATGCTGGACAGGAATTAGTGGGGGCTCAATTTCTGGACATAAATTAGTGGGCTCAAGCTAGACATGAATTAGTGGGGGGTCACTGCTGGACAGGAATTAGTGGGGATCACTGCTGGACAGGAATAGTGGGCTCACTGCTAGACATTAATTAGTGGGGGCTCACTGTGGACATGAATTAGTGGGGGCTCACTGCTGGACAGGAATTAGTGGAGGCTCACTGCTGGGACAGGAATTAGTGGGGGTCACTGCTGGACAGGAATTAGTGGGGGCTCACTTCTGGACAGAAATTAGTGGGCTCACTGCTAGACATGAATTAGTGGGGGCTCACTGCTGGACAGGAATTAGTGGGCTCACTGCTGGACATGAATTAGTGGGGGCTCACTGTGGACATGAATTAGTGGGTGTCACTGCTGCACAGGAATTAGTGGGGGCTCACTGTGGAGAGGAATTAGTGGGGGCTCACTGCTGGACAGGAATTAGTGGGGGCTCACTGCTGGAGAGGATTAGTGGGGGCTCACTACTGAATAGAATTGTGGGGGCTCACTGCTGAAACAGGAATTAGTGGGGGCTCACTGCTGGACAGGAATTAGTGGGGGCTCATGCTGGACAGGAATTGTGGGGGCTCACTGCGGACAGGAATTAGTGGGGGCTCACTGCTGGACAGGAATTAGTGGGGGCTCACTGCTGGACAGGAATTAGTGGGGGCTCATGCTGGACAGGAATTAGTGGGGGCTCATGCTGGACAGGAATTAGTGGGGGCTCATGCTGGACAGGAATTAGTGGGGGCTCACAGCTCTATGTACATGTGGCAACTGTGTAACTGACATGAAGTGAACTAATGTCCAGCTCCGCGACCCAACATTGTAGATTTCTCTGTACCCGAGGCCGTGCCCGGTGTCCATCATAATGGTTGTGTGACCATTGATTGTCAGCTTCTGGGGTTGTTTCTTAAACCACAACTCCCATCATGCACGAGGAAAAACTATATGTCAGGGGAGGGGTGCGCTAATCTCACAGGGCAGTGACCCCCCTGTGTAATGATGTGATAAGGACGGGACTGCACGTCCCAGGGACAGTGGCACTAGGTGAAGGGGCAATGCTGCTAGCAGGGGGTCCGGTCTTTTTGGGCTGCTTCACGTTCCTATATTTTTTAGTATATTGTGCGTTCTCTTTTTAACATAGCGTCTGGCAATGTGGAGGAGATGTGGACAGAGCGTCATGGTGTTCAGGGTAAACGTGTTTCTGCATTTCACAGGTGGGCAGTATTCTCTGCAGCCCCCCATACACATTCAGGGCTCGGGACAGGCTACATGTGGGGAACATGTGACCATAAATGCTTTATGCTATCAAACAGAAGCCCCTGACTGTAGGTGAGGAGATTGCATTGTGAGCTCTGGGGCGGCATGATGTGCAGTAAAATGCTGGAGATGTTTACAGTCCGTTGTAGCAAGCGCCATCTTTTTTGCCATCATTTGTGGGGCAGTAGTGTGCGAGTAGCTGACCCTAATAAATCAACAAACTTATCAAGAAGGCAAGGCAGCTGTTGACCTCCATCGGACTCTTTTGAGGAGGTATTGGAGGATAGGATTCAGAAGAAGTGTACGGCTATAATTAACAATAATAAAACCCACTATATGAGTGTTCTTGAAGCAGAAGAGCACATTCAGCAGCCTTCTAACCCTACTAAGGTGCAAGAGGGAGAAATTCAGGAAATCGTTTGTACCTACTGCTATGGGGATGTATAATAATTTCCTAAGGGTGGTAGAAAATAATGATGATGGCTGGTGTACTAATGTCAATTAACAGTGACTTATATACACTGAACTACCACTTTTATTTATTATGTAATGTTGGTATACCTGTGCAAGATTTGTGTCCTAATATTTTATGTAGTGCTGTTTGTACTGCTGCTGTAATACTTCCCCCCGGGATCAATAAAGTGTTATGTATCGTGTGCGCCCTTTGTACAGCTGCAGGTTTACTACCACACCGGGCCCATTAGATGGCAGAGTTGACCATGCAATGATATAATCACTTCCCCACAGGGATGTCACCCACCCCATATTAATAAGCTTTCAGAGCGCCAAATATTCCGCAGCGCTGTACAAAAAATGTAATATATCATAATGGAAATGTCCATCGGATACGGATTGTAACATCACAGAATAGGCAAATGCTATCTGATTAGGTCAGAAGTGAGCCCCCCACCTATCGGGAGAGCATGGCCGAGGACGCTCATCCCCAGCACCACAGTCCTCTCCATTAGTTTTCACATTTGAGTTCAATGGAGACGAAGGAACAAAAATTACCCATCGCCATATTTATATCAGCGTCTGACAGGGGGACCGCCAAAATAGCCTGTGCAACCAGGGGGCTGAGGAGGACGGTCCGTGCTCCATTGGATGGTTTAATTCTTTTTTACTTTATTCCCATCACAAGTTTCAGAATTTAGAACCCTTCATCTGAAATCAGTGTAATAATGCAAATCTGTTCCCCAAAAGTAGGGAGCGTCTTCCAAAAGAGGAACCTGGGATAAGGCCATGAAAGGCGTGAAAGATTCAAGATTTTTTATTTTATTTTTTCTAATCTTTGAATAAATATATTTCTGACATTTCTTGTCCTTCAGATTTCCTTTGCATCTGGCCTTAAACGTGGTCAGGGAGGCGCGAGGGCATAGGACATGATACCTCCCCGTGCGGGGGGCGCTGGAGGAGAGGTCCCCATGAGCCGAGGAGACCTCCGGGAGGTCAGGCCGCTCACTGCTGCAATATTTATACGGGAGGTGAGATCTGTTTCACCCTCATTATAATGCAGGACTGAGGGTTTGCTCTCAGCATTAACCCTTCTTGTGTTTGATGAAAGATTGATGATAATTCTGATTATTTCTCTGAAGTCGGCTATGAATTCATGCATGCAGATTGAGAAAATGTTACTATTAATACGTGGAAACCAGCAAGCTGCTGTTGACGGATCCATTCTTCATTTCCGATGTTTTAAGTTACCTGTGAGTAATAGCTGCGAGTCTAGCTGACTTTATAAAGGATCGTCCACCCCGTTTGTTTTTTTTTTTGTCTTTTTCCGCCAGTAGAGCCCAGTCGTGCACACTTGGAACATTTTGCAAATGTTAACAGGACATTTCCTTCTTACTATTCCGTCTATCAGATGTTTAGATCTGTATTTTGTGCCTGTAAACGGGTCCAAAAGCTTTTTTTCACTTTTTTTTTAACATTTTGATGCAATTTGAACAGTAAATCTGCCGCACTAGATGTCAAATGTTATTTGGGGGTCCGTGCTAAACTAGGGTAACACTGGAAAGTTTGGTGTTGGTCACAATGCCCCGTTACACCACATCTGCCCGGATCCGGCCCCGACCTCCATGCTGAGGCACAGAGGATTTGTGTGCCGGTCATGTTGGGTGATCGGGCCCCGCACTATGCTGCCCCCCAGGTTTACAGAAGGGTGGGCTCCAATGTACGGCTGCAGATAATGGCTGCATGCTACCATCATTACTTTGTCTGCAGGGGTTGCAATCACATCCGTTCCTGGAGACAAGGGGGGTCCAAAAGGTCCTTAGACCCATAAGAAAAGGCTATTAAACACTAGTGATAGTTGGGGCCCTGCTGGAGACTCTTCACTGGGGGCCACAACCTGGAGTTGCCCCCGGCCGCTTCTACACCACACTTAGGTTTTCTTATAGGAAACTGAAAACCAGAACAGGTTCCTCAAGATCCTTTATACCCAGAGAATGAAACTCAACCCCCGAGGAACCCCACTTCGGGAGATCTAGGGGTGTGAGCCTGTGCCCTCCGCTCAGGGTGGCCTGGGGGTGTGAGATGCCCACTATAGATTAGATACTCGGCTCTGTTTTCACAGACCGCTCCAAGACTCGGGATGAAATCCAACAGCGCAGATCCTGTTTACTCCGAGAGCGGCCGACAATTAGCAGAAGTGGCCGCACTTACCGCAGAAAGAAAGGAGTGTGAAGTATCTAAGCCTCTGTATCTAAGCCTGAATAGTGTGATACTGTCTGCTGAGCTGTGTATCTAATCCTATCCTGTGTGATACTGATGCTGAGCCATGTATCTAATCCTCTTGTGTTTGATACTGTCGGCCATAGGAAACAGCAGTGCTATTTGTGGCTGTATGATTGGCCATATATATTGGGGTCTGATCCCCCGCTTGCGGTTTTGCGCGGCTGCGGTTCGTTATTTGCTGTCGACACTTTTCATTGCTGTGAAGAGTCAATGATTAACATCGTCCGAACCATAAAAGCTTCTTGTGCCGCCTTCACTCTCCAGAATAACGTGTAAAAGCCGCAAATGACATAATGCAGATTATATACGAGAAGAAGAGATTACTGCTGTATTTGTGTTACAGTCACACGATCCTGCAGGGCTCCAGATACAGGACCGTCCACCATATTACAGGACCTGTCCACATATACAGGACTGTCCACCATATACAGGACCTGTCCGCCATATATACAGGACCTGTCACCCTATCAGGACTGTCCCATATACAGGACCTGTCCGCCCTATACAGGGAACCTGACTGTCCACCTATAAGGCCTGTCCGCATTACAGGACGTCCGCCATATACAGAGGGCCATATCAGGACGGTCCGCCATATAAAAGGACCGATCCGCCATATACAGGACCGGTCCGCCATATACAGGACCTGTCGCCATATACAGGACGGTCCCCATATTACAGGACCTGTCCGCCATATACAGGACTGTCCGCCATATACAGGACCTGTCCCCATATAAGGACCTGTCCACCATATACAGGACCGGTCCGCCATATAAGGACGGTCCGCCATAAACAGGACGATCACATGTGGAAGTAGAAAGAATGACCCAAGAAGGGACACCTAGAATTGAGCACATGACAAGTAACAATTTTTTTGTTAAGAGACAGTATTATCCTTCAGAGGAACATTCATAATTCTGCAGCTTTAAAGCTTGAACTCTCTCATCTTTGTTGTCTAAATGTCTGCACATGGTGTGGTCATAATCTGCAGGTTCAATAATGTAATGTATGTACACAGCGACTGACCAGCAGAATAGTGAGTGCAGCTCTGGAGTTAATACAGGATGTAACTCAGGATCAGTAATGTAATGTATGTACACAGTGACTGCACCAGCAGAATAGTGAGTCAGCTCTGGGTATAATACAGGATGTAACTCAGGATCAGTAATGTAATGTATGTACATAGTGACTGCACCAGCAGAATAGTGAGTGCGCTCTGGAGTATAATACAGGATGTAACTCAGGATCGTAATGTAATGTATGTACACAGTGACTGCCCAGCAGAATAGTGAGTGCAGCTCTGGGGTATAATACAGATGTAACTCAGGATCAGTAATGTAATGTATGTACACAGTGACTGCACCAGCAGAATAGTGAGTGCAGCTCTGGGGTATAATACAGGAGGTAACTCAGGATCAGTAATGTAATGTATGACACAGTGACTGCACCAGCAGAATAGTGAGTGCAGCTCTGGAGTATAATACAGATGTAACTCAGGATCAGTAATGTAATGTATGTACACAGTGACTGCACCAGCAGAATAGTGAGTGCTGCTCTGGAGTATAATACAGGATGTAACTCAGGATCAGTAATGTAATGTATGTACACAGTGACTGCACCAGCAGAATAGTGAGTGCAGCTCTGGAGTATAATACAGGATGTAACTCAGGATCAGTAATGTAATGTATGTACACAGTGACTGCACCAGCAGAATAGTGAGTGCTGCTCTGGAGTATAATACAGGATGTAACTCAGGATCAGTAATGTAATGTATGTACACAGTGACTGCACCAGCAAATAGTGAGTGCAGCTCTGGGTATAATACAGGATGTAACTCAGGATCAGTAATGTAATGTATGTACACAGTGACTGCACCAGCAGAATAGTGAGTGCAGCTCTGGAGTATAATACAGGATGTTACTCAGGATCAGTAATGTACTGTATGTACACAGTGACTGCACCAGCAGAATAGTGAGTGCAGCTCTGGAGTATAATACAGGATGTAACTCAGGATCAGTAATGTAATGTATGTACACAGTGACTGCACCAGCAGAATAGTGAGTGCAGCTCTGGGTATAATACAAGAGTAACTCAGGATCAGTAATGTAATGTACACAGTGAATGCACCAGCAATGAATGTGAGTGCAGCTCTGGGGTATAATACAAGAGGTAACTCAGGATCAGTAATGTAATGTGTACACTGACTGCACCAGCAGAATAGTGAGTGCAGCTCTGGAGTATAATACAGGATGTAACTCAGGATCAGTAATGTATGTACACAGTGACTGCACCAGCAGAATAGTGAGTGCAGCTCTGGAGTATAATACAGGATGTAACTCAGGATCAGTAATGTAATGTACACAGTGACTGCTCCAGCAGAATAGTGAGTGCAGCTCTGGAGTATAATACAGGATGTAACTCAGGATCAGTAAGTATGTGTACACAGTGACTGCACCAGCAGAATAGTGAGTGCAGCTCTGGGGTATAATACAGGATGTAACTCAGGATCAGTAATGTATGTACACAGTGACTGCACCAGCAGAATAGTGAGTGCAGCTCTGGAGTATAATACAGGATGTAACTCAGGATCAGTAATGTAATGTATGTACACAGTGACTGCACCAGCAGAATAGTGAGTGCAGCTCTGGAGTATAATACAGGATGTAACTCAGGATCAGTAATGTAATGTATGTACACAGTGACTGCACCAGCAGAATAGTGAGTGCAGCTCTGGAGTATAATACAGGATGTAACTCAGGATCAGTAATGTAATGTATGTACACAGTGACTGCACCAGCAGAATAGTGAGTGCAGCTCTGGAGTATAATACAGGATGTAACTCAGGATCAGTAATGTAATGTAGTACACAGTGACTGCACCAGCAGAATAGTGAGTGCAGCTCTGGAGTATAATACAGGAGGTAACTCAGGATCAGTAATGTAATGTATGTACACAGTGACTGCACCAGCAGAATAGTGAGTGCAGCTCTGGGGTATAATACAGGATGTAACTCAGGATCAGTAATGTAATGTATGTACACAGTGACTGCACCAGCAGAATAGTGAGTGCAGCTCTGGAGGATAATACAGGAGGTAACTCAGGATCAGTAATGTATGTACACAGTGACTGCACCAGCAGAATATGAGTGCAGCTCTGGGTATAATACAGGATGTAACTCAGGATCAGTAATGTAATGTATGTACACAGTGACTGCACCAGCAGAATAGTGAGTGCAGCTCTGGAATATAATACAGGATGTAACTCAGGATCAGTAATGTATGTACACAGTGACTGCACCAGCAGAATAGTGAGTGCAGTTATGGGGTATAATACAGGATTCTCTGTGGTGCTCTAGGCAGTTCTGCATTTTTACCCTGCGAGCCATGTCTTTACTACATGAATACGCCCATATCTCTAGAACCTTATGGCCGATATAGAAATAATGATCAGAATACTCCAAGAGCAGTGGGAAAATAATAAGAACGAAAACTGTTAATTTGTGACCTGGTGGCTTTAAGTTATTGGATGAGTGAAGGGACCAAGTGAAGAGGGATGGCGGCTCGTTCCTATATATGTGTGTGTATACTGTTTGTATATGTATGTATATATACCGTATATACCAGGACAGCACAGGTCGCCTTCTAGGATCTGTCCATTATAACAATGCTACGTGGCAATATCAGACGAGAGCGCGGAGGCGTCTGTCATCCTCTGCAGACGGACGGGATCACACAATGCACCTTTTATTACATGCAGCACCTTCACATCCCCGGATTCAGTACCAGGACAAACACGTGACTGACTCCAGAATCCGATGACCGGCGAGCGCCTAAGGTAATATATATATATGATGGATGTAAAATGTGACACAATTTATTAAAAAACATAATTTATTTGCTGGGGGATCATACACCCATAGTTTCACCTATTTCCATAGACCAAGCAACATAAATAATCATAAAGCGTCCCGACATGCAAAGAACGGATCAGGAATCGTGCTGTTAGGACCGGACGGCCACAGATTGGATTCACTGCACAGACTTCCAGTATTTCCAGCAAGCACCGCAGTTTGCTGAGTCCTAACAGTGTTTTGGAAACAGTCAGTAAGGCTGCGAGCAGACAGCAGTGAGACAGTGAGCAGATGCTCGGTGCAGACCCTGAACAAGCAGGTCATAAAGAGGGATTTCAGTTCTGAAGGACTATAATACAGAATTCTATTCAGGACGGAGCAGATTCTTTTCTCATTAATGAGGACTTTAAATCTCGTGCATTATCTACAGAAAATCAATCATTACCATTCAATTATTCCAAATGTCAGGGTCAAATCAAAATAGAAGAGCGAGAATCTAGAGTGGGGCCG
Source organism: Oophaga sylvatica (assembly GCA_033576555.1). Classification (NCBI taxonomy): domain Eukaryota; kingdom Metazoa; phylum Chordata; class Amphibia; order Anura; family Dendrobatidae; genus Oophaga; species Oophaga sylvatica. Next base: position 42,050,892 of record JARQOD010000010.1, on the reverse strand, counting down.
GGATCTGATTACAGTAAGAAGAGAAGGCAAATCTCAGCCCCAGGGGCCCGGCAGACAGCGAGTTTGGTCCTTGATAAAGTCCCCAGTCTGACTGACATCAACACTTAAAGGAGGCTTGTACTTTTCTCCCATTCAGAGGCTGCGGAGGACGGAAGTTGTTCACCATGTGGACCCTCTCATCCTCATCTTCTCCGTTAAACAGGAGGGTCTTCCTGAATCGCTCCATCTAGAAATACACAGTGGCCGTCAGACACAGACATCGCTCCATTACCAAAAACACTTCTTAGAATTACGTTCAGTTTTTTTTTTTTAGTGTAACTGCTCCAAAATAAAAAAAAAACATGAGGGGTCTTTTGGTGATTTTTTTTTTTTTTTTTTTAAGTTAACATAGCCTCAGCACTATACCCAAATTTTTTATATCACTGTGGCCAAAGCAAATTGGTCATCTTCTTGCTTTCTGGCCGAACTACAAGTTCCAGCATACTTTGCCCCATTCTCACTATTTTTTGAACCTCCGCTTCCTGCGTCTTACCTGTGTTCACACATAAGACTATAATGTAGAGATGCAATGAGGCTACTCCCAGCGCAGGGAGTGTCACCCTTTCCCTATCATTGAAGATAAGTGACTGCATCGCCTCCTGCTTGTGACATGCGTCACCCTGGCAGCTCCTCGGTTTTCCCTAATAAGCAGCGCCAATTACACAGCTCCTGCCCTGAATGTACACGGCCCGAACCCAGCAAACTTCAGGTGGCAGTAATAACAGTATACTTCTCGTCACTTTCCACCTTCACAATCTGAAGGCAAATACACAATCAAAGAAAAGATTAATCCTCACACAACCAAAGCCAGGAGGAGGGGAGAAATGCCCAACTATTCCCTACAACCCAAATATAATGATGTCCAGTGATGAGCCCCCCACTTGTAGCTTTCTTTGCAGGGTCTTATTCCATCAGGTTAGAATCTTACATTAAAATTACTTTGGTCAAAAATTAATGAAGCGATACTGTCACCAATCCGCCTATTTGGCACTTACCTAGTTCTGGTCTGTGCTTCCAGGTCCCATCCTCAAAACACTGGAAATGTCTGCTCAGCCAGTCGGTGGCCTCAGTGGTGACCTGCCCCACGCGTGATTGGCTGAGCAGACATTGACCATTTTAAAGGGTGTCAAGGACCAGGAAGCAGACAAAAGCGTGGACCGGAGAAGTGTCAGAACGGGACTTGTAGGGGGTCGGTGAGGGAGAGTATCCCTCTTTTTATCATTTATAACCCCTCTGGGCCAGGTTACTGGACTGGAAAACAACTTTAAGTGATGGCACTATGCCAGGATAAGAAGAGTGACGACTTCAAGGGGTCCCTGTCCAACATATTTACTGGAAGTCTGGAGGGAAAAGAAATCTGCAAGACAGAGGAGTCTGGAAAAGAAGACAGATGAGTCTGCAGGACAGAGGAGTCTGGAAGCCAGAGGATTCTGGAAGAGGAGGAGGACAGAGGAGTTTGGAGGAAGGAGGACAGAGGAGTTTGGAGGAAGGAGGACAGAGGAGTTTGGATGAGAAGTGGACAGAGTCTGGCAGCGGCTGTCATAGAGAATACTAGAGAGCTCGGCCGTGTGTTCCTGTGACTGGGGGGTCCGGAGAGAAAGCTGTTGGATCAATGATGGAATGTGTATTGGGGCCTATAGTCCAGAGATCCTTGACCTTGATACTTTGCTGCCAGTCACAGCTTTAGGGATCGTGTAGCCCAGGGTTCCCCAACTCCAGTCCTCAAGGCCCACCAACAGGTCATGTTTTCAGGATTTCCTTTGTATTGTACAGGTGATGCAATTAGCACCTGAGCAATACTAAAGAAATCCTGAAAACATGATCTGTTGGTGGGCCTTCAGGACTGGAGTTGGGGAACCCTTGTGTAGCCACTGTGGCTGTCGATGCGTCTGATCAAGAAGCCATATTGCATTGTTTGTGATGGCGCCGTCCTCCATACAGTACTCCCCATTTATTTCTGCATTAAAGGGATCCTCTGATGAGTCTCATATCTTGGCCAGAGTGTTGAATGGTGACGATTGTCCCTTTCTCTGGAGGACCCCTCGTGTCCTGTATTACATAGACCTCCATTTTATGCAATGCTTCATTTCCCCTGTGGCGGCGCTGCAGCAGAAAACCTCCACAGATTGTAGCTGACAGCTGGGGTTCCCGGCAGGGGGCCGTGTGTCAATGCCTCGAACAACTTGGGATTTTACCTGTTTTTCTGAAACTTTTATTGGTTCTTTTAGGACAATCCACGTGACACTTTCATTCAGAGGCGGAGTGGTGAGAGAGCCGGGGTACGTCCAGTATTCCAGGCTGGATGGCAGCAGACATTTGGGATTGAAGCTGTTAAATTGTGCTTTGGTTCCCTTAACAAGAGCAAAATGTCAGTGATGAAAATCAGACTAGAAGACAAACAGAGATAAACCCCCATTATCGCTTCCGGCCCCTCAGCGTAACACCAGAGGGTCACATTTTTTTCTAATGAATCTGTGATTGCTGCATGGTCTTGATAATGGAGCCAGTAATTAGGCAGCTCCCATAGATATGGCCGGCAGCTTCTCACTGCTCTGTCTTTAGCTGTGGTTGTTGTGGGGACTGGTCATGTGCAATGGATCATGGATGTAATAGGGCATCTGTCATGGGTTTACCACAGCAGAGAGGAGCCAGAAGACCGCAGCGTCTGATTTCTCCTGCGCCTGCACTGATTGGAAACACTTCACCTTCATATTAAACGGTGCAGGTTTCTTTTAGCACTTCAGGGGTTAATCTGCTCAGTTGAGAGCTCTTAGAAATTTTCCTGATTAAGTCTCTCAGATGTTCACTGTTGGCCACCACCCTCTTTTATATAGTCTGGGCCTTTGCAAGCATTCATTGCCAGAGCTAGTTTCATGCTGCATGGTTGTAGGAGATGGTGGGTTGTTGTTGTTTGAGTAGGTGTTTGGTGGATTTATCGAAGACTGTTGCGAGGTTTTGGTTGAGTGCTAATCCCCTTCTTCTCCTACTTTGCTTTTTCCCATCCTCCACTACCCGGTGTTTACCTCTGTTGTATATGTGTGTATATTTGTATGATTGGAATTTTCCTTTATCCCTGTTTGTATTACCTTGTTAGTCTGGTTGATGTATTACGATACACTACTACTCCGCTATTCCCTGGGTCGGGGAAGGGTACAGACTGAGGGCGGATTCAGGAGCTAAGGGAAGGTATATTGCCCTGGTGTCTTCACCATCAGAAGTAATTCGGGGGAACAGGGCGAGCTAGGGTGCACATAGCAATAGGACAGGGAAGGAGCCCCTGGTCCCGGGACACCCGACAAGAGTTGTGACAACGTCTGTGCACTCAGCCCAGAGAGACGATGTTGCTGCTATTATGAATGTACTATGGATATCAGTATTATTATGGGGGTACTATGGATGTCGCTGCTATTATGAGGGCACTGTGGATATCACTGTTATTGAGTGCACTGTGGATGTTGCTGTTATTATGGGGACCAGGGCCAGCGTTAGTGGAAAGAACACTGAGCAACTGCCCAGTGCCCTACTCCTTTGAGGGCCTACAGCACATTCAGTAGGAGCAACACTGATAGCTTCAGATGTGGAGACTGCCACCTTTGGTGACATCATGATCATGTGACCGATTGGGTGACTGTGATGTCACCACAGGTCTTATACTCTGCGGAAGTTCAGGACCTTTGGTGACATCATGATCATGTGACAGATGTCATCACAGGTCCTGTAGTCTGTGGGATTTGGAAGAAGTGAAGAGGATATGGACTGGTGGTCTTTTGTCTGTCGGTGTGTATCTTTGTGTCTGTGTGTGTCTCTGTGTGTGGTTGAGCCTAGAATGTATGGGCTCCTGGTGGTATATATTAGTGAAGACATCAGAATGTATGAGCTCCTGGTGGTACATAATAGTGAGGATATCAGACTATGGGTTCCTGGTATATATTAGTGAAGACATTAGAATGTATGAGCTCCTGGTGGTATATAATAGTGAAGACATTAGAATGTATGAGCTCCTGGTGGTATATAATAGTGACCATATCAGACTGTATGGGCTCCTGGTATATATTAGTGAAGACATCAGAATGTATGAGCTCCTGGTGGTATATAATAGTGAGGATATCAGACTATGGGCTCCTGGTATATATTAGTGAATACATTAGAATGTATGAGCTCCTGGTGGTATATAATAGTGAAGACATTAGAATGTATGAGCTCATGGTGGTATATAATAGTGAGGACATCCGAATGTATGAGCTCCTGGTGGTACATAATAGTGAATACATTAGAATGTATGAGCTCGTGGTGGTATATAATAGTGAGGACATCCGAATGTATGAGCTTCTGGTGGTACATAATAGTGAATACATTAGAATGTATGAGCTCCTGGTGGTATATAATAGTGAGGATATCAGAATGTATGAGCTCCTGGTGGTACATAATAGTGAATACATTAGAATGTATGAGCTCCTGGTGGTATATAATAGTGAAGACATTAGAGTGTATGAGCTCCTGGTGGTAAATAATAGTGAAGACATTAGAATGTATGAGCTCCTGGTGGTATATAATAGTGAAGACATTAGAATGTATGAGCTCCTGGTGGTATATAATAGTGAGGATATCAGAATGTATGAGCCCTGGTGGTACATAATAGTGAATCATTAGAATGTATGAGCTCCTGTGGTATATAATAGTGAAGACATTGAATGTATGAGCCCTGGTGGTAATAATAGTGAAGACATTAGAATGTATGAGCTCCTGGTGGTATATAATAGTGAAGACATTTAGAATGTATGAGCTCCTGGTGGTACATATAGTGAGAATCAGACATGGCTTGGTTATATTGAATCATTAGAATGTATGAGCTCTGGTGGTATATAATAGTGAAGACATTAGAATGTATGAGCTCATGGTGGTATATAATAGTGAGGACATCGAATGTATGAGCTCCTGGTGGTACATAATAGTGATACATTAGAATGTATGAGCTCGTGGTGGTATATAATAGTGAGGAATCGAATGTATGAGCTTCTGGTGGTACATAATAGTGAATACATTAGAATGTATGAGCCCTGGTGGTATATAATAGTGAGATATCAGAATGTATGAGCTCTGGTGGTACATAATAGTGAATACATTAGAATGTATGAGCTCCTGGTGGTATATAATAGTGAAGACATTAGAGTGTATGAGCTCCTGGTGGTAAATAATAGTGAAGACATTAGAATGTATGAGCTCCTGGTGGTATATAATAGTGAAGACATTAGAATGTATGAGCTCCTGGTGGTTATATAATAGTGAGGATATCCGAATGTATGAGCCCCTGGTGGTATACAATAGTGAGGATATCAGAATGTATGAGTCCTGATGGTATATAATAGTGAGTATATCCGAATGTATGAGCGCCTGGTGGTACATAATAGTGAATACATTAGAATGTATGAGCTCCTGGTGGTATATAATAGTGAAGACATTAGAATGTATGAGCTCCTGGTGGTATATAATAGTGAGGATATCAAAATGTATGAGCTCGTGGTGGTATATAATAGTGAGGACATCCAAATGTATGAGCGCCTGGTGGTACATAATAGTGAATACATTAGAATGTATGAGCTCCTGGTGGTATATAATAGTGAGGACATTAGAATGTATGAGCTCCTGGTGGTATATAATAGTGACGATATCAGAATGTATGAGCTCCTGGTGGTATATAATAGTGAAGACATTAGAATGTATGAGCGCCTGGTGGTATATAATAGTGAAGATATCCGAATGTATGAGCTCCTGGTGGTATATAATAGTGAGGATATCAAAATGTATGAGCTCGTGGTGGTACATAATAGTGAGGACATCCGAATGTATGAGCGCCTGGTGGTACATAAATGTAAGGTTCTTTGTCTCTGTTGACATGTTCCTTGAAACTCAGTTTTCCGTCGGCCATTTTGCTTTCTGTCTTTCTGCAGCTCTTGCCCTCAGTTAATATGGAGTTTCCAGTTTTCATGTTCCCGCCCTGATTCTTCCCTCTTGCTTCTTAAGCAGCCTCAGCTGAACAATCAGTGCTCCTGAATCAAGCCTCAGTCAGTCTGTGACCTGACTCCTGGAAGCCTTGGACTTGTACTCCAGCTATTCCCTACTGAGGAACCTTGGAACACTTTTGGACTCTGGAAACCTGCTGTTTGGTGAATCCATGTTTGCAGAGGAATTACGGTACAGAGAAGAGATCCTGAACCTGCTTTGGAGATTTACTGTAGTGCTTGAAGTTACTCTGGCCTGCTGTGTCTCCTGTCGCTGTTCCTGCAAACTGTGTGAACTTTTCAGCATGCTTGTATGAAGTAATACAAGTCATTTCATTTCAACCTATGTCTCCTGTGTTTCCTCGCACCCAAGCACAAGACGCTATAGGAACTGTACACTATACATGACAAGATTCAGGAGCCAATGTTTAGTGTCTGCTGGGTCTGGGAAAGCCGTGTCTGCTGTGAATGTGGATATCAGATGTCCGTTTAATACCTTATGTGATGACAGTGGTTGTGACTTCTCACAACCATTCCAGGTGAGCGCATTCCCTTAAAATTTTACTCTGGAGTGTTACCACAGGTAAACACTATTGTTTTTTTTTTTTTTTCCTTTCCTCTTCCAGCACTTCTGCCTTAAAAGATCTGGAAGATGGAGGCCCGCATAAAGGAACTTTGCGGAGTGACTGATACAATCCTTTCAGATTTACAGACTTTAAAAACCCGTTTTGCAAGCCTACAGGACCTCACTAATCATAATTTGCAAGTGTTTGGACAGACTACCCAGGAATTGCGAGCCAGGATTGAGGCTCTAGAGGAACGAGTCCAGGCTCCTGCCATAACCAATTCTGGGACCCCAAATTACCTCCTTTTCGTTTTGGTGGTGAACGTGAGAAATTCAGGGGATTTATTAATCAATGCAATTTATTTTTCTCTGCACATGCTTCACAATTTTCCATTGAACGATCCAAAGTGCTTACTATAATCATGTTGCTTACCAATAAGGCTTTGATGTGGGCAAACCCTCTGATTGAGACTGAGGATGATTGTTTGAATCACCTTGATGCTTTTATTTCAGCCATGGGGCAGGTGTTTGATGACCCCAATCGAGGTGCAACAGCTGAAGCAGCCATGTTAACTTTGCGCCAAGGTAAGCGTTCAGTAGCCGAATATGCCCTGGATTTCAGGAGATGGGCTCTTGATACCACTTGGGACACTTCCGCTAAAAAATCTATTTTTCGGAAAGGGTTGTCTCCACTGATTAAGGATGAACTTGCTCGTGCCGACCCTCCCACTGCGTTAGGTGACTTTATTAACTATTGTATCCGTATTGATGCTCATCTGACTGAACGCAGACAAGAGAGATGGTTCGAAAATAATCGCACTAACCTTTTACTACCTCCCTCCTCAGCTAAGGAACCTTTGAGTAGGATCACAAGGGAACCAGAACCTGAACCCATGCAGGTGGACTCTTTACAAAGACGAGTTAGTGATGCACGCAAAGAACATCGTATAAAGGAAAATCTATGTTTCTACTGTGGTAAGTCAGGGCACTTCATTATAAACTGCCCCAGCCGTTCTCGTAAGACTACTGCAGCAGTCATTCACTGTGAGTGTTGCGAGAGGAGCTCTGTCATGTCCGAGCCTCAGGCTCCAGATAGATCTGCTGCAAGAGATCTTGATTTCTCGGACTTAAACTCTGTTAGTTCTGGGGACGATGACGGTATAAACGCTGCAATTTTTCAAGTTTCCTCAGCGGTGTCCCAGCTGAGTTGTAAAATAAACAATTCTCATTGCTTCCTTTCCATCAAACTCTGGGTTGACTCAGTCTGGGTGTCTAGCTCTGCTATGATCGACTCAGGAGCAAGTGGAAATTTTATGGATATCTCCTTTGCTCTGAAACAGGGATACGTTCAGTGAAGAAGGCTACTCCAGTACAGATGGAGACTGTGGATGGCTCTCTACTGACTTCTGGACCAGTGGATCAAGAAACAGAGCCTTTGAGGGTCCTTATGGGTAAAGATCATCAGGAGAAAATGTCTTTTTGCTTATCTCTTCTCCCCACTTTCCCATCATTCTAGGGCTACCATGGCTGCAGGCGCAGAATCCTACGATTAACTGGGAGACCAAGGAATTACACTTTCCGGAGAAACAGATGAGTCAAGGAGTTTCAGCTTGCTCTGTTCCTAAAGGAACCATGTCAGTCCCTGAACTACCAGCTGTATACCAGGACTATGTGGATTTATGTGACAAGAAGAACGCTGATCAGCTTCCTCCTCACCGTCCATATGATTGTCCAATTGAATTATTGCCCGGAGCCGAGATACCTTTTGGTAAGATCTACCCCCTAGCGGGGCCCGAGCTAAAAGCTTTGAAGGACTATATAGACGAAAATTAGCCAAGGGCTTCATACGCCCCTCTTCATCTCCCGCAGGTGCACCCATCTTCTTTGTGAAGAAGAAAGATGGATCTCTAAGACCCTGCATAGACTATAGGGAACTCAATAAGGTTACTATTAGAAACCGTTATCCATTGCCTTTAATCCCTGAGTTGTTGGAGAGAGTGCGGCATGCCAAAATTTTCTCTAAACTGGATCTCCGTGGGGCCTATAACTTGGTCCGTATTAGACCTGGGGATGAATGGAAGACTGCATTCAGGTCACGCTATGGACACTTTGAATATCTAGTCATGCCTTTTGGTCTGAGTACCGCCCCAGCCACTTTCCAACACTTCGTGAATGATATCTTCAGGGATCTCCTAGATACATTTGTGGTGATTTATCTGGATGATATTCTAATTTTTTCTAACTCCACAGAGGAACATCATGGACATGTGAGAATGGTCTTAGAACGCCTAAGACAAAACCATCTCTACATCAAACTTGAAAAATGTGAATTCCATAGGACCGAAATTCAATTTCTGGGGTATGTACTGTCTACACAAGGAATTAGTATGGATGGAAGCAAGACCCAAGCCATCAAGGATTGGCCAATTCCTAGAAATGTGAAGGAGGTGCAGCGTTTCATCGGGTTTGCCAACTTCTATAGACGTTTCATTAAGAATTTTTCTGAGGTAGTGTCACCTATCACCCAACTTACCCAGAAACAGTCTAGGTTCTCCTGGACCCCGCAAGCTCAGGAAGCATTTTCCTGTTTAAAGGATAAATTTACCACCGCACCTATCTTAGTACATCCCAACCCCGAGCTTGCCTTCATAATAGAGGTGGATGCTTCAGACTGTGCCGTTGGAGCTATACTCTCTCAGAGAACAGGTGAGAAGAATGTCTTGCATCCCTGTGCCTTCTTTTCCCAGCAGTTGTCTTCAGCTGAGAGGAACTACGATGTGGGCAATAGAGAATTGTTGGCCATTATTGCCGCCTTCAAGGAATGGAGACACCTTCTTCAGGGAGCTGCACAGCAAATAGTCGTCCTGACAGACCATCGTAACCTTGAATTTATCAGGTCGGCTAAGTGCCTGACTCCTCGCCAGGCTCGCTGGAATCTTTTCCTAAACCAATTTAATTTTGTCATTTCTTATAGACCAGGATCGCGCAATGGAAAGGCTGATGCACTCTCTAGGATTCATTCAGCAGAGACACGTCCACTTACTCCTCCTAAGACTATTCTTCCTGACTCTAGATTCCTGGGAGTGATTCATAATCAAGACCTACTTAAGGACATCAAGGAAGCATACCATGCGGATTCTTTGTTGGCTCAACCCCCAAGGGACGTAAGTCTTGTCTTTAAGAATGGTGTGTGGATTCAGGGACAACGTCTGTATATACCTGAAACAGTCAGATTGAGAGTATTGCAACTCATCCACGATTCCAAGATAGCCGATCATAGGGGAATTCTAAAGACACAAGAATTTCTTTCTCGTTTCTTTTGGTGGCCCACTTACAGGAAAGATGTCTTAAACTATGTCACTTCATGTGAAGTCTGTGCAAGATGCAAAACACCTCGCTCCTCACCAACTGGTCTGTTGCAACCTCTTCCCACCCCGTCCCGCCCGTGGGGATCCATTTCTATGGACTTCATTGTGGAGTTACCAACCTCTCAAGGGAAGAACACCATTCTAGTGGTGGTTGACCGTCTAACAAAGGCAGCTCATTTTATCTATCCCTTGTGTCGGCTTACCCACTGCAAAACAGACATCAGACTTGATGATTAAGAATGTGTTTCGCTTACATGGAGTACCGGATGAGGTCATTTCGGATCGAGGGGTGCAATTCACTTCAAAGTTTTGGCAAAATTTCTGTGCAGCATTGGACATTAAAGTAAACCTTTCTTCTGCTTTTCATCCCCAGACTAATGGACAGACAGAACGAACCAATCAGACCCTGGAGCAGTATCTCCGCTGTTTTATCTGCCACCTACAGGATGATTGGGTGGATCTACTTCCACTGGCTGAGTTCTCTTATAACAACTCTCAGAGCGCCTCCACTAAGCAGTCTCCTTTTTACTCCAATCTAGGTTATCATCCTAACATTCTTCCTCGATTTCCCATAGATACGCCCTTGCCGGCAGTGGCTGAAAGAATCACTTCTTTACAAAAGAATATGGATCTTCTAAAGGAAAATCTAGAATTGGCTCAGGAAAGGTACAAGAAAGCAGCAGATAAATTTCGTAAACCTGCACCAGCTTTCAAGGTAGGAGATTTGGTCTGGCTGTCAACCAGAAATCTTAAATTAAAGATTCCATCGTCTAAATTGGGACATAAGTACATTGGACCTTATAAGATCAATAAGATTATAAGTGCTGTTGCTTGTCGTCTTCAACTGCCCAGAACTATGAGAATCCACCCTGTCTTTCATGTATCCCTACTAAAGGCTGCAACACCCAATACGTTTCCTGGACGCTCTTCTCCTTGCCCTGACCCAGTGCTGGTTGATGGTCAGGAAGAATTTATGGTGGAAAGGATTCTAGATTCCAGGTTGTACAGAAATCAGTTGCAATATTTGATTAAATGGCAGGGCTACCCAGTGGAGGACAACTCATGGGAACCAGTCAATAATGTAAATGCTCCTCGCCTGCTCCGCCAGTTTCATCAGAGGTACCCTGACAAGCCTGGTCTGAGGTCATCCGTAGGTTGTCCCTAAGGGGGGAGTAATGTAAGGTTCTTTGTCTCTGTTGACATGTTCCTTGAAACTCAGTTTTCCGTCGGCCATTTTGCTTTCTGTCTTTCTGCAGCTCTTGCCCTCAGTTAATATGGAGTTTCCAGTTTTCATGTTCCCGCCCTGATTCTTCCCTCTTGCTTCTTAAGCAGCCTCAGCTGAACAATCAGTGCTCCTGAATCAAGCCTCAGTCAGTCTGTGACCTGACTCCTGGAAGCCTTGGACTTGTACTCCAGCTATTCCCTACTGAGGAACCTTGGAACACTTTTGGACTCTGGAAACCTGCTGTTTGGTGAATCCATGTTTGCAGAGGAATTACGGTACAGAGAAGAGATCCTGAACCTGCTTTGGAGATTTATTGTAGTGCTTGAAGTTACTCTGGCCTGCTGTGTCTCCTGTCGCTGTTCCTGCAAACTGTGTGAACTTTTCAGCATGCTTGTATGAAATAATACAAGTCATTTCATTTCAACCTATGTCTCCTGTGTTTCCTCGCACCCAAGCACAAGACGCTATAGGAACTGTACACTATACATGACAATAATAGTGAATACATTAGAATGTATGAGCTCCTGGTGGTATATAATAGTGAAGACATTAGAATGTATGAGCGCCTGGTGGTATATAATAGTGAAGACATTAGAATGTATGAGAGCCTGGTGGTATATAATAGTGAAGACATTAGAATGTATGAGCGCCTGGTGGTATATAATAGTGAAGACATTAGAATGTATGAGCGACTGGTGGTATATAATAGTGAGGATATCAGAATGTATGAGCTCCTGGTGGTATATAATAGTGAATACATTAGAATGTATGAGCTCCTGGTGGTATATAATAGTGAAGACATTAGAATGTATGAGCGCCTGGTGGTATATAATAGTGAAGACATTAGAATGTATGAGCTCCTGGTGGTATATAATAGTGAAGACATTAGAATGTATGAGCGCCTGGTGGTATATAATAGTGAAGACATTAGAATGTATGAGCTCCTGGTGGTATATAATAGTGAAGACATTAGAATGTATGAGCTCCTGGTGGTATATAATAGTGAAGACATTAGAATGTATGAGCTCCTGGTGGTAAATAATAGTGAAGACATTAGAATGTATGAGCTCCTGGTGGTATATAATAGTGAAGACATTAGAATGTATGAGCTCCTGGTGGTATATAATAGTGAAGACATTAGAATGTATGAGCTCCTGGTGGTATATAATAGTGAAGACATTAGAATGTATGAGCTCCTGGTGGTATATAATAGTGAAGACATTAGAATGTATGAGCTCCTGGTGGTATATATTAGTGAAGACATTAGAATGTATGAGCGCCTGGTGGTATATAATAGTGAAGACATTAGAATGTATGAGCTCCTGGTGGTATATAATAGTGAAGACATTAGAATGTATGAGCCCTGGTGGTATATAATAGTGAAGACATTAGAATGTATGAGCTCCTGGTGGTATATAATAGTGAAGACATTAGAATGTATGAGCTCCTGGTGGTATATAATAGTGACGATATCAGAATGTATGAGCGCCTGGTGGTACATAATAGTGAATACATTAGAATGTATGAGCTCCTGGTGGTATATAATAGTGAATACATTAGAATGTATGAGCTCCTGGTGGCATATATTAGTGAAGACATTAGAATGTATGAGCGCCTGGTGGTATATAATAGTGAATACATTAGAATGTATGAGCTCCTGGTGGCATATATTAGTGAAGACATTAGAATGTATGAGCTCCTGGTGGTATATAATAGTGAAGACATTAGAATGTATGAGCGCCTGGTGGTATATAATAGTGAATACATTAGAATGTATGAGCTCCTGGTGGTATATAATAGTGAATACATTAGAATGTATGAGCTCCTGGTGGCATATATAGTGAAGACATTAGAATGTATGAGCGCCTGGTGGTATATAATAGTGAAGACATTAGAATGTATGAGCTCCTGGTGGTATATACCGTAATAGTGAGGATATCTGAATGTATGAGCTCCAGGTGGTATACAATAGTGAGGATATCCGAATGTATGAGCTCCTGGTGGTACATAATAGTGAGGATATCCGAATGTATGAGCTCCTGGTGGTACATAATAGTGAGGATATCCGAATGTATGAGCTCCTGGTGGTACATAATAGTGAGGATATCCGAATGTATGAGCTCCTGGTGGTACATAATAGTGAGGATATCCGAATGTATGAGCTCCTGGTGGTACATAATAGTGAGGATATCCGAATGTATGAGCTCCTGGTGGTATACAATAGTGAGGATATCAGAATGTATGAGCTCCTGGTGGTACATAATAGTGAGGATATCCGAATGTATGAGCTCCTGGTGGTACATAATAGTGAGGATATCCGAATGTATGAGCTCCTGGTGGTATACAATAGTGAGGATATCAGCATGTATGAGCTCCCGGTGGTATATATGTGTTCGTATTTATGTGCTCTTTGTATGCATGTGTCTGTATGATATTTCAGTTTTTCTTTTTTAATAAATTTGCAAAAATTTCTACATTTTTTTTTTCAGTCAAGATGGGGTGCAGAGTACAATAAGAAAAAAATTAACTGTTTCATTGCAGCCATTTGGTAAATTAAAAAAAAGAGTGAAAAATTTAAAGGCGTCTGAATACTTATTGTACCCACTGTATGGGTGTGTATGATACAGTGTTTGTGTATCCACATTTATAAATCCTGGCTGCATAGACATGTTACTGCTTTTTATGACCACGGCTCGTGTCAGATAAGATGTGATATAGTCTGGCTCCGGACCTTCATATCATCACCCAGGACTCCAGCCCCAAATGAAAATCCCATCAGCAAACACTGGGACGATAACGTAATGTGCGGCGGAGGTTATGTGATCTGTCCATGTATATGATCCACTGAAAGTGACATAAGCCGAACCATGAAACACCCAAGAAGAGAGCGCACGGGATGAGAGAAGGGGAACGGACGGAATAATACACTATTCTAGAAGGGAAAACACGCAATTCATGGCCGGACAAAAAGACGGGAGAATTCACACAATGCGCCGGTGACAAAGACTCCGCCATCCGAGGCTATAAATAGGGAGATGTATGGGGACAAGTACGTGCGTGAGGAAACCTGAGAGGACGCATGGAATAAACACGATATGGACATTTCTCTCTATATAGGAAGGCATAGAAAACGTACAATACTAGGCGTGCCCCCACACACCTGACACCGCACAATATGGGGCACCAACAGCTCGCAGCAGTCACTCACCCTAAATCTGACCATGTACAAGGCGTCTGTCAGTCGGTCCAGTCCCGGATGCTTCTCCCCAATCTGAGAGCAAAATAAAACTATCCATGAAGGAGATACAAAGTAACAAATCATACAATCACACAACATAGAAACACTGCACCTGAATGAGGTCTGTCTGGGCATACTGGGAGCTTTAGTTCCCAAACATTTCTGAGCTGCAGGTGTAGCCCGTGAGATACCCTTGCCCCTCTCTACACTAATTTCCCTTCCTGTCTTTTACCACCTAGCTGTAATGATCTGCGGATTTCATGATCAGTCCTTGAAGGACACTTTAATTTTAAGACTTTGTTCTTTCCTTCTGCCCATAGAAAGTTTTCTACAAGTGTAAAGTTCCTGAAAATGAAATACTGACTTCCAAGAAGACCCCGATAACCACGAGTCCGTCTGATGCTGCTGCCGCGTCTCCAAAACTAGGGAACGACTTTGCATTCCAATGAACCAGGTGGAGCTGCGGGTACAATGGGAAAAAGTCATAAAAGTTTGAGAAGTTGTAAAAAGTTTAAGGCTGTAAGGTGTGAAATTCATAATCAGTGTTGTAATGGGTTATTGGGTTGTTAACGCTGCTGTAAAGTGTCACGAGCCCATGAAATGCGTAATGTGGAGACGATTTCAAGAGCCCACACCTAGAAAGCTAGAAAAATGCTCAGCCGGAGCTTCTGGTAATAGGGCTCAGCCATACCTCGCAGGGGTAAGACTTGCCATCCACCGTGTGCTCAGATCCTTCATTACGTTGGGTTCCCCAGTGGAAGTGGAACTGCTTGAGTCGATAGGAATCATTCAGTGGTCCTCCAGTGATCACTGCAAGAGCCAAATGGCAAACATGGCACAAATCTAATACTCGCATTTTTTTATTTTTTGCATTGAAGATGCCAAAAGGCCCATGTGGGGGGAAGATACACTGAATACATTGGAAGGGTGCTGGGATGGAGCATGGCATGGTGGCTCCAGACAGTGTAGGAAACCCTGTGAACATCCCACAGAGGGATGAGCCGCAAGGTGGAATTATGCATCCTGAACAGCCTGCCATTTATAAGTGTGGGACAGACACATCAGCAGAATATGGTGTGCCACCCAAGGTTATGTACAAGGATGGAACTCCGCATCCTGAAAAGCCTGCCACTTGTAAGTGTGGGACATATACATCAGCAGAATATGGTGTTTCCAAAGTTTATGTCCCAGGGTGGAACTCCGCATCCTGAACAGCCTGCCACTTGTAAGTGGGGGACATATACATCAGCAGAATATGGTGTGCTGCCCAAGGTTATGTACCAGGATGGAACTCCGCATCCTGAACAGCCTACCACTTGTAAGTGGGGGACATATACATCAGCAGAATATGGTGTGCCGCCCAAGGTTATGTACCAGGATGGAACTCCGCATCCTGAACAGCCTGCCACTTGTAAGTGGGGGACATATACATCAGCAGAATATGGTGTGCCGCCCAAGGTTATGTACCAGGATGGAACTCTGCATCCTGAACAGCCTGCCACTTGTAAGTGGAGGACAGACACATCAGCAGAATATGGTGTGCTGCCCAAGGTTATGTACCAGGATGGAACTCCGCATCCTGAACAGCCTGCCACTTGTAAGTGGGGGACAGACACATCAGCAGAATATGGTGTGCTGCCCAAGGTTATGTACCAGGATGGAACTCCGCATCCTGAACAGCCTGCCACTTGTAAGTGGGGGACATATACATCAGCAGAATATGGTGTTTCCAAAGTTTATGTCCCAGGGTGGAACTCCGCATCCTGAACAGCCTGCCACTTGTAAGTGGGGGACATATACATCAGCAGAATATGGTGTGCTGCCAAAGGTTATGTACCAGGATGGAACTCCGCATCCTGAACAGCCTGCCACTTGTAAGTGTGGGACATATACATCAGCAGAATATGGTGTGCCGCCCAAGGTTATGTCCCAGGATGGAACTCCGCATCCTGAACAGCCTGCCACTTGTAAGTGGGGGACATATACATCAGCAGAATATGGTGTGCTGCCAAAGGTTATGTACCAGGATGGAACTCCGCATCCTGAACAGCCTGCCACTTGTAAGTGGGGGACATATACATCAGCAGAATATGGTGTGCTGCCAAAGGTTATGTACCAGGATGGAACTCCGCATCCTGAACAGCCTGCCACTTGTAAGTGTGGGACATATACATCAGCAGAATATGGTGTGCCGCCCAAGGTTATGTCCAGGATGGAACTCCGCATCCTGAACAGCCTGCCACTTGTAAGTGGGGGACATATACATCAGCAGAATATGGTGTGCTGCCAAAGGTTATGTACCAGGATGGAACTCCGCATCCTGAACAGCCTGCCACTTGTAAGTGGAGGACAGACACATCAGCAGTATATGGTGTGCCGTCAAATATTATGTCCCTGGAAGGTACTGTCCTGGGGGATAAGGACCAGCTGGTGAGTGGGAGTGAGTAACTCTGTGTACGGGCAGGTGCAGACGACAGTATGTTCTCCTTCGCAGAAAATTGGGCCGATTTTGCTAATCACAGTATTATCAGAGTTTGTTCAAATTGCTCAGAGGTGAAGAGCAAAAACAAAAAAAATGTTCTCCACCTTCTGCATTATGTCAGTTCATGAAAATTTGGACCTCACTTGGATGTCGTTCAAGTGCTGTCTGATGTTTTCCACGGACCCATACAGTTGGATGGGCGAGTGCCCTCCGATTCTTGGAGGCAAATCATACAGGCTGCCATTTTTTTAATTTTTTTTTCCTCTTATCTCTCGGTCCAAGGAAATAATTGGAGATGTGCATGGCCCCATAGAATAAGATGGGTACAAGTGCTTTTCGTCAATACCACAGACAGCCCTCGTCCAAGTTACACGATCGTCTGCACGAGACCAAAGGGTGAAAAAAGGCAAACGGCGTCTCACAGAAGTTGTCAGGTGAGAGATTTCAGAGGAAATCTGCAATGTCTTACTCAGTTTTCTGGCAGCTTCCTAATCAGTTAATTGCTCCAAATCCACCCGCTCAGCAAATATTTGGCCGCCTGGCACCACATGAATGTAATCTGTGTTATCCATGCGGGATCTCATAGGGAAGCAGAATCCGTCACCTGAAGAAAGGCCCAGACTGTTCTGAAGTTATAGGGGTGTCGTAGGACGACATAGTATAGCAGGTCTCCAGACCCCCCATGCTAGTGATGGGTTACATCGAGGATATATCGCTACTGCTATGGTGCTGCCATAGAAAACGTGTCCTAAGATCCAATTGTGATGTGTGTGATCTGCACTGAATATGGATGTTTGGTAACCGAGTCTATATTAAAATTCGGATGGAGGGGACGGGAGTTGGAGCAGAGGGGGTCCATCTCTGGGGCCGGTAATGGACGCACACCACAGATGTCAGACAGAATTCGCCGTCCTTGGATCTCACCTGTCTTATCGTCATTGTCATCAAACTCCACCGTGACCGAGTGCCCGTTGTTGGACATGTCGATGGACGTGCACTGATCATAGGACACCAACAGAGGCTTCAGGCTGGGATTGAAGACTGCCTGACTGGCAACTATATCAATAGGAGACTGACGATTGCCCTGCGCGATGGGGAAGTATCGGTACCACTCGGAGGGACCTACGGGAGGAACAGCACATGATGAGCACCAGATCAGAAGACTAGAGGTTCACAAGACGATCATAAAGTGCAGCCCCCGCTGTGACCCCCAGATATCAGCCCCTGCTATGACCCCCAAAGGTCAGCCTTTCTGCTACCCCAGAGGTCAGCCCCTGCTGTGACCGCAGATATCAGCCCCCGCTGTGACCCCCAATGGTCAGCCCCCTCTGTGACCCAGAGATCAGCTCTCGCTGTGACCCCCCCAGAGATCAGCTCCTGCTGTGACCCCCCAGAGATCAGCCCTACAAATGGGGTTTATGAAAATGGGTTCTCCTATTTTCACAACCCCTTTAAGTCAGACATTCTGTCTGCTCACAGCAGATGGTTTGGTACAGTTGTTTAGGTAGTTGTAGTAATATAATTGTGTTTACATTTCCATAAACCTGTACAGAGAATCCCCGGAGCTGACGGGACGGACCCCGGAGCAAGCATCTCCAGTTTGCATGGAGCTGTGATATATTGTGAATCGGCACATGACAGGTCCGTGTCACAGAATACGCCGCCCTTCCCTAAGTGCACACCGCAAGTATTTGGTGCAGAAATTTGTGCAACATTTCTGCATCTCTTTGCAGTAAAATTGCAACTTAAAATACAAGTGCTTCTCACAAAATTAGAATATCATCAAAACGTGAATTTATTTCAGCTCTACAATGCAAAAAGTGAAACTCATATAGTAATATGCTTGGATACAGCACTGTGTGAACAGCCGGCTTCTTTAGCAATGACCTTTTATGGCTTCCCCTCCTTGTGGAGTGTGTCAGTGACCGCCTTCTGGACATCTGTCAGGTCAGCAGTCTTCCCCATGATTGTGGAGCCTACTGAAACAGACTAAGAGACCTTTATAAACGCTTAGGAGCCTTTGCCGGTGTTTTTTGTTAATTATTCTAATTTACTGAGATAATGACTTTTGGGTTTTCATTGGCTGTAAGCCATAATCATCGACATTACCAGAAATAAACACGTGAAATGGATCACTCTGTGTGTAATGACTATAGAATATAGGAGATTCACTTTTTGTATTGAAGAAATAAAATGAATTCCCTTTTTGATGATATTCTCATTTTGTGAGAAGCACTTGTAGATGCGTTTTTGTGTTAGATTTTTCCGCACTCGGGTGAAA
>JARQOD010000010.1:41959081-42031595 GCA_033576555.1 Oophaga sylvatica | reverse complement strand
CGCAGACCAATGGTCAGACAGAGCGTCTGAATCAGAGCTTAGAGACTTATCTTCGGTGTTTTGTCTCAGAGAACCAGGAGGACTGGTCTTCTTTCTTGCCTCTGGCAGAGTTCGCTCTTAACAACAGGCGGAGCGAGTCCACTGGTAAGTCCCCGTTTTTTGGGGCATATGGTTTTCATCCTCAGTTTTGTACTTTCAATGGGGGGGGCCCTTCTGGGGTTCCTGAGGAGGAGCGTTTCTCGTCGTCACTTGCTTCTGTGTGGAGAGGTGTATTGAATAATCTGAGTGCGATGGGGAACCGTTACAAATGTATGGCTGATAGGAGGAGAGTTTCTGGTCCAGATCTGAATGTGAACGATCTGGTATGGTTGTCTACCAGGAATATAAAACTTAAAGTGCCCTCCTGGAAACTGGGTCCCAGATTCATCGGGCCGTACAGGATCAGTTCCATAATTAATCCTGTGGCATTTCGTCTGGACCTCCCTCCTACGTTTAAAATTCATAATGTGTTCCACAAGTCATTACTTAAAAGGTATGTGGCACCAGTCATACCGTCACCTCTACCTCCTCCTCCTGTGTTGGTCAATGGTAACTTGGAATTTCAAGTATCAAAGATCATTGACTCACGTCTGAATCGCCGGTCCCTTCAGTACTTAGTGCATTGGAAGGGGTATGGTCCAGAGGAGAGGACGTGGGTCCCTGCGTCTGATGTTAACGCAGATCGTTTGGTTCGGACCTTCCACAGAACTCACCCGGGCAGGCCTGGCCCTGAGGGTCCGGAGGCCCCTCGTAGAAGGGGGGGTACTGTCATGTGTGCATTGCCACGAAGATCGTCGCGGTTGCACATTTTGACTTCTCACAGCTGAGCTGCTGTTTCTTTGTGTTTGGCAGCTAGGGAGTTAATTCTGTCTGTGCTCGGTGCTGGGATTGGGTGCAGTTTCTCCTGGCTGCAATTGATTATTTGTTGATTGGTTTCCTTTAAATTCCTGGTTGTCTGCTTGGGGAGTTGCCAGTGAAACCTTCATGCAGACCACAGATAGGAATGAATCTGTATAGACTTTAGTTGTGAGCTCCTTAGTTGTTCTAAGCTCAACTTGGTTAGAGTTTATTTCCCAGACCATTTATGTTCCTTTGGTGTTTGAGTGTGTATGCAAGCGAGTGTTATCCTGTCTGTCTTATATGTCTAATCTGTGTATTTAGCTAAGATCAGCCCATATCCCTTTGGTGGTAGTCAGGATCCTTCTTAGGACTGATTACAGGGTTCAGGGTCTGATAGGAGACAGGGCTAGGTTGGTGACTTGGACCTCTGAACCATTATCAGTACCTCCAAGGTGAGGGATTAGTTAGGACCCCAGTTTAGGGTCAGGTTAGATCCCGGTCCACCTCTTTCCTGTTTCAGCTCATCAAGTCCTCAAGATTAACCCTGGGTTCAGCAGATATCGTGTCAGGTAAATCTATTCTATACTTACATGCTGATGTTGCTATACTAGTTGTTGTATAGAGTGTTGTTCCTGTATTAATAGTTTACTGACATTATATACATATCATTAGACAGCGTGACAGTGGCGTCCTCAAAGGAGGAGGCGGTGACGGCTCGCAATCTATCCCTTCAGCTCCTGGAGGACTTCGGGTGGCTGGTCAATTGGGAGAAGTCGTCTCTGGAACCGTCGCAGTCAATCCTGTTTTTGGGGATGCATTTCGACACGGTACGGGCAGTGGTGTCCTTACCTCCAGACAAGCGGGCATGTCTCCTTCGACATGTACAGACTATGAAGTCTTCGACAGCAATGTCCCTTCGGAAGTGTATGCGCCTTTTAGGTCTGATGGTGGCTTCCATGGAAGCACTTCCGTTTGCCCAGTTTCATTCCAGAGCCCTCCAAAGGCTCATTCTGAGTCATTGGGATCGATCGCAGATTGCACTGGATCGCAGTATCCTCATCTCTCGCAGGGTGCAAGAGTCCCTAAGTTGGTGGTCACGTCCAGGAACGTTATCACTGGGGAAGTCTTTCCTTCCTCCGAGGTGGTCGGTCATAACCACCGATGCCAGCCTGACGGGCTGGGGGGGTGTCTGGAACGATCTCTGGGTTCAGGGAGTATGGTCATTGGAAGAGTCTGTTCTACCGATCAACATCTTGGAATTGAGGGCAATTTTCCTTTGCCTCCAACACTGGACGGTCCCTTTGAGCGGTCTACCAGTCCGAGTGCAGACAGACAACGCAACGGCGGTCGCGTATATCAACCACCAAGGCGGGACGAGGAGTTCCAGGCTCATGGTGGAAGTGTCTCGGATCCTGAATTGGGCCGAGGACAGAGTACCAGCCATCTCTGCGATTCACATTCCAGGAGTTCAGAATACCACGGCGGACTTCCTCAGTTGAGAGAAGATGGATCCCGGAGAATGGAGTCTTCATCCGGAGATCTTTGCACTGCTGTGCTCCCTTTGGGGAGTTCCCCAAGTGGATTTGATGGCATCCAGGTCCAATGCCAAGTTGCCGACCTTCATGTCCAGGTACAAGGACCCGAAGGCTGTGGCGGTGGATGCTCTGGTGGCCCCGTGGGACCGATTCGAGCTAATCTATGTTTCCACCGATATCTTTACTTCCTCTGGTGCTGCGTCGGATCAGACTGGAGAGAATCCCGGCTATGTTGATAGCCCCAGATTGGCCAAGGAGGACGTGGTTCTCGACACTGGTGTCGCTTTTGACAGCACCGCCATTTCCACTTCCTCTTCGCCCGGACCTGTTAACCCAGGGTCCTGTCCGTCATCCGGACCTGAGGTCTCTGCGTTTGACGGCGTGGCTCTTGAGACCGAAATACTGACCCGTAGAGGTTTTTCAGCCGAAGTCATTGCCACTCTGCGAGCTGCCAGAGGTCCGGCTACTACTAGAATTTACCACAAGACCTGGGAAGCCTTCTTCTCGTGGTGTTTGGGTTCTTCAAGGAACCCGAGGATTTTTTCCATTCCCAATCTGTTGGCTTTTCTACAGTACGGGCTGGACAAGGGTTTGGCAGTTAGCACCCTGAGGGGTCAGGTTTCTGCCCTGTCCCTGTTGTTCCGGAAAGTTATCGCCTCGCGTAGGGACGTGCGCTCCTTTTTTCGCGGGGTAACCCGTCAGTTTCCGCCGCGGAAGGCACCTGTGTCTCCTTGGCGGCTCAACCTTGTCCTGGAGGCTCTTCAGCATGGGCCTTTTGAGCCAATGGATTCTGCTAACCTTTCTTTGCTTTCTTGGAAGGTTGCCTTCCTAGTCGCAGTCACTTCTTTGAGAAGGGTTTCTGAGTTGGCGGCTCTTTCTTGCTCGCCTCCTTTCCTGGAATTTTACAGGGATCGAGTAGTGCTTCGCACACGGGGCGACTTTCTACCTAAGGTAGTGTCGCAATTCCATGTTAACCAGGATATTGTTTTGCCTTCACTTTGCCCGGGCCCGAGGAATGCAAAGGAACGGGTTTTGCACACATTGGATTTAGTGCGGGCCTTGAAGTTCTATTTGTCTGTTACTCAAGGTTTTAGGAAGTCAGACTCCTTGTTTGTGATTCCAGCAGGTCATCGACGTGGTCAACGAGCTTCCAAGGACTCTATAGCTTGTTGGATTCGGTCAGCCATTTTGGAGGCTTACCGACTTAAAGGCGAACCTTGCCCGATTAAGATTCGTGCTCATTCCACGAGGGCTGTGGCCTCATCGTGGGCCTTTCATCAAGGGGCTTCGGCAGCTCAGCTCTGCCGAGCGGCGACTTGGCGCTCCGTCCACACGTTTACAAAGTTTTATAAGGTGGACGTCAGTGCTTCCGCTGATGCGGCCTTAGGACGCAGGGTCCTACAGGCGGCTGTAGTGTAAAGTTCTAGTTAACTTGTATTTGGCGCCTGTTGCGCATTTACCAAGGTTGTTGGGATTCTGCCTGTTTTTTCTTGGTTATATTCCCACCCTTAATTTTTGGACTGCTTTGGGACGTCCCACTAGTCATTACTAGTGTGTCTCCTTTCCTTCCATTCTGCTGCTGAAAGACGGATTTTGGTAAGAACTTACCTGTAAAATCCTTTTCAGCGAAGGAAGGAAAGGAGACACAGCACCCGCCCATGGCAGAAGTGTGTTGATGTGTTTTCAGATGCGGCGTGACCCTCTTCTGATAGCGATTATCTGGACTGAGGTTGACGCGCTACGGCTCTTTTCCAGCATTGCCAGCTCATCGCGGTGGTCAGGTCCAGTGAGTAGTACCTGGAACTGTGTGGTTTTTTGCCTACATGCATGCATAACCTGTATTCTTGCTTTTTCTCTGAAGTCCTTCAGAAGGGGTTATGTTGCTCCGCTAGTGATATTTGCTCTTCCCTAAGCTTTTGTACGACTGAAGAAGCAGGAGTAGGAGGAGCCCGAGCTGGAGGGGCCGGTCAACACTCTTTTTAATCTGAGGTGTCAATCCTATCTGGGCTCCGCCTACCCACTAGTCATTACTAGTGTGTCTCCTTTCCTTCCTTCGCTGAAAAGGATTTTACAGGTAGTTCTTACCAAAATCCGTCTTTTTCTGACATTTTAGACAGTTCAGAATGTAAGATACTTTAGACCTTGGCTAGCAAGTCAGCTGGGTCCAGCAGGGACCTTTGAGGAATCCTGGTTGTGGAAGTTGGAAAAAGTTCAGGGTCCAATCCGTCCGGAGATGAGGAACAGGATGACTCCACAGGAGGATGAGGTCTGGAGGGCATGCTGATACCATTAAAAGGTATCAACCACTGAGGACGCTAAAATTTTAATATTTCTACTATCTACTGGCTAACACAGTACAAAGATACCGATCACTGCTGTTTAACCACTTAAATGCAGAGGTTAATTTCCGACACTGACATTTACGCCTTCTGATCCTAGTGACGCGCCTGTCTGGGCGCTTATTGACCCCATTCTTACTAAATAATTTCCGGGTGGATTGACATAACAGCTTTGGGGTCTTCTGGCGGCCCCTTCGCTCCCATGTTTATGCTCCTGTGAATCTGAGCCACGGGCCGGGCTTCATAGGAGACTAAGATTTTCACTAAATACTGCTATACTGAATGATTGCAGTATATAGTTCAAGTGATCAGGTGTTTACAAGTTCAGGACCCTCGGGGAATCAAAGATAGTGTAAATTAAAAATAAAAAGTAAAAAAAAATATGTAAAAAGAATAAAACCTGAAAATTCAAATTACCCCTTGCCAATTTTTCTTGTAAAAAAATAAATAAATTAAACAAATATAATAATCATTGTCATCATTATATCTGCAAATATCAAATTTATCAAAATATTAATGTATTTAACCAGTTAAAAAAAACACCAACTGCAGGTTTTATTGCTGATTTTCCTTTAAAAAAATACAATAAAAAGTGATTAATAGATTGTATGTACCAATAAAAGTACAGCTCACTATGTACAAAAACCACAAGTCCTTACACGGCTCCATTGATTAAAAAAAAAAAAATATAGAAAAAAAAATGAAAAAATTGTTCTCGGAAAATGGCAACACAAACCAATTTTTTTTTCTTTACAAAATTCAGCATTGTTTTCACTACTTAATAGAAAAAAACACTACAAGTTGATATCGCTGTTATCTTACCGACCTGGAGAATAACGTTATCAGGTTATTTTTACCAAACCACAAAGTAACCACAGAAATGTTGTGTTTTTTTTGCAATTTTTTAAACTTTTGTTCTAATTTTTCTTTGTATGATAAAATGAATGATGCTATTCAAAGCTACAACTTGTCCTGCAAAAAAACGAGCCCTCATACAGCTATGGGGGTGGAAAAATAAAAAAATAAGATGATGAGGAAAAAGCGAAAGCAGAAAATTGTGAAGCATGAAGGGGGTTATTCCTAAATTCTTATTTTGGTGGAAGTCGGACATCAGTATCAGGCAGTGTATGAGAGTATCAGCGATCCAGTGTCAAATATTCTGTTCTGCTTTCATATAACAGTATTTATCTGTCATGTATCGTGGTGCACATACCCACTGATCCATCACAATATGCTGTCTCTGCAGGGTATGGTGTTTCTTCCTGGTTGTGTGGACGGCGTTTTCCTACCAAAACCAGCAGTGACGATGTTTGCTAACAAGGAAAGTAACAAGGTCCCGTTCCTCCTGGGCATGAACAATCAGGAGTTCGGCTGGATATCTCTGTCGGTAGGTGGCAGGTCATTCATGAACATTTCTGTTTGGTGGTGTTATGAAAGCGATTTCTATGTTATGATACACAATATATCTTTGTATTTAGCTATTAAACTTATCAGATGTAACAGCTGGAATGACTCGAGCGACTGCGATTACGAAGCTCCAAAATCTTCCTATACTGGTGAGATAAGATGAACGAGGCAATTATGTTCTTATAATCCAATTAGTTTTCTATGAAAAATCCTTTCTATTTTTTGTATATTTACTGTCAATTTAGTCTCTGAGGCCAGAAGCCATTCCTCACATCATGGATGAGTATCTTGGTGACACCATTGATCCAGTGGAGATTCGCGACCTCTTCCAGGATTTGTGTGGCGATGTTATGTTCGTTATACCGACTCTAAAAATTGCAAAATACCATCGAGGTACAGGCCGTTCACTTTGTAGCTTGTTTGCTGTTAGGACATGCTGGGCCTAGTAGTCTTAATATATTGCTAAAGTTGTTAAAAGGAATCTGTCAGCAAGATTCCTTCCACCAGACTATTTATATGCGCATGTAGCTGTTTAAGACATGTCCAGCAATACACGTTGTTCCTCCATTACTGAGATATCAGGGTTTTAGTTGATATGCAAGTGAGGATGAAGATCTTTTTGTATATCTGAACGCTACGTCGCTCCAGCTCTATTCCTCGCCTAGCGCCGCCTCCTCCTATTTGATTGATGGATCTTTTGCCTGAAACCACACAGCATAGAGAGGTGGCGGCCCTGAATAGATATCTCCCGTTTTGCTCACTGCCTCAAAACCTTCGAAATGCCCAGGAGATGACTGTCCCAGTCTCATACAGGCACAGCAGCAGCTCGTGGATGAGCCATTATCCATCGTAACATCTCAGACTGTACAATGTCATGTTGCGGACACACGACTCTTGGTCTTCTTATTTCTCGATAGATATGGGGCTCCCTGTGTATCTGTATGAATTCCAGCACTCACCAAGCTTACTAGAACACGTAAGACCACGTTTTGTGAAGGCCGATCACGGCGATGAGCTGTTTTTTGTGTCCGGAGGAGCCTTCCTAAGAGATGGTGTCTTGTACTCTGGTGAGTCAATGAGAATAAGTACATTGTGTTTCTGCCCTAGATACAATGTATATGTGGGGAAAAGCACCTGAAGTGCACATGATTGTTTCCATAAACCCGCTATATCCAGATGGGTGTCTGCATACGTATATTCCACTAGATAAGGAATCGTAGCAGCTTTCATAGACAAAGGACCTGTGCAAAAAATGTTACGGTGCTCTTACATTTTTGTTTTTTTTTCCATCATGGCCCTATGGTTATCCAATGCCACAGCGTCCACCAAGTCAGCTCCACTATCAGAAGTATCCCTGCTGGACCCACTGTAATATTTTTGGGGCCAGTGTGTGGATGAAGTCTTTATCACTCATGGACCATTCACTGATGCTGTTTTCTCTCTCAGGTCCTGCAACCCAGGAAGAAAAACGCCTGGCCAGAACCACAATGAAATACTGGGCAAACTTCGCTCGCACTGGGTAAGACCATGCCCTATACAAGAATGACCGCACATTCGCTGATCTGGCGTCACCTACTTTTCCTGTCCTATAATAATAATGCCACTTTGTGTACTGCAGTAACCCCAATAGTCCTGGTCTGACAACGTGGCCAGAGTATGGAGCTGATGAGCGCTACCTGGAGATCAATTTGAAGCAGAAATCGTCTTCGAAGCTGAAAGAGGAAAAATTCAAGTTCTGGACCGAGATCCTTCCAAAGAAAATCCGCTCTAAAACCGTAGATGATGGCGATCGTACTGAACTGTAGAATTTTGCGAAAAAGTTTCTACACAGGAGAGGAGAAAACACACAACGTGAGGAAGCTGAGACCCGGTATACCTGGAATCAAAACAACGCAGTCGTTTTTTCCACTTTTTAATAAATTTTACTTTTATCAATCTTTGAACCTTTTTATGTATTTATTTTTTGCACATTTAGCCTCTATCCTCTAGATTTTAATTGTCTTAGTCGACAGATCAGCTGTCCACAAATCTCACTATCCCTCCATCTGCCTAATGGCTCATCCTCATGGCTCGGATTCCTGCCTCATGGCTAAGCCTCCTTTATCTTGGATTGACTTTGGCTTCCTACCTCTTGGCTTGGCTTTGGTCTCCTACCGCTTGGCTTTGGTCTCCTACCTCTTTGCTTGGCTTTGGTCTCCTGCCTCTTTGCTTGGCTTTGACCTCCTTCCTCTTGGCTTGGCTTTGGTCTTCTGCCTTTGGTCTGGCTTTGGTCTCCTGCCTCTTTGCTTGGCTTTGACCTCCTTCCTCTTGGCTTGGCTTTGGCCTCCTGCCTCATGGCTTGATTTTGGCCTCCTGCCGCTTGGCTTTGCTTTAGCCTCCCACCTCTTGGCTTGGCTTTGGCCTCCGGTATCTTGGCTTGGCTTTGGTCTCCCGCATCTTGGCTTGGCTTTGGCCTCCCTCTTCTTGGCTTGGCTTTGGCCTCCTGCATCTTGGCTTTGGCTTTGGCCTCTTGCATTTTGTCTTGGTTTTGGCCTCCTTCGTCTTGGCTTTGGTCTCCCACCTCCTGACTTGGCTTTGGCCTCCAGCATCTTGACTTTAGCCCTCCCGCCTTGTGGCTTGGCTTTGCCTCTCCCGCCTTGTGGCTTGGCTTTGGCCCTCCCTCCTTGTGGCTTGGCTTTGGCCCTCCCACCTTGTGACTTTTCTTTGGCCCTCCCACCTTGTGACTTTTCTTTGGCCCTCCCGCCTTGTGGCTTAGTTTTGGTCTCTTGCCTCATGGCTTGGCTGTGGCCTCCTGCCTTTTGGCTTGGCTGTGGCCTCCTGCTTCTCTATGCCTCTGCTTTATGCATCTTGAATGCTTCTTTGGGCACCATCACTCCACAACAGAGCATTTCAGTGGCATGCACAAGAAAACATTAAAATTAATTGCCTTTCTGTAGGTTTTCATAGCTCCCTGGAGATTTTTCAGCTTTATCATGATCTACAGGTCATAGTCTGTGCATGTATGCTGGTATGCCAGTGGGTGACAGCTTTGCATGCCAGTCATTTTGGCTGACTATGGCTGGAGCCTCCTGCCTTAAGTTACAGTAGCAGTGAAAGCTCTGAAGCACAAACTTCTCCAGTGAATGAAATGTTATAAACATATATTAGAACTTAGGAACATGCCTCTTGATTTGGCCTTGGCCACCTGCCCCTTGGCGTGGCAGTGGCCTCATGCCCCTTGGCTTGACAGTGGCCACCTGCCCCTTGGCTTGGCAGTGGCCTCCTTCCCCTTGGCTTGGCAGTGGCCTCCTTCCCCTTGGCTTGGCCGTGACCTCCTTCCTCTTGGCTTGGCAGTGGCCTCCTGCCCCTTGGCTTGGCAGTGGCCTCCTTCCCCTTGGCTTGGCTGTGGCCTCCTTCCCCTTGGCTTGGCAGTGGCCTCCTTCCCCTTGGCTTGGCAGTGACCTCCTTCCTCTTGGCTTGGCAGTGGCCTCCTACCCCTTGGCTTGGCAGCGGCCTCCTGCCCCTTGGCTTGGCAGCGGCCTGGCTGTGGCTTAAAGCCTACCGTCTAGGACCTTGTCTTGGCATACTACCTCAGGGCTTGGGACAGGAATTCAGCAAAGCTATACCCTTCGATGGGTGATTGAGTTCTCATTGAATTCTCATTGAATCAGAAGATCTGCTCATTTGTACTTTATAGAGCCCGTCTGTCCCTGACAGTCTTCTTTGATGGACAGTATGCTGCTTGTTGTCTTGGTTATGTGCAGATACTAGAGTCCACAGCCTCTTCCATGTAAGAAGTCTTTGCTACAGGATTGTGGAGCGTTTCCCCAGTGGAAGTATCTCAGTGCAAACCAGCAGGGTGTCCCACCAATGATGAAGTTGCCGCTGATGCCTGGATGAATCAAACTTTCTTGTTGAGAAGTGGTAGGTTATCCTAAGTAAGATGAATAACCTTTTGGAAAGACTGAGGTAAGACTGTTCTGATTGTTACACAGAAACAGTATGAGCGGTCCATGAGATGTTCTCCCTGTTGCTGCCTATGACATCTTGGAGTCAGTAGACAAAAAAACCTGACTGGCACTTCCAGACTAATGTGAACTAGGTGCAAGCCAAGGGAAGCTACCCCCATGAAAAACATACAAAAAAAGGCTGCACTCTATCATACTAAAGCATGACAATATGGAATACATGAAATTTAGAATAGCAATATGGCTTTGGAATCTAAGGAAAAATTTGAGACGCTTAGTATAAACATTTGGCCAAACATTTTGAAGCCCACCAACCATCGTCAAGGTGGTCTCAATACTGGTGAGTCCCTAACCTAATGTGAACATACCTCCATAAGGCTGATATCTGAATTTCTGGGTGAATATGCACCTCTGTCAGCAATGCCTGCATTTATGGGTAAAGTAGGGACCTGGTGTAATTAAAATCACCACCTGGTGGGGGCGGAGTGCTCGGTCAGCAAGCTAACATACAATAGACAAAAAAACCTGACTGGCACTTCCAGACTAATGTGAACTAGGTGCAAGCCAAGGGAAGCTACCCCATGAAAAACATACAAAAAAAGGCTGCACTCTATCATACTAAAGCATGACAATATGGAATACATGAAATTTAGAATAGCAATATGGCTTTGGAATCTAAGGAAAAATTTGAGACGCTTAGTATAAACATTTGGCCAAACATTTTGAAGCCCACCAACCATCGTCAAGGTGGTCTCAATACTGGTGAGTCCCTAACCTAATGTGAACATACCTCCATAAGGCTGATATCTGAATTTCTGGGTGAATATGCACCTCTGTCAGCAATGCCTGCATTTATGGGTAAAGTAGGGACCTGGTGTAATTAAAATCACCACCTGGTGGGGGCGGAGTGCTCGGTCAGCAAGCTAACATACAATAGACAAAAAAACCTGACTGGCACTTCCAGACTAATGTGAACTAGGTGCAAGCCAAGGGAAGCTACCCCCATGAAAAACATACAAAAAAAGGCTGCACTCTATCATACTAAAGCATGACAATATGGAATACATGAAATTTAGAAT
Source organism: Oophaga sylvatica (assembly GCA_033576555.1). Taxonomy (NCBI): domain Eukaryota; kingdom Metazoa; phylum Chordata; class Amphibia; order Anura; family Dendrobatidae; genus Oophaga; species Oophaga sylvatica. The sequence continues at coordinate 42,020,409 of JARQOD010000010.1, read as the reverse complement.
AGCAATATGGCTTTGGAATCTAAGGAAAAATTTGAGACGCTTAGTATAAACATTTGGCCAAACATTTTGAAGCCCACCAACCATCGTCAAGGTGGTCTCAATACTGGTGAGTCCCTAACCTAATGTGAACATACCTCTATTAGGCTGATATCTGAATTTCTGGGTGAATATGCACCTCTGTCAGCAATGCCTGCATTTATGGGTAAAGTAGGGACCTGGTGTAATTAAAATCACCACCTGGTGGGGGCGGAGTGCTCGGTCAGCAAGCTAACATACAATAGACAAAAAAACCTGACTGGCACTTCCAGACTAATGTGAACTAGGTGCAAGCCAAGGGAAGCTACCCCCATGAAAAACATACAAAAAAAGGCTGCACTCTATCATACTAAAGCATGACAATATGGAATACATGAAATTTAGAATAGCAATATGGCTTTGGAATCTAAGGAAAAATTTGAGACGCTTAGTATAAACATTTGGCCAAACATTTTGAAGCCCACCAACCATCGTCAAGGTGGTCTCAATACTGGTGAGTCCCTAACCTAATGTGAACATACCTCCATAAGGCTGATATCTGAATTTCTGGGTGAATATGCACCTCTGTCAGCAATGCCTGCATTTATGGGTAAAGTAGGGACCTGGTGTAATTAAAATCACCACCTGGTGGGGGCGGAGTGCTCGGTCAGCAAGCTAACATACAATAGACAAAAAAACCTGACTGGCACTTCCAGACTAATGTGAACTAGGTGCAAGCCAAGGGAAGCTACCCCCATGAAAAACATACAAAAAAAGGCTGCACTCTATCATACTAAAGCATGACAATATGGAATACATGAAATTTAGAATAGCAATATGGCTTTGGAATCTAAGGAAAAATTTGAGACGCTTAGTATAAACATTTGGCCAAACATTTTGAAGCCCACCAACCATCGTCAAGGTGGTCTCAATACTGGTGAGTCCCTAACCTAATGTGAACATACCTCCATAAGGCTGATATCTGAATTTCTGGGTGAATATGCACCTCTGTCAGCAATGCCTGCATTTATGGGTAAAGTAGGGACCTGGTGTAATTAAAATCACCACCTGGTGGGGGCGGAGTGCTCGGTCAGCAAGCTAACATACAATAGACAAAAAAACCTGACTGGCACTTCCAGACTAATGTGAACTAGGTGCAAGCCAAGGGAAGCTACCCCATGAAAAACATACAAAAAATCACCAGGTGGTGATTTTAATTACACCAGGTCCCTACTTTACCCATAAATGCAGGCATTGCTGACAGAGGTGCATATTCACCCAGAAATTCAGATATCAGCCTTATGGAGGTATGTTCACATTAGGTTAGGGACTCACCAGTATTGAGACCACCTTGACGATGGTTGGTGGGCTTCAAAATGTTTGGCCAAATGTTTATACTAAGCGTCTCAAATTTTTCCTTAGATTCCAAAGCCATATTGCTATTCTAAATTTCATGTATTCCATATTGTCATGCTTTAGTATGATAGAGTGCAGCCTTTTTTTGTATCTTGGAGTCAGTAAACTTGAATTCTTATCACTTTCATGTTCTTGGATGGTTTCAGGGGTTTTGCGAGCCACTTGTTGGAATCTATTGATCTCTAGGCAAAATTTGTTAATGCACCACTAGATATTAAAGTATAGCCTATGTATAAATGGATATCTCTACCACTGCCTGTTGGCTATATTTTGGAGTACGTAATATTTTTCGATCATTTCCAGTATAAGTCTGGATCACAATCTTGTGTTCTACGCTGAGCACTTACATCGGGGATTCTGTGGAAATCCTACAAAAATGCAATTCATATTCACCCCCGATGGAACCACCCACCAACCACCCCTCCAATCTATATATATTTAATCTATGGCTTGGTCGCCATAAAAGCAAAAGGGTGCAAACACATTTCTTGCACAGGGGTCCCAAGCTGTCAGTGTCCGACCCTGCATTCACCTACTTCTATCATTAACTAATAGTCTGTAACTGTGGGCAGAATTTATTTCTGGTGGAGCAAGGAACATCCACAGAAGGCGCGGAAATATTTGGTTTGTATTAAATTATACCTTACCATCACCAATGCACTAGAGTTGGATTAAAAATTAAAAAGTAGCTAAAAAATTCAGAGAATGTCCTGCACTCAACATGAGAAATGACTGAAAATGTTAAAGACTCCAAAAGAGTAAATTCCCCTTACTAAATAAATATATATCAAAAGAATTTGGAAGAAGTAGAAGACTGATGGAAAGAAAGGGACTCTGACGACACAAGTCTGCCCAGCAGCTGGAGACGTGAAGCAGTCGGACATCCTTACTGCAGACACATTGTAAAGATGATTTGTTTTCCATTTTAGATTCAGTGGAGTAATAAAAAAAAATGGTTGAGAATTTGTAGGGGCAGTATCATAACTCTTGTGGTCTCGCATCATTCACTTTTCTCCATATTGTTCGCTTTGTGAAACCAAATACTATTCGTATCCTCTTCTCTTCTATGGAGGAGGGATGAGATGACGTGGAATATTAAGAACGCTGGCACAGGTTTATCCCAACCATGAAATAAAGGCGGCACCAAATTGGGTTACGGTTTCCCGCTTTGGTTTCTTCATTTTACTGACAAATGATACTTAAAAGTGTAGAAAAAAAAGGGACGACATAAAAAGCTGCTTCCAAAAAATGAAATCTGTGCTTCACCCTGCGCCGTTGTAAGGGAGAGAACGAGAAAGGAAGGAAAACTATTTCTACAAGGTTACTTTCATGTACCCGATTATTATTTCTATGTTAATGGTGATATTATCAGTAGTGGATACAGTTGCCTAAAAAGTTGTCCTAAAAAATATTTATCGGCTATGAGGTAAAAGAGCTGGTGCAGAGCCAACAAGATGGATTCTAGACATGGCGAAAGCCGCTTCAGGTGACAAGCCCAGAATCCACTCCACGGTCTCCCAGCTAAACGGCCGATCAGACACCACTTCTGTGTTCAGGTAACAGCCGGTAAGTCCTGAGCTCAGGCCCCACCACAGGGATCCCGGTGGGAGCGTGCACACAGACTTTAGAGAGAGTTTGGCGCCAAACCTAAATTCTCATTTAGAGTCATTGTTTGCTAAGAGGGCTGTGTGAACCTTAGCTAGATCCTTCCCTCAGTGGGTGAGCTTGTGTATAGATGGCAGAAGAGAATTGTAAGCTTAGAGAATTGTTAAGTGTGTGAATGTCTGCGCTGCACCACTGCAGGGGTCGCCTCTTGTACCCATCTAATAACACCCCTGCTCTGGGTAACTCCCGGTTATCGCATTAGGCACAACCACAGGTCAGGCAAATTATACTGTACCCGATAGAACATAGTGGGCCTATCATTTGTGCAGCGCAGGGGTCCTAGCTGATCCGGGCTAGGTGTGTGTGATGGTTAACTGTTTCTTTCTTGCTGTTACCGGTGTAACTTTTTCGTTGTTAGTAAAAACTAGGTCCTCAACAAGTTGCCCAGGTGTGTTCTTTGTTTCCATCCGCTGTATTCTGGGAGAGACCACCCTGGTACACGGTCTACAGAATACCGAGAGCTCAAATCACAATGTGTATACACCTGCAAATCCAGAATGTCTTCTTATCATTTATTTTATTATTTATGTTGTAGTAAATCATTCATTTATAGGAAACAATCAATTTTCATGTATCACATAGAACAAATCTCCTGTAACTACGTCAGCAACATGTCCTCCTCCATAAAATATATTCTTGTATGTAAGATGCAGAATTATAGTAGTTATCTTATTGTACGTAGGGGCAGTATTATAGTAGTTATATTCTTGTACATAGGGGGCAGTATTATAGTAGTTATATTCTTGTATATAGGGGCAGTATTATAGTAGTTATATTCTTGTACATAGGAGCAGTATTATAGTAGTTATATTCTTGTACATAGGGGCAGTATTATAGTAGTTATATTCTTATACATAGAAGCAGTATTATAGTAGTTATATTCTTGTACATAGGGGCAGTATTATAGTAGTTATATTCTTGTACATAGGGGCAGTATTATAGTAGTTATATTCTTGTACGTAGGGGCAGTATTATAGTAGTTATATTCTTGTACATAGGGGGCAGTATTATAGTAGTTATATTCTTGTACATAGGGGCAGTATTATAGTAGTTATATTCTTGTACATAGGGGCAGTATTATAGTAGTTATATTCTTGTACATAGGGGGCAGTATTATAGTAGTTATATTCTTGTACATAGGGGCAGTATTATAGTAGTTATATTCTTGTACATAGGGGGCAGTATTATAGTAGTTATATTCTTGTATATAGGAGCAGTATTATAATAGTTATATTCTTGTACATAGGGGCAGTATTATAGTAGTTATATTCTTGTATATAGGGGCAGTATTATAGTAGTTATATTCTTGTACATAGGAGCAGTATTATAGTAGTTTTATTCTTGTATATAGGGGCAGTATTATAGTAGTTATATTCTTGTACATAGGAGCAGTATTATAGTAGTTTTATTCTTGTATATAGGGGCAGTATTATAGTAGTTATATTCTTGTACATAGGGGGCAGTATTATAGTAGTTATATTCTTGTATATAGGAGCAGTATTATAATAGTTATATTCTTGTACATAGGGGCAGTATTATAGTAGTTTTATTCTTGTACATAGGGAGCAGTATTATAGTAGTTATATTCTTGTACATAGGAGCAGTATTATAGTAGTTATATTCTTTTACATAGGTGGCAGTATTATAATAGTTATATTATTGTACATAGGAGCAGTATTATAGTACCGTATTTTCCGGCATATAAGACAACCCTCAACTTTTCCAGCTAAAATATAGAGTTTGGAATATACTCGCCATATAAGACTACCCCTCTTCCAACGTAAAAATTAAAAAAACATTCACTTGAATGGGGTCCCGAACATCCAGTATTTGCTGCGCTGTAATGTGCATGACAGTGCAGCAAACACCGCTTCTGATCCGCGGTGAAATTATCCCCGTTGGTCAGAGAGCTGCAGTTCCTATGCTGTCAAAAGACAGCGCGAGCGCTCAGCTGTGATCTGAGGTATAAATTTACCTCCGTTCTCTGGTGGTCTCTGGTATTCATTAGCCCCAACTGCGCTGAAAGTAAATAATTTTAAAAAAAAGTGCTGTGGGTTCCCCTGTATTTTTGCTAACCAGCCAGACAAAAGTCAGAGCTTGGGGCTGTAACCCTCGGCTGTCAGCTTCAGCAAGGTTGGTTATCAAGAATAGAGGGGTCCCCACGCCGTATTTTTTAAATATTTAAATAAATAATTTTTAAAAAATCCATTGTGGGTTCCCCTGCATTTTTGACAACCAGCCAAGCTAAAGCAGACAGCTGGGGCTGGTATTCTCAGGTTGGTAAGGGGCCATGGATATTGCCCCCCCCAGCCTAAAAATATCAGCCCGCAACTGCCCAGAAAAGGCACATCTATTAGATGCGCCAATTCTTACTCTTTGCCCTGCTCTTCCCACTTGCCCTGTAGTGGTGGCAAGTAGGGTTCATATTTGTGGGGTTGATGTCACCTTTGTATTGTCAGGTGACATCAAGCCCACGGCTTATTAATGCAGAGGCGTCTGTAAGACACATTTCCATTACTAATCCTATAGTTGTATGGTAAATAAACACCCAGCCAGAATAAAGTATTTTATTAGAAATAAAACAAAACACAGTTTTCAATTTTTATTTAAACGCCTAATTCCACCGAAGCTCTTGATCTCCTGTAATAAAAGTAAAATAAAAAAACAACAATATACCATACCTGTCCATCGTTCTGTCCCACGCCGTAATCCATGTCTGGGGGAAAACAGTTTTCAACCTGGACGGTGTCAAGATGCGACCGTCCAGGCTGAGAACAACTGGTGAATGAGCGGCTGCAAGCTCAGCCTCAGAGACTGGTGGTGATGTCATTGAGGTTACGTCCGGTCACTGAGGCTCTGTTCCCAGCCGGGCAGTGGTGTATACTGACCGCCTGCTCCGTGTGATTGTAGGATCATACATGGTGTATACTGACCGCCCGCTCCGTGTGATTGTATGGTCATACATGGTGTATACTGACCGCCCGCTCCGTGTGATTGTAGGGTCATACATGGCGTATACTGACCGCCCGCTCCTTGTGATTGTAGGATCATACATGGTGTATACTGACCGCCCGCTTCGTGTGATTGTATGGTCATACATGGTGTATACTGACTGCCCGCTCCGTGTGATTGTAGGGTCATACATGGTGTATACTGACCGCCCGCTCCGTGTGATTCTAGGGTCGTACAAGGTGTATACTGACCACCCGCTCTGTGTGATTGTAGGGTCATACATGGTGTATACTGACCGACAGCTCTGTGTGACTGTAGGGTCATACATGGTGTATACTGACCTCTCGCTCCGTGTGATTGTAGGGTCACACATGGTGTATACTGACCGACAGCTCTGTGTGATTGTAGGGTCATACATGGTGTATACTGACCTCTCGCTCCGTGTGATTGTAGGGTCATACATGGTGTCTACTGACCGACAGCTCTGTGTGATTGTAGGGTCATACATGGCGTATACTGACCGCCCACTCCGTGTGATTGTAGGGTCATACATGGTGTATACTAACCGCCCGCTCTGTGTGATTGTAGGGTCATACATGGCGTATACTGACCGCCCGCTCTGTGTGATTGTAGGGTCATACATGGCGTATACTGACCGCCTGCTCTGTGTGATTGTAGGGTCATACAAGGTGTATTCTGACTGAAACTGAGTGGTACTGTCATTTCAGGTGACTGAGATCCTGAATTTTTATGACCGTTTTTCTCTCTGCGGGCTCTCTCTAATTTTCAGTTGTCTCAGAGCTAGTGGGTAGGGATTAACTGCTTTTATGTCTCCATACATGGCAGACCTAGACATGTGGGACACCTACTTTCCTGTCTCTGCATAGCACGTGTTTAGAGGCCGCAGTAGCGTGTGGAGAGGATTACGCAGCATAGCTGATCAGTGTATCAGTGAATTCAACTCTGGGCTGAGAAAATACCAGTATTGAAGTTGCAGAGTACTGAGCAATGTAGCTGTGAATGCAGTCCTGAAAGTGTGAGAGTCACTTTCTAGGAATCAACATTTTTAAAGGATCTTCTACATTCAAGCAGTACTAAGCAATGTAGTTGTGAATCCCTATCTGGCCTGGAAAGACACTGACTAGAAAGCAGCAACATGAGGGATGTTATATAGCAATAGAAAATGTAGCTGTGAATCCAACTCCAGGATGCAATAATAAATAGAAAACAGCAGTAAAGAAGGTCTTCTACTTGTCTCCATAGTCTTAGCTTTGGACAAAACAAATTCTATCCATGTCCTCTGATCTCCTGTTAAACAGGGAGGAGATGACTTGGAATTGTAAAAACCCTGGCACAGGTTTATCCCAATGATGAATTGAGGTACAGTTCCCCTCTCTGACTTCTTGTTGAAATCTGGGCTCCACCCTGGGAAGGAAACAAAAGGGGAGGTAAAACTATTTCTGCAATGTTACTTTCGTGCAAGAAAAATCAGAAGCTAATGTTATAATACAGAATTACAAAACTTTTCCCTGGTTACCTTTACTTCCAAAACAAATACTTATCTGCTATGCGGTTAAAGAGCTGGTACTCTAGACCTACAGTATATGGGGCAGGTGCCAACAGATTGGATTATAGACATGGGTGTTTCATGGCTAATATTGCCAACTCTGCCAGGACATCAATTATATCGTCATTTGTTAAACAGTAACGAGAAAGTTCTAATCTGAGGTCGCTGCAAGAAAAGACTCTGCGAGAGAAGCCGTGTCCACTTGTGACTGCAGCGTACGAGAGTCGGGACATGGGGAACCTGCCGCAAATTCTGCTTCTGATCCTCTGATTCTAACAGCAATCGGAACAGGTGAGAATCAGGGAGCCGGATTCTGTAACATAGAAATGGAGGAGGAATATAGAGAGCTCAAATAACAATGCATATACACATGGAATTTCTTCTAATCTATTTGTGTTTGTGTCAATCAAATATTACTTATAGGAAACAATCAACTTTCATGTATAACATAGAAAAAAATCTCCTGTAACTATGTTAATAACATGTCCTTCTCCATAAAATATATTATTGTATGTAAGAGGCAGTATTATAGTAGTTATATTCTTGTACATAGGAGCAGTATTATAGTAGTTATATTCTTGTACATAGGGGGCAGTATTATAGTAGTTATATTCTTGTACATAGGGGCAGTATTATAGTAGTTATATTCTTGTACATAGGAGCAGTATTATAGTAGTTATATTCTTGTACATAGGGGCGGTATTATAGTAGTTATATTCTTGTACATAGGAGCAGTATTATAGTAGTTATATTCTTGTACATAGGAGCAGTATTATAGTAGTTATATTCTTGTACATAGGAGCAGTATTATAGTAGTTATATTCTTGTACATAGGAGCAGTATTATAGTAGTTATATTCTTGTACATAGGAGCAGTATTATAGTAGTTATATTCTTGTACATAGGAGCAGTATTATAGTAGTTATATTCTTGTATATAGGGAGCAGTATTATAGTAGTTATATTCTTGTACATAATGATAATATTAAATAGTACTCGCGCTAAGGGATCAAACACACTCCCAATACTGATTAACACATACCTTAGTTTACAAGGGATAAGTATACAATCAATGCACCCGCGGTGAATTTCATATGATAGTAAGGCTTTCATGTAGTGAGGGTACTAGAAGGAAAAGAAAGCATATAATAGAACAATGATCAGTAACACAATGAGTCGCCCTGCGATAGAAAAAAGGGGGGGGGAGGGGGGGAGGGGGGATATAGAAAAGCAATAACTACAATACCAAGGAAGTGACAATGGTGCAACTAAAAAGTGCAAAATATTTTGAGGGCCAGTTAGGTACAGTGTATCATATTCCCATTTGCTAAATGAATAACGTGGGGTGACATCATGAACCTTAAAATCCTAGTGTCCAAAAAGGCACAAAAACATGAAACCGGTGATACAAAACAAATACTCTAGCGATACCTTTTGTGAAAAAAACAACAAATGCTCAGCACTCCTGTTAAGAAAAATAGGGGAGAGTGGTACTTAGCTGCAGATGCCAGTAATGGAACGATCCGGTGCAATAAGAAAAAAGAAAAAAGAATAGAAGTCCTGGAGAGCTGTCCCGGCCGGCGACAGACACTCCTTCCTGCCAGCGCCGTTCACGGCTACAGTCAGGGAAATGCTTGATGCTCCTCAAGTGCAGTTGCCAGCGAAGCGATTCCTCATATGCGATGCTGGTGTCCGGGGATAAACAGACGTCTGCAATGTCCGGGTGCTACCACGTGATCCAACACGTGACAGCTGAGTTGAAACTACGGTGTGCAGATAGAGCCACAATACTTCCTACGCGTTTCGGAGAGCTAACGGCCTCCTTCATCAGGGATGGCTCTGTCTGCACTTGGCTCATATATATAGGGGTTGGATCTATATCGCTTAATTGAAAGCAAATAATTCCACATCATTATTGAGTCCTTTTGGTTTTAAAGTGTCCAATTCAAAAATCCATCTGGATTCTTCCCTAGACATCTGCTTAATAAAGTCTCCATTCCGCCAGTCTTTTTTAACCACTTTGATTCCAATAACTTTTGTATCTTTAATTGAACCTTTGTGTGCCAATTTGAAGTGTCTGGATAAAGGATGTGTGTCCACCTTATTTCTTATATTGCGCAGATGTTCACCAATGCGTTACATAAGGGACGCATTGTGCGCCCAATATAAAGTTTTTTACATGGACATTCAATAGCGTAAATCACTCCTGTTGTTTTACATGTGATAAAATCCATAATTTCAAAAACAGCTCCGCTTTTGGAAGAGACAGTAACTTGTTTGGTGAGATGCAATATTTTACATATATTACATTTTTTACATGGATAAAAACCTTTAAAATAGCTTTAAAAGGGCCGACACACGTATTTAATGATTTTTCCAAATTTCGTACAGTTGGAGCAATTAAATAAATTCAAATTCTTTGCTTTTCTAAAAACAAAGCTAGGATTTTTTGTGAGTTTATCTCCAATGATTTTGTCATCTCTCAGGAGTCCCCAATGTTTTAGAACAATTTTTTTAAAAGATGTACATTAGAATTGTACTGTGTTATTAGGGGGACAGATATTACATCTGGAGATTCAGATAAACTATCCTTCCTGAGTTTGGTGTCGTATAAAATTTCCTCCCTAGGAATTTTTTAACATTTTCTTTAATATCAGATAGAAAATCTGCTTTGTAACCTTTGTTTAAAAATTTTTCAATAAGTGTGTCGGCTTCTTTCATATAATCCCCTGTATTGGAACAGTTACGATGTAATCTTAAAAATTGGCTACGAGGAACATTTAGCAACCATTTTGGAAGATGACAGCTATTAGTTGCAATAAAGCTGTTAGAATCTGTGGGTTTCATAAAGGTGCATGTTTTGATGGTCCCATCTTTAATAGAAATATCCAAGTCTAAAAAGTGTATATTTTCCTTACTGATAGTGGCATTAAATTCAAGATAAAATTCATTTTTATTTAGATCATTTAAAAACATATTTAATGAATCCCTCCCCCCTTTCCAAATAAAAAAGATGTCATCAATAAAACGAAGCCATAGGGCCAGGTCCGCGCGCAGAGTTCCATTTTGGTAGATGTATGTATCTTCCCACATACCTACATACAGATTTGCATAGCTGGGCGCGAACCTGGTCCCCATGGCTGTACCCCATTGCTGGGTATAATGATACTTTTCATGTTTAAAATAATTATGCGTCAATATAAAATGTGAACATTCTTTAATAAAATCAATCATTTCCTTGGAAATATTTTCTGATTTATTTAGAAAATAATCTAGGGCTTCTATGCCTTTGTCATGCTGGATGACAGTATACAATGATGTAATATCTAGTGTCCCTAATATAAAATTACTGTCCCATTCAAATTGATTTAGAACCTGGAGAATATGCTTACTATCTTTCAGTATGCGGGTAAATTCGGGACTAACATCTGTAAGTGGCAATCTACATAATGGGATAAATTGGAAGTGAGGTTGCCAATACCTGAGATAATAGGGCGGCCTGGAGGATTGACCTGGTTTTTATGAATTTTTGGTAAATAGTAGAATACCGCTAGTCTAGGATGTGATGTTTCAATATATTCTGATTCTTCTTTGCTTAACAATCCCTTATTGCGGCCTTTGATTATCAAATTTTTAAGTTCTGTTACGAACTGGTCAGTAGGATCCTTATCCAATTTTTATAGGTTTTTTGGTCGCTTAAAATGCGTTGAGATTCCATTTCGTACTGTGTATAATCCAAAATGACAATACTACCCCCCTTATCTGCTGGTCTGATTACGATGTCTTCCTTCTTTGCAATTCACGGATAGCATAGCGTTCCTTACTAGTAAGGTTTTGTTTGAACTTTGAGCATTTCTTCTCGCTGATTTTTCTAAGATCCCGGATTACATTCTTTTGAAAAGCTTCAAACGCCTCTGAATATTCATTGATTGGATTGAATTTTGATTTTGGTTTTAAATTGGTTTTAAAAACCAAAATCAAAATTCAATCCAATCAATGAATATTCAGAGGCGTTTGAAGCTTTTCAAAAGAATGTAATCCGGGATCTTAGAAAAATCAGCGAGAAGAAATGCTCAAAGTTCAAACAAAACCTTACTAGTAAGGAACGCTATGCTATCCGTGAATTGCAAAGAAGGAAAGACATCGTAATCAGACCAGCAGATAAGGGGGGTAGTATTGTCATTTTGGATTATACACAGTACGAAATGGAATCTCAACGCATTTTAAGCGACCAAAAAACCTATAAAAAATTGGATAAGGATCCTACTGACCAGTTCGTAACAGAACTTAAAAATTTGATAATCAAAGGCCGCAATAAGGGGTTGTTAAGCAAAGAAGAATCAGAATATATTGAAACATCACATCCTAGACTAGCGGTATTCTACTATTTACCAAAAATTCATAAAAACCAGGTCAATCCTCCAGGCCGCCCTATTATCTCAGGTATTGGCAACCTCACTTCCAATTTATCCCATTATGTAGATTGCCACTTACAGATGTTAGTCCCGAATTTACCCGCATACCTGAAAGATAGTAAGCATATTCTCCAGGTTCTAAATCAATTTGAATGGGACAGTAATTTTATATTAGGGACACTAGATATTACATCATTGTATACTGTCATCCAGCATGACAAAGGCATAGAAGCCCTAGATTATTTTCTAAATAAATCAGAAAATATTTCCAAGGAAATGATTGATTTTATTAAAGAATGTTCACATTTTATATTGACGCATAATTATTTTAAACATGAAAAGTATCATTATACCCAGCAATGGGGTACAGCCATGGGGACCAGGTTCGCGCCCAGCTATGCAAATCTGTATGTAGGTATGTGGGAAGATACATACATCTACCAAAATGGAACTCTGCGCGCGGACCTGGCCCTATGGCTTCGTTTATTGATGACATCTTTTTTATTTGGAAAGGGGGGAGGGATTCATTAAATATGTTTTTAAATGATCTAAATAAAAATGAATTTTATCTTGAATTTAATGCCACTATCAGTAAGGAAAATATACACTTTTTAGACTTGGATATTTCTATTAAAGATGGGACCATCAAAACATGCACCTTTATGAAACCCACAGATTCTAACAGCTTTATTGCAACTAATAGCTGTCATCTTCCAAAATGGTTGCTAAATGTTCCTCGTAGCCAATTTTTAAGATTACATCGTAACTGTTCCAATACAGGGGATTATATGAAAGAAGCCGACACACTTATTGAAAAATTTTTAAACAAAGGTTACAAAGCAGATTTTCTATCTGATATTAAAGAAAATGTTAAAAAAATTCCTAGGGAGGAAATTTTATACGACACCAAACCCAGGAAGGATAGTTTATCTGAATCTCCAGATGTAATATCTGTCCCCCTAATAACACAGTACAATTCTAATGTACATCTTTTTAAAAAAATTGTTCTAAAACATTGGGGACTCCTGAGAGATGACAAAATCATTGGAGATAAACTCACAAAAAATCCTAGCTTTGTTTTTAGAAAAGCAAAGAATTTGAATTATTTAATTGCTCCAACTGTACGAAATTTGGAAAAATCATTAAATACGTGTGTCGGCCCTTTTAAAGCTATTTTAAAAGGTTTTTATCCATGTAAAAAATGTAATATATGTAAAATATTGCATCTCACCAAACAAGTTACTGTCTCTTCCAAAAGCGGAGCTGTTTTTGAAATTATGGATTTTATCACATGTAAAACAACAGGAGTGATTTACGCTATTGAATGTCCATGTAAAAAACTTTATATTGGGCGCACAATGCGTCCCTTATGTAGACGCATTGGTGAACATCTGCGCAATATAAGAAATAAGGTGGACACACATCCTTTATCCAGACACTTCAAATTGGCACACAAAGGTTCAATTAAAGATACAAAAGTTATTGGAATCAAAGTGGTTAAAAAAAGACTGGCGGAATGGAGACTTTATTAAGCAGATGTCTAGGGAAGAATCCAGATGGATTTTTGAATTGGACACTTTAAAACCAAAAGGACTCAATAATGATGTGGAATTATTTGCTTTCAATTAAGCGATATAGATCCAACCCCTATATATATGAGCCAAGTGCAGACAGAGCCATCCCTGATGAAGGAGGCCGTTAGCTCTCCGAAACGCGTAGGAAGTATTGTGGCTCTATCTGCACACCGTAGTTTCAACTCAGCTGTCACGTGTTGGATCACGTGGTAGCACCCGGACATTGCAGACGTCTGTTTATCCCGGACACCAGCATCGCATATGAGGAATCGCTTCGCTGGCAACTGCACTTGAGGAGCATCAAGCATTTCCCTGACTGTAGCCGTGAACGGCGCTGGCAGGAAGGAGTGTCTGTCGCCGGCCGGGACAGCTCTCCAGGACTTCTATTCTTTTTTCTTTTTTCTTATTGCACCGGATCGTTCCATTACTGCATCTGCAGCTAAGTACCACTCTCCCCTATTTTTCTTAACAGGAGTGCTGAGCATTTGTTGTTTTTTTCACAAAAGGTATCGCTAGAGTATTTGTTTTGTATCACCGGTTTCATGTTTTTGTGCCTTTTTGGACACTAGGATTTTAAGGTTCATGATGTCACCCCACGTTATTCATTTAGCAAATGGGAATATGATACACTGTACCTAACTGGCCCTCAAAATATTTTGCACTTTTTAGTTGCACCATTGTCACTTCCTTGGTATTGTAGTTATTGCTTTTCTATATCCCCCCTCCCCCCCTCCCCCCCCCTTTTTTCTATCGCAGGGCGACTCATTGTGTTACTGATCATTGTTCTATTATATGCTTTCTTTTCCTTCTAGTACCCTCACTACATGAAAGCCTTACTATCATATGAAATTCACCGCGGGTGCATTGATTGTATACTTATCCCTTGTAAACTAAGGTATGTGTTAATCAGTATTGGGAGTGTGTTTGATCCCTTAGCGCGAGTACTATTTAATATTATCATTGTTTAATCCCCTCCCTTTCTCCTTGTGGTTGGAGTTCTGTACTTGCTGCTGATCTGACACGTATACACGTGCGCCGCTACACACATATATATATTTTTTATTCTTGTACATAGAAGCAGTATTATAGTAGTTATATTCTTGTACATAGGAGCAGTATTATAGTAGTTATATTCTTGTACATAGGAGCAGTATTATAGTAGTTATATTCTTGTACATAGGAGCAGTATTATAGTAGTTATATTCTTGTACATAGGGGGCAGTATTATAGTAGTTATATTCTTGTACATAGGGACAGTATTATAGTTATATTCTTGTACATAGGGGCAGTATTATAGTAGTTATATTCTTGTACATAGGGACAGTATTATAGTTATATTCTTGAACATAGGGGCAGTATTATAGTAGTTATATTCTTGTACATAGGGACAGTATTATAGTTTATATTCTTGCACATAGGGGCAGTATTATAGTAGTTATATTCTTGTACATAGGGACAGTATTATAGTTTATATTCTTGTACATAGGGGCAGTATTATAGTAATTATATTCTTGTACATAGGAGCAGTATTATAGTAGTTATATTCTTGTATATAGTGGCAGTATTATAATAGTTATATTCTTGTACATAGGGGCATATTATAGTAGTTATATTCTTGTACATAGGGGCAGTATTATAGTAGTTATATTCTTGTACATAGGAGCAGTATTATAGTAGTTATATTGTATATAGGGCAGTATTATAGTAGTTATATTGTATATAGGGGCAGTATTATAGTAGTTATATTCTTGTACATATGGGCAGTATTATAGTAGTTTTATTCTTGCACATAGGAGCAGTATTATAGTAGTTATATTGTATATAGTGGCAGTATTATAATAGTTATATTCTTGTACATAGGGGCAGTATTATAGTAGTTGTAATATTGTATATAGAGGGCAGTATTATAGTAGTTATATTCTTGTATATAGGAGCAGTATTATAGTAGTTATATTCTTGTACATAGGGGCAGTATTATAGTAGTTATATTCTTGTACATAGGGGGCAGTATTATAGTAGTTATATTCTTGTACATAGGAGCAGTATTATAGTAGTTATATTGTATATAGGGGCAGTATTATAGTAGTTATATTCTTGTACATATGGGCAGTATTATAGTAGTTATATTGTTTATAGTGGCAGTATTATAATAGTTATATTCTTGTACATAGGGGCAGTATTATAGTAGTTATATTCTTGTACATAGGAGCAGTATTATAGTAGTTATATTGTATATAGGGGCAGTATTATAGTAGTTATATTCTTGTATATAGGGGCAGTATTATAGTAGTTATATTCTTGTACATAGGGGCAGTATTATAGTAGTTTATATTTGTACATAGGAGTAGTATTATAGCAGTTATATTGTATATAGGGGCAGTATTATAGTAGTTATATTCTTGTACATAGGAGCAGTATTATAGTAGTTATAATTCTATATTCTTGTACATAGGGGCAGTATTATAGTAGTTATATTCTTGTACATAGGGTCAGTATTATAGTAGTTATATTCTTGTACATAGAAGCAGTATTATAGTAGTTATATTCTATATTCTTGTACATAGGGGCAGTATTATAGTAGTTATATTCTTGTACATTGGGGCAGTATTATAGTAGTTATATTCTTGTACATAGGGGCAGTATTATAGTAGTTATATTCTTGTACATAGGGGCAGTATTATATAGTTATATTCTTGTACATAGGGGCAATTTTTATTGTAAAAAACCAAACAAATACAAATATACTGACATTCCTCCAGTAATACAAAACTAAATTCACTTGGATTGTACATTCACTACATATCCAGATTATACATATAAAATTATCTTAAAGAGTCCATACACCTGGTTGGAAAAAAAAAAAAAAAACATCATATTTCAACCCAGTGACACATCCTTCCATAACTTAACATTTCTAATTTCCTAATGATTTTATCTATCTGGGCTCGGACATTATGTGGTTGACAGCGTCACAGATCTGAGTCAGAGTTATTCTGGTCACCGCCGGTCTCCATTTCAGACTCTACCCGAGAGCCCTCAGGTAATGGCTTCCGCTTGGGCGGAGGACAGTCCTCTATGTCCCTATCAAACTCTGCGTCAATTCTTCTAAGGTCATCCTCAAAATCACCGTCAGACTCAGACAGAACACCAAACCTATTAGATAAGTCCATTACACCTGCAGAACTCTGGACCTTCTTCCTGGCTCCTTGGCCAGTGTCATACTCCTTCTCAGGTTTACGGGAGGTCTTGTCCTTTTTCTTCCTTTTAGTCTGAGACACAGATGGTAGTACTGAAGTAATGCTTCCCTGTGACTGCTGCCCCTGAGGGACAACCTCCATACTTCCCTGTGCACCCTCTGAACCCTGCTGCTCTGGTGTCACCTGAGTAGACCCCTGGTGGGCCTCCGGTCTGGCCAGTATTTCCCCTGACAGTAAAGCTGCCTCCTCCAGAATCTCTGCCCCTGCCACCAAATCCTCATCAGGATAGTCCTTACAGATATTGTGCCAGGCGTCAGGACAGTCCCTGTGAGGGTGACCGATCTTCCCACAGAGGTTGCACCTGATGTTCTGGCAGTCTGCAGCCACATGGCCGACCTCCCCACACAGGTTGCACTTCACCACAGTACACGTATTTGCCAGGTGACCCGCCTTGCCACATTTGAAGCACTTACGAGGCTGCCCAGGATAGAAACACACACCCCTCTCCCTCCCAATAAAGGAGTTGGGTAAGTGGGCAGTGATATTATCGCACTGGCGCAGTTTCAACAAAACCCTCCACCCTCCCGTCCAGATACCATCATTGTCTCTGCTTTTGGTGAGGTCAGAGACCAGGTCACAATGCCTCCGGAGCCACACCACAATGTCCTGCGGGGGAACAGACTCATTCCAGAAGATGAGATTAACCGTAACGGTATCTGGCTTAGAGATAGGAATAAAGCTGAACTTACTCCAGCCCTAAGTGTCTCTAAACTTGGGGAAATTAGACCAGAACCTGTCCAGGTCACTCATGAGCTTAAAGCTGACGTCATAGCCCTGCCTGTCTGGAAGATTAATCACCGCCAAGATGCTGACTGGCGCAAACCCCATCTGGCGACACAAGAGCTCCCTGACCACAAACCTTCTATCTGGCAGATCCTCCTTGGCACCTCTGTGCCGGAAACGCACAACGTTTCTCCGTTTAAACGCCTGGCCGGTATAATTGGCACCAGAGGTGAAGGACGGAGCACCACGACTCCAGGCATTACTGGGGGGAACCTGCGGGGTCACACTAGGCTGACTGACGGGGTGAGGGTCAGCAGCAGGGGGGGCTTCTACACCTTGTGTGCTCGGAATTAAAGGGGGGAAATCACAGACATCATCATGCACATTGTTATCATCAACATCAATGTCACTATCAGACTGCGCAGCGTCCAGCAAAGATACTGTGCTCCCCCAAACCCCCGACCCCTCAGATACAGCGCGGTTATCCCCAGCATCAAAGCCCTGCTGGGCACCATCAGGAACTACCGGCACATGTCCACTGCCCAACTGTGGTGCTTGGCATTCTGAGACTTGTAGTCCCTCTGCTGAAAAATGTCCATGCTGCTGCTTGGAATCTGCTGCAGGCGGCTGTGCTGGGCATTCTGCGACTTGTTGTACCTCTACTGGAATGTGCCCTTCATGCTGCTGCTTGGAATCTGCTGCAGGCTGTTGTGCTGGGCATTCTGTGACTTGTTGTACCTCTGCTGGAATCTGCACTACATGCTTCTGCTTTGGATCTGCTGCAGGCAGTTTTGCTGGGCATTTTGAGACTTGTGGTACGTCTGCTGGGGTCTGTACTACAGGCTGCTGCTGGTGCGGCATTTGCCCCTTTTGGAAGCAGAAACTTGCAGGCTGCAGCACTGGCCGCACCTGCTTCTGGGGTCCACCTGGGACAATGTCTGACCTGGAACCTGCAGAGTTCTGCTTCTGTGAATTAAACAGTTCCTGGTTCCTATAAGTCTCCGCCAGGGCCCCATCCTCTCTAGGACGCAGTCCATGTCCCTCACCACTTTTGCCAGCAATACACCCAGTGTGTTCAGAGTCTCATCATAAAAATCATGACTCCCGGGATTAATAGCCTTTAGCTTATAGCAAGTGTCTATCTGCATCTGTAGTGAGTCTTTCTGCTGCTGTAACTCACCAAACTTCTTGACCAGTCCTGGGATCTCCTCTGCGAGCTGAAGCTCAGGTGCACGTGGCGTCTCCTCCTGGGATCCTGCATTCAGCGATGTCCCCGGCTGCTTGAACCCAGACGTCTCCTTAATTTTCACCACCGCTGGTTTCATGGCTCCAGGCTCCACAGCACTTTTACTGCTGCCACCTGACTGCGACCGTGTGCGTTCTGACCGCGCCATACTGCCATGCTGCTGTAAGTTCTCCTGGATGGTTTGTCTTTCCAAAGACGTCCGTCTCTGCCTGGGAGCAGGAGAGGTGATCTGCACAGCTGGGGCTGATCTCACCTGTGCACCTGGCAGGAGCTGCTTGCTGACTGGGAGTTACCTGACTTCACATTGTGCTGTAACCCATCGCTGACCGACACTTTTCCATCTTGCTTCTTTGCTGGACTTGGAGAAGGTTTTCCTCCCAAAACTTTACTGACGGCTTTTTCCTCCTTCACAGAACTGCTGCAGCTTTGGCTCGCTGCATTCACTGCTCTGACAGTGGCTCTGGGATTAACATTCCCATTAGGAGAGGCCTGGGAGGCTTGTCCCAGTGTAGGCCGGGAAGCCTGGGCCTTGCCTGGGGGGCTTCCCCGCCCAGGGTGGCCCCTCCCTGGGCTTGCTCCAGACATCAGGAGAGCTACAAACACACAACCTCTCAGCTAGGAGGCAGTATTATAGTAGTTATATTCTTGTACATAGGGGCAGTATTATAGTAGTGATATTCTTGTATATAGGAGCAGTATTATAGTAGTTATATTCTTGTACATAGGGGCAGTATTATAGTAGTTATATTCTTGTACATAGGAGCAGTATTATAGTAGTTATATTCTTGTACATAGGGGGCAGTAATATAGTAGTTATATTCTTGTACATAGGAGCAGTATTATAGTAGTTATATTCTTGTACATAGGGGCAGTATTCTAGTAGTTATATTCTTGTACATAGGGGCAGTATTATAGTAGTGATATTCTTGTATATAGGAGCAGTATTATAGTAGTTATATTCTTGTACATAGGAGCAGTATTATAGTAGTTATATTCTTGTACATAGGGGCAGTATTCTAGTAGTTATATTCTTGTACATAGGGGCAGTATTATAGTAGTGATATTCTTGTATATAGGAGCAGTATTATAGTAGTTATATTCTTGTACATAGGAGCAGTATTATAGTAGTTATAATCTTGTACATAGGGGCAGTATTCTAGTAGTTATATCTTGTCATAGGGCAGTATTATAGTAGTTATCTGTAATAGGGCAGTATTATAGTAGTTATATTCTTGTACATAGGAGGCAAGTTTTTATAGAAGTTTATATATATTCTTGTACATAGGAGCAGTATTATAGTAGTTATATTCTTGTACATAGGCAGTATTATAGTAGTTATATTCTTGTACATAGGAGCATATTATAGTAGTTATATTCTGTACATAGGGGCAGTATTATAGTAGTTATATTCTTGTACATAGGAGCAGTATTATAGTAGTTATATTCTTGTACATAGGAGGCAGTATTATAGTAGTTATATTCTTGTACATAGGAGCAGTATTATAGTAGTTATATTCTTGTACATAGGAGCAGTATTATAGTAGTTATATTCTTGTACATAGGGGCAGTATTATAGTAGTTATATTCTTGTACATAGGAGCAGTATTATATAGTTATATTCTTGTACATAGGAGCAGTATTATAGTAGTTATATTCTTGTACATAGGGGCAGTATTATAGTAGTTATATTGTATATAGGGACAGTATTATAGTAGTTTTATTCTTGTATATAGGAGCCTTATATATTTTTGTACTTAGGGTTAATATTGAAGTAGTTATTCGCTTGTCTACAGGAATTGGTATTATAGCAGTTCTTGTCTGGGTGGGGCGTGCAGTAATTTTAAGTGTTGTACAGTAGGGATTATATATCTACATATATTTCAGTAGTATGCGCTGTATGTAATATCAGGTTGAGCCACTAATGGAATATAAAACATTAATACTATCATTAATTGTCCCCAATATTATCTTTGTAGGTGGGAAAGCTGAAAGACCATTAGTAACCACTAAGTATGGAGACCTGCGGGGCGTCACTGTGCCAGTAAAGGAGACATCTAGGGCCATACATGCATTTTTCGGAGTTCCTTTTGCGAGACCTCCTGTGGGAACACTGAGATTTGGTAACCCTGAACCTCCGGAGCCCTGGAGATCTGTAAGAGACGCCTCTGATCCTCCTCCCATGTGAGTCTCATGTATTTGTAGTGAGGCTGTAGTGACATATTGAATGTACATACTGTATATATGTATATAATATATATTTTGTAGAGATTCCCGCTCTCAAGTAGGTATTAAATAGCGTTCCCACAGGCACTGGATTCTTGTCATAACAACGTTCTCTAGAATCATTTTCTACAAGCTTCCCGTAGAGTTCGCCTCACACAGATACCTTCACTTTGGCTGGCGGGAGGTGCCATCTCCCTGGTCTGGACAGTTTCTGCCAAGAGTGTCATCTGCTGCTGTTGCAACTTGTACTGAAACTGTTACTGCTGCTGTTGATACTGTTGGATCAGGAGTTTGTTGGTTTCTTGTTGGTCCTGCTGCTTCTGCAGCATATTAGCCTGGACCAGTTGCTTAACAAGCTCCTCAGTGCTTTCAGACTGTGTTTTCAATGCTGTAACCTCCTTTACGACAGGACAATTACTGTACTCTTTTGTACTGTGCTCCGCATACAAACACCAATTTTAGGGATTCACTCTCAGGTAGGCATTAGGTAGCGTTCACACAGGCACTGGATGTTTGTGTCGTAGCCATGTGATGATGATTTCCACAGGTTGCACAGCAGCAAAAACAGAACCATAAACTCAAAATCTCAAGCCTTAGCCTTGTGCAGACGCTAAATAAACAAATTAGATCCTGGCTACTCACAGCCGGCTGAGCGCTAGTCCGAGTACGGTCAAACAAAACGACTATCGTCCATAGCATCCACTGATACATGCAGGTTGGTGCACACGGTCTGTGTAGACTCTTATCAGAGAGAGATTCTGGTTTGTCTCTCTTCAGCTCCAACACATCCACTCTGGTCAGCTTCCCCCAGCTGACACTAAGGAGAACAGCTAGCATTCAGTAACGCAGGTGAATGTTTTCTATTTTTTATTATTGATTCTGTATATTTCAGGTGTTTACAGGTAGAAGACACCATAAGTGGTTAGCAGAATATTACCAAACCTCTTTACAGCTGCCCCGTTCCTCAGAAGATTGTCTGTACCTGAATGTGTTTACTCCGGCCGACAGAGACAAGAAATCTAAGTTACCTGTAAGTATCTGCAGTGTTTACCTATACTAATGCCCCGAGCGTCCTCATAGCTGCGTGCACCCTGTTGGGAATGTCAGTATGTTGTTTGTTTGTAATCATATGTTGTTTGTCTTTGTTACTGTTAAATATTAGTTTCCTTCTGTGCTTTATTTATATTATTTATTTATTTCCATTAGTTTCCTACTTTTATTCTTTGTTTCACTTCTCCTGTAATAAGTATGTGAGCGATATCTACTGCACCATATAACACTATGTGCCGTTTTCTGAAAAGGTTACTAGTGGTAGACCTGGAAGAACAATGACTTTCTACCATAAATTTTATTCTGTTTCCCTTTCCCCTAGGTCATGGTTTTTATACATGGTGGTGGGCTTCTGTTCGGCCTCACCAATTTATTTGATGGCTCCTCACTTAGTGCCCATGAGGACGTAGTGGTGGTGAGCATCCAGTACAGGCTGGGGATCCTGGGGTTCTTCAGGTAAAGATATTCCCAGTTATATCCTCCATTATTCGTCATTTACCTTCAGTACCGAATCAGTAATGTAATGTATGTACACAGTGACTGCACCAGCAGATTAGTGAGTGCAGCTCTGGAGTATAATAGAGGATGTAACTCAGGGTCAGTAATGTAATGTATGTACACAGTGACTGCACCAGCAGAATAGTGAGTGCAGCTCTGGGTATAATACAGGATGTAACTCAGGATCAGTAATGTAATGTATGTACACAGTGACTGCACCAGCAGAATAGTGATTGCAGCTCTGGAGTATAATACAGGATGTAACTCAGGATCAGTAATGTAATGTATGTACACAGTGACTGCACCAGCAGAATAGTGAGTGCAGCTCTGGAATATAATACAGGATGTAACTCAGGATCAGTAATGTAATGTATGTACACAGTGACTGCACCAGCAGAATAGTGATTGCAGCTCTGGAGTATAATAAGGATGTAACTCAGGATCAGTAATGTAATGTATGTACACAGTGACTGCACCAGCAGAATAGTGAGTGCAGCTCTGGAATATAATACAGGATGTAACTCAGGATCAGTAATGTAATGTATGCACACAGTGACTGCACCAGCAGAATAGTGATTGCAGCTCTGGAGTATAATAGAGGATGTAACTCAGGATCAGTAATGTAATGTATGTACACAGTGACTGCACCAGCAGAATAGTGATTGCAGCTCTGGAGTATAATAGAGGATGTAACTCAGGATCAGTAATGTAATGTATGTACACAGTGACTGCACCAGCAGAATAGTGAGTGCAGCTCTGGAGTATAATACAGGAGGTAACTCAGGATCAGTAATGTAATGTATGTACACAGTGACTGCACCAGCAGAATAGTGAGTGCAGCTCTGGGGTATAATACACGAGGTAACTCAGGATCAGTAATGTAATGTATGTACACAGTGACTGCACCAGCAGAATAGTGAGTGCAGCTCTGGAGTATAATACAGGATGTAACTCAGGATCAGTAATGTAATGTATGTACACAGTGACTGCACCAGCAGAATAGTGAGTGCAGCTCTGGAGTATAATACAGGATGTAACTCAGGATCAGTAATGTATGTACACAGTGACTGAACCAGCAGAATAGTGAGTGCAGCTCTGGAGTATAATACAGGATGTAACTCAGGATCAGTAATGTATGTACAGTGACTGCACCAGCAGAATAGTGAGTGCAGCTCTGGAGTATAATACAGGATGTAACTCAGGATCAGTAATGTAATGTATGTACACAGTGACTGCACCAGCAGAATAGTGAGTGCAGCTCTGGAGTATAATACAGGAGGTAACTCAGGATCAGTAATGTAATGTATGTACACAGTGACTGCACCAGCAGAATAGTGAGTGCAGCTCTGGAGTATAATACAGGGTGTAACTCAGGATCAGTAATGTAATGTATGTACACAGTGACTACACCAGCAGAATAGTGAGTGCAGCTCTGGGGTATAATACAGGATGTAACTCAGGATCAGTAATGTAATGTATGTACACAGTGACTGCACCAGCAGAATAGTGAGTGCAGCTCTGGGGTATAATACAGGATGTAACTCAGGATCAGTAATGTATGTACACAGTGACTGCACCAGCAGAATAGTGAGTGCAGCTCTGGAGTATAATACAGGATGTAACTCAGGATCAGTAATGTAATGTATGTACACAGTGACTGCACCAGCAGAATAGTGAGTGCAGCTCTGGGGTATAATACAGGATGTAACTCAGGATCAGTAATGTAATGTATGTACACAGTGACTGCACCAGCAGAATAGTGAGTGCAGCGCTGGAGTATAATGCAGGATGTAACTCAGGATCAGTAATGTAATGTATGTACATGACGCGCACAGCACCAGGGCTTAGGGGTACTCGGCACCGAGCCCATGGAAGTCTATGGGGGACATCACGGGTAGCACAGCTCGGTACGTGCCCTGGGCGCTCACCGTAATGTGGGATATTTACAGGGGATGATGGAATGTTTATATGGTTTGTCGTGACGCCACTTGTAGTATCTGGTCAGGGGGGACCAGCGCTGCTCTGTACATACTCTGGAAGGGATGGTGTTGGGCAGCTAGATGGTGGATCTTCTACAAGTAAGACAGTGTCCTTCCAGGGTAGATAGGAATATGTGGATGCAGGACAGATGGGGATCCCTCCGCCAGGGACAATAAGGGAGACACACACAGAAGTCAGTTTGGTACCTTTACTGTAGAGATGGCAGGTACTCCCCGGAGCACGGCAGGGTGAAGGATGCACATCCGGATTCCTCCACTGGTAGATATATGGCCTCCTGTCCTCTGTCGTTATATAATCAAGTCCTGACCTGCGTGTAGCTTGGTCTAACTTAGTCTCTGTCCTGTACCTGGCTGACTTGGTGGTGGACCTTCTATCTGGCAGAACAGGGTCTTGCTATGGCTGATCAGGCCGACTCCGTTCTCCCTGATCCTGCTACGTGTCAACTCTGTGGTACTCCTGGGACTTGTAGTCCTCCAGGAACTCCGGTGTTCTCCTAATAGGTCGTGGAGATCCTTATAGGCTCGGAACCCGATGTCCGGTGATACTTGCTTAGGGAGCTATTAATGCTCACCGATCCTTCTACTTCCACTTGCCTTTGATCTACCTGGGTCCTATTAAGATGACACACACTGGCAGTTGGTGTGCTGCCTCTTCGCCGCTCTCTAAGCGTCGGCACGCTTCCTCATGAGCTACAATTCAAATTCAGCTCTGGCTAGGCTAAAGTGATTCATTCTTCACTTGTACCAACCTCCACTTCAGGTTGAACTTGTCTGAACAGCTCTGCACTTCTCTCCTCTGGTGTCTTGAGGAGATCTGAGATCTGTCTCTGTCTGATCTCTATCTGTTCTGAGGCTGTCTTGTTCTCAGACCGTCTGAGGCAATTCTGAGGCAAACTGAAACTAAACTGAGTTTTTATATGCCTAACACAGCTCCCTCTAATGGTCTTTTTAGGTAAGCTGCAATGTGTGTGCGTATAGTGACCTCTAGTGGGATCGTCCTTTAGTGCATCCTTCTGGAAAATATGGATCCAGTCACAGCTGGGCTCCACATTCCCCCCTAGTTGAACTCAGCACTCCGGGGCTGAAATACAAAAACAGGTAACAGAACAATAACATATCAAAACAATTCTTCCTTTACAGGAGGTAAGGCATTCTTGAACTGTTGCATAAATGGTAATTGAACAATTATGTACAATAAGGGATTGAAGAATTTGAGCGACCATAAAAGTCCCAGTCTCTTTTGGAAAGGGTGCTCAAATAAGGGTGAGTAAACAAGTAGAAATAATGTCCATTCCTCTTGTTCCAAGATTATAAAGGAAAAACAGGTTAATAAATAATGGTATGATACAACATATTATTAGCAAAAATATATACATTATACACAGTGGTCATAGATAGTTATTTACATGAGTTAGGTTTTACTCTCTATACCTAACAGGTAATTGCCCCTTTGTTATACGTACTGACCTACGTGGTGTGGTGTCAGGTAAAGTAGCCTCTAGCCTATCTGTCCTGCGTGCTGGCAAACTGTAATACCGCCTTAACCTCTCTATGGATCTGGCAAGCACACTGGTGGCTGGGCGATGCGGTTCTGTTCCGCCAGGGGACTCTTCTTCCTGAGATTCAATTCCTTGAGATTCCACTTCTTGTGATGCTGCTTCTTGTGGTGCCGCTTCTTGGGGTTCCACTGGTTGAGGTTCTGCCAGAACAGGTCCTTCTGGAACTGACTCTACTGGCACAATTGGTGCAACTGGATGTAGAAATTCTTCTTGCGGTTGATAAAATTGAAGCACAGGAATGATTACAGCTTCTCCAATTCTGGGCCAATCTGCAGGTAAATCTCCCAAATCTGTATGTATGACTGCTTCATCACTCTCTTCCTGATTGACAACAGGTTCTTCTTCACGAAGCTTTAATGGGTCCGGACACAACTTTAGATGGTCTCTAGACACAGTTGCAGTCGTTTTTCCTCCATCCTTGCTTATTATGCACGTCTTCTTGTTATCAAACCTGGAACTCTGTATGATGTAGGGCTCTCTTTCCCACTGATCGTCGAGTTTGTGTAACCTTCTTTTTCTTTTTAGTACGATTTCACCAGGTGCGAAAGGTTCAGCTGGCGCACTTTTATTGTAACGATCTGCTTGTTTATCCCTGAATCGATTAAGACTTTCCTCAACACAGGCCTGTACTTTTCTGTACTGTTCCTGTCTGTTTGTGTCCCAGTCTCCAGTAGTTACATCCGCTTCCGGTTCTACAACTCCAAGCTCTAGATCCATGGGCAGCTTTCCTGGTCTTGCCCGCATGAGATAGGCTGGGGTGCAGTTGGTGGAACTCACCGGTATGTGGTTGTACAGGTCTACCAGGTCAGGTAACAAGTCTGGCCACCGATTTCTTTCCTCCAGTGGTACAGATTTCAGTAAGTCAATGACGATGTGATTCATCTTTTCACAAAGTCCATTGGTTTGGGGGTGGTACGGTGTTGTTCTGATCTTCTTACACCCGTACAAGTGACAGAACTCTTTGAATAATTCGGCCTCAAAGGCTGGGCCTTGATCAGTTAGCACCTGCTCTGGATATCCGTGTGGTCTGCAGAAACTTGCTTGGAAGGTCTTTGCTGCTGTCTCTGCTGTCAGATCTTTGACAGGGGCGACCACCAGGAATTTGGAATAGTGATCCACCATAGTCAGGGCATAGGAATATCCTGACCGGCTGGTGACAACTTAACATGGTCCAGGGCCACGATTTCCAAAGGACGGGTCGTCTGGATGGGCTGCAGGGGTGCCTTCTGACTACTGTAGTCTTTTCGTCTGAGGCCACAGGGTCCACAGTTCCGGCACCACTTCTCGATGGAGCTGCGCATCCCTACCCAGTAGAACCGACACTTCAACAGGGTCTCCAGCTTTTTCCAGCCAAAGTGTCCGCTTGATCGTGGTAGGCTTCTAACACCATCTGGATGTCTGCCTTGGGAACTACTATCTGCCAAACCATCTCATGGGTCCTTGGGTCGACGTATCTCCTGCACAGCTTCTCACGGTAGATGAACAATCGGCTTCTCTCGTTCCACAGCAGCCTTGCTGGTATAGGTGCGTCTTTCTCCAAGGAGGAACCTTCCTGTTTTATCAGCTCCTTGATACGGCTGACCACTGGATCGCTGTCCTGAGTCTCCTTCCAGCTGTGGTGAGGTAAAGGATTTAACGTCTTACCAGGCGATCTCCTGCTGGCTTGTTGTTCGTAGATCATCCCATTCCGGTGAAAGGCAGGTAGTTCAATCTCTTCCAGATCATCCACTTCCTCTTCAGTGTCTGATTCATGAGGCATTCTGGACAGGGCATCAGCATTGGCATTCTTGCGGCCCGCCCGATACTTTATTGTGAATTGATAATTTGACAGTCGAGCCATCCATCGTTGTTCCATGGCTCCCAGCTTAGCTGTTTTAAGATGCGTCAAGGGGTTGTTGTCTGTGTAGGCAGTGAACTTGCTGGAGGCCAAGTAGTGTTTAAACCTCTCCGTGATGGCCCAGACCAGTGCCAGGAACTCCAACTTGAAGCTGCTATAGTTCTCTGGATTCCTTTCGGTCGGGCGGAGCTTCCTGCTAGCATAGGCGATGACTTTCTCCAGGCCATTTTGCTTCTGACTGAGGACTGCTCCCAATCCTTCATTGCTGGCATCAGTATACAGCAGGAACTGGCTGTAGTCAGGGTAAGCTAGGATCTCATCACCTGTCAGGATCTCCTTCATTTCCTTGAATGCTTCTGCCTGTTCTTTACCCCAATGGAATTGAGAATTTCTGCTTTTGAGGGACTGTCCCACCAGGAGGTCTTGCAGAGGGGCTGCTTTCTTAGTGTAATCTTTTACAAACCTCCGGTAGTATCCTGTCAGTCCTAGGAACTGTCGCACCTCCTTGAGATTTTTCGGCTCCGGCCATTTCTGGATGGCGGTGATCTTCTCAGGGTCTGGCGCTACTCCTTCAGAGCTGACGATATGTCCCAGATACTGAACCTTCTGTTTGAGCAGATGGCACTTGGAAGGCTTCAGTTTCATCCCATACTTGGACAGTGACTCGAATACCTCCGCCAAATGCTTCAAGTGATCTTCATACGTTTTGGAGTACACTATGACGTCATCCAGGTACAGCAACACAGTTTCAAAGTTGAGATGCCCCAGGCAACTCTCCATCACTCTCTGGAA
Source organism: Oophaga sylvatica (assembly GCA_033576555.1). Lineage (NCBI taxonomy): Eukaryota > Metazoa > Chordata > Amphibia > Anura > Dendrobatidae > Oophaga > Oophaga sylvatica. Next base: position 41,991,622 of record JARQOD010000010.1, on the reverse strand, counting down.
CGTGCCAGGGGCACTGCTGAGTCCAAACGGCATTCTGTCAAACTCACAGAGTCCCATTGGGGTGGTGAAAGCCGTCTTCTCCCGATCCTCCTCAGCCACGGCTACTTGCCAGTACCCACTAGTGAGGTCAAGGGTGGAGAAATAGTTAGCAGTTTTTAGTGCAGCTAAAGATTCCTCAATGCGTGGTAAAGGGTATGCATCTTTATGTGTAATGCAATTTACTTGTCTGTAATCTACACACATTCGCATGCTTCCATCCTTTTTCCTAACCAAGACTAGAGGTGCTGCCCAGGGACTACAACTATCCCTTATCACCCCTGCTTCTTTCATATCACGCAACATTTCCTTAGCTTTCTGGTAGTGTTCTGGTGGTATAGGCCTGTACCGTTCTTTGATAGGAGGATGATTGCCTGTGGGGATGTGATGTTGAACCCCTTTAATTGTCCCAAAGTCGAGTGGGTGTTTGCTGAATACCTGAGCATACTCCTGAACTACTCGTAGTACTCCCTGTTTCTGGTGGGCTGGAGTGGTGTCTGTCCTGACATGGAGCTGCTGACACCAATCCTCCACCTGGGTGGTCGGACCGTTATCCTCCACTGGTTGTGGGGAGGTTAAGGGCTCCGCCGGGCGAATGGAGTTATTATCCACAGCATGTAACTTTGCAACAGTGGCATAACGTGGTAATTTGACTTCATCTTCTCCCCAGTTGAGAAGACGCACTGGCACCCTCCCATTATGTACATCCACTACCCCTCTGGCAGTCAAGAGTGTAGGTCTGTGCTCTGAACAATGGGGCTCTACTACTGATTGGTAGTTCTGTCCTCTCAGACCTATTGCTGCTCTACACCAAATAAGCATTTCACTCATAGGGGGTATCACAATGGGGTTCGGGTCTGTTACCCGTACATTACCAATCTCACCACTGGTCAGTTTCACTTGCTGCTGGCACATCAGGGTTCGGATCTCCTTCCGGATCTCTCCCTTTTGCTTTGGTCTGGCGATTTCAGCAAGCTGTTGGAGTAAAAACACAACCTCCTCCAAACAGTTACTAATAATTGTTATGTTTCGTAGCTGAGGAGTGCAGGTAAAAAAGGCAATACACCAGAGAAGTTGGAATCTATGAGATTGCAGTACCCTGACTAACCACCACAACTAGAGGCAGCCGTGGAGCGTTCCTACGTTGGTCCTAGACGCCTCGTCACAGCCTGAGAAACTAACTACACCTAAAGATAGAAATAGGAAAGCTATCTGCCCCGGAGCAGAACCCCAAAGATAATATAAAGCCCCCAAACATGTAATGGCGGTTAGACAAGAAGAAATACTGACACAGAAAGAAAATAGTATGAGCAAACGCTGGGGCCCAAACTAACTAAATAGAAAAGGATAGGAAGGGTACTTACTGCAATCCCAGAAAACCCTGAAAAGCACCAACTCTACTAATTTCAAAAACACCTGAGATCACACGACCTCTACCACCTAAATTAGTTCTCTGGTGTAACAAAATCAAAACAGCAGCCACTGAAAAAACTGGAAAAAGCAAAAGTACAAACATCAGTGGCTGAACTAAACTGAGAGGGCAAAAGCCCCCGGAGGGGACCCTGAAGGCCCCCACAGAAGTGCAGGACAAAATGCAAAAATATAGCACAAAACAAAAAGAAGAAAATGTCTTATCTGTTAGCAGGAGATGCAGACACGACACAGCAGGCTACAAGGGAAACAGGATTGAAGGATTCAGACCAGAACAATTGATCACCGGCAACCCTGATGGGAAGGTGACTCCCTTATATAAGACCAGTCAGTAACACCTGATTCCCAGTCCTCACAATCTTCACTGAACAGACCAGTACCGCTTGTAACCACCAGAGGGAGTCTCTGCTCAGAACTCATCTCAAACCCATTCACAACAGTACCCCCCCCTTGAGGAGGGGTCACCGAACCCTCATTTGAGCAACCAGGTCGGTCAGGATGAGTTCTATGATACGCACGGATGAGTCTCCTAGCATCGATGTCCGAAGCAAACGCCCAAGAATTGTCTTCCTGACCATAACCTCTCCACTTAACCAAATACTGGAGTTTCCGTCTAGAAAAACGAGAATCTAATATTTTCTCAACCACATACTCCAGATTGCCCTCAACCAAAACAGGGTCAGGAGGCACAGCAGCAGGAACCACTGGCTCAACAAACCTCTTCAACAAGGACTTGTGGAACACGTTATGGATCTTAAATGTCCCTGGAAGAAGCAAACGAAAAGAAACAGGATTAAGAATCTCAATGATCTTATAAGGTCCAATGAACCTAGGCTTAAATTTAGGAGATGCTACTCTCATAGGAATATTCTTTGAGGACAACCAGACCAAGTCACCCACTTTAAACCGAGGACCATCAGTCCTATGCCGGTTAGCAAACCGCTGGGCCTTCTCCTGAGAGAGGGACAACCTCTCCACTACCTGGTCCCAAATCTGTTGCATACGCTCCACAACAGAGTCAACACCTGGACAGACAGAAGCCTCCGTCTGTCCTGAAGAAAATCGAGGGTGAAACCCAGAATTACAGAAAAACGGAGACATCAAAGTGGCAGAGCTAGCCCTATTATTAAGAGCAAACTCAGCCAAAGGTAAAAAAGAGACCCAGTCATCCTGATCAGCAGACACAAAGCATCTAAGATAAGTCTCCAATGTCTGGTTTGTTCTCTCAGTTTGACCATTGGTCTGAGGATGAAATGCCGAGGAGAAAGACAATTGAACACCCAGTTTAGAACAAAAAGTCCTCCAAAATCTGGAAACAAACTGGACTCCTCTGTCAGACACAATGTTCTCAGGAATGCCATGTAAACGAACCACGTGCTGAAGGAACAACGGCACCAATTCAGAGGAGGAAGGCAACTTAGGTAATGGCACAAGATGTATCATCTTGGAAAACCTATCACAAATTACCCAGATGGTGGTCATTCTCTGAGAAACAGGAAGGTCGGAAATGAAATCCATAGAGATATGGGTCCATGGTCTCTTGGGCACAGGCAATGGCATCAACAAACCACTAGAGCGAGAGCAAGGCTTGGAGCGAGAGCAAGTCCCGCAGGACTGCACAAATTCCCTGACATCACGAGACAAGGTAGGCCACCAAAAGGACCGACTAACCAAGTCTCTGGTACCAAAAATTCCGGGATGCCCAGCCAATGCGGAACAATGAATCTCAGACATCACACTCTTTTTCCACTGGTCCGGGACAAACAATTTTCCAACAGGGCAGCACTCGGGCCTATCCTCCTGACACCCCTCCAGAGCAAGTCTCAAATTGGGCGAGATGGCGGAAAGAACTACACCCTCTTTCAAAATAACAGAAGGATCAGATAACTCAGGAGAGTCCGCAAGGAAACTCCTCGAGAGGGCATCCGCCTTAACATTCTTAGTGCCAGGAAGAAAGGAAACCACAAAATTAAAACGTGTGAAAAACAAGGCCCACCTGGCCTGTCTAGGATTGAGTCGCTTGGCAGATTCCAGATAGACCAGATTCTTATGGTCCGTAAGGACCACCACCTGATGTTTGGCTCCCTCCAGCCAATGTCTCCACTCTTCAAAAGCCCACTTCATGGCCAATAACTCCCGATTACCCACGTCATAATTACGTTCAGTAGGAGAAAATTTTCGAGAGAAAAATGCACAAGGGTTACTTTTAGAGGTCTCTGGATCTTTTTGGGACAAAACGGCACCTGCCCCAATTTCAGAGGCATCAACCTCCACCTGAAATGGCAGAGAAACAATCGGCTGCCGTAGAACAGGAGCAGAAGTGAATCTCTGCTTAAGTTCCTGAAACGCAGAGACTGCCTCAGGAGGCCAATTCACCACATCAGAACCCTTTCTGGTCAAATCAGTTAATGGTTTAACAATAACCGAGAAATTACCAATAAATTTACGATAAAAATTGGCAAAACCCAAAAATCTCTGAAGAGCCTTTAATGAAGTAGGTTGGACCCAATCACAGATGGCCTGAACCTTGACCGGGTCCATTTCAATAACAGATGGGGACAAAATGAATCCCAGAAATGAGATCCTCTGTACGCCAAAAAGACACTTTGATCCCTTCACATACAGAGCATTCTCTCTCAAAATCTGGAACACAGTTCGAACATGTTTCACATGAGAGTCCCAGTCATTAGAAAAAATCAAGATATCATCCAAATAAACAATCAGAAATTTATCCACAAAATCCCTGAAAATGTCATTCATGAAGGACTGGAAGACAGAAGGAGCATTAGTGAGCCCAAAGGGCATCACTAGGTACTCAAAATGCCCTTCAGGGATATTGAATGCCGTCTTCCATTCATCCCGTGCTTAATGCGAATAAGGTTATACGCCCCCCTGAGGTCAAGTTTGGTAAACCAAGTAGCGTTTTTCACCCTGGAAAACAGGTCAGAAATCAAGGGTAACGGGTATTGATATTTCACAGTAATATTGTTCAAGAGACGATAATCAATACACGGCCTTAATGAACCATCTTTTTGGCCACAAAGAAAAAACCGGCACCTAAGGGTGAAGAGGATGGTCTGATATGACCCTTCTCCAATGATTCCTTGATATAAGACCGCATAGCGTCATGTTCAGGTACAGACAAGTTAAAAAGGCGACCTTTAGGGAATTTACTACCCGGCACTAATTCAATAGCGCAGTCATAGCTCCTATGGGGAGGCAAGGATGCAGATTTACTTTCGCTAAACACATCAGAAAAATCAATCAAAAAGTCAGGAACATCCTGAGCCTGGGGGGAGGCAGAAAAAACAGGAGTGTTGGTATTAACACATTGGCAGCCCCAACTGGTTACAGACACAGATTTCCAATCCAAAACAGGATTATGAGACTGTAACCAAGGGAAACCCAGTACGATAATATCATGCAGATTATACAGAACCAAAAATTTGCAGCACTCCTGGTGATCAGGTTCAACCCTCATTATCACCTGAGTAGAAAACTGGGGTTTATTCTCAGCCAAAGGGGTAGAATCGATCCCCAGTAGGGAATAGACTTCTGTAGGGGTATCAAGGGAAACCCACAACGTTTAGCAAAATCATAATCCATCAGGTTAATAGCTGCTCCAGAATCAACGAAAGCCTGAGCAGAAAATGAGGACAGAGAGCATATCAGAGTGACAGTTAATAAAAACTTAGTCTGAACACTAGCCAAGACAACTGAGCGTGCAAAATGTCTTCCCCGCTTAGGGCAGACTGAAATAGCATGAGAGGCATCACCACAGTAGAAACATAACCCATTGCGCTTTCGAAACTCATGACGCTGTGCCCCAGACACCACTCTATCACACTGCATGGGTTCAGAAGCTGGTTCACAAGGCAACACCATTCCACGCATACTTCTCCGCTCACGCAAACGTCTGTCAATTTGAATCGCTAATGACATAGAATCATTGAGACCAGAGGGGACAGGGAATCCCACCATAACATCCTTTACATTATCTGACAGACCCTTCCGGAAAAGGGCTGCCAAAGCGTCGTCATTCCATTTGGTCAGGACTGCCCACCTACGGAATCTCTGACAGTATAACTCAGCGTCATAAGGCCCCTGATTTAATGCCAACAAGGCTTTTTCAGCTTGATCAGTGACATTAGGCTCATCGTACAATAACCCCAAAGCCTGAAAAAATGCATCAACATCACTCAAAACAGGATCCCCAGGAGTCAGGGAAAAAGCCCAATCCTGAGGATCGCCGCGCAGGAGAGAGATGATAATTTGAACCTGCTGCGCTGCATTCCCTGAGGACTTAGATTTTAAGGCAAAAAACAATTTACAATTATTTTTGAAATTCTGAAACTTAGCTCGATCCCCAAAAACAAATCTGGCATGGGGATCCTAGGTTCCACAACAGGTAACCTAGCAAGATAGATAGCAATACTCCGAACCTCAGTGGCAAGCTGATCCACACGGCCAGACAACCGTGCAAACTCCATTGAGAGAAAAGATCCTCCCCAGCACCCAGAGATACAGAGGGAAAAAAAAAATGCAACAAATAGAAAAATACTCTGACAACTCTGACAACCTTTTTTCTTTCACAATATTTTTTCCCTTCTGTGAGTACCATACAATTTTCAATTTTTAGGCCGGTGATACTGTTATGTTTTGGTAGCTGAGGAGTGCAGGTAAAAAAGGCAATACACCAGAGAAGTTGGAATCTATGAGATTGCAGTACCCTGACTAACCACCACAACTAGAGGCAGCCGTGGAGCGTTCCTACGTTGGTCCTAGACGCCTCGTCACAGCCTGAGAAACTAACTACACCTAAAGATAGAAATAGGAAAGCTATCGCCCCGGAGAAGAACCCCAAAGATAATAGAAAGCCCCCAAACATGTAATGGCGGTTAGACAAGAAGAAATACTGACACAGAAAGAAAATAGTATGAGCAAACGCTGGGGCCCAAACTAACTAAATAGAAAAGGATAGGAAGGGTACTTACTGCAATCCCAGAAAACCCTGAAAAGCACCAACTCTACTAATTTCAAAAACACCTGAGATCACACGACCTCTACCACCTAAATTAGTTCTCTGGTGTAACAAAATCAAAACAGCAGCCACTGAAAAAACTGGAAAAAGCAAAAGTACAAACATCAGTGGCTGAACTAAACTGAGAGGGCAAAAGCCCCCGGAGGGGACCCTGAAGGCCCCCACAGAAGTGCAGGACAAAATGCAAAAATATAGCACAAAAACAAAAAGAAGAAAATGTCTTATCTGTTAGCAGGAGATGCAGACACGACACAGCAGGCTACAAGGGAAACAGGAATGAAGGATTCAGACCAGAACAATTGATCACCGGCAACCCTGATGGGAAGGTGACTCCCTTATATAAGACCAGTCAGTAACACCTGATTCCCAGTCCTCACAATCTTCACTGAACAGACCAGTACCGCTTGTAACCACCAGAGGGAGTCTCTGCTCAGAACTCATCTCAAACCCATTCACAACAAATAATGTTAGTGCCTAAGACCACATTCAACCCATTTTCTTCATTAACAGTCTTTGCTACAAGAAGTCCATGATTCTTTAGCTCCACTCTCCCCACTTTTACGTCTACATCTTTAGCCCCCCGTAGTTCAATAGGGAGACCATTAGAAGCGTATACTGCAAAGTCAGGGTTTGGGGGTTGGAGACTGTCACTGGACCAGTACTTACTGTAGAGAACATCAGGTATAATGGTTACCTGAGATCCAGTGTTCAGCAGGGCAGGGATTGCGATCCCGTCCAGTATGATGGACAGGTATGGTCTTCCTCCCACAAACCTGCGGTTCCAGTCTGAGGGGCCTGAGGAGTCTATTCCTGGGGGTTGGCCCTCGGACCCAGCACTTGCTCGTTTAAAGGACACAGACGTGCTGGGTGACCTTCCTTGTGGCAGCGGTAGCAGATGATCTCTCGGCGAGGATGATGCTGGTCGCGGGTCCTTCCTGGGGGTGGCGTTGTCCTCCTCCGATGGGGCGACGTCCTCCCTCTCCTCCGGCGCATCCAAGGGACATCCTCCGGACGGTCAGCCAGCAAGATCTTTCCTTCTTCTTTCGTCGGCAATTGCAGGGCACTCATTACAGTGGCCAGGTTTTTGGTCAGCTGGCGCACTTCTGAGCGCAGACAGTCCAGCTCAGTAGGGGGCGCCTCCTGCGTTTTGGCTTCCGCAACCAGCGGGGAAAAGGTGGATGCTGTTGGCTTTAGGGTGGTTTCACTCGGGTGACACTGGGTTGCCATTTCGGGTGTTTCCAGAGGTCGCAGTCCTTTTATAGCCATATCCTTAAGGGCATCAAAGGTAGCATCAGGGTGATCCAAGGACCACCAGTGCACAGTCCTGCCTTCCGCTTGGGACCTCAGTCCCCGTACAAATTGCTCCTTTAACATTTTATTTTCGTCGGTGACACTTATAGGGTTAACTTGTTTAAGAGCTCGCAGGGCCCCTTGTAGTCGGGAGGCATAGTCCCTAATGCTGTCATCTGATTTCTGGGAACAGTGATAAAACCTCATCCGGAGATCTGTTTCAGTGCGGTCCTCAAAGATAGTCTGTAGCTTTAAGAAAATTGCAAGCACTGACTCCTGGTCTGCAGCTGTCCAAGTCTCTACTTCTCTCTCAGCAGCACCAGTTAATTGTCCCACTACTACTGCAGCTCTTTGCTTTTCTGTCATAGGATACATGTCCATTATGCTGCATATTTTCCGTTTGAACCCGGGCAGGGTGTCTGGCTTGCCGCTGTACTGAGGGAGCCACTTTGCTCCAGGCATGTATGGCAGCGTTAGCGGTACTATTGGGACCACAGGACCAGGTGAGGGGCCCACACTTCCATCCTGCGCTGCAGCGCCAATTGGTAAGTCATTGGGGCCGCCGGCCGGGGCCGCGCTGTCGGCTGGCTGCTGCGACATGTCTGCGCCCCCTTAGTTAATCCTGGCCTACCTTCTCTGAAAGGCTGCAGCTCTGCAGGCACAGCGGTGGAGACAGGATCTGCGTCGCTGGCGCTCTGACGTCAGAGCGTTCACTGGAGCTCTCCACAGGACCTGCCGCCGCGTCAGCGTTGGGGGCGTGTCCAGGACTCAGCGCTCTTTTTCAGGTACGCCCACTAATTTTCGCGCCGGGACGCTGTAAATGGCGGGAAATTTTCACCACTATATACAACAGTCTTTTTGCAAGGCACACAGTACCCGGTGACAACGGGCACAAGTTACTCCGTTGCTGCAGGCACGAAATCCTGTTTGTGACGCCAAGTTAAGATGACGCGTACAGCACCAGGGCTTAGGGGTACTCGGCACTGAGCCCATGGAAGTCTATGGGGGACGTCACGGGTAGCACAGCTCGGTCCGTGCCCTGGGCGCTCACCGTAATGTGGGATATTTACAGGGGATGATGGAATGTTTATATGGTTTGTCGTGACGCCACTTGTAGTATCTGGTCAGGGGGGACCAGCGCTGCTCTGTACATACTCTGGAAGGGATGGTGTTGGGCAGCTAGATGGTGGATCTTCTACAAGTAAGACAGTGTCCTTCCAGGGTAGATAGGAATATGTGGATGCAGGACAGATGGGGATCCCTCCACCAGGGACAATAAGGGAGACACACACAGAAGTCAGTTTGGTACCTTTACTGTAGAGATGGCAGGTACTCCCCGGAGCACGGCAGGGTGAAGGATGCACATCCGGATTCCTCCACTGGTAGATATATGGCCTCCTGTCCTCTGTCATTGTATAATCAAGTCCTGACCTGCGTGTAGCTAGGTCTAACTTAGTCTCCGTCCTGTACCTGGCTGACTTGGTGGTGGACCTTCTATCTGGCAGAACAGGGTCTTGCTATGGCTGATCAGGCCGACTCCGTTCTCCCTGATCCTGCTATGTGTCAACTCTGTGGTACTCCTGGGACTTGTAGTCCTCCAGGAACTCCGGTGTTCTCCTAATAGGTCGTGGAGATCCTTATAGGCTCGGAACCCGATGTCCGGTGATACTTGCTTAGGGAGCTATTAATGCTCACCGATCCTTCTACTTCCACTTGCCTTCGATCTACCTGGGTCCTATTAAGATGGCACACACTGGCAGTTGGTGTGCTGCCTCTTCGCCGCTCTCTAAGCGTCGGCACGCTTCCTCATGAGCTACAATTCAGATTCAGCTCTGGCTAGGCTAAAGTGATTCATTCTTCACTTGTACAAACCTCCACTTCAGGTTGAACTTGTCTGAACAGCTCTGCACTTCTCTCCTCTGGTGTCTTGAGGAGATCTGAGATCTGTCTCTGTCTGATCTCTATCTGTTCTGAGGCTGTCTTGTTCTCAGACCGTCTGAGGCAATTCTGAGGCAAACTGAAACTAAACTGAGTTTTTATATGCCTAACACAGCTCCCTCTAATGGTCTTTTTAGGTAAGCTGCAATGTGTGTGCGTATAGTGACCTCTAGTGGGATCGTCCTTTAGTGCATCCTTCTGGAAAATATGGATCCAGTCACAGCTGGGCTCCACATACACAGTGACTGCACCAGCAGAATAGTGAGTGCAGCTCTGGAGTATAATACAGAATGTAACTCAGGATCAGTAATGTAATGTATGTACACAATGACTGCACCAGCAGAATAGTGAGTGCAGCTCTGGAGTATAATACAGGATGTAACTCAGGATCAGTAATGTATGTACACAGTGACTGCACCAGCAGAATAGTGAGTGCAGCTCTGGGTATAATACACGATGTAACTCAGGATCAGTAATGTAATGTATGTACACAGTGACTGCACCAGCAGAATAGTGAGTGCAGCTCTGGGGTATAATACAGGATGTAACTCAGGATTAGTAATGTATGTACACAGTGACTGCACCAGCAGAATAGCGAGTGCAGCTCTGGAGTATAATACAGGATGTAACTCAGGATCAGTACAGGATCAGTAATGTAATGTATGTACACAGTGACTGCATCATCAGAATAGTGAGTGCAACTCTGGGTTTAATACAGGATGTAACTCAGGATCAGTAATGTATGTACACAGTGACTGCACCAGCCGAATAGTGAGTGCAGCTCTGGAGTATAATACAGGATGTAACTGAGGATCAGTAATGTAATGTATGTACACAGTGACTGCACCAGCAGAATAGTGAGTGCAGCTCTGGGGTATAATATAGGATGTAACTCAGGATCAGTAATGTAATGTATGTGCACAGTGACTGCACCAGCAGAATAGTGAGTGCAGCTCTGGGGTATAATACAGGATGTAACTCAGGATTAGTAATGTATGTACACAGTGACTGCACCAGCAGAATAGCGAGTGCTGCTCTAGAATATAGTACAGGATGTAACTCAGGATCAGTAATGTATGTACACAGTGACTGCACCAGCAGAATAGTGAGTGCAGCTCTGGGGTATAATACAGGATGTAACTCGGGATCAGTAATGTAATGTATGTACACAGTGACTGCACCAGCAGCATAGTGAGTGCAGCTCTGGAGTATAATACAGGATGTAACTCAGGATCAGTAATGTATGTACACAGTGACTCCACCAGCAGAATAGTGAGTGCAGCTCTGGGGTGTAATACAGGATGTAACTCGGGATCAGTAATGTAATGTATGTACACAGTGACTGCACCAGCAGAATAGTGAGTGCAGCTCTGGGGTATAATACAGGATGTAACTCAGGATCAATAATTTAATGTATGTACACAGTGACTGCACCAGCAGAATACTGAGTGCAGCTCTGGGGTATGATACAGGATGTAACTCGGGATCAGTAATGTAATGTATGTACACAGTGACTGCACCAGCAGAATAGTGAGTGCAGCTCTGGAGTATAATACAGGATATAACTCAGGATCAGTAGTGTAATGTAGGTACACAGTGACTGCACCAGCAGAATAGTGAGTGCAGCTCTGGGGTATATTACAGGATGTATCTCAGGATCAGTAATGTAATGTATGTACACAGTGACTGCACCAGCAGAATAGTCAGTGCAGCTCTGGGGTATAATACAGGATGTAACTCGGGATCAGTTTTGTAATGTATGTACACAGTGACTGCACCAACAGAATAGTGAGTGCAGCCCTGGAGTATAATACAGGATATAACTCAGGATCAGTAGTGTAATGTAGGTACACAGTGACTGCACCAGCAGAATAGTGAGTGCAGCTCTGTTCAGCTGCTGCTCATTGTGGTGATTGTGGGTGCGGTCGACAGTGATCCTGCTGTGTGCTCCTGACCTCCAGAGAACCACCACCTCTCCACCCAGGGACCTGCTCTCTCCTACCCAGGGAGGATGGGTTTCCTGGGATGAGTGAAGGAGCCAAGTCCCAGGCTTCTGTTTCCCGGGCCAGGCCGGCGGGGGGCAGAAGAAACCAGCAACCGGCCAGCACATCAGAGGACCTGGGGGTGAGACGCTCCACCAGGAGTCGCAGCAATGTGGCTCCTACTCCTCCCAAGTCTGCAGAAACCCAGAGAAGCCGCAAGGCTTCGAACATGGAGGAGAAGCCTGCTAGCAGCGTGCAAGATGGCGGTCCTTCTGGAGGAAAGCTGAGTGCTCACGGAGGTGAGGCCGACCTCACTGAGGAGGGTTGGGCGCTGCAGAGACCCCGGAAGTCTGTGTCCACCTATGCCTCCCGGGTCATGAGCCACCTCCGTGAGTATGAAGACACGAGTAAGACCATCAGGAGGCTCCGGGAGGAGCTGCGCTGCACAAGCGCCAAAGCTGCAGGTTCCTCCAAAGCCAGGAAGATTCAGCTCCAGGCGGAGGTAAAGAGACTAAAGCTTGACATTAATGAGCTGGAGGTAAGGAAAGCCTTCATAAGAGAGAAGAGTGGTCCCTTTAAAGAAAAACTAATTAATGAAGACAGATTCAGAGAAATGGCTGATAACAGAGAGCAAATGCAGATGGGGCTGCAGCCTGAGAGCCAGGTGGATGATGATGATAATGATGACCAGCAGAAAGTCCAGCCTGGCAGCCTGCAAAGTCACCCGTAGGCAACGTGCAGTGAGCTCCCTGCAGGACAGGCGACATTAACATCTGGTCACAGTCCTGCTGACTCTGGGGAGGACAGTGACAACAGCGGCCAGGGAGGGGCGCTAATGGCAGAGATCAAGCTCCTGGAGTCCCCAGTGTGCCTTCAGAATTTCCATCTTGGTGACGATTTACCAGAGGAGGCACCTGGGGGCCGGAAGAAAAAGGCAAAGACCACCAAACCCAAGCTGCAGGAAGCGGTAAGCTATGTATATGCCCCCCTCCCTGTACCCCCTGAGTCGGCTGCAGGGTCAGCTCGCTGTATAAGCCCCGTTGCCCAGACCAGCCCGGGTTCTGCTGTGGATCCGGTGCAAAGGCGTGGGGAGATTACAAAGCACGGTAGCGAGGCGCCGAGCTCCGTCTCTGCTTGTAGTAGCGGGGACGTAGCAGCAGGTGCATCAGCCGAGAGGCTGGACTGTTATGTTTCGGTAGCTGAGGAGTGCAGGTAAAAAAGGCAATACACCAGAGCAGTTGGAATCTATGAGATTGCAGTACCCTGACTAACCACCACAACTAGAGGCAGCTGTGGAGCGTTCCTAAGTTGGTCCTAGACGCCTCGTCACAGCCTGAGAAACTAACTACACCTAAAGATAGAAATAGGAAAGCTATCTGCCCCGGAGCAGAACCCCAAAGATAATAGAAAGCCCCCAAACATGTAATGGCGGTTAGACAAGAAGAAATACAGACACAGACAGAAAATAGTATGAGCAAACGTTGGGGCCCAAACTAACTAAATAGAAAAGGATAGGAAGGGTACTTACTGCAATCCCAGAAAACCCTGAAAAGCACCAACTCTACTAATTTCAAAAACACCTGAGATCACACGACCTCTACCACCTAAATTAGTTCTCTGGTGTAACAAAATCAAAACAGCAGCCACTGAAAAAAATGGAAAAAGCAAAAGTACAAACATCAGTGGCTGAACTAAACTGAGAGGGCAAAGCCCCCGGAGGGGACCCTGAAGGCCCCCACAGAAGTGCAGGACAAAATGCAAAAATCAAGCACAAAAACAAAAAGAAGAAAATGTCTTATCTGTTAGCAGGAGATGCAGACACAACACAGCAGGCTACAAGGGAAACAGGAATCAAGGAATGAGACCAGAACAATTGATCACCGGCAACCCTGATGGGAAGGCGACTCCCTTATATAAGACCAGTCAGTAACACCTGATTCCCAATCCCCACAATCTTCACTGGACAGACCAGTTTAGAACAAAAGGTCCTCCAAAATCTGGAAACAAACTGGACTCCTCTGTCAGACACAATGTTCTCAGGAATGCCGTGTAAACGAACCACGTGCTGAAGGAACAACGGCACCAATTCAGAGGAGGAAGGCAACTTAGGCAATGGCACAAGATGTATCATCTTGGAAAACCTATCACAAATCACCCAGATGGCGGTCATTCTCTGAGAAACAGGAAGGTCGGAAATGAAATCCATAGAGATATGGGTCCATGGTCTCTTGGGCACAGGCAATGGCATCAACAAACCACTAGAGCAAGAGCAAGGCTTGGAGCGAGAGCAAGTCCCGCAGGACTGCACAAATTCCCTGACATCACGAGACAAGGTAGGCCACCAAAAGGACCGACTAACCAAGTCTCTGGTACCAAAAATTCCGGGATGCCCAGCCAACGCGGAACAATGAATCTCAGACATCACACTCTTTTTCCACTGGTCCGGGACAAACAATTTTCCAACAGGGCAGCGCTCGGGACTATCCTCCTGACACCCCTCCAGAGCAAGTCTCAAATTGGGTGAGATGGCAGAAAGAACTACACCTTCTTTCAAAATAACAGAAGGATCAGATAACTCAGGAGAGTCCGCAAGGAAACTCCTCGAGAGGGCATCCGCCTTAACATTCTTAGTGCCAGGAAGAAAGGAAACCACAAAATTAAAATGTGTGAAAAACAAGGCCCACCTGGCCTGTCTAGGATTGAGTCGCTTGGCAGATTCCAGATAAACCAGATTCTTATGGTCAGTAAGGACCACCACCTGATGTTTGGCTCCCTCCAGCCAATGTCTCCACTCTTCAAAAGCCCACTTCATGGCCAATAACTCCCGATTACCCACATCATAATTACGTTCAGTAGGAGAAAATTTTTGAGAGAAAAAGGCACAAGGGTTACTTTTAGAGGTCTCTGGATCTTTTTGGGACAAAACGGCACCTGCCCCAATTTCAGAGGCATCAACCTCCACCTGAAATGGCAGAGAAACATCAGGCTGCCGTAGAACAGGAGCAGAAGTGAATCTTTGCTTAAGTTCCTGAAATGCAGAGACTGCCTCAGGAGGCCAATTCACCACATCAGAACCCTTCTTGGTCAAATCAGTTAATGGTTTAACAATAACCGAGAAATTACCAATAAATTTACGATAAAAATTGGCAAAACCCAAAAATCTTTGAAGAGCCTTTAATGAAGTAGGTTGGACCCAATCACAGATGGCCTGAACCTTGACCGGGTCCATTTCAATAACAGATGGGGACAAAATGAATCCCAGAAATGAGATCCTCTGTACGCCAAAAAGACACTTTGATCCCTTCACATACAGAGCATTCTCTCTCAAAATCTGGAACACAGTTCGAACATGTTTCACATGAGAGTCCCAGTCATTAGAAAAAATCAAGATGTCATCCAAATAAACAATCAGAAATTTATCTACAAAATCCCTGAAAATGTCATTCATGAAGGACTGGAAGACAGAAGGAGCATTAGTGAGCCCAAAGGGCATCACAAGGTACTCAAAATGCCCCTCAGGGGTATTGAATGCCGTCTTCCATTCATCCCCGTGCTTAATGCGAATAAGGTTATATGCCCCCCTGAGGTCAAGCTTGGTAAACCAAGTAGCGTTTTCACCCTGGAAAACAGGTCAGAAATCAAGGGTAACGGGTATTGATATTTCACAGTAATATTGTTCAAAAGACGATAATCAATACACGGCCTTAATGAACCATCCTTTTTGGCCACAAAGAAAAAACCGGCACCTAAGGGTGAAGAGGATGGTCTGATATGACCCTTCTCCAATGACTCCTTGATATAAGACCGCATAGCGTCATGTTCAGGTACAGACAAGTTAAAAAGGCAACCTTTAGGGAATTTACTACCAGGCACTAATTCAATAGCGCAGTCATAGCTCCTATGGGGAGGCAAGGATGCAGATTTACTTTCGCTAAACACATCAGAAAAATCAATTAAAAAGTCAGGAACATCCTAGCCTGGGGGGAGGCAGAAAAAACAGGAGTGTTGGTATTAACACATTGGCAGCCCCAACTGGTTACAGACACAGATTTCCAATCCAAAACAGGATTATGAGACTGTAACCAAGGGAAACCCAGTACGATAATATCATGCAGATTATACAGAACCAAAAATTTGCAGCACTCCTGATGATCAGGTTCCACCCTCATTATCACCTGAGTAGAGAACTGAGGTTTATTCTCAGCCAAAGGGGTAGAATCGATCCCCAGTAGGGAATAGACTTCTGTAGGGGTATCAAGGGAAACCCACAACGTTTAGCAAAATCATAATCCATCAGGTTAATAGCTGCTCCAGAATCAACGAAAGCCTGAGCAGAAAATGAGGACAGAGAGCATATCAGAGTGACAGTTAATAAAAACTTAGTCTGAACACTACCCAAGACAACTGAGCGTGCAAAACGTCTTCCCCGCCTAGGGTAGACTGAAATAGCATGAGAGGCATCACCACAGTAGAAACATAACCCATTGCGCTTTCGAAACTCATGACGCTGTGCCCCAGACACCACTCTATCACACTGCATGGATTCAGAAGCAGGTTCACAAGGCAACACTATTCCACGCATACTTCTCCGCTCACGCAAACGTCTGTCAATTTGAATTGCTAATGACATAGAATCATTGAGACCAGAGGGACAGGGAATCCCACCATAACATCCTTTACATTATCTGACAGACCCTTCCGAAAAAGGGCTGCCAAAGCGTCGTCATTCCATTTGGTCAGGACTGCCCACCTACGGAATCTCTGACAGTATAACTCAGCGTCATCAAGCCCCTGATTTAATGCCAACAAGGCTTTTTCAGCTTGGTCAGTGACATTAGGCTCATCGTACAATAACCCCAAAGCCTGAAAAATGCATCAACATCACTCAAAACAGGATCCCCAGGTGTCAGGGAAAAAGCCCAATCCTGAGATCGCCGCGCAGGAGAGAGATGACAATTTGAACCTGCTGCGCTGCGTTCCCTGAGGACTTAGATTTTAAGGCAAAAAACAATTTACAATTATTTTTGAAATTCTGAAACTTAGCTCGATCCCCTAAAAACAAATCTGGCATGGGGATCCTAGGTTCCACAACAGGCAACCTAGCAAGATATGCAGCAATACTCTGAATCTCAGTGGCAAGCTGATCCACACGGCCAGACAACTGTGCAAACTCCATTGAGAGAAAAAATCCTCCCCACACCCAGAGATACAGAGGGAAAAAAAAAATGCAACAAACAGAAAAATATCTCTGACAACTCTGACAACCGTTTTTTTTTTTTTCTTTCACCACAATTTTTTTTTTTTTCCCTTCTGTGAGTACAATACAATTTTAAATTTAGGCCGGTGATACTGTTATGTTTCGGTAGCTGAGGAGTGCAGGTAAAAAAGGCAATACACCAGAGCAGTTGGAATCTATGAGATTGCAGTACCCTGACTAACCACCACAACTAGAGGCAGCCGTGGAGCGTTCCTAAGTTGGTCCTAGACGCCTCGTCACAGCCTGAGAAACTAACTACACCTAAAGATAGAAATAGGAAAGCTATCTGCCCCGGAGCAGAACCCCAAAGATAATAGAAAGCCCCCAAACATGTAATGGCGGTTAGACAAGAAGAAATACAGACACAGACAGAAAATAGTATGAGCAAACGTTGGGGCCCAAACTAACTAAATAGAAAAGGATAGGAAGGGTACTTACTGCAATCCCAGAAAACCCTGAAAAGCACCAACTCTACTAATTTCAAAAACACCTGAGATCACACGACCTCTACCACCTAAATTAGTTCTCTGGTGTAACAAAATCAAAACAGCAGCCACTGAAAAAACTGGAAAAAGCAAAAGTACAAACATCAGTGGCTGAACTATACTGAGAGGGCAAAGCCCCCGGAGGGGACCCTGAAGGCCCCCACAGAAGTGCAGGACAAAATGCAAAAATCAAACACAAAAACAAAAAGAAGAAAATGTCTTATCTGTTAGCAGAGATGCAGACACAACACAGCAGGCTACAAGGGAAACAGGAATCAAGGAATGAACCAGAACAATTGATCACCGCAACCCTGATGGAAGGCGACTCCCTTATATAAGACCAGTCAGTAACACCTGATTCCCAATCCCCACAATCTTCACTGGACAGACCAGTACCGCTTGTAACCACCAAGGAGCCTCTGCTCAGAACTCATCTCAAGCCCATTCACAACACTGGACAGTGAGGGCGGCCCGGCGGCGGGCGAATGATCAGCCACGATACTGTGGTGCGCTCCTCAGTGGGAGGGGAGCGGCCCAGTGTCGGTGGCAGTTCCGGTAGCCTCGGCGCCCCTGAATGTTGTTGCCGCTGACACTTAGTTGAGAAGCACGGCAGTGTGAGGGGTTGCCGGGGCTGCGAGTACCGATCCTCCCAAAATTCTTTTTTGTGTTGGCGCCGCTGGTCAACAAGATCCTGATAAAAGAATCAGCGGCGCCTCACAGCAGCTAAGGATCAGCGGCGCCTGATACCAGCAGTAAAGCAGCGGAAAATATCAACTGATGATGCGGAGGGTGCACGCAAGACCAGAGGTGAGGTTGCCTCCAGTGATGTGGAGGAGACTGAGCCCCTTGTGCCTGATGATGCGGAGGTTAAAATGTCGCCCCCTGGTGTCACTGGTCCAGCAGGATGAATGTGGTGGGGTACGAATGTGGAAAATTCTCTCTCTAGTGGTGTGGCTGCTGGTTTGGTGGAGGTGAGGGTGTTATGGAGGTGGTTAATGGTGAGACTGTTGGTGTGGATGTGATCACTGGTCCGGTTGCCCCCCCCGGTGGTGCAGAACCCATGAGGAGTTATGCCACTGTCACCTCCGGGAAAGTAGGCATCCTCCTCATCTTCGGGCTCTGAGACGGCATGTTGCAACGGCGTCTCCTGGGGGCTCTAAAGAAGGGGGGAGAGATCACTAATGGTAGAGGGTCGAGAGTTGATCTATCCTTCTGATAGAGAGGCATGGCCTTGGGGCCTTCCGAGAGCAAAACGGTGGGGATACAGTGTGGTCCCTCCCAACAGCCGGGCCGGGTAGTGTGCTAGGAATGTGGTCCGTCTTCGGTGGAGGGGCAATGATGCTGTCCTCCAAGGTCTAAGGTTGTGAGCTCCCTGCAGAAGATGGGCTTCAAGACGATTGACATCTATGCCTTGATACATCCCTATTCCACGCCTGAGTTTGATGTCAGCTTTGTTGGGCCGGAGGGGCTTGAGCTCTTCTGGTCGAATTATGAGTTGGCAAAAAATGAGCCCGACTGGCGAGACTTTGCCATTCAAGTGGTGTCTCGCCAAAACCAAGTCAAGAAAGTGACCGTGATAACTTGTAACGAGTCTCTTTCTTGCTATGACATCATGACGTGGCTTGGCCGATATGGAGAGGTGGTGGAAATGCCAAAGAAGAACCGTGATGAGTTTGGTATCTGGTCAGGGGCCTGGATGTTTATGGTAAAACTTAAGCGTTCAGGTGGTACGGTTGCCCACATTCCATCATCTGCCTTCCTGGGTAGGGATCGTATCCAGGTCTTCTAACCAGAGGCAACCGAAGCTCTGTCACAAGTGCGGCGACCCCACACACTTTTTGCAAACTGCACTGTGCAGAAATGGCATGTGTGGGGATGTCGCCATCTTGCCTGCATCTTGTGTTGTGAATTAGTGCCACCTGTGTGGTGACTTAGGTCACCCATTCAGCCGTTGTCCTCGCTCCTTTGCTAATGCAGTCGGACTCCAGTGGGAGAAAGCCGTGAGGCTGATTCTGCTGGGGAAGGGACTAGCAGGGGTGAGGGAGCTGAGGGGCCAAGGAGGAAAAGCAATAAAAAGAACGCCTGCCCAGCTGAGGCGTCTAGACAAGCGCAGACAGGAGAGGGAGCTGGGCGAGCCCCGGGCTACTAGGGCGGCCCCTGTCCTGGACGCCATCTTGCTGCTGGGGCCCCGAGGGATGATGAGTTGATGAGGAGATCAGGAGGATCCACAGGAGGAAAGCGCCACTGCCTCGATCCTCCCATTAAGAAAGTAATGGATGAGGATAATAAGCTGTGGCTAGAGAACAAGCGTAAGCTCGGCACCAAAAAGAAGAGAAAGGAAGGGAGATAAAACATCTCCCGCTCTGACCAAGGTACCTAAGGAAGAAAAACTGACTCCCCTCTGGTTGGTCTTCTAACCATTCCAAGCCCGAGAACATCTCTTCCTCTGAGGATGAATCTGAGGGTGAGGTTCCGGCTTCGGCAGGGCTTACAGGGGTGCCGAGTCTCCTCTTCTAGGGATGTAAGGTCCTTAGAGGGAGGGACTGGCTCAGAGTCCGGAGACGAGGAACGATAAACAGGAAAAACACGCGGGAATGGACACCTCTGTGTCATTAAAGAGGGGAAGGATTCCTCCTCTGAGGCGAAGAATAAGGGGAGTGGGAAGAAGAAAGCCATTTAACTCAATCACCAATGATGGCGGACCCACTCCGTTGACGTTGGCGTCCATTAATGTCGCCAGCATAAAGTCAAATACAGCTAGATTTGCGGCCTTTGATTTTCTCAGCCGGGTTGAAGCTGACATTTTCTTTTTGCAAGAGACCAGCTGCCGAACATGGCCTACGTGTTTAAGGCTAAGAGGGAGTGGAGACTCGGGCCCTCCTATTGGTCTCTTGCGGCCGAGCCGTATAGCGGAGTGGCGGTCCTTTTTACCGCACCGGTTGGAATGCCGACGGGTTATTGAGTTAGAAATGGGGAGGTGCCTGATCTTATATGTCCTCATGAAGGGACAAGAGCTCCGGCTCATTAACATCTATGGTCCCCAAATCTAAATGAGACCGGAAATGTCTCTTTATGAGGATCAAGCCCTAACTTTTTACAAGTCGGCAAGTTGTCTTTGGAGGGGACTTCAATGCTGTCACGAGGCCCCGCATAGAGGAGGTTCCAGAGATAAGCTGACTTATGATAGCGTCGCCCTTAATAGTATAGCTAGTGAGGCTCGCCTGTGGATGTCCACATCTGGCACACCCCAGGCCACGAGGGTTTCACCTATCATAGAGGTAACTGTAGGTCCAGAATAGATAGGTTTTATTTAAAGGAGGAAGCTGTCTCTTCAGCAGTGTCTGTTGTTGAGGTGGAGTTCTCCGACCACTTTTAATTTTGTTTTCCTCTGAATGTTACAGAGACCCTCCTGATGGAAGAGCTTTTGGAGGCTCAATTCGTCTCTCTTGGAAGAAGCGGAGATAAGACAGTCCTTTGAGGATTTTCTTCAGAGCCATGTACCCTTACTGGATCTTTGTAGTAGTAAGTCAGAGTGGTGGGAGATGTTCAAGAAAAGGGTTGCGAGATTCTTCCGCCAGCTCTCGAGCCTCAGAAGTCTGAGCAGGTACCGCCTGTATCAGGGTCTGAGGAGGAAACTCGAGCATCTTGTCTCAACTGGAGGTAGCCGTGAGGAGATCTCCAAAGTGAAATCTTTGCTTATGAGGTGTCAGTATGATAGACACGCATCTTTTGGTTTTTGAGAGGGATTACGGGAAGTACCGCTCGCCCGACCCTTACAGAAACTGCAAGATGTCAGTGAATAGTAAAGTGGTTACAGGACTGATCAACACTACGGGGTCCCTGAGGCGATACAGATCAGGGATCCTGGAGGTCGTCAGATTCCTTCTACTCGCACCTCTTGGGGAAGAGGGATCTGATTGGGATGAGATGTCGGCTTTCCTGGCCGAAGCCATCCCTGATCCAGGGGTAGACCCCTCTCTTGACGTTTTGACAGAGATGATCAGAGAAGAGGAAGTTAAGTTGGCGATTGAAGGGCTTGCCCCCAAAAAATCGCCTGGTCCAGATGGCTTAACATCTGAATTCTATAAGACCTTTAAGGACGCTTTGGTTCCCCTCTTGACTGAGGTATTCAATGAGTGTCTTTCCTCGGGTGCTCTGCCGAAGTCAATGAGGAGGTCTGCCCTGATCATCTTGTCAAAGGGTAAGGACCCATCTTGTATTGAGAATTGGCGTCCCATAGCGCTTCTCAATGCAGACAGAAGGTTCTGGCAAAGGTGCTGTTTTAATCGGCTGGTGAAATTTGCACCCCGACTCCTTTCGGAGGCCCAGCATTGCTCTGTTCCAGGCCGCAGCACATTTAGTGCTGTGCTCTGTGTTCGAGAGGCAGTGGAGCAGGGTAGGGCTGGTCACTGGAAGGGGTACATGCTGTCACTGGACCAGGCAAAAGCGTTTGATCGGGTAAAATCACGAGTACCTCTGGTTTGTCCTTCTGAGATATGGCCTGCCGGGGGGTTTGTTGATTGGCTTAAGACCTTGTACGGTGGGGCAGAGATTTCCCGCTTATGAACGTTTGGATTGGCAGCTCTTTTGAGGTTGGATCTGGTGTTCGCCAGTTGTCCCTTGAGCCCGCTGCTGTACGTGTTTACGATTGACCCACTTCTTAGGAAGGTGGAGGTGGACCGTTGGCCGGGATCGGAAATGGCCCGGGCAGCACCGGAAGCCACTCTGAAGGTGGTGCATATGCCGATGATGTCCCCGGGTTTTTGTTTCCTCTCATGAGGAGGCAGGATGGCTGATGTCAGAGTAGATCGCTACTCTGAGGCATCCGGTCCAAGATCAACCGGGATAAGTGTGAGAGTCTCTGGCTGGGAGGAGGAATCCTGGTTTTGTTTCTCCGGACACCCTTCCAGACCCAAAGTCTCTGCAAAAGTCCTTGGCATCGAATTTGGCCAGGGGATTACCCCAAACAAAATTGGGACAGCAGGCTAAGATCGCCACTCAGAAGGTTAACCAATGGAAGGGTTGGTCTTTGACCCTAAGGGAAAGGGTAAACCTGATCAAAACTTACCTGCTCCCTTTACTGATTTATCTGGGCAGTGTGTGCATCTTACCGAGTCTCCTCTGGACTCGGGTCTACATTTGTTCTTCCAACTATTATGGGGGAATAGACTGAACCGGGTCAAGAGGGAGGTTACTTCCCGTACGAGGAGACTAGGAGGGTTGGGTATGGTCAACCCTGTTGTATTCCTTGTGGATACTTCATTAAGATCAATATTGCAAACCTCTGGAAAGAGAGGGCCTCCCTCCGTGGGTATTCTCCTGTAGGGGATGGTTTCACCTTCTTCCGGGAATGGGAGACAGGAGGGCAATGAAGGATCTTCGCACACCGCATGGACATCTTCCGGCTTACGCTACCTTGGTTCTGAAGGTAATTCACCGGTGGGGTCTGGAATGTGGGAGATCAGGACTCTGCCAAGGAAACTCCTTGACAACAGGGTTCTGTTGACCCATTCCAAGGCCTCTGGCGCTCAGGGACTGCCCAATCGGGATCTTGGGGTGGGTTTGCATCTTTTGAATTCTATCAGGATCCCCTCGAAGTTTTGGGACTTGGCTTGGCGCTGCTTCCATGGGAAACTGTGTGTGAGGGACAATCTGAAGTGTAGGAGCTCTGAGGACAGGAATGTCCTCGGAGCATGTGGTACCGTGCTGGAAAGCATGGACCATTTCCTGCTTCGTTGTCCCTTCAACACAGAGGTGTACAACAGGGTGGCACCTCCATTGGCTGGTCTCGGCTGGCCGGTCTCTCCTATGCGGAATGGGCCTATGGAGCATTCAGAGACCCTTTGGGGATCGGGACCGCTGCACCTTATTCTAGTTACGCAGGTTAGGTATCACACGTGGAATGCACGGTGCTTAGTCCTCGACGCAAAGGAAAATCCTCCCAGTGGACGATGTGTTTAGACTAACTCGGTGACCTGGTGAAGGTGCGCTCTCTGGAGTATGAGAGACTGGGGACACGTAGGGCCGCTCTCCTCTGGAGGGGCTTTTCTTTTAGTGTGCCCTAGTCTGGTCATCTCCTTTCCTGGTGGTGGGCTGCTGCTGACACTGTAGATTTTTGTTTTGTTTGATTATACAGTGATGTAGGGCTGCGGCACCGAACCAGGGTTTTGTGATTTGTGGTTATTGCAGTGTTTTTCTGTATATATTGTATATAGAGATATAGGGTGTGGTGTAGGTGTTAGGTTGGGTGGCGGGAAAAGGGGGGAGGTGGGTTTATCTTGTGGGACTATGGACACCAGGTGTTTGGGGGAAAACTGCCACTGCCTGATCTGGCCTGTGGACGTTGGACATGGACTAGGGATGAATGCAGACCAGCTCTCAGGTCAGTGCGGGGTTTGGGAAAGGTGGGTTTTGAGTGTGGGGTGGTCCAGTAACTTAAATTGTATATATTTGTATAGTTTAATGGTTATTTTTTTTTTAAAATGAAAAAAAAAAATATGTATGTATATAGTTTTTTTGCTATTGTTTATTTCATTTATTTGTTATTATTTTGTTTGGTGACCGGACCAGAAGGTGAAAGTATTATTCTGTATATATAATATGAGTGTGGAGGAGAGAATGCGCGGCTGGACCAGTGTTCAGTACACGGATTATTATCTGGTTTAATATTTGTTTTTTTCTGTTATTATTATTGTTATGTTTTTCACTTTATAATAAAAGATCTACAGGATTAACTCAGATCAGTATGTAATGTACACAGGACTGCACCAGCAGAATAGTGAGTGCAGCTCTGGAGTATAATACAGGAAAGTAACTCAGATCATAATGTATGTACACAGTGACTGCACCAGCAGAATAGTGAGTGCAGCTCTGGGGTAAATACAGGATGTAACTCAGGATCAGTAATGTATGTACACAGTGACTGCACCAGCAGAATAGTGAGTGCAGCTCTGGAGTATAATACAGGATGTAACTCAGGATCAGTAATGTAATGTATGTTACACAGTGACTGCACCAGCAGAATAGTGATGCAGCTCTGGGGTATAATACAGATGTAACTCAGGATCAGTAATGTAATGTATGTACACAGTGACTGCACCAGCAGAATAGTGAGTGCAGCTCTGGGGGATAATACAGGATGTAACTCAGGATCAGTAATGTAAAGTATGTGCACAGTGACTGCACCAGCAGAATAGTGAGTGCAGCTCTGGGGTATAATACAGGATGTAACTCAGGTTCAGTAATGTAATGTACACAGTGACTGCACCAGCAGAATAATGATGCAGCTCTGGGTATAATACAGGATGAACTCAGGATCAGTAATGTAATGTATGTACATAGTGACTGCACCAGCAGAATAGTGAGTGCAGCTCTGGATTTATAATACAGGATGTAACTCAGGATCAGTAATGTAATGTATGTACACA
The DNA here is from genome assembly GCA_033576555.1 of Oophaga sylvatica. Taxonomy (NCBI): domain Eukaryota; kingdom Metazoa; phylum Chordata; class Amphibia; order Anura; family Dendrobatidae; genus Oophaga; species Oophaga sylvatica. The sequence continues at coordinate 41,966,735 of JARQOD010000010.1, read as the reverse complement.
GTGACTGCACCAGCAGAATAGTGAGTGCAGCTCTGGAGTATGATACAGGATGTAACTCAGGATCAGTAATGTAATGTATGTACACAGTGACTGCACCAGCAGAATAGTGAGTGCAGCTCTGGAGTATAATACAGGATGTAACTCAGGGTCAGTAATGTAATGTACACAGTGACTGCACCAGCAGAATAATGAGTGCAGCTCTGGCGTATAATACAGGATGTAACTCAGGATCAGTAATGTAATGTATGTACACAGTGAACTGCACAAGCAGAATAGTGAGTGCAGCTCTGGAGTATAATACAGGATGTAACTCAGGATCAGAAAGTGTAATGTATTGCACAGTGACTGCACCAGCAGAATATGAGTGCAGCTCTGGGTATAATACAGGATGTAACTCAGGATCAGTAATGTAAGTATGTACACAGTGACTGCACCAGCAGAATAGTGAGTGCAGCTCTGGAGTATAATACAGGATGTAACTCAGGATCAGTAATGTAATGTATGTGCACAGTGACTGCACCAGCAGAATAGTGAGTGCAGCTCTGGGGTATAATACAGGATGTAACTCAGGATCAGTAATGTATTGTATGTACACAGTGACTGCACCAGCAGAATAGTGATGCAGCTCTGGAGTAAAAATACAGGATGTAACTCAGGATCAGTAATGTAAAGTATGTACACAGTGACTGCACCAGCAGAATAGTGAGTGCAGCTCTGGAGTATAATACAGGATGTAAACTCAGGATCAGTAATGTAATGTATGTGCACAGTGACTGCACCAGCAGAATAGTGAGTGCAGCTCTGGGGTATAATACAGGATGTAACTCAGGATCAGTAATGTATGTACATAGTGATTGCACCAGCAGAATAGTGAGTGCAGCTCTGGAGTATAATACAGGATGTAACTCAGGATCAGTAATGTAATGATGTACACAGTGACTGCACCAGCAGATTAGCGAGTGCAGCTCTGGGGTATAATACAGGATGTAACTCAGGATCAGTAATGTAATGTATGTACACAGTGACTGGACCAGCAGAATAGTGAGTGCAGCTCTGAGGTATAATACAGGATGTAACTCAGGATCAGTAATGTAATGTATGTACACAGTGACTGCACCAGCAGATTAGCGAGTGCAGCTCTGGAGTATAATAAAGGGTATAACTCAGTATAGGTAATTTTTATGTAGATTTATTTGATGTATTCTGGCTTTCAGACATTATTTTCCTATCAATTTATGTTTTTCTTTTTTTTAGTACTGGAGACGACCCATTACGTGGCAATTATGGGTTTCTGGACCAAGTTGCTGCTCTCCAATGGATACAGGAAAATATTGCATATTTTGGGGTGATCCCTCATCTGTCACTATATTTGGTCAATCTGCTGGAGGAGTCAGCGTTTCCGCTCTCGAAGTTCTGTCCAGTAATTGTGAACTTGTCATCCCTGAGAAATAGCTTCTTTTTCTGCTCATTGGCTTCATGAACTGATCTTCTTTTTTATTCTTACAAATCATGGGAAAATGCTTATAGAGCCATTCACATTCAGTACACTAATTTTATTTACAATGATAATAGTTAATAAAGTACAGGTCGATGTTCAAAAACTGTTAAAAAAAAATTCTAAAAAAATAACAAATGTGTTGAATCTATGGGATAAAGACCACGGTAACCTGCATTGTCTCATCTTCTAGGTGGCGTCTCCTTTAGCAAAAGGTCTGTTCCACCGAGCTATCTCCGAGAGCGGAACCGTAGCTATGTCATCCTTGGTGGTCAGCACGTCTGAAGAGCTCATCTACTTCCAAATGTAATTATTGTCCCCCCACTATTTACCCCAATAGAAATAACCCTGGTGTCTGAGCAGTTACATATTAATAGAGGTTGGCGAGGCGAGTGCGACCGAATAAACTTTACACACTCTGTAATTCTGGCCTCTGCCTCTTATTTTCCTGCTGTTTTCACCACACCAAAAAAAAAACAAGAAAAAAAAAAGATAAAAATAAAATGAGAAGAAAAAAAGCAGTCGTAAAATGTCTGTATGTGATATCTGATTATAAGACCAATTTTCATTGCAGAAAGTATCGGAGTCATCGGGCTGTGATCTCGCCTCCATAGCCGACTGTCTGATGAAGAAATCAGAGAATGAAATGTACACAATTACCAAAAAAATGGTAGGTGCCGTGTCACACTATAGCAGTACCGCCGCCCGGGGAACTACTTGGACAATGTTTAAGATCCAAATTCCATGAATTGATCGATTTTATTTTAGTTTTCCATTTTTCCAGCTTATTAATGTTTTTCTTTCTTTTTTAATCTGTAATTTTTTTTTAAGTTTTTGGATCAAACAAAAAAATAACATTACAAAAGTACAAACTTTTGATTTTAGGAAAAAATAACCATACAAGAGAAAGTTTTAGGGGGGTAGTTAAAGAAAGAAGGGAAGAAGAGGGAAATAGGGGTGAGGGGGAAGAATGCTCAAAATGTAAAGGAATAATAAATACCAGAAAAAGGAGAATCGGAGGCTGTGGAAGCCTGTGTGCGTAGTGGTGGTAGAGGAATGGGAGTACGATTACTGCCGTCTGCCCAGGGAGCCTAAATTAACAAGGCCTCCCAGAGATTTTGATTAAATTGTAGCCTGTGACTAAGAAGATAAGGAAGTATACTGTGATTCAGAGTCTCCGCACTTTGGAGCAAAGCCACAGTATGTGATAAATGTCGCCCTTAGACTGGCATCCTCAGAAGTCCCGAGGGGAATAGATAGGGAACGCTCTGAGCCTCTCTGGCTAGAGTCAAATACCATCTCATCATTACATTATATATGGTTTCCTGAATCCGAATATTAAGTAGGCTGCGTGTGGTTGAAGACCAGATCTGAGTCCAATCTGCATCAGATGAAGTAGTGTCAATATCAGATTCCCAGCAGGAGGTGTAGGTAAGGTGGCATCTATGGGTAGTGTGGTTTAGATGGATTTAGAGGAGACAGATGGTATCTGGTGCATGGTGAAGTAAGCGGCATCTTTGTTCAAAAGGAGTATTTGTTCGGGACATTCTTCAACAGAGAGGCGAGAAAGCAGCTGATATCTGAACACTTCTTTGGCTGAAAGGTGGAATTTTTCTTGTAGAACTAGTGATAGCCAGTGTCAAGAGGCTAAACCACGCATTTTAATAGAACCTGTCATCGGGGTTATACATATTAAACTAAAGGCATGGCCATAATGGGGCTTGTATACTGATTTAATACATACTTTCGTGAAGAAATCTGTAGCCTGGTTTTTAAAAAATCTCAGTCTCCTCATGCACCACCACCAGTGTCGCCTTAGCGAAAACGGCCAGATGATCAATCTGCACATGTTCCTTTACTGTGCCATTTTATTAAAGCCCATCGAGAGATCAATGTGCACAAGCGCCGACTGTGCGGTACGAAATTTAAATAAGGAAGAAGACTGTCAGGGAAAGGGCCATGGCAGAGCCTAAGACTGTACCCACGGTCCCGCCCTGTTGCATGGAGACCAAAACTTCTAGTGATGATTATTTTATAAAATCCAAGCTACGCATTTCTTCACTGAAAGTATGTATTAAATCATACCAGCACCATTATGGCCATGCCTTCAGTTTAATATGTATAACCCTGATGACAGGTTCTCTTTAAATTAGTAGCGGAGCCTGTTGACACCGGTTACAATACATGTACAGAACGCCAGGGAGGAGTTGAATCCTGGTGTAAATTGAGTGTTACCCCACAAGGGTGCTAATGGGAGAAAAGGAGAAATAAGAATAGAATTATATTTTAGGTCATCCCATATGTTAGGTGATTGGGACATTCATGGGAGAAGCAGATCTAGCTCAGATCGAGCGTGTTCCAGGTCTCGGTAAATTAAGGAGGATCGCGAATTTGCCAGCTGAGACTCGAGAGATGTTAACTCGCTTTCCAAATCTGCAGTCCTAGACAACCTGTTTTTTTCTTATGGGCAACTTTCTTCTCAGGACTGTATGTGCCTCTCTAAGGTAGATTGTTGAAGTCGTGGATTGTTGTTTCAGGGTAAAGTATTCAGTGAATTGATTGCCCAATATCTGAAAGATTTCTGGGTAAAGAGTCGTCGAGAGTCCAGTTGCAAGACTATGGCGTGCATGCAACGAGCAGCCAGTTAGTTGGATAGGAGAATGGTCCGACCAGTGAGTGGTTAGTGTAGAAATGGAAGAAATGTTGGGTGGACAAATATGTGATCAATCCTCTTGAATACAGAGTGGTGTTGAGAGAAATAAGAATAATCTCTTAACTGTTTGATTTACTTCTCTTCAAGCATCTACCCATTGGAGAAAAGATAATTGTTTACAGAGGGAGATAGACTCAAAACGAAAAGGTGTGAGGGAGGTATCTGATTGGGGTTAGAGGACATGTCTAGTTTTGGGTTGAGCGGACAACTGGAGTCTCCACAAAGTATCATGGTCCCTTGTGCATGTTCTGCTGTAAGCTTAGTGAATAAGGGGGATTGATGTGTAATTGGGGCGTAGTATGATATGATTGTGATTGTCTTGTTTAAGATTGAGCATATGACTAACATATAACGGCCAGTTTGTTGGTAACCTGCAATTTAACAGTGAAAGGAAATGACTTTTTAAACAAATCTTTATTTTGATAGAGGCCTTGGTTGTATAGAAGATTAGGTAAGAAGAGGCCAGGAAACGTGGGAATGAGGTTTTGAAAAAATGGGTCTCTTGGAGGCAAACTACATCAGCCTGTAGACTTCTATAATAGCAAAACGCTTTGAACATTTATGCGGGGAGTTAAGACCTCGCACACTGTGCAATATAATGGTAACGGAGAAAGTTCTACCATTAATAAGAAAAATTTGGTAAGGGCCTGTGAATATCAAACTGATTTGGCAATAGGTCTAGTGCAAGGGTGGGGAACCTCAGGCCCCTGGGCCATTTACGGCCCTCGATGACCTTTTATCAGGCGCACGGGCAGATTCTCAGGGACCGCATTCTTGGGCAGAGAGCTGTATTTTGATTGCAACCAACTCATTAATTTCTTCTTGCTCTGTTAGCACACACACACGCAGTGTTCACTACCGAGCACTGAAGAGCATGCAGTGAAAGATTACGTCCTGACCCCAGTGCCACTGTCAGGATGTACTTTGTGGTCGGAGTTTGTAAGGCCCCTGAAGGAAAGTATACGTAAAGTATCGTAAATATCCAAATATCCCTTGGCAGAAAAAAGATTCCCCACCTCTGGTCTAGTGGAAAGACGTAACAGAAGATGCAGCAATTGTATCTGTAGACCTGAAAAGCCGTAAGCAGGGAACCATATAGTGGTAAATAGCATGGCTTGGTTAGAGCAGTCTTCTAGTTTGGTCGGAGATTCAGAAGGTAAAACTGGTAGGTTAGTAAGTCCAGAATCTGCTTTAAAGGTACGACCTAAAGGTGCAGTAACATGAAGAAATCCAAGAAGCGTAGTAGTGCACAGGAAGGAAGTCATTTGTTGTTTCAGTGTGGAGTTCGTTGGAAAATTGTGAAGGTAGGGAGTTGGGTGGAGAAGGAGACTGTTCCAACAATCGTCGTTTGGTCTGGTGAGGCAACGCTTGGTGGCTTCAGGTGATAGAACTTTGTGGACCAAATCCAAATAATACAGGATTAGCCTGAATGGGAATCCCCAGTGGTATTTGATGTTTTTGGAACAAAGAACTTCCAAGAACCGTTACATGACTCGCCTCTTCACATTTGTGATATGAGCTAGGTTCGGGAACAATGAGTGGCCTTGTAGCGTCAGGCGTGTGAGTAGCATTGGAGCGTGAGGCGTGCGAGTGGCCTTGGAGCGTCGTCGGGCGTGCAATTAGCCTTGGAGCGTCATCGGGTGTGCGAGTGGCCTTGGAGCGTCGTTGGGCGTGTGAGGGACCTTGGGGCATCAGGCTTGCGAGGGGCCTTGGAGCGTCGGGCTTGCAAGGGGCCTTGGAGCGTCGGGCTTGCGAGGGACCTTGGAGCGTCGGGTTTGCGAGGCTTGCGAGGGGCCTTGGAGCGTCGGGCTTGTGAGGGGCCATGGAGGGTCGGGCTTGCGACGGGCCTTGGAGGGTCGGGCTTGCGAGGGGCCTTGGAGGGTCGGGCTTGCGAGAGGCCTTGGAGGGTCGGGCTTGCGAGGGGCCTTGGAGGGTTGGACGTATGAGTGGCCTTGGAGCTCCAGGCCGCTGTTATGAGCTCTCTTTTAGTTTGATAGAAGTGGAGTTTGAGAATAATATCACATGGAGGACCACTGGATTTGCGTTTGCTCAGAGCTCAATGAACGCTGTCCATTTGTAGGAGCTCTGTGGGAATCCCAGGAACAAGTTCTTGGGAAAGGACAGTTTCCCTAGATTGCAGATCAGTGATTGTTTCTGAGAAGCCCCTAATGCAGATATTACTCTTGCGGGCACGATTTTTGAGCTCTTCCAGTTTGTTGTATAGAGCGGGGTTCCTTCCTGAAGCCTCCCCATTGCCTTTTCCTGAGAAATGAGAGCAGAGGTGGTGTTATCCTTTTTAATTTCCAAGATGGCAGTGCAGGATCATATCTTTCTTATTTCTTTTGGAGAGGATTTTGGTCAGTTTTTCTGACATTTTAGACAGTTCAGAATGTAAATAGCTTGAAACTTGGCTAGCAAGTCAGCTGGGTCCAGCAGGGAACCTTGAGGAATCCTGGTTGTGGAAGTTGGAAAACGTTCAGGGTCCAATCCGTCCGGAGATGAGGAGCAGAACGACTCGGCAGGAGAATTAAGTCTGGAGGTCATGTTGATGCCGTGGTCTACTAGAAGTCTGTTTTTAGAGGTGGGTTCTGTCGAAGCAGAATTGTGATTCATTGACCTTGACAGTGTAAGGGGATTATGGAAATCTTGAGTGGCTCAGCCTAATTGTACGACGGGAGGTTAAAAGGGTAGCATATTGTACGTTGTGCTTCACAGGGTAGAAGAGTTTTGGGTTAAGTCGGCATGGAGAGAACAAAAGTCCATACGTCAATATGGAGGAGCTGGTCAGATCCCGGAGGGCAGCACAGTGGAGCAAATTAGTGCTGAATTATTATGGATCAGTGTGATTTACTGTCAGGATAGATCAATTCGGATAAGATGCACAGCTTAAACTCAGAAGAGAAATATTAAAATTGAGTCCTCAGTGGTTGATACCTTTTAATGGCTAACTGAAAAGATGGTAACAGATTGCAAGCTTTCAATCTGTTACCATCTTTCAGTTGGCCATAAAAACAGGATTTTTGGTTGCATACCGTTAAATCTGTTTCTTGGAGCCTTCATTGGGGGACACAGGAATCCATGGGTGTATGCTGCTGCCACTAGGAGGCTGACACTATGCAAAAAAAAGTTAGCTCCTCCGCAGTGTACACCCACCGACAGGAACTAGGATATTCAGTTAGTGAGAAAGCAGTTGGAGAAGCAACATGTAAAAGAGAAAGAAAAACACAGAAACTCAAATTGTAACAATATAATACAATAAACAGAGCTGTTAAACTTGGGAGTGTGCTGAGTCCCCTAATGAAGTCTCCAAGAAATAGATTTTACGGTAAGCAACCAATAATCCTATTTTCACTATCGCTTCATTGGAGGACACACGACCCATGGGACGTCCCAAAGCAGTCCATGGGGAGGGAAAACAGAAACTCCGTTCAGGTCGGAGAACTCAC